>JAWDJN010000030.1:0-1200000 GCA_037788925.1 Mytilus galloprovincialis
CAACGTAAAACATTACAACAGGGACGAAAGATACCAGAGGGACAGTCAAACTCATAAATCGAAAATAAACTGACAACGCCATGGCTAAGAATAAAAAAGACAAACAGACAAAAAATAGTGTTCATGACACAACAGAGAAAACTAAAAAGCAACATAACCCCAACTGCGATTTGAATTTTACATTTTGATCCGTCATCTTTTTTTTCTGTGTTATAACAATTAATTATAACGAAAAAAAAAAGGATAAAGCCATGCAAGCAATATTTTTATTGTTAAATTTCCATCAATATCAATAATCATATATTTGTACATGTTTTATACAAGAGAAAATTAAATATCTTTTATTGTTTTAGAGTAAGAAAATGATAAGTTGGGAATTCATTTTTGCTGCAAAAGGATATCACCCAAAGATGTCTACTGGCTCGATTATCAAGTTTTTAATTTGATAAAAAAAGATAAAAGATAAGTTAAATCTTTAACAAAAAATGCTAGATGCATTGAAGATGAAACAGTTTAAACTTTGTTAGAGTTTTGTCATGGATAAACGTTTTTATCTTAATATTTCGTTTTTGTCATCTTCATGCTAATCGATGAACGAAATTCTATCATACATTTTTATCCAGTATTTTCGTTGTTTATAGCTATGATAAATGAGTTTTTGTAATATATAAACTGACATTAAGTATGAATTGATTTAATTCACTGTCGATTTATGAAGTAAACAACAGTTCTTTTCGTTCTATCTAATGCTATTAATGATTATAACTATTTAATACCAACCTTCAAATATTGGCAATAGACACGCATCGTAATTCTAAATTATATAAAAACCGATAAACTCATTTCTTTTAGATTGTTAAACCATCTGTACAACACGGGATTGCTATGAAATGTTTAATGCAAGTTCCTACTGAATTTAGAGAAAACCCACCATGAAAACCGAAGAAAATCTCCAAAAAGGAAATGAAAACACGATGTAATGCTCAAATAATAATTGATAATTATGTTTTAGAATGATGCTAACCGGTAATAGATGACTAGTTATTAAAGTCAAATAGATATTAGGTCCTCAGCATAGTACGACACAGCATGGTACATGTATACTGAAATTGCAAAACTCCAAAAAAAAAAAAGAAAAAAAAAGAAGAGCGTGCTTACCGATTTAGCGGCTTTATGAATGTTTTCTTTTTATTAGGTCTTTTCAATGTAAGAGTTATCTCCCCGAACACTGTTTTTCTTGTTATCGCTTAATATTCGCAACCGTATAAGAAACCGACAAATTTATTTTACCAAATTGCTCGTTATATCCTCAGGATGATTTGATTATTTTGACTGAAGCTATCCTGAGACTCTATATGAGAGTTATTTCCCCTTTTATATTTGATATAACTGATATGCATTTTTAACTGGAAAACCATAAGTGTTAGAGGTCTAGGGTCTTTTGATTTGAGGTCCTTGGTCCAAAAAAATGAAAATGAGGTCAAGGTCAAAGGTCAAGGTCATGATTAAGATTTTGATTTTGGCTTGTTATCTCTTATTTTCAGAAATCATAAAAGATATCGACAAAATATTTTCACAAAATTGTTAGTTACGACATGTCGTACATGTAACACATAAATCTTAGTCGAAAGGGTACGTAGACATTTGTCGCGAGTTTTCCCCCTTTTTATATCTAATATCATACGTATGGCAATATAACTCATTAACAATATAAAGTAGAGGACTAGAGTCTTTTTATTTGAGGTCCTTGGTTTATGACCTTGAAATTGAACTCAAGGTCATATGCTTATTTAACGCTCTAGATTTTGACCTTTACTTTTACTTCATATGTATACATGATAAAGCAATGGGACTTTTTGCATTAGGTTGTAAGCAATGTGACCTTTAAAAAGACAACCGGAAGTGACATTTTGTCAACCGGAAGTAGCTATTGTTTGTACGTAATCAATGTAAAAGTATATAGAACCATATCTTTTTATAATCAGTGTCAAGTAAACTATCAAACAATACAGGAAGTAAACTTTTTAAACCGGAAGTAAAAGATTACCTCCCTTTTTTTATATATTTTTTCTATATAGAAACCATATATTTTTGGAATCAGCGTAGAATAAGCTGTCATTTGAAGCTGAAACTGACATTTAAATTTAAATTTTAATATTTTCATTTTTAAATAGATTCTTACTGGTGGAAAGACAATTGGTTTTTAATTATCATTAAATTCTGTATATTTTATCAGGAAATACCTGCTCTAAAAAATTAGATTTATTCATACAACTAAAAACAAATAGAAACTTTAACCGCTTCTAAAACTGAATACGACCGACATATTTTTAGTTAAAACTCAAGGCTGGGAATGTAACGGTCAACCATTCAAAAAAAAAGATCCAATAAATGTGATCAAAATATTTCCAGAGACCTCGGTGGCCAAATGTTCTAAGTCATCAACTATAATATGAGGCAGGCATAACCAGTGCATGGGGACGAAGTCTGTATGATTTTTTTTTATAAATCAAACATGTTAAAAAGAGAAACGGAAATACCGTAACGTTTCCAAATTTGGTTCTGTTGTTAGGGATTTAGTTGTGACGTTATGACGTCATATTCAATGTAAACAAAGAACGTAACGTGTCAGATTTTGGTTCTGTTGTTAGGGATTTTAGTTGTGACGTTACTTAAGTTATGACGTCATATTCAATTTTAACAAAGAAACGCTGTCATCAGGTAACGTTTTTTTTTTATAACAAACAATTTTTAAAAATGAAGTAGTATTGAGTTCCTTTCTTAGACTGAATAATATATATTTTATTCAAAGTCTCATGCAAACAAGACCGGAAACGGAGGTAGATTTCTGCGCAGATCCGGAAATTCAAAAACGCGACAAAAAAAAAAAAAAACTTGAACGATTTTGAGTTCATTTGTACAATAAAAATATTTTCCCGAATTTTTTTTTTTTTAATTGAATTTTCTACTGTTATTGGGGACTTCGTCCCCATATTAATAGCCAGCCAACAACGAGGTTGTGTGTTCGAATCCCGCATTTTAAGTAACTATGATAGCTAGGTTCTCCCGCAGGTGGTTTCGATTTATTAAGTAAATGTTGTATTTCACATATTGAAATGCTTGTCTTTTGGTCTTTGTTTGTTCGTTTTCTCAAAGGCAATTGCACCCAAATATATTGCTTTTATAGATGTATCACAAATTATTATATAAGTTGAAAATAAATGATATGCTTGTCACATGAAATGAAAAAAAAAATAATGTCTATATTAGAGCTCGACTTGAATATAGATGAAATATTTGCAAATTTGGAAGCTGTATCTTACAATGACATTACTTGATAAATCTAGTTTATACAAGCAAGTTTAAAGTTATTTTGAAATTATTTAAAAAAAAAAACATGTTTACCCTGACTACAATATCAATCATTCAAAACATTTAGTGTGCAGCCGTATTAAACAGTCTGAGAATAGCGTGATAATTTCGAAATTTTGTCAAAAAATACTGAATTATATCTACATGTTATAGGACCATTAGTGCTCAAAACATGATACTTACATTACGTTTTAATTTGTTTAAGGCACAACTCAATGTTGGCATCGATACCGAAAAAGGACATTCAAACACATAAGTCGAACTAACAACGACATGGCTATAAATTAAATAAACAAACCGACAAATTATGGTTCACAAACACAGTATAGACAGTATCGAAAGAATAGGCAATACGAACTCAACCAAAAACTGGAGGTGATCTCATGGGCTTTAAAACGCTAATCAAATTTAACTATACTATTGCTGGATAACATGGATAATGCATCTGTCAATCATTGGTTTAAATACTAAGATATTTAAATCACTACAATACACCAACTTTACATTATGTAGTCGTGCAACCAAACAGCTCCTGTTTTATTGTTAATGAAACCTGCATTAATGCCAACAAAATTGTTTGCAATGTATATCAAATTTTCCAGCTGTAAAATATGCATTAGACTAAACGGTTTATTATAATAAACATATTTTGTAGATATATGTTAATAGTAATGGGAGTTTAAGAGGACTTGTTCTAGTGTTACATTATATTTGCACTACTTAATTTATTTCTAATCATTCTTACAATTAAATATAAATATTTAAAAGTTTATAGAGACAGTGATATCGTTTATTCATTTTTGACTCAATACAAAATTGTTCAAGAACAACGGTTTTTCGAAAAGTGAAATGATATTCCCTCTATATCCAATAGTTTTTTTTTATTTGCATAGCTTCATGCATATTAGGAAAATGAATAACATAAAATATGTCCTATTCCCTTTTATCAATACTTGGTACATAAATAAAGGAATAATTTTCAACAAGAGAATACAATGTTAACAGTTACATTCGAAATAAATTAAACAGCTAAGCGTTTGTGTGATTGACAAGAATAATATTATCGCATATTTGCTGATGGTTTAGTTGCTCCCCATTTCTAGGTCAAGCTATTGTTTGATGTAATTTATACATGTTATAATTAATATTTTTTTTTTTTTTTCACCCCTTACAACTCCATCCCTAAAGCACCGACCCCAAACACCGCCTCACTGCCGCATATTAAACGAAACCAAACAAATAATTAAGGAAACATCTTCAACAATCTTATGTTCGAATAAGCACTTCTAATTATGTTTTAAGAGCACCCTCCCCTCCCTTTATCACATCCATGATCTGCATCTTGGTAAATTCAAAATGTTGTTAATTAACAATAAACTTACCTGTAACAAACGTCACAGATTGTCCCAATGTAGGGTTTGTAGTTTGAATTATCCACATGGGAATATTTCACTGATTACATTTTTCGATAGAATGTCTTGACGTATTGAAAATTAATCAAAAAGTAAGATCAACTCTCTAAACGAAAATCGGTTGTAACGATAACTGTACATATCATCAGGAAATTCTTATCGAATTATTTGTAAATGTCATGACAAATTTCTTGTATATTTTATTCACCTTTTTGAGATCAAATCTGTTTTTTGACATTCATACTGCAAACTTTAACATCCAAAAACTATTATGTTAGCCTGACTTTTACAAACATATATATATACTTATACATTTTAATAAGAAATTATTTTTAGGATCAAATTCAAATTGAAATAAACTGTGCGTATAATCAAATAAACTTTAAAGTTTCCTATACAACAAATTAAAAAAATTGAACTTTGTTGCAAGAACTTCTTTCTTTTACAAGGTTTATATAAAGCCAAGATTTAAAGTAATCTTCACTTAAAGGTTTAAATGTGGATCATTTATATGGGATTCATTAATGTTCTTAAGTGGTGGCCAACTGACTGTCTTAGATTGCTCCGTTTCAGTGATAAGTAACCAAACTTTTCTCTTTAAAAATGGGATGGGGCCCCTCCCTGAATGCGTGATTGAAAACGACCACCGAAAGAATTTAACTATATGTATACCTAATATATAACAATTATGTTGATTACAAGTTACACTATTCCCAATCTAATTAAAAACCTATCTCTCATCGCTCCCGCTTTCTGATATGTCGCGTGGGAGATCTAACGAAACCCGCTTTGATGTCACATGTGAATGAACTAGAAGTTTATAACGATATGCAAATGAGTTGACAACCTATTTATAAGCCAATCAAAAAAGTTTATGAATTATTTTGACTGACAATTTCGTCGTAAATAAAATGAGTTACATCCCTTTACCTTACGATATACTTTCAAGATCGTGGAAGACTAAATTTCATTGGCCGAAAAAGACACACCTACGAGGTCACTCACATGTGACCTCAAAGCGGGTTTCGTTAGATCTCCCACGCGACATATCAGAAAACGGGAGCGATGAAAGATTTTTAATTAGATTGCACTATTCCAGTTTGTATTATTTTCCACATAATGATTATTACCAATAATTATTAAGTTCTGGGTCGAATCAGATATGGATGTCCTCCTCTGTCAGACGCACCACCAAAACCGGTCATCAACAAACTTGAAAGTCGTTATAATAAAGGAATGGCACTACTTAATATAATCATTCTTATGAAAAGTGTATATCTACAGTAGTTTCTATTTGTACAAAAAAAAAAGCAACGCCAGATTCACACAGAAATATTTCAAAGCAGAGAAAAACCTGCACCATATATATTTCAACAGCGCTTCATTTACTAATTGACGAAATGGACTGACAACTGACATTTAAAGCGAATGTTTTGTTCAAAGTAATCAAAGAAAGATTTCATTGCTTAATGGCTAAAATTCAATCTGAAAATTTATAGAAAAAAATTAGTTTTTGAATGTATAATTCATGATTCATTAGAAAACATACAATGTATCTCCAGTAAATGCATTACAATTGATACCAGTGCATTAATTTAACGTAATAAAGTGCACCAACTAGATTACCGTTCGTGATCACATTATACCAAATAAGATTTATAAACTAAAGCCAATAAACAAGGTTAATTTTATAATGTCATTTATTTGTTAGCTTAAATAACAACATTCAATCAAGACTCTAGTTATGTTTTCTGACATTCAAGTTATTCATAACGATTTAGGATCTGTTAAGGACAGTTAGTGAATGCTAGATTACGTAATTTAAATTTAATGCGAAGTAAAATTTCTGTTTTTCAAGTCAATCAAATGAGTATTACCTCATTTGCATTGCCCTCTGTGCCACTCGTTATAAGCCGATACAATACGCTGCTACTAATAAACCTACATCAATTGATTATATAATAACTCAAATTTAAGAAAAACCTGAGGTACGTCACTGTGTATTTACTTAATATCTGTAAACTTTCACTGAAGATAAAGAGTAAGGAGATGTGGTATGATTTCCAATGAGATACTTCTCCGCAAGTACATGTCTCAAGTAAAGTATCTTGTATCTAATATTTCTTTTAGTATTGTAGATTATCAGTCGACCAATTAAGTAATTTTCTATTACCTTTGGTGATTATTGTCAAGGGTATAAATAATGCAATCAATTATCTGCGACTTTGCTATTACTAGAATTATTTCACTTGACTGGGCGGGTCTTGAGAAGATCGCTTATTTAAGACCAGTCCATCTATAGACAGGAGTTTTGGGATAAACTCATTAATAAAGTGTCCAGTTATTCGTCCCATATCATTCACTCAGTTCTTTTGTATATGCGTTTAGTGACACTGATTAGAATTCAAAATTAATTATAACGACTATCATCCTTATCACACACATCTTCAAATAGACTGTCCTTACGCAAATTAAAACATAAGCTCCTCCCGATCAGTTAAATTAACATTGGTAATACTACATGTATGCTTCACATTTTTAGAACGTCATGTCGGGGCCTTTTATGGCTGACTATGCGGTATGGACTTTGTTCATTGGTGATGGCCGTACGGTGACATATAGTTGTTAATGTCTGTGTCATTTTGGTTGCTTGTGGACAGTTGTCTCATTAGCAATCATACCACATCGTCTCTTTTAAACGTAAGTCGTAAAAATAAGAACCTTTTAAAAAGCTAAAAGATGTACCTAACAATTTGTCAATTATCAATATTTTCACAATGTTAGTCATTACTGTTGACGGCCGTGGAACAGAAATATAAGATATTTTTTACTTTTTGTAAAAGTTTTCATCAAAGGATTTGCCTATCTTTATATAAAGCAAAATATTTTATATAAGATTTATAAGGCATCCCAGGTATGACACTCCGTTTTAGTTCCTTATTGACGATTCTTTTAATTATTGTATTCGACTTTAAAAGCATGGAAATAAAATATAAAAACGTACCCGATTTTGGAATGATATACACACTTACATCTCGTATTTGATCACACAAACATCTTTTTGAAATACTAGCTAAGATCAATTCATTTTCCTATATTTTATAGAAAACGTTATACGTCTATAGTAACTGCAGTGATAACTTGTTTGTGGTTTTTAAATGAAATCAAATAGTAATATGACTGGCTCCTACGCTTTAATCCAGATCACTGTATCTTCATATTCTGTTTTTTTTTCTTAATTGGTTTGTTAAACGAATTGAGAGTGAGCTAGCATCTTCACAGAAGAAATTGGTACTTCACATTTACTTTTATATTACTGATAGATGACTTGGAGAATTATTTGTAGCTTGATAGTTGATAACACGTCTTGAAATAAAAGGAATTGTTTTAGTCTCGAGTATTATGTAGGCTGAATACCATTACCATTGATAATTATATAATAAGAAAAAGAATGCAAAACAAATTTCCTACAGTATTTTGACATAATAATTGTCACATTGGATGTGTTGATCAATCTTAATAATTAATTTCTTACTTATTTGATTTACATAGGAATATTTACTAAATCTGTTAAATCGCAAACAAAGCTACTAATCCATCAAAGTCTCAATGTTGCAGACAATGTTATAAATCCTTCTATCTGAAAACGTGAAAAGAATGAAGTAATAATTCCTGTCACTGCTTTATATCTAAGCTTAATCAGTAAACTTAGAATTCAATTTTAAACCTTTAATCCTTGATAATGGATAAAATACATCAATAGACATTCAACTGCTGATCAAGGTTTTTACTTATAGACAGGACTCTTAGTTTCCCAACACTCACCTATAAAGTGAAAGATAACATGTAAGTTTTACAAATCCTGTTGGATCAAAAAGACATGGTGTAAAATAGCCTTCTTTTCTAGCATACACAGGAAGTCGATCCACATGATACACTTGAAAGATGAGATGGAATTGGGTAATATAACGTAGAAATGAGAGAACGGGGACGAGAAGCTGGATTCCGGTCCAGGATTCTGAAGACGATGTGGTGACAAAGGAGTATGCTGAAAAAAATCAATTCGACCTATTTTTGTCCGAAAATAAAGTCGAATCAAGTTTGAGTAGTGGATGGAGAGGGGAGGCGGGATTCAGTTTGAGGGAAGAAAGAGGAAGTTAGGGCAAGAAAGTGGCCTAACGTGCAAATCTTGGTCATCCTTTCTTGAAATATTTCAAAATTATTTTCAGACATAGTTTTCGTTCAAATGATTGGTTGACAACAGAGAGGCTAGTACTAGTGCTATTTTCATATGTCAGAAGCTAAAATTCTCGTAGACAAATTCACACAAGGGGAGGACCATGAGTGCATGACAAATAAATCAAATAACCATGTCGAATTGTGCAAAATGCATGCTATAGTGTGAATATCGCTGGTAAATAAAGGAGATATTAGTTAGACCATTCACGGTACTAGTCTTGCTGCACCAGTTACGGATGTGCGAAGTAACAAAACATTGAAAAACCAAAACGCTGTAAACGAAATATATAATATAATCTCTAACACACACTAAAATGACAACTTTCATAGCAGACTTATAGCGATAATGAGCGAATATACAAAAGAAGTAATGTATTCCACAGTATGGTTCAACTTAACTTCAGTGCTGTCCACCTATAGCTAGTCAACCATTCCTTAAATCAGCATATATTGATTATATTCTACAACGCGATTTCGTGGATTACGATATACAAATGATACATATATATACACTCGAAAGATTTTTTTTTTTTTTAAATTTGAAAAGTTAACAATGGAGAATTAATAATATTTTATAAACAACGGGTTACGTGATAGCCTTTCCTCCTCTAATAGTTATATGGGAAAGGTGAGATTAATCTTCCGAATAAATTTGACGGAAAAAAATCTCTTGACAAACCAAATCAACGTTCGGAAAGAAACAGGTTCCAAATTCCTCTTTATAAATAAAATATCAATTTTCGGTAATAAAAGAATCACTTTGTCGAAGACTACTTTGTTTGTACAGTAATAGTTAAAAGGCATGAAATACAGTTCAATCGAATAGATTCACGTTTTGTTCTTGATGTATATCCACAATATGGTGTTAGTTAAAACAAATCGTTGATGATCTAGGTGAACCCCACCCAAGGCACTTGTGTTAACTATTATCCGTACCTTGACTCTTGTGGACTTGGTAATTCGTGTCTCTTTCAATTTCGAAATGCTTTTGATATGAACAATTGAATGAGATTTGATTAATTTGTCACTAAAAAATTCCAACAAAACAAGCAATCAAAAAATATTAAGAGGTTTTACATTTTAGCTTTCTAACCATTAAATGATTATACCTACAATACTATAGATGGGTTCAGTCGTAAATCGTAAAACATAGGAAAGTATTCAATAGATTTGACAAGCATTTATACTTCAGCTGCTTGTATATAAACCTTTCTATGACTATAGTTAAACAGTCGCTAAATATTCCAACACAGGCACCAATGCAAGCCATACGCATGTTTAAAGCCCATAACGTGCATGCCTCATCGTATTCATCAGAGATTGTTTTAAGTTAAAAAAAAAGTCTATGGTGAAGAGTTATCTCATTTGAAATCATACCACATCTTCTTTTTATAACTACAATCAATCATGTTAATACTGAGTTAGCACTGAGTATCCAATATGACTAAGTTGCTATATTTGTTTGAGATATTTTTGAAAATTCATTATTCGTCGACTGAAAATAAAAAAAAAAAACTAAAAGATAATTTTGAATTTATTTATTTCTGTTAAGAAAATCAATATTTAATATTTCTATTTTTATTTATTGTTTTATCCAATATTTACATAAATGTAACAAATATATGTCAGATAAAGGGTAAAAATTAAAAAAAAAATAATCGAGTGAACCGCTGCTGAATCTCATGAGCAATCTAAAATTAAAAGTATTGTTCATTTAGATCATTCTTGATTAAGCTCTGTATCTTCAAATGAATGTAAAGATATGTTTCGGGGTATGAATGTGTTTTGGTCTCTGATGGATAGTCTTACTAGGTGATTATACCCCATGTGCTAATTTTTATATTCAAATTTAAGTTATGAAAATTTCATTGCATTTTATGAATATGTAGCATCTGTGACATTGAAAAAAAATTAAAATTAAAAAGAATGTTAGTTTCTGAATTTGAAAAAAAAATAAAATTCTAAATTCAAAACCTTAATTAACGATCAAGGTTCTCGCTTTTTTTTTACCAATTTTGCGGATTGCTATTAAATCAAATACTAACGATCCATAGTCACGTTCTTTCTAGCACATTATCAACACAAACAACAATGGTCAATTAACCCGTGTTTTATAATATCATTTTTACAAAACAGTCTGGTGGCTTCAATAGATAATTGTCCGCCTTATTCTTATGATAATGGCTATTAGATAGTTCAATATCCTCCATATGACTTATAATTGAATAAAGGAACCATTTAGGTCTATAGAAGCTAAGACTTTCATGCATAGATTCTTCTAGAAAATGTTTGTTTTTAAAATTTCGACACGTGATTCAGACACTATGTCATACTAGTAATGTAAATTTGCGAATCTTTCTTTTATACACATAATATATTTAAGAGTTATTCAACTTTTCTATGTCGAACATCTTTACATACATTTTTGACAGATATAAGAAGGAAAATTTTCTGCAAAAAACAAAATATCAATCTGGTTATTTAAGCTCACTAACTCGTAAGGGACATTATCAATGATAGCACAAGCAAATGTTCGGTTCATGACAAAACAACGCTCCCAAAACTAGTTATACGGAATAAAAGGTACGGTATCCAGATTTTATTGACTCAACGTTACCTTGACAATCACAATTTTTGAGAAAAAAAATTTACGTAATATGACATCTTCTGACTTAATATATACCAAAATTAAAGGAAAGTATCTGGTATCACACCATAATTGTGTCTTTGTGATATGATGTTTTCTATGATGTTGACGTCTCATGTTATATCATATGTTTAAATAATCTACTTGTTGTTATACACAAGGATATTCACCTTTAAATTAAAAAATCGCTATTATTGTTTTTAATGGCATACTATTTCTGAACATGATTGGTTTATTTAGCGAAGCTTGTGTTCCTACGATAAATCAATCGGTTATAGAAGAGGAAAAAAATACTTCGAATAAATAACATCAATTTGAGTATTTTATTAAACTAAAAAGTTTATCAACAATCAATCAATCCGTTATATTAAAGACGATTATAGTGATAAAAGACATAAACACGTTGCTTATCTGATTTCCCTTGATATATTACAAGACATATCATAATAACCAGAAGCCATGCGAGTAAACTGAGAAACAAGTTTAGATACTGGGTAATGTTGTTTATATCTTAAACAGATAGTTAAAAGCAAATCAAACAGATAGATAACTGATTCGGAAACGAGAAAACCAATATTTATAGTCTGCGCAACCTGCACAAAACAATAACTGGAGGCGAGTGGAGTAGGCATATTCATGTGTACTTATAATGGGTTATGGAATTCTTTGTGACTGTCATACAAGTAAAAGGTTTAGCGTGCTATAAAACTAGGTTAAATACATCTTTTACTGCATGTACTGAATCAGTAATATTTCAGTTATTTTCCTTTTTTTTTTTGTGTGTTTGACCCTAAGAATTTGCCGTTTTATAATATACTTTCAGATTTTTTGTTATCTTACTTTTTTTAATGAATATGTATTTAGTGTGTTTCCAGATCATTATTAACAATGTCCTTTAAAGAATTAAAATGAAATTATAAGTCCAATTCATATAATTTTCTATCACTTTCTCCAAACTTGCTTAGTTTTAAATAAGCTTCTGAGTTAGAATAATTCGAAGCAGTCTTACCAATACTAGCGATTAAAAAGAAATGTTTTCGAAAATGGTGTTCTATTTGGGTTTACCACTATTGTTAACTGCACTAGTAAACATTTTCAGGTTATAAGTCGTTTTAGTATTTTAAAAACAGAAATGAAGTAGTTATGTGTTACCTAAAATAACTTAGGGAGATAGATTTGTAAAAGCAAATTGCTTGTTTCTGAATCCTTAATATTATTTCATTGTATAATATGTTTAATGTTGATTTATCTGAATAAATATTGTTTAAACTAACTTAAATTGGTAGCCGTTGTTCAATGTCTTCACTTTTTCTTGCTTATTGACTTGACATATATGTACTTCATCTGAACAAGACAGTGTATGTAATATGACAACTTTCAAATTGATATATATGCAAAATTCAAGGAAGGTATAGGGTATCACACCTTAATTATCTCTTTGCATTTATTTTCTTTTATTCTGACGTCTTATATTTGATGTTGCTGTTATATATTTCCTTGGTTTCACATGTTACCAATAATTATTAAAAAGGCATTAAAAGATCACTTTAACATGTTTAATACTCTTTTTTTTTATTGCATATCATTCAAGATATGATTTTTTTTTACTTTTCAAAAAATGATTTCGACCAAACAAGCAATTAGTATTACATGTATTAGTAAAGATAAATTCATTGCATAATGGCAAGATACGTAAAAAGAGAATGTCAACGATCCTTCATCAACACTAAAGTTTCAAAATTACAAAAATCTTTAAATAAGATGTTATGGATAGTAAGGATACCGTTTAGTGATTTCTTCATGACCACCTGAAACGGAGAACATCTTGTAATAAAACAATTTGTCGACTGACTTCGTATACGATATTAATCACCTTGATGTCTTTTCGTATCATGATACTGGTTATTATTGAATAAGGAATTAAATCAAACATCTCACTTGCTTTTCTATGTATTGTTGTGAGCTATCACATATGCATAACTTTATGTGAAAATAGATTATAACATTTTGAATGCCTCAACCAATCAGAAGTTTGGTAAAACAACAATATAAAAAAACCGAAGAGTTAAATGTGTAGTTCTGTTTTAGATAAATTAATACGCATGAGTATATTAAGCCATTGTTTTAATGAATAGTATGCATACTCCATTCCGTAGAGGATTTAAAACTATTTTTATCACTGCCATGTGGTTGTGTTCTGGTAAGAAATTCGTCGTAGTAAACAAGAACAAAAAACTAGTACTTTCGAACTTTACCGTCATTTGATTTACAATTAAAACTAACGGCACAGCGCGCTTTGTTATATATATGAAAACTCAATACTTTTCTCCACACTTTTATATAAAGGCTGATCTATTTATTGTCTGTGAAAATTAGATTCTTTACAGTCCTTAATTTAAAAAAGGGAGTCATAAAGGGATTATATCTGCAACATATCATTTATATATAGTAGAAAAAGAGAATGATAATGCGTTTTTGTAAGAACGAATGTACAAGTGCAGAGATAATAGAAGGTTTTGGCTTATCTTAAAAGACTGAACCCCTTAAGACGCCATATCAACATTTTATATGTAGGCATATACATCAAGGACGGCACGGACATGATTCATTTTCTGAAGCAAAGATCTGGTTCATTTTTTTTTATTAATAATCTTATATCAGATGTGTTTGTTGAAGCGATATAACTAAAAAAAAAGAAGATATACTTAACTCACATTATATCAGCTGCTATCCATACTGCGTTATTTATGCAATTGGTGGCTATTATAAAAAAAGGTCTCGTTGACCGAGTGTTCTAACTATTCTAATAACTGTGTCACTGTGGTATGATTGCCAATAGTACAACTCTCCACAAGAGGCTAAATGACACATGCACAGAAACCAAAACGTTTAGTAAGCTATAATGACATACACGGTACCAATTGAAACATGTGAAATGTTAAACATGCTTTAACACCATTTACAAATGAATTATACGTAGCAAGTCAAATACTTAGTCAATATTTTTTTATATATTTTAACGGGGATTCCTGCTACGCCTTTTTTCTTTTGTTGAGTTCGTTTTGCTAAACTTTAGACAAGTTGTATGTTAATTTATTGTGTTTTGTTGGTGTGTTTTTGGTGTTTGATTATTTATTTCTTTTCACAGATGTTTGTACTGAAGTTAACCTGTACTATACCTTTTGCGTTAACTCTTTGTTGAAGGTCAAATGTTGACTGACACTTACTTACGTCTTATGATGAATAACTGTCAATTTTGACAAACATATCACACTTCCTTTTGTTTATAATTGATCTTATAGTTTTTCATTCTTGATTACATTTGTATGTGTTGACCAATAACTATAAACTAAGTCAAATGTTTATGATATTGCGCTTTTCGACTTCGTTTTCAATTGCTCTACAGAGTACAAATACACAAATGGATGATTTACATGTTCAACTGAGTGCTGTTCTTCGTGTTAAAAACTAATCATTTTTAGTTTGTTTTTGCATTGACAGACAGGTGTAGTCATAACGCTTCTATTATAAGTCATGACAATACTATCATGTTTTACAACGCCAGTTGTAATTGTAAATAAGATATGCTCTGATGTGTCAGTGTTATGTTCTTGTTATTAAAAAGTCAAAATGTCGAAAGTAGGTGATTCTTTTATTTCTTCGAGCTGTTGTATTATTTTATATCTCACGACCAAATGAGCACATTTTCATAGACAAATGATAGAAACTGTTACAACGGTTAGTTCATATAAATTCTATGATCAATATAATATTATTTACTTTATTTTCCGTTCATTTATGGTCAAATGGGATAATTTATATATAAGTGTATTTTGTCATGCATCGATAAAACATCTGCTGCAAGTCTTATCGTTTTCATTATTGCTAAATAATCTTATATGGCCTTTTTAAAATTTATATTATAAAAATATAACACTTTTTGTTAAAAGTACATGCAGTACCTTGTCGGTCATGCGTGTATGTTTTCCAAACTATTAATAATAATGTTCTCGAAAAATGAGTTTCACAATTCAATCATCAACTTTATATTGAACAATAAATCATCCGTACCATAATTTTATATTTTTGTGGCACGTTATTTGAACAACTTTGGAAATTATGCGTGCACACATGCAATACATCATGTTAAAAGGATACTAAAGTCATGAACAAATGCTTAACATGCAGTACCCATATCTTAATTTAAACGTATTCCGGACGCGAAATTAATTTAGTAGTCTATACTAATGCAAGGGAACCATAACTTATGTTACTAATGCTATTCAGAATAAAGTATCTAATATACAGATGCATTATGTACTCATAAATCAAAAGCGGGAAGTACACTGTGCAGTTGAATTCATTTTTTTTTTTATTTTACCACTTTGGCAAAAAAATCTTTACATGTATCTAAGTACATACCAATCTTAAAAACGTACTGTTAGTCGCACTCGAGACCCTAAGTTTAGGTACAGTAGACAAGTATGCATATTGAATTATACGTATTAATAACGACTGTCAGAATGATTACTTTGTCGTGTGCTAATGTAATCATTGATATCAACAACTTCCCCTTTTATTAATGTATCTCAAAGCCCAATATTTATCTTAATATATTTATGAATATATAAAGTTAACAGTTTTAAACCAGGAATCATAGTATAAATGAAAAAAAACCAGAGACACATAAACACCATAGCCAAAAGAGACAGAAACATGAAAACTCAACAGCAAAAAAAAAAAAAAAAAAAAAAATAAATAAAAACAAAAAGGAAACAGGGTGAACAAATCAACACCATGGCCTAAAAACAGTCAACGAAACACTACTTAGAAAACTAAAGATTTGAGAACACTATCCCCCCTAAAAATAATAATAATAAATATAAAACGGAAGCGAAAACGGATGTTTCTATACGCTGGTAAGGTCAGCATTTTTTGCTTCATTCATTACACTAAATATGATGCATTGGTGTCTGAGATGAGTTAAAATGAATGATATAGGTTTAATCTTAAATTCAATATTATCAAACAATTAAACCAATAAAACGATATTTTTCCCGCAAAACTTTAATGACCCCGAAGAGTAACAGCAAAGAGACTGGTAACAATAACACAAGGAATTGCATCTTTGAGTAACGGGTTTTGAAAGTAACTTTAAATGTGCAATTGTCTTAGAGTGATGCCTTTATGGACAATACTCGTGCCAAACATGGATTTGTGTAATTTTTTCTGAAAGCATTTGAAGGATATTTAAATCAAAAGATTAAAAGACGTAATGTTTGTATTGATACATTGATTGTTGATAACTTACATGTAACATTCAGTGGCAAATAGTTCATGCATGGTCCTATCGAGAAGAGTTTTTTTTTTATTTAGTTAGTTCAGTTTCCACTGTTGATATAAAAAAGATTTCCTTAAACATAATTCGATATTGATATAGCCGATATAACTTCTTATCTGAATTTGTTTTCCCTTTTACTATTTTTCCTCGATTAAAATGTAATGTTAAAAGCATATGTTGTATCAATATCGTATAGTTTTAAGCCTTCACATACTGAATATATATCACATTATGAAATCAATTTCTCGCTGTAGAGGGGTTAACATTTATAATTCCATCTTCATTTACTTGTTGAAATAATTGGTAACTCCTTCAAGTATATCAGTTTATCTGGAGCTAGTTTAATTGTTTTAATAGTGGCAAAATAAGACAAGTATCGATATAAAATATACATTAATATATCGTTATATTTTAAATCAAATAGGCATACATATGTAACAACTGCGACTCGAATTTGATTTGAAATTTTCATTTTTACTCTTTGTTCTGTATTGACCCACTCATAATAAAAAGAAAAGGGTAACACTAATGAAGCCATGCGGGAACCTTTTTTGAAAGTAATAAATTTCCATCAATAACAGCAATTATATATCTGTTTACAAGAGCAAATTAAAGATATTTTTATTTGCTGTGACATAAGAAGATGTCTACCTTATTAGATGTATATCTTATTATGTTTTTAATCTGATGTTATTCTTTTTAAAAGAAAACAAAAATATAACACAAAAAAGTTCTCTGCATAAAAATGATTAGAAAAAGCAAAATAAGGTAGTTTTTATTATAATTGTAGTAAGTAATTTTATCAAAATAGTTTAAGCTTTATTGTCATGAAAACACGGTTTTATCGTAGTATTTAGTTTTTGTCATCTTCGTGCTAAGCGATGCATTAAATTGAATCAAACATTTTTATTCAGTGGTTTTGCTGTTGATTGCCATGTTAAACGACTATTTAAAATATACATATTGACATTAAGTATAAATTAATTGATTTCACTGTCGATTGATGAAGTATACAATATTTCAAATCGTTCTACCTAATGATTATACGGATCATCAATATTTAACAACAAGCTTCAAATATTGGCAATAGAAACGCATCGTCATTCTAAATTAAAAAAAACGATAAAATTACTTTTAGATTGTTAAACCAGATGTACAACGCAGTTTTGATCATGATGGCTATGGAATGTTAAAAGGACGTTAAAATGAATAAAACAAGAAACACAGAACACAACATCTAGAGAGGAAATTACAAACTGATGTTATGTGCATATAGTATTTTCTAATTATGCTTACCGGTAATAGTTGACTAGTTATTACAATAAACTCGACATTAAGTTTTGTATTAAGATGGTATGGTTAAAAATGCCGATCACCCAAAATTTAAAGAAAATCAAAGGCGTCCAAACCGATTTTGCAGCTTTGCGTATCTTTTTTTTTCAGAGTCTGTATATGTTATCAGAAAACGTTTGCTTTGAAAAGCTTTTTTCTTTAAACATAAGCACACAATACCAAAAAAAGCATTTCTAAAAATTGATAACGGTCAACTTATTGACAGTTAGATTTCAAAGTTGTTATTTTAACGTTAACCCTTGCGGGAAAAAAAATCCAATACATGTGATCAAATTTGTTTCAGAGACCTCGGTTGCCGAAATTTCCTAGTCATCTACTATAATGATAGCTCACTGTTGTTGCGAGTTCGAACCCCGCATATTATGGTACTATGATAGCTAGCTCAATTTCTAAAGTCAATGTTTTATCGAAAATGATAACATTCTTGTCTTTTAGACTTTGGTTTTAGTTTTCTCAATAACAATTTTAATCCCAGTATAAAATTATTATAGATACACGACAAATTAAATCCGAGTTAAAAAAAATGATATGCTTGTTAAATGAAATTAATAAACATGTCTATATTATAGCTCGTCTTGCATATAGATGAAACATTTTCAAAATTGTAAGTCAAATCTTACAATGACAATAACTCGTAGTTAAAGATAATGCAAGACAATTCAAATTTATCTTTAATTAATTAAAAAAAGCATGTTTACACCGACTACAAGATCATTTATTGATTTAGTGTACAGCCATAATAAACAGTCTGAGAAAAGCGTTGTATATTTTTGAATGCCAAACTATATCAACAGGTTATAGGACCATAGCATTATGGCATTTCACATAAAATTAATTTAATTTGGAACTAGATACCTGATAGATAAAAAATCTTTAATATGTCTTTTTTGGTTCAATCATTAATGAAAATGAAACAGTGAAAAACTAATTCACTTTTAGCAGCACACATGGTGCAATTTTGTCAAAATAAGCTTAGAAACAATAATGATGTATTATTCATCTGAAAGTGAATAATGAAACGACGAACACATTATCGAGTCCATGGAGACAATATTCAAGAGAGGCGAAAGCTACAGAAAGGGACATTTGACCCCAATAGTCGAAAAAAGCAATAAGATATAAAGAAAAACACAGTATAGATTATTTATGCGTAAGCAACATGAACACAAACAGAAACTGGAGATGATCTCAGGGGCTCGAAAACGGTAATCAAAATTAACTTATGTATTGCTATATAACAGTGATAATGCATCTGTCAATCATAGGCTTAAATACTTAAGATATTCAAATTATTACCGTATATCATCTATCCATTTTTATCAATTATTGGTACACACATATAGAAATGATTTTACACAAGGGATATATTCGAAATGCATGAAACTTCTAAACCTTTGTGGGATTGACACACATTATTTTATCGCTTCTTTCATGATGATTTAGTTTTTCCCCATTTCTAGGCCACGCTATTGCATTATGTAATGTGTTATTAATATTTCTAGATTTTTTTATCACCCCTTACAATCTCCACCGACAACGCACCAACCCAAAACACCGCCTCCCTGCCACCTAATAAACGAAAACAAAAAGTAATTAAGAAAACATCTCAACTATCTTGTGTTAGAAAAAGGACTTCTACTTTTTTAAAGAGCACCCCTCCCCTCCCTTTAACTAATCCATGATCTGCATCTTGGTTAATTCACATTTGTTTATTAAAAAACCTTACCTGCAACTAGCGTCACATATTTTTCCAATGTAAGTTCTGTAGTCGAAATAACATGGGAATATTTCACTGATAAATTTTTACATTTGTCAAAAGAATGTCTTGCCGTATTGGAGATGAATCATAAAGATCAATTCTCAAAGCGATCATCGGTTGTAATGATAACTGTACATATCATCAGGAAAAACTATCGGCGTTCTTCTGATTACGTACCAGGGATTTGTGTTCGAAAAATGTAAAAAAGATTGTCAGTTTAACAGCCAATAAAAGAAAGATGATATCAATTCTTATCGAATTATTTATAAATGTCATGACATATTTTTGTATAATTCATTGAGATGAAATCTGTTTTTGTTTACATTCACACTGCAAACTTTAATATATAGTAAGGATAATATTTATAGGATCAAATTGAAATTTAAATAAAATCAAGTTTTGGGTCAAATCCAATTTGTATGTGTAAAGGTTTATTTCTTCCTCTGTGATATTTTTTTCCAGACATGGTATTTCACAGGTAAAATTTTTGCAAATAAGTGAAATTTTATCTGTCTTATACGGATATTATTTACGAGTATATATTTTCCGTTCCATATTTCACAGAACCTTATGAAAAAGAGTTCCATTGTCTACTATGCATGTAACTTTTAATCAGTATGTACCTGACCATAATTATGAATGTTTCACCATGGAAGAACATAGTTGCATAATTTATTAATCAAAGGGAGGTAGTTATGAGCAATTTTTATTTTAAAGATACTATACATGCTATACATGCTATATGCTGGAATCTATTTCAAAGTCAAATTTTCCTCTATTCTTTTTTTTAATAATAATTTAAATAAAAAGATAACTCAAACGATGATTTATTCAGACAGAAAATATTTCACAGATAAATACTATCCAGCTGTATAACATTGTTGTTGTTTTTAAATATTGTTAGGCTATGATTCATCTGGTATCCACATTATTAGCATCTACATGTTTATCTCTGTCCTCAGACTCTTGCTTTTTTAAAATTTACCTAAATTTACTTTTTACTTTAGTGATGCAATTATATTTCTACCTTTACTTTTATTCATTTGTACTGAGATCTGAAAACAACCCACTTTTACCTGTACTTCATTTACCTTATTGTATATATCAAATTAATCATGATCTTATTTCACAATTAAGATCTGTGAAATCACTTCTGTTTTTTTTTTTTCTATATGTTTCATAATAATAGTCTTTTCAAAGAGTAATATTTCGGGATATTATTTTCAATTATAATCTGTGAAATTAATTCCCATATTAAGACGTTTTATTTGTTTTTCATTTACTTTTTTAGCTTATATTTAAATACACCATTATTATTCTATAGTATTTGCAAAGATTTTTTTTTTTCAACTATTCCATATTTTAACTTCCCAGATAGAATTTCATGGCATTGGAAAATATATCATAGTGAAATATTTTCCTCCGGATACAAAAATAAGAACAGCAACTGTAACTTGGTTTTCCGCCGGATGACATTTCATCTGAATAGAATTTTCTTTACATATGTTCCGCCTCTATCCGATGCACCACCAATTTTTTTCATAATAAATCCATGAGAAGTAAAATTGAAATTAAATATAAGACATATTTCTAACCAGTAATAATTTTACATGAGAGATTTCTAGATACTCAAATCTATTTGTTGCAAGCAATTTTAAAGTTATGATATTGGAATACAGATATATTTTGTAACATTATTATTTAGAGAAAATTGTATAACTGAAGCCTGCCTTCGTTGCAAAATTTCTTGCTTTATTGAAGACCCATTGATGCTTTAGCCACTTAAGTTGGTTTAGTGTTTGTTCACAAGTTCACCGTAAACAACTTTCCCTTCTATAATCGAACAACACTTCGTGTCTCTAAATGTTTGAAGGATATCTGTTAATCACAAACTTCCTGGTTACATAAAGAACATATTCATTCAAAAGACAATACAATCCTCAAATAGTCTCGGAATACATAATGATATATTAGGACGCAATACTTGTAGACTTAAAGGACACTTTTATCAGA
Source organism: Mytilus galloprovincialis (assembly GCA_037788925.1). NCBI lineage: Eukaryota > Metazoa > Mollusca > Bivalvia > Mytilida > Mytilidae > Mytilus > Mytilus galloprovincialis. The sequence continues at coordinate 22,137 of JAWDJN010000030.1, forward strand.
ATGAACTAGTATCATTTCAAAAACTTCTTATACATGTACAGTTTCTTTAGTTAGCCAGTAACTGTTTACGATTGCTTCTCATTTGAAACCTAGCTGTTGTCATTTAAATTCTAATAAACATCTATATTCACACGAAAGCAATACAATTGATGTTCATAAAGTGAACCTGAGGACAAGGAAAACAATTTCATTTTGCACTTAAAGAGAGGCGACATATACAATTGTGTTGAGGTCAAGGAACAGTAAATGGGATATGCTGTATATGTTGCTAACATTTAGCATACAACCTTGGATCGACGACCTACATGTATAACAGAAAATCCAAAAACTAATGTAATATTCTCTTTTAATATCTGAATTTTTACTAAATAAAATCCTTCAAAATAGATGAACATTTGTAGAGAAAGCATATAGAATCGTCGACAAACTCTCTTAAATTTGTCTCAAAATCATCTACTCTCTTACTTCAGTTCCATGTAATTTCAAACAAAAATATATGTTGTTTATACATTAAATTACGTTTTAGTGATATGAAATAATCATACGGTCACCGACTTCGTTTTTGTATAATAGTCAGTCTGTTACCTAGTTGGTAGTTAAATACGTCAAAAATTAACATTTTGAGACCTGTATCACAAAATTTGCGCAATGACGTTACGATAATTTAGATGTCTTGTGGTATTTTGTCATATACAACACCACATTGACTGATGTTTACCGTAAAAATCAAATTCGATATGTATCTCATTGACAATCAAACATGTACCACATCTCCTTATTTTCATAGTTTCAAAAATATCTAACGCTTATATTCTAAAATTGTCAACTGACCAAGAGCATAATTATTCTAATTCTAAATGTTAAACATTATGAAAGTTAGATAAACAACGCGTTATATCCACGTTATATAAATTACATGTGTGCAAACCACTTTTTTATTTACCTTCATCAGGAACATTCAAAACAAATATTTGAAAGTCAGAGATGTAATAGAACAGAAACAGTTGAAGTGCGATATGACGAAAACTAACCCAATAAGATCACCGTCATATACTGTTAAGGATCTGATATTATAGATTATTATACTTTAAAATGACATATTTAGATTAGCTGATACGAGGGTGTTAATTTACTCTATCACATAGCTGAGAGGGTGACAACTTTTTTGAGTGTTACCCTTTCGTCTAAACCAATCAAAACCAATAGTTTAACAGGACAATGCATTGTATTTACATCAAGTAATTGGCTCAGATTTTATTATTGGACTGTCAAAATAAAAAAAATAACACATCTTGAATAACTTTTTTTTTTTATAACACCTGTAACGTTGTTATGTACGTGACGTCATAGAAAATACTTTTAAAATAAAATTAATCTGTAAAAGACTATATTGATAGGACATTCAGTATAATAAATTAAATAACACATAGCTGAGAAGGTGATATAGTTGGTTGGTACCTCTCGAAAAAGCAGTGTCAACCTTGGCCTCGCCGCGGTTTACAATGTTTTCTCGGGGTAACAATCTGTTCTATCACCCTCTCAGCTATGTGTTATTTATATAATGACTTGTATATTAGCTAACTTTTCAAAATCAGTTTTGAGCGGTACGTTTCATAATGGGGATTATTCACGACACCCGTTTAGTAAAGTAGCTTTTCCTTTTGATGTTGAAATTAAATCCTGCAATAAATTTATCTGCAAAATAAATAGACTCAATGAGTTTTTCAAAAAATGTTTGCAACTTTATTTAATTCGTTTACTGACAATTGTTAACAAACAAGTTGTTTTTTAATTCTCAGTTTATACGTTATAAAAATATACTAAAATTCAGATTACATCTACATCCACCTGTATCAAAATTTACTCTAATGATTTTGTAAATGCTTACTTTTTCTTTAATGTATTGTATGCCATCCCGTTTGTTTGCATCGATTCTACCGTTGAATAGTTTTCTTGTAACACTTAACGCAAGCACATACATATATTATATAGATATTATAAAATTAAATCATCTTCTGAGCCTACTAGATCATATTCAAACTACATTTAATACAAACCCGTTAGTCTAACTTCTAATAGGAATAGCTAATATCTTATAGTGTTGTATTTTTAAGAAATAGATTATCAGTCGACCCATCTAGAAGTTTTCTATTACTATTACTCTTTCTGATTATTGTGAAGGGTATATAGATTACAATCAATTATATGCGACTTTGCAACTCCATGTAATGTGTTACTCTTTTAGAACGTCTTTAAATAGTCTGAGGATATAAACATTTATTGTGCCGACAAATCAATATTTTTTTTCTCGACTAACCATAATTCACGTAGGATATTTAGTTTTAATTCAGTTCTGATAAGACAACTAAATTGTGAAGACATCGGAAATTAGAATCTGTATTCAAGGAGGCTTTAGTAGTTATTATACCCCAGTTATATAACATTTTTGTAACTTCAGTTCTATCATTCACAATCTTATATATCTATCATCTTTCTTTTCCAAATAAACTTATAACTAAAATTGAGGAGTCGATCAACGAGGTTAAATGTAACTGTTTGATACTATATAAATTCTTTTACATCTTCACGGAACACGCAAAGCTATCTATAACCAACGACATTAGTTGTAATGAAAATCTGTGACACAGTTTCGTATTACATAACGTTTTTAGAAAAAAAAAACCATTAAATGACAATATTACGGTATAAACAGTATAATGTTATTACAGTATCTTTCTAATTATTATGTCAGTGATTTTAATGTTGTCAGTGTATCAAAGGTTTGTTTATTCATACATTGATCTTCGCGATTCCTTAACATGTCTAATGAGACCACAACGTGAACCTTCCGCATATCGTTTTATAAAAAAGTTACTGCTTTCTATAAAATGTTAAGTTAAACGTTAACGTTTGTCTGTTTTCAACATGTTACATATTCATCTAAACTTTATCTGTTATTTATGATTGCGTGATGTAAAGTCGAATATTAATCATCTATAAAATAGATTTAACCTACTCTACATTACGCATATTATAGTTCGGGGCATACAACTGATTATCGAGAAGTAAAGCTAACAGTGTATTACGAATTTTCCTGAATGAATAAAATATGTTTTTTACGAAATTTGATGGATGATCAAATCAATTCATCTGTTTCGCTGTTTCGAAGTTTAGAACATTAAAATACAACACAAGTTTCATCGTATACAAAAGGTGTAATACCACTTTATTAAATTTGCACTTTTAAAAATAAATGTGCAGAATGTATCTTTGTTTTAATTAAGGAAATACCTGTCATGAGTGAACTATTAACATTCCAGTACTAAGGAAAAAAATAGCATAACAGTTCATTGCATATAATAAATAACCATCAGGGGACATTAACCAATTAAATAGTAATCCCTTTTCCTGTGCAGAAGCTTTAATAGTCGTCTTAACTCAAGTTTTCAAAATTTTCTATAGAAATACCTAACACGAAAATAAGGGTGCCTTGAAACATCTAAGATATATGTTTATGACTCAGAAATTGTTTTACTGCCATGAAAAGTAGGGTTTATTTCATACAACTGTCAAATGCAATATATATAATTCGTGAAATTCTATTTAAAAAAACATATACTAGATAGCTTTCATATCTATAATGTTGGGGCATTTTATAGCCTACCATACGATATGAGTTTTTTCCATTGTTGAAGGCTTTCAAGTAGCCTATACAAGATTACATCCAATTCATTTAAATTTTGGTGAGTGTTTGAAATATTGGCAATCATATTAATTCTCCTTAATTTTGTATTGACAAAAAACTGCATTTGTTTTTAAATGCGTACGCTCTATGAACATTGTGCAAGCTGTTACATCATCATGCATACCGCTTCAAGTTGTAATGCATACTAGCTATATCAGTCATTGGTTGTCTTCAATTGATGTCCATCATTTTTTTTTTCGAAAGTTTATTGTTATATATATTAGGCTGTTTTTCTTGTCTAAATCGTTTTTTAACATTTGTCGTATAGGAGGCTTTAATGGCTGACAATACTTAATGTTGTTTTTCATCATTGAAGGATATTAAAAGATCTTTAATTGCTTATATCCTCTTCATTTGAACTCTGGTTGATAATGGTTATTATTGTGTACCGATGAATGGACAGAAGTAATGAATTTGTTATATTTGATATCAACTAAACTGTTAATGCCTTGAGCTTATACGTTTTCCCCCATGTAAGCAATTATTTCGTGTCTATATATAATTCGTTTCTGAAACAAATAACTAAAGCTCTTTAAGGTATACATGACACATCCGGTTTGCAAGCCTTAAAAGCATTCTAGTTATTGATTGTGGTTTTATTCATCATCTACACGAAATGTTTAAGTTTTATGGAAGAAAATAAAATCAGCAACCGTGTACGTTTATTCAGATAACTTAGTGTTGAATTTGTTAATAAAAAGATTCCATGATAATGGGAATTTTAGTCAAACATTTTAAATTAGTTTTTTTCGATGTTTTTCTGATAATGAGTAAAAAAAACAAAGCAACAAAAAAATATCTTAGCTTTTATCAAAATAATTATTTCAAAATTTGAAAAAATGAAAAAAAAAATGAAAAACAAACAAAAGGAAAGAAAAAAAAGCTGGTCAAATAATTGCTTGAAGTGCGAAGCATGACCAAACATAGGGTATCGTATCTGTGAACACAGTATTCTTCATCAGTTAAGCTTGAGTTGGAAAACCCAAAATAGGAAACATGTTAAACTTACGATAGCACATTAATCAACATTGAACAAAACAAAATGTACCTATAAACTGATTTTTTTAGAGAGTAAATCCATAATCTCAAGCGCTATAATATTAGTGTATGCACCTAACAAAAAAACATACTCATTTCGCGGTTCACGGCATAGACACACAAATTTTATGAAATTTAGTTGCATGTCGTTATATTTTGTAAACTATTGCATCGAATGGTTATCATGTCTATATATAGAAGGAATTGTTGTATCTTTAAGATGACACACGCACATACTTTTGATTTTTATCCCCTAATACTCACTTTCTTCTTGACATAAAATAAATAGATGCAAGAAACTAATAGTTTCTAAAATTTAATAGTACTATATCGATACAGTTGTTGTTTGAATAAAAGCCCCTAGAGTTTCATTATCTCAGTACTAATCAGTTGGTAATATAGGATTTTGAAAAGGAAACCCTCCATTGCAACATAGGTAGTGGGACTTGATAGAGCCTAGGTGTAGTGGTTAACGCATCAGACTACTAACACAAAGGTTTCTGGTTCAATTCCGGCTCCGGAGAGAACATTTCAGGAACTGAATTTTCAGCTCCTCCTTGACACCATTTGTATGGTCTTGATAAACGATGATAGTCCGCCGGATATGAGAGCCATATATCTTGCACGTAAAAGATTCCTTTGTAAATTTCGAAACGGAGTAGACTAATGCCGCTACAAGGCCGCACTTGTACCCGCAAAGTCGAAAGAGATTACTATAACGCTAACTTGCTTCCCAATCCAATAACGATAATTATATTCAAACTCAAACATTCCCTATAAACGGGTGTTATGGGACAAAATATTTTACATTGTATTGTATGAAAAAAAGAACAAAAGAGTCCGAACATTGACAAAAAATACAAAATCCTCACCAAAGTACATCCATAATATTTAACACATTTAGAGCAGGATATACCTCCACGTACAAAAATGTATGAAGCTGTTTTTCCATTCGATATCTTTCGAAACCAGATAATAGCGCCAAAAATAAATAGTTGGAAAAAGGGCAAATAATGAGGAAGAAATGTTCATGAGTGTTTTATTGTAAGACGAACATATTCCGTGTGTTCACAGTTTAAAACGAATTAAACAAATACATTATTCATAACCATATCGATATTCCCTATAACTGGAAACAAAAAGTTGGATTTTGTGTGTTTCTAAACAACACACATAATATACGTTTTACAATTATTTAAACAAAAAACAAAATCATTGTATCGCCTTAATTACACCCGATGTTCCCATAGCATAACAAGCTTATAATAATATTTAATTGAACAATCAAAACATTAGTAACACGATGAGACACTGCTTTGACAAAATTATAAGGCTTTCAAGGTTTGAGATTTGATTTAAAATTGCCATTTCTCATTTTTTTTTTGTAGTTCATTTTCAAAGCAGAAAAATCAAATGTGAAAACTTACCTAATTTTGGAATGATATACACAAACATCTCTTAATTTAGCACACACATATCAATTTGAAATACTAGCAAAGAACAAATCATTTTCTTATATTTTATAGAAAACGTTATAAATCTATATTAATTGCGGTAATAACTTGTTTATGGTATCCAAGAAATCAAACAGTAATTTGACTGGCTCCTACGCTTTCATCCGGTTCGCTCTTTCTTCATATTCTGTTTTTTTTTTTTTTTTTAATTGGTTTGTTTAACGAATTGAGAGTGAGCTAGCGTCTTCACAGAAGAAATTGGTACCTCACTTTTTCTTTTATGTTACTGATAGATGACTTGGATAATCAGTTGTCACTTGACAGTTGAAAACTGGGCTTGAAATAAGAGACATTGTTTTTGTATCTAGTAGCATTTATGTTGAACATCATTACTACTGATTATTATATATTAAGAAACAGAATACAAACCACATTTTCCTACAGTATTTTTACATAACACTTTTCAATGTCACATTGTTTGTGTTAAGCAATCTTAATAATCAATAGCTTTCTTTTTTCTTTAAAGATAACAAATATTTTCATTATTGCCTGGTACATAAATACCCAAATAGCCCAGGTAGCATACGTAGGGATTCCTGTATTTTAATAACCTCACTTGACATGAAATTAATATTTTACTTATTTAATGTACAGATGAATTTTTGCTTTCGCTGTTAAATCGCAAACAAAGCTGCGAATCCATCAAACTCTCAATGTTGTAGACAAGGCAACGAATCATTCAATCTGCCAATGTTTGAAGAATTTACAAAAAAAATCATGTCACTGTTTTATATCTGATCTTAATCTGTAAACTTATAATTTAATTTTAAACTTTAAGTCCTTAATAATGGACGAATTACATCAATATACTTTCAACTGCCGATCAAGGTTTTTTTTCAAAGACAGGAACTCTATGTTGCACAATAATCAACTGTATAAAAAAAAGTTAGCATATAAGTTTTATAGACCCTACTGGACTAAAATTGGGTAAAATACCTATTTTTCTAGCCTACGGAAGTGGTCTACCCACATGATGCACTTGGAAGATAAGGTATAATGGGGTAATATAACATATAAACATGCGAGAACGGCGAGGGGAAGATGGATTCCGGGTCAGGATTAAAAGAATTTGGTGAGAACGGTATGCTGGCCAAAAAAGTAATTCGACTTATTTTTTGTCCGTAGATAAAGGCGAGGCAGGTTTTGAGTAGTGGTGAGTGGAAATGAGGTAGAGGGAAATAAGAGGGAGTTTGGGTAGGGAAGTGACAATTGTGCAACTCTTGTTCATTCCCTATTAAAATTTTTCAGAATTATTTTCAAACATTGTTTTTTGTCAAAAGATTGGTTGAAAAGCAGATAGCCAAGTACTAATGCTATTTTCATAAGTCAAAACTGCAATTTTCTGAGACCACAATTTCACACGTTTTTTTTCTGCTACGCCCTAGGAAGGAAACGTGATGACAAATAAATTAAATAACAATTTCCTATAGTGATAAATGCATGCTTTAATGTTAATATTGCTGATAAATAAATGAGATATTAGCTAGTCCATCCTTGGAACTAGTTTTACTGTACCACATTTCAAAAATAATTTTCTCGTCAGGGATGTTCGAATTTAAAATATTTGGTAATCAAAAACGTAATCAGATAACATGTGTAAAATAATCTTTAACACACACTGTAATCCCACTTCCATACTAGGGTACAGTAATGTACAGCGAATAAACAACAGTAGTAATTTGGGAACATTACATGTATGGTTCAACCTGGCTGCAATACATCGGATCTTTTAACTTACCCGTTAAGGATGTCTGCTGTTTTTGTTTAAGAATGTTTGCTATATTTTTGAAATCTTCTTTTTTCATCCATGGATTTCCATTAAACAAATTGCCAATCAACCCATAATTTTCTCCCATAATTTAAAAATTTAAAAAAGCAATATTTGAGCATTTAAAAAAAAATCGTAGTATTTGAAGCAAAAAAAAACGACCAATATAAAACGTTTCAAATATTTAGAGAGAATCGTAATTAGCCATGTTTGTTTATTTCTAAAAAAAAATAGGCACTCCAACCGGGAACTGTTTCAGCTTTTTAAGTGTCGTTTTTATTTCATTTTAGACCACATGGACCAGTCTTTTTAGATTCTTTTAAAATGTATAAAAAAAAAATTGTCTGTACAGAGTAGAAAATATCCTTAAACAGCATATGTTGGTTATATTTTAGTACGAAAACCGTTTGTAACGATAATTATTCACTCGATAAAGTGTTTTTTTTTTATTTTTCAAATTTGAAATTTTACTTACGAGAATCCATAATATTCAATAATCGACTTACAAAGTGTTAGAATCGTCTTCAGGAACATGTTGAGTTCAATGTACAAAATAGACTTGACAGTACAGACCAGTTAAATCAACGTGTGGTATATCAAAATACATTACACTGATCAGAACCAGTTTGAATACAAAAAGAATACACATGTTAGAAGCGACAACTAAGATGTTAGTACAAAAGAGACATCCGCTTCTTTCTAAAAAAAAGTATCAGTTTTGAGTAAACGAAAAAACTTGTTGTAGTCTACTTAATTTGTAAAGTAAAATTTAACAATTCGATGTAATAGTTTAACTATTTGTTATTAATATACACCCGAAGTATGACGTTAAATAAAAACAAATCGTGAAGTACCTAAGTGAACTTATCCCGAGGTACTTGTGTTAATTATTATCCGTACCTTGACTCTTGTGGACTAGGTATTTCGTGTCTCTTTCAATTTCGAAATGCTTTTGATATGAATAATTAAATGAGGTGTGATTAATTATTAAAACAATTCTTACAAAACAAGCATTCTGAAGATATCTGGAAGATTTAACTTTTGTCAATTCCTGTTCAGAAAAACAAAATTTAATATACTTCGCGCTTTTTTGATCTATCCAACATTTTTCTTAAATTGAACAAATATATGTCAAATAAAGGATAACAAGAACAGTGAAATTAAAAAAAATACTAACGAACTGCTGCCTAATCTTATTAGAAACCTTAAATAACAAGATATTACTCATTTAGAACATTCTTGATTAAGCTTTGTATCTTCAAATGCATTTATGTGTATGTTACGGGTTATAAATTATCATTTTGTCTCTGATTGATAGTCTTAGTTGATATTTCGAATAAGACGTGCTTCTCCCGCTTTGTGAAGAAACCCGTACTCTAAATAAAATTTATTTGCACATGGGTATATTGACGTCTTTAGAATAATGAATGTCATCAAATTATCATGCACTTAATATTATTTCCTTAACTTTAAAACACTTTCAGACTCTTAAATGGTGCATTATGACTGTAATGTGTTGCATTCAGAAATTTACATATTTGACCTAGATACGACAACCGTTCATGCTGGCTGTTCAAACTCCTTCCTCTGAAAGATTGCAATGCCAGCCGTTTGCTTCTTTACAAACAAAAAAGAAATATTCATAAAAGAGCCTACACAAACGCTTTTGGACTTATACTTATCGGACATATAAATTACCGTAATTGTCTTATTCAGAATCGAAATAATGAATGCAAGCTATACTTTATTGTAGTTTTAACATGAGTAGGCATTATATTCGTGTTATATTAGCGCTTCTATCGCTCGGGAAAAAATAATCACGAATGTAATGCCTACCCATGTTAAAACTACAACACAGTATAGCTTTTATCAATTATTTCTTAATTATACCCGATGTTTTAATTTTTAAATTCTAGTTTATGGTATTAGAATTGCATTGCAATTTATATATAGGCAGCATTTATGACAATAAAAAAGCTTACATAAAAAAAATCGTAAGATTTAAATTTGAAAGTAAAATATTCTCAATTTGAAACCTTAAAGTAACGATACAGGGTTTTATCTCATTTTGGAAACAATTTTGAGGACAGCTATCAAATTAAATACTACCGGCCCATTGTTAACGCTCTTTCTGTACATGCACATTATCAACAAAAGCAATAATGGTCAATTAACTAGTGTATTATGGTATCAGATTTTTGTAAAACAGTCTGGTTGATCAACAGATAATTGTCCGTATTATTCTCATGATAATGGCAATTAGGCAGTTCAATATCATATTCTTGACTTATAATTGAAGAAGGAAACCATTAAGGTCCCTCAAAAGCCAATACTGTTATTCCTAAATACTTTCAGAAAATGCTGCTTGGGTTTCACGGTATTGGCTCAGTTTGAACAGTGAAGACACCATACATTACTAGTAATGCAAATATACAAATCTGATTTTCTTTAATTAACGCGTTATCGTATAGAGTAGTCTAGCTTGAACTTGAATATATATATATACACTTTAGAATGGCAAACATCTTTAAATACAGTATTCACGTGTATATGAAAGAAAATCACGACAGTAAGAAAAATATCAATCTTATTATTCAAGATTATTAAATGGTATGAGACAGCATCAATGATATATATAAAGTGTGTAAGGCCTCACGGTAGAGAACGCTTTCACATTTCATTATACGAAATGAAATCAAATAAATTGTTGGGCTTACGGTCGGCATGGGATTTTCGTTAACTGTAAACACTCATATTACACTAAGGTTTGTGAACGGAACAGTTTGGAATCATAGGGCAGCGTTATGTATGACAATAAGGAAATATAGTGTAATTGCTTACGAGATAACAGTAGCATATTCAAACTCTTACATTACTATAATCAGGGAATTATTCATATAAGACCGAGGGACAACAATGTGATCACATGAGAAACTTATTGACTCATTGTTACCTTGACAGTAACAAGGGTAAAACATAACATCAATTATACGTAAGGCGAAATTTTCTGACCTGATATACATAAAGTATGTAGTTTCATACATACTTGTTTCTTTGAAATATAATGTGTCATCTGATGTTGGCGTTTGATATTGTATTGTTTGAAAAAGCATTTACTTATTTTTGAATATATTTATATTTAAAGATAATTGCCATTATTTTCAAAAGTCACTCAGATCGTTTTTGGTTTTTTTAAATAGCATATACATAATGGCTATCAGTGTTTTATTTAGCAAGCGTTCTAATGAGCGATCAATTGTGAATAGTAAAGATGAATATAGTGATAAAAAAAACGTGTTTCATCGCAGATTTCAACAATTAAATGCTACATCATTCTCAATATTGGGGTTTCATTGAGCAAACAACTTCTATCAACAAACAATTAGTCGGTAATAGTATAGATGAATATATTGACAAAAGGAAACCAATTACTTCGAATATTTTATTCTCAGTAAAAGTGTTTTATTAAAGAAATACATTATCTATAAACAATCAATCATCAACAATAACAGTTATAAAAGACATGAACACATCGCGTATGTTGTTTCCCTTGATATGATACAAGATATATCATAATAACATTAAGAGATACTTGGGAGCAAATGATGTTGTATTTGGATTTTTTAGATAAAATATCATTCTAAAAATATTGTTATTTTATCTAGCAAGGCAAAATGTTTCAAAGAACAACCAATAGGTAACGCTAAAGATGAATGTAATGATACAGGTCAGTTATTACATCACTTCATGTTATTCTCAAGATGGGTGTTACATTAAAAATACAAAGTTTAGAAACAAACAATCAATCGGTAATGATAACGACAGAGGTTGTTCTATAATAACTAGCATGACTAAATCGGTTATTTGATTACGGTTGATATGTTTTAAGACGAATCATGATTAAAGCTAAAGGTGATATGAGTAAACTGATGAGCAATGATAGAATCTGAAGAGCAAACAATGCAGTACATATCGAATGTATATACTTCATGTGCACTTGTAATGACTTATAAACTGGGATTTATGTTTCGTGGCTAGATCATGTAGATAAACAAACATGTTGTTCGCAATGTACTGTAATGAAATTCAATTTAAAATACAATTCAAATGCACATTATTTACATCTAAAGGAGCTTTTAAGTTGGGAGAAAGGGGTGCTAGGAAGAAATTTTAAAAAGGCAGGACAGGAGTTTTGAATAAAAAAAACCATGATGACAACAAGGCATGACGAAAGATTACAACTTAAAAAACTATCAGACATCATTTTGTATCCGACCTCCGTTAAATAAAATATAAAAGACCCAATCATCAAATGGTAGCTTCCTATTTCTTTCAAGACATTTTTCAGTAAAATTAGCTGAAAAATAAATATTTCAAAACTATTCCACCTTTAACTGACAGATTTGACACACAAAAATTTAAAATGTTGTTATACTGCGGTATTTTTCTATTGCGTTTTGCCTTATTACACATGTTCACAGTGTACTAAAATTGTATTCAGTTTAAGTGTAGTGAGATGATTTAAGAGTATTTTGGTTTTGCTTAAAACACCATTAAATGATAAGCCTTGGTTTGATAATTCTAAATTTGTTTTAACTGGATTAATTGATTGGTTGTGTTTTTATGTAATGTTCAATGACAAACAGTTCACACAGAGTCACGAGAAAATATAACAATTTTTTAAAAGAAATTTTTAAAGAAGTATTTTTTATTGCTCAATTTTATCTTTGTACTTTTACGCACTCCTAATATGCTGAGGTCTTACATTGTATGTTAAGGTAAACCAGGTTTATATATAAAAAGACTTATTATCTAAAAGTAAAAAGATGGCTTCGATTTTGTTTTATTTATGTCTGTAAATACAATCCTTCTCAATATCGATTTTTTTTCAAGCAAAGCAAGATAATCAACGAACACCCAAGGTGTAAAAGTAAAGACAGATACAGTGATATTAGACAACAGTTGACATGTGAGATTTTCTAATTACCATAATATCAGTGTTTTATTGAGCTAAGTCAATCAAATCAAAAGAGTAATCAACTTATAATAGTAAAGACAAATTTAAGAAAACAAGTAATGACCAAATCTTGTATTATATTTCAGTTGATATACTAGACGAAACATTACAACTAAATATGATCTGAATAAACTGATAGAAACATTTGTACTAAGGAGCAAAGAATGTTTGATATCTAATAAAGATAATCAACAGCAGATCAAGAACATTTAAAATAACCTGAAAATATGATACTGATAACTTTAGTCTGCGCAATCAATCATAGCAAAAATAGGAGGCGGATGAGGTAGGCGAAATCATGTTCATTTGTTTAAGAATGATACAATTGTATTTATAGTTCGTTGCAAGATAAACACATAATTATAGTGTTCGTGATGTACTTTAATGATATACATTAGAACACCAATATGAAAATAAAAAAATACAATTTTATAAGTCTTATTTAAAGATAAGTCACAAATAAGCTGCCTAATTGAATTATTCAAAACAACCTCTAACTGACGGGTTTAAGTAAAAATAAAAATCTTATGGATATATAGTAATATACAAATTGGGAATTTACATTAGGATGAATGTATTCTTATCGTATACGGCCATTTCGTCAGACAGATATATGTTTTTCATAGCGTTTTATTCACGCTAGATTCATTTACTGTGAATAAAATCAAGGTTAGAATCACTAACGAGGAGAAGGGTCATTCGATCACGCATTATCTAGCATGCGTGATTTATTTGCAATTAGGTTTTCTAAAAGTCAAAGGGTAGTTTTACAGCAAAATGAAGTCAAAAGATTTGACAGCAAAATGAATTGAGTGTGTAGGTAAAGGTTATATATATTAAACTAGCCTGCTTGCTAGCTAAACTACAGAGTCATTATTAGGTTATGTTTACTGCCTGCCTTTAAGTGGAGACTAGTCCGACATATTACTGATATATCTGTCTATAGGATTAGATTGCTCCGACAGAAGGATAGTATACCTTACCTGATAATGACATCACAGTTCTGCTAGCAAGAAAGCTAGTCAACAATATTACCTTTTCCTTCAGACTCAATGCATTTTGCTGTAACAACAAACTGTTTACAGGACTGTAATAGTACCTTCAGAAAAACATGTTTTAAGTCTTCTAAGATGCATACAAGAACAACCTGCTTAATATTAACTTCATCACATAACGACTGCGACAGCGGCTATTCTAAATCTCAGAATTGAATTTAAAACCATAGTTTAAAACCACGTAATCACCAATAATGCAAATGTGATGTTTATGAATACGATTAAATGAGGGTTAACAGAAATAAAACCAATCGAAACAAAACAGCAACGAATTCCACCGGTCATCATACAAACTGTTGCTCTAAAAATACAACCTTATGAAATACGCAATTGCAATTTGTCACAAATTCAGAACACTTTGATAATTACTTTGAAGCAAAGCCGCCTAATAGATCCTTCATCACCATAAGAGTTTCAAAATTACAAAAATTGTTACATTAGATGTTGATGATACTAGCACGCATACGTTATTGTTATTTCATCATGACCATCTTATTCGAGAGCTATCTTGTCAGAAACCAGTATGACGACTGACTTGGTATACAGTTAAATCCCCAAAATGTAGTCTTATCATTCAGCTACTGATTCTTATTGCATGACGAGTTAAATCAAATATTTCGTTTGCTTTTTTGGAATGGTTTTCGAGCTATCACATTTGCTGAACTTATGCAAAAAACATGTAACATTTTGAATGCCTCGACCAAACAGAAATATACGATAAAACAATATAAAAAAGACGCAGAGTTAAACGTGCAATTCTGTTTGAGATAAACTACTAAGAGTTAGTATATTAAGCCGATGTTTTACTCTACAGTATGCAAACTCCTTTCCTTAGAGGACCAATATAGCACTGTCGTATGGTTCAGTTCTGATAATAAATCCGTCGTAGTTAACAGGAACATACGAATATTTATTTAATTTAAAATTAAAATTAACGACACTGAGTGCTTTGTTATATATATACTGTAACCAATTCTTTTTTTTTTATCATGTTTTTAATGAAAGTTGATCTATTTATTGACTGTGAAATGTAGATTCTTTACAGTACTCAATTAAAAAAATGAAGCCATAGAGGTATTATGTCTGCAACATATAATTTATATATAGTTTAAAAAAATCATAATTAGTTTTGTACGTACAAATGTACCAGCTCAGACATGATAGAAGTGTTTGGCTTAATCTGAAAAGACATTTGAACCCTAAAGACTTCATTTCAGCTTGATGTTCGTTGGTATATGCGTTGAGGACGCCACGGACATGCTCCTTTTTATGTAGCAACAATATCGTCCATTTTTTAATTATACCATTTCAGATGTGTTTGTAGAAGCGATGTTATTTAAAAAAAAAGATATGTTTAATTCACATTATATCAGAAGCTATCAGTACTGCATTATCTAAGCAATTAGTAGCTCATATCAAAAGAGGGCCTCGGTGGCCGAGTTTCCTAACTATGCTTACTACTGTGCCGTTGTTGTAGTTTAAAACATACCTATTTATAGTGGATTGGAAAACAAGTTTTGCAACTTATATTAATCTCTTTCCACTTAGAGGGTGCGAGTGCTGCCTTGAAGCGGCATTAGCTTACTCTTTTTCGAAATCTACAAGGGTGTCTTTAACATGCAAGAGACATGGCTCTCTGTTGTTGTATGATTGCCAATTGCGCAACTCTCCACAAGAGACTCAATGACACAGAATTAACAACTATAGGTCACCGTACTGTCTTCAGCAATTGGCAAAGACCAGTGAAATACGTAAATCGATATTATTTAAACAAAAAATGGGAGGATCCCTGCCACGACTTATTGCCAGTGTTGTCCTTTTTAGAATATGTGTTACACTAAGGTTTTTATATTAATTTTAACATATTTTTTCTAGTTAATTCTCTTTTTTTTTTTGCTTAATTATGAAAAACTGTCTCTGTATTTTTTTTTTGTATTTTTCGGTGGTTTTTGTGTTTGTTTATTTATTGTGTGTGGTTTTTTTTACAGATGTTTGAACTGTAGTTTACATGTGCTTTACCTTTTGTGTTTGCTCTTTGTGGAAGGTCATATGTTGACTGACACTTGCTTACGTCTTATAATGTACACAAACTGTCAAATTTGAAAAAATATATCACTCTTTCCTTTCGGTTGGTCTTATAAGTGGCACGGTAGTATTTGCATTCCAGAATTTAGGTCGATCTTTTGTGTACCCTACCTAAGTCAATGTATCGGCACAGTGTGATTGGACAAAAATTACAGTATCAACTGAACACACTTTCCCAAACTGAAGGAGGAATTAGGTGTAGAAACATATGAAATAATTGTACAAACAGATGAGGATGAATTTTTGAGATTTTTATTAATGGTGTATTCACTGCATGGTTAAAGTACTAAAAGCAGTAGCGGCCTTAGACTGAAAAAAAAAACAACCAAAAAGGTAAACGGTCATGATTCACATTCATATTCATTTCTGTATAGTAAAATGAAAGTACTTCAATTAACTGTAAATGTAGATTTTTTTTGCAGTGTTAGAAAGTGGTAAAAATTCTAAAAAGGCTATCATTAATTCTTATGGGTAAGGAAATGCTACCGTGAATATTTCTTGATTTAGTTTGTATGTGTTGATCAATAACATTAAACACATCTTAAGACTATCTGATATCAATGCGCAATAATCTTTCTCCAATTACATAAACAATAACTGTTTAGTGTCTTTAAATATCAGCTGTATTTGTACGAGGCTAGGAAATAAGATGTATACGAGCTTTTAGCGATCTATTAAACATGTTTCGAGCCGAGTACAAATACAGCTGATATTTAGGGAGGCTCGCGGGTATATGATTTTCAGAAAAAAATTAAACTTTTATTTTTCATTTCGAATTTTATTTATTACCTTTAGTAGCTGTTACTTTGTCAAATGGTACAAAAATAATTCCAAAAAAATCAATTCGTGTTGGCCCCAAGTGACTTTAAAATGTAGATATACTTGAAAAAGTTCCAAATTATCTGCCTTTGGTGCAAAAATGCCATTTGTTGGCATTAAAATTGAAATATCTTTTTTAACTAATCGGTGACTTATATTTTTTATTGTTGTTTTCAAATAAGCTGTACATAAACCAAATAATTGTAAAATTTAAGCGATTTCTGTAATTTAGTTCTTTTTTTATTTCGATATTACCGCTATTTCTCCTATTAGTTTAACAGAAAAAAAAAGGACATTATCAAAAATGTATGCTTATTTCGAAGGCAGATTGAGAGCGTAAATGAACGGTGACCCCATTTTTCTATTTCATTTTTCTATTAGGTATAAGATAAAGTTCATTTACAGAAAAATATAGCGAAATCTTATATTAAATAAACAAAATGATTTAGAGCCGCAAGTCCCCTTAAAGACACTAAGAAGTTATTGTTTTTATCCTACGATTAATTTGTGTTTTAAAAGACACAAAAACACATGTTCTGCATTTATTTTCGATTTGAAATCCCTTGAGGCTCGTGTAGTAATATGATACAGTGATCACACATTCAGCTGAAGACGGGTTCGCCAAAAAAGAATTCCGAATGGTCAACAATAATACATCGCTCAGGGTGAATAATTATCTATTTTAACATAACAACTTATTTCAACAGTAAACACAAATAACAAAACATTGTCTAATTTAAAACAGGAGTGCACGAGTTGTCCTACGCTTCAGACTCGACATTCTCTAAACATGCATGCTGAAATTGACATGATTGCTTTTGTTACACAATCACACACATTCAAGTTTTGAAATCGATAGTTGTCATTGTAGAAAAGACTGCTGTTCATGTGTGTATGTTATCAGAAAATTGGTGTGATTCTGATTGCTCTAACGAAATGTTTGGACACAGACAGAACGTATAAAAGTAATCGTTAATTCGCAATTGATACGTCATTGGAATGCGTCTGCAATACACATTCTGAGGTCACGCAGGTTCATACAATACTCAGTCCGGCAGTTGGCGGAGCTTTTAAGCGATATCTTTATAGTATACAGATGCAGCATAGCGATATCTGTAAGGCTATATCTGTATAGTAGAACAACCAATTGCAGGATAAAACTAAAATACGAGTGTTTTGCAGAATTACTCCACAGCCATTGGATAATAACCGATTAGTCTTGTTAGTTGAGAGAAAAAAATGTTTACAGTGTACTTCCATTTTTCTAAAATATTTTTTCTATGAAATAACTGATATCAAAGTTATGTAAGTACTACTGTGTTTAAATTAGGTGTATGTATTAGCGGTCCAGAATACGGAATATGTATAACGGAGTTAAAAGTTCCACGGTATATCTCTAATACTAGTAGAAATATACATGTAGGGATACAATTATTTTTTGTAGAAAAGTGTTCGGGAAAGGGGATTGCCTAATTGTCTTAAGTGAGTGTCTATTACAAAAAAAAAAATCGAGAACAAAGAGTAAGTCTTCATGTACGCTATTTTGATTCTTATAACACTGTCCACATTAATTCAATATATATATATATATATATATATATATATATATATATATATATATATATATATATATATATATATATATATATATATATATATATATATACTTCATTTACAACGCATTTATACTTAAGTAGGATAATTTATATATAAGTGCAGTTTGTAATGAATCGTTAAAACATCTGTTGCAAGTCTTATCGTTTTCTTCATTGATTAAAATCGGCCTTTCTAAAATTTATATTATAAAAACATATCATTTTCCGTGAAAGATACACGTAGTACCTTGTCAGCCTTGCGTGTATGTTTTACTTTCTATGTATAGAAAATTTCTCGATAAATCAGTCTCACAATTCAATCATCAACTTTATATTGAACAATAGATCATCTGTACCATAATTTATATTTTGTTGGCACGTTCTTTGCACAATTTTGGATATTATGTGTGTACAAATGCAATACATCATGTTAAAAGGATACTAAATTTATCAAAAAATACTTAACATGTAGTACTCTTATCTTAAATAAGAAGTATTCCCGTCGCGAAATTAATTTAGAAGTATTTACTAATGCAAGGGAACCATAACTTATGTAACTAATGCCATTCAGAATAAAGTATCTTATATACAGATGCAATATGTACAAATAAAACAAAAGCGGGAAATCAAAGTACACTGTACAGTTTAATTCAATATTTTTGATGGCAAATACATGTTTACATGTATTTAAGTACATACCAATCTAAAATATTTATTGTAAATAAATACAAAAAAAACGAAAAACGAAAACGAAACAGAGTGAAAAAACAAACAACATGGCTTACAAAACAGTCAATGAAACACTACTGAGAAAACTAAAGATTTGAGTACATTATTCCCAAATCCACCCACAAAATAAAAGAAAATAAAAGGAAAACAATAACGGAAGCATATATAGGCTGGCAAGTATAAAAAAGAAGATGTGGTATGATTGCCAATGAGACAACTATCCACAAAAGACCAAAATGACACAGACATTAACAACAATATGTGACCGTACGGCCTTCAACAATGAGCAAAGCCCATACCGCATAATTAGCTATAACAGGCCCTGATAAGACAATGTAAAACAATTAAACGAGAAAACTAACGGCCTTATTTATGTAAAAAAATAAACGAAAAACAAATATGTAACACATAAACAAACGACAACCACTGAATTACAGGCTCCTCACTTGGGACAGGCACATCCATAAATAATGTGGCAGGGTTAAAACATGGCAAGGTCAGCATTATTAATGACACGAAATATTGGTGTCTGAAATGAGTTAAAATGAATGATATAAGTATAATCTTAATTCAATATTATCAAATAGTTAAACCATTAAAACGATCTTGTTCCAGCAAAAACTTTAATCAACCTGAAGAGTAACAGTAAAGAGACAGGAACAAAAACACAAGGAATTACATCTTTGATTTACGGGTTTTGAAATGTAACTTTAAACGTGCAATCGTCTTAGAGTAATGAATTTATGAACAATACTCATGACAAACATGGCTTGTTTTAAATTTTGTCTGAAAGTATTTGAAGGATATTTAAAACAAAAGATTAAAAGACATAATTTTTGTAGGTACATTGATTGTAGATTATTGAACCATCAGTAGCAAATAGTTCATGCATGATTATAACGAGAATATTTTTGCATTTAAATACATCAGCTCCCCCTGTTGATATGAAAAGGACGCATTTTAAAAATAATTTGATATTTATATAGTCGATAGTACTTCTTACCTGAATATGGTATCTTTTTGTTATATTCTCTTAGATTAACTTTAATGCACAAATCGTATTTTGTATTGTAATCATATATTCGTAAGTCGTCACATATTGAATATATATCACATACTGAAATCGATTTCTAAATGTAGAGGAGTTAACATTTATAATTTTATTTTCATTTACCAGTTCGAATAATCGGTAACTCCTTCAAATATATATTTTGAGTTTATCTGGAAGTAGTTTAATTGCAACACGACGGGTGCCATATGTGGAGCAGGATCTGCTTACTCTTCCGGAGCACCTCAGATCATCTCTATTTTTTTGGTGGGGTTCGTGTTGTTTATTCTTTAGTTTTCTATGTTGTGTCATGTGTGGTCTTGTTTGTTTGTCTTTTTCACTTTAGCCATGGCGTTGTCAGTTTGTTTTAGATTTACGAGTTTGACTGTCCCTTTGGTATCTTTCGTCCCTCTTTTTTAATTGCTTATATACTTGCAAAATAAGACGAGTATTGATAAATGAATTACACATTATGACAACGTAAAATATAAATCAAATAGACATAACGACTGCGACTCAAATTTGAATGTTTTCATCCTTGTTCGTATTGAACCAATCCTAATCAAAAAAGGAAAACAACGGTGAAGCCATGCGGGAAACTTTTTTGATAATTTTCCATCAATATCAACAATCATTCATCTGATTACAAGAGAAAATTAAATACAGTGTGTTTGCTTTGGAATAAGGAAATGTCTACCGGTTCGCTTGTCAAGTTTTTAATCTGATCAAACAGATTTAAGACAAATTCTTAAATCAAAAAAAAAAATGCTCTGCATTAAAATTATAAAAAAAACCATATTTAGTAAGTTTTAATTGAAATCGTAGCATGTAATTTGTTTTAAGAGTTTAACCTTTATTGTTATGGATGAACATGTTTATCGTAATATTTCGATTCTGTCATCTTCATGCTAAACGATGCCTGACATTGTATCATATATTTTGTTTACACTGTTCTCGCTGTTAGTTATATGCAATATATAAATATTCACATTAAGTCTAAATTAATTTAATCACTGTCGATTTACTAACTATACAAACATTTCAGTTTGTGCTACTTATTGATTATAAGATTATCATTCTTTTACATCAACCTTCAAATATTTGCAATAAACACGCATCATAATTCTAAACTATATATAGGCGAATAACACTTTGTTTTTTTAGATTGTAAAACCATGTTTACAACGCAGTTAAACATCATTGCTTTGGAATGTTTAATGGACGTCAAGCTGAATGACGAGAAAACCCAAACAGAATACCCTGAGAGGAAATGAGAAACAGTTGTAAATTGTATTGTGTGAAGTATGTTTATCAGATGAATAGACTAAACTCCACATTGAGACGATACAAGGGTGCATACAGATTTTGCGGTTTTACGATGTTGTTTTGGATGTTGAATAATGTGTACTTATTTTATCAGGAAACGCCTGCAGCATACATTTGTATAAAAAACTTTACGTTTTTGGAGTTTAGTATGACGTCCATTGTTACTGATCTAGTACATATGTTTGTTTAGCCCACTGTCTTGTAGACCCATTGATGGCCGTCGGCTGCTTTCCACTTGTTGGTCGGTTTGTTTTCTCGTTGCCACATTCCTCATTTCCATTATCATTTCTTACTTACTAGTCTTATTTATAAGCATCTGAATTAGGACAGTCCCGTTCACAATGCGTTGGTGCTGAACATGTTTGTGATCTCTGAATGACCTCCAAAACATATCTAACAGTGTTGAACCAGTACAATATATAAACACATTTACAATATAAAAGCTTTTGAATCATCAGATCGACATGAAGATAGAAAAAAAAAATACACACACCAATAAAAGTAAACTCAATAGTCGAAAAAAAACTGATATCGCCATGACTTAAAAAGTAAAAGACAACCCGACAAACAATAGCACACAAACACAGCATAGACTTACGATTGAGCAACAAGACCCCACTATAAACTGGAGTTGATAGCATATGATCTGTAAGGACCACATATTTAACTTCAGAATTGCTGGATATTTCATCTGTCAATCATTGGCTTAATTACAAAGATTTCTAAATAACTACAAAATATCATCTGAACAACTGCTGTTTTATTACTGCTGAAACGTGCATTAAATCAAACAAATAGTTTACAATGTATATCAAATATTCATTTTTTAGATATATGTTAATAGTAATGGGAATTTTAGAGGATGTGTTCTAGTGATACATAATATTTGCACCACATTATTTTTTTCTAACAATTATATCTAAATATTACAACATTTCTTCGGGATATGATGTCGTTTATTCATTTATGACGAAAACAAAATGTAATCAATGAATCATTTCGACAATCTAGGACGTTTAATTCAAAAACGCGCCCCTGCCCCTTTCCTTGTCAAAGTTCACTATTTGTTTTATATTAACACAACACTTATCTGCAACAAGCGTCAAAGGTTGTTCCGATGTAGGTTTTGTAGTTTAAATGATCCACATAGGAATTTCACTAATTACATTTTTACATTATTCAAAAGAATATATTGACGTAATGAGGATTAATCCAAAAGTAAGATCAATTCTCAAAGCGAGAATCGGTTATAATGATAACTGTACATATCATCAGGAAAAACTATTGGCGATTTTTTGATAACGTACCAGAGAATTTGTGTTCGAAAAGTGTAAAAAAAGACTTTTAATTTAACAGCCTATAAAAAAAGATGATATCAATAATTGTATCGAAGTATTTATAAATGTCATAACATATTTTATGTATATTCATTCACTTTTTTGAAAGGAAATCAGTTTATTGACATTCACGTCGCAAACTTTAACATTTAAAAACTGTTATGTTAGCAAAATTTGTACAAATGAATAGATCTACTCAGAATGGTAAATAAGAAAATATTTGTAGGATCAAAATCAGCTTTAAATAAAATCACGTTCAAATAAACTAACAAGTTCCCTGTAATACAACAAATTAAAAAAATCACCAGGTGAAACGAAGCCTAGTTTTAAAGAATTCTTCACACGAACCATATATAATACGAACATAAAGAGGTCGAATGTATTTGCTGGCATGACGTAAAAAACCAGAAGCGCAATCAAAGCGAGACCAACTGACTGCCTAAAATGGGCCTGTACAAGCCATAATTCAGTGATTCCCTACAGAATCAACCAACTCGTCCCCGATACAAGGGTGGGGATCCCTGGGGTCTCATCATCAATCCGCCTCTGAAAACGAAAATCTAAATAATTCAACCTCATATATAACTAATATACGACAGGGATGTTGATTACAAATTACACCTTTTCTTGTCCTTTTGTTTTCCACGCAATGATCATTACCAATAATTGACAAGTTCTTGGTCAAATCCCATCCGTATGTTACTCCTCTGTCAGGCGTATCACTTAACAGTGTATTAAGGATTTGATATTTACTAGGGTCATACACAAACCTTAAATTTGACATTTAATAGAAAACTTGATTTGAATTGTTATCTAATTGTACCACTTTTACTCTTAAAAAGTTCAACTGCTATCGATCTCAGCGAAAAAAGACCGATTTGAAACAACCTTCTTTTTAAAGCTACCTCTTTATGTACACTTTTGCAGTCCGATTGAAGATCGATTATTTGTTTTACTCTGGCGATCATGCGAAGGTTTCATATGATATATAAGTATACCATTTTCACTCTTTGAAGGTTCAATTGCTATCAAGCATGCAAATAGAGACCGATTTGAAAAAAAAACTTACCTTTTTTATGGTAGATTCATGGTATACCGCCATCTTGAATTGTACAATCACAGTACAAAATCGGTCTAGTTGTTTGCCCAAATCAGCAAATTTGGAAACACATTTGCAATTTAATGGTTAAACTGTTTATTTATATAAAGAAAACATGTTAATTTATTGTATTTTTCAAAATATTTTAACAAATATCAACCCTTTTGGTTTTTAAAATCTTTTTTTTTCAAATGAGCCATTTAAGGGGAAGTAACTATTAATACAAACTTTATACTGGGCTAATAGGGATTTTTTTTAATTTTTACTTGTGGCAAGAAAACAAGTTCGGTGACACCATGTTTTCTTTGTATTTTCTTAAAAGATATTATGAAACCTATCTTCTCACAATTTATTTCAAAATTCTATCTCATAAAATATTTTTTATGCACTCTTATGTGTTTTTTCTTGAACAAACTAACCGAATTGAGGCAATTTTCAACGACTCATAGCTTGAAAAATAGCACGGTGACCCATACTTTTTATTATTTTTTTGAAAAAAGCATAGTAAAATCTTCATTTTGGCAAATTATAAGAAATTTCTGTGTCAAAAAACTTTTACTTATGATCTACCTTAAAACTACCTCTTTATGTACACTTTTTAAGTCCTTTTGGAGATCGATTATTTTCGTTTACATAATTCTAAATATTGATTGTTATTTAACTTCGTGGATCAATCTATGTTAGAAGTGAACAGTATTATCTAATACCTAATATGCATTTACATAACTATTAACTATTTATTAAAAATACACTAAACTACTGGTATAGAAAATTATAAGTTCAAGACCTTTATCATGTAAATTACGGAAGCGTATAAGAGCCACTCATTTTTTGTACATTCCTGTTTTATGTTTGTGTTATAAGATTCTATACCGCATACCTTTGCGAAATAACCTAAACGTTTTCGCTACATCGCAAATATTTCGATATATTGCAAATACTTGTTTTGTCGCATTTCTTATTTAAGTTTGAAGGTAATCAGTTGATATACGTAATCAACCAATCTTTCCCCTCTTAAATAAGCGGCCCAACACTCTGTAAACGACGATGAGAATTCAACCTTATATATAATTAACTATTTTGATAACTATGTGACATGGGTGCTGATTGCAAATTACACTATACCAGGTCATTTCGTTTTCCACATAATGATTATTGACAATAATAAACAAGTTCTGGTTCCAATCCTATCTGTATGTTCCGCCTCTGTCAGGTGCACCACCAAACTTATTTCATAATAATGAATCTATGAGAAATAAAATTACAATGTCATAGTTTGAAATTAGATATAAGACATTTTACTATCAAGTAACATTATTGCATTACAGTTAACAATTTCAAAGTCACGATATCGGGAACATGGTATATCTGAAGCTTGCTTTTGGTGCATAATTGCTTGCTGTGTTGAATACCAATTGATGACCTTGGGCTGTTTTTTTTTTCTCTTTGGTCTTTTTTTTCACACGTTCCCCATTTCTATTCTCTAATCTAACAACATGTTGAACTTGGTGTCTCTCAATGTTTCAATGACATCTGTTAATAACAAACTTCCTGGTTACATAGAGAACACATTTATTCAAAAGACAACATAATCCTTAAAATGTCTCGGAATACATAATGATATTTAACGACGCAATACTTATTGAAGGACACTGTCATCTGAATGAACTACTTTCCTTTTAAGAATTAGTGTATTATAGGTCCTTTAGTTTGCTTATAAATGTCTGCAATTGTGTCTCATTTGGAATCCTAGCTGGTTTACATAAAATTATTTAATTAACTGTTGTACTCATATAAAGTTTCTACGTGAAATGTTATATTTCGCCCGTCATACTGCAACATATCCGGAAAAGATGCATTTTTCGAGAGTTTTTAATCACTACCAAAAGATGAAGTCTCTTTTCTAAACTGACAATTGCTTTGATTAGGTATGAAGATTCTGTGTACTTTTTTCATTATGGAAACAACACCGTTGACAGGTTTTTACAGTTAGCACAAAAAGTATAACAATTTGTCTATTTTTTTTTACATAATATATGTTTACATTTCTTGATCGGTGTGAAAAAGTATTTCTCCTCACTATTGAACAATTTGTTATCGGTAAATGATTGGTCGAAGTTTAATTGTGACGTTTAACTTCTTATTTTTTTGTTTGTTTTACTTTTGTGACGTCATAAAAAAGCGACCATGTCTGATGACGTCACATAATAAATACATAACTTTCTTCAAATCTTTGAAAACGAAGGACACAAATCATGCATTAGACATGTTAGAGAAACCGGTTCTACCACGTAAACTCGTGTATAACGATATTAATCCACTCTCAACAGTTTAATAAGCAAACCTGAAAATATGCCGATTTTATCAAGGTCTATAACCACATGTCTAAATATAGCGTAAATTAACAAATATAAGATAATAACGAGTGTCCGTACATTTTACTTTACAACTTACGCAATATGATATAAGAGAAAGATGGTCAACAACCATTGACGAGGATTAAAAAAAAATTGCATTATTGAAAGTACAAATCCTCGATATTACATAACGTATAAAGTATGTATATTGTTAGACTGTTTGTCGGGCAATTCGAATGCCAATTCTAATTCTAAATTCAGAAAACAACCATATCATTATCGGAAGAATGAACAAGCAGCTAGTAATCAAAGAACGACGGATACCTTTTGTAATTATCAGAGACGGTTGTGATGCAAATGATATATAAATAAATGTACAATTACATTGATAATACTAAATTTCCGATCAAATGTATATTTCATAATTGTGTAATCAATTTGTTTTCCACATGACTAAAATTTCCGCTCCTTATTTTACAACAAAAATGACAAGTCTATTTATAGAACGATCTGTCTGTCAGATTTGTTATACAACGGATCAAACTTGTTAGATGTCATGTATGGTTTGCAGTATTATTCAATTGCATACATGTATCCTTGTTACATTTTGGATATACATGTAATTGTCGGCTTTATAATAGGTATTCTACTGGAAACCTTTTTTAATAATCTGATTCAGCTCTTGGAAGTTAATGTGTAGCATTTTGTTTTCACATTTGAATATTGTAGACAAGCTTTTTGAGAGAGGAAATCATAGTTAGAGAACACTTTGGTTAGTCCTTTTCCTTTAAATTAAGACTTAACTTTATGCGCAAATTGAGACATTTAATCTTATTGTTATTTTTTTTATCAACTAGTCAACTGATAAAGTTCATTTTTATTTTAATTGTAATTGTTAAACATGTTGAAAGAGACAACTGAATATTCGGTGTATTGCATTTGTCATGGTAGATGTACATTTAATTTCCTACTGAAATAGACCATATGATAAACATTCAGTTCATAAACCCCTTTTTAAACGACATTTTGATTGTTATCAAATATAAATTATTTATTTATTTTACATATTTGATAAATAAAATGCAATAATAATGAAAAAAATGATAAATACCGGTACCATTCAAAAAGGATGCACTTCGTTTATGTTTCAATGCATTACTGAACTTTACCAATAGGAAACATTTGTTTTACTAAAATCAGATGTCATGATAGAAAAAAAGCTGTAAATCAACCATTATATTCTGCGTTTTAATCATGGACAAACTCGACCATGCTACTATTAAAAAAGAACTTTAACAATCATCAGACGACATATTTTACGCGGTCACTGGTTTCAAAATAATTTATAAATCAAAGTATACAATGTTTTCCATTGAGAGTTCACGAGGAACAATGACAATGCACCATGATATCGTGATAAATAAATGACATGTCAATCATATCATTGACTTTTCGTTTTACTACGCACACTAAGCGGATTGTTGGTAATAACAAACGTGTCCCACTTTCTGTGGTAATTGTTAGATAATAATGAATTCTACTATATCATCGTCCTAACAGACAACGTCTTGTCAAAATGTGATTGATTTTCTCTCTGGGTTAGTTGCTTAAAACAGTGACAAAGATGAACAAAACAAGTACAACATGTTGTCGTACGCGTGTCAAACCTGATTTACCCGCATACAACCCATTTTCTAACATATCTAGACAACTTCTTGTCAAAATTTGATTGATTTTGTTCTCAGGGTTAACAAATAAAACAAAGTCAAGTTCGATATATTAGATGCTGGGATTTAATTTTCCACGCAGTTTTTTAAACAGAGTTTATGGTCATACAAACATTCAATATACAGGAACAAGATATATACAATTCAAGAACAAATTTACAAACAATGACCTTGATATACATAAAAAGAAACATTGAACAACCTAGATTTGTATATAATTGTATGGCTACATAATAAGGTGTAATTAAGGATGTATTCTTCTGACATTTCAGTCTTGTTCAGTCTCATTGAAATCTCGTTCTGGAATTATTTCCAAAACATGTGATATAAGTGGAAAATAGCAATGAATTTGATAATTATCATAATCAAACTTAACTCTGTGAAAGAAATGTGTATTTCCAATAAGCAGTTTTTGAGCAATGAAATTTTCAAATTCTATTACTAATCACGATAGTCTTTTTGAGTGAAATTTTGAGAAAAATGGGTGAGGAGTACAACAAATGATTTTACCAGAAACATAAACATCACATTCCGTATACGTAATAAGCTTTGTATAGCTTTGTTTGCATGGTTTGCCTCGAAATGAATAAGATGCATGAGTCGACAAATTGATGTGACGGATTTTTTTTATCTATTTCATAGAAAATACATGTAAATCCGTTTTTCTCATTTTTACAAATATTTATCTAAGATATATACATATCATTATTGGGTATAAGGTTTGTAAATAGCGTCATAGCTTACATTTATCACGGACATCTGTATAAAACAACGAAGTGGAAGAGGTTAAGTTAGTCACCACAGGAAGCAGACCTGTCGTTTTTTAACTTCAAAAGTATGTGATATATGAAACACAGACTATGATTCTTATACCAAAATAAAGGACAGCACAGTTTCGCCGACACTTGAATACGCATCTTCTGTATCATACTCTCAGAAGTACAAGCCACTAGAAAGATTACAGGACAGAAACATACGATCATTGTTTAGAAGATGGTAAGTGCGCTCCTATTCCGGTTATCACAAGTTAAACAGACCATAACCTGACCTTTAATGGTTTAATTTCATAAATTGTTACATGGATGAAGTGTTGTCTCATTGGAACTCATACTACATATACTATCTATAACACATAAAAAACAAATTAACATGGTAACACTAGTGTGTCAATTTCAAATTGTATTGGTCGATTTTATAAAATCGACTTGTCAAAAACTCAAGAGTATACAAAAGAAATGTGTGTACCAATGTTTGAAAACGACATAAATCAGGGTAAAACAAGATAGTGCAACATTAAATGCTTACGCTTCCGGAGCACCTGATTTCACTCCCGGTTTTTAATGGAGTTGGTGTTGTTTCTTATTTATTATTTATAACTGTTGATGTAAATGTCCTTTGGTTTTTTGAGTCTTTGTTTTCTCCTTGGTGTTGATTGTTATTGTCTTGATGATGCATTGCGATCCTCTGATAAAGTAAGAAATCTTGGGAAACTCAGGATCGAATTTTTTGGGGACATTTGATCTAACAATCAGGCTATAACTGGTATGTTCCGTAAGGGGTGTATGGGTACCAAAGGATTATTTAAGAGCATGACGGGGAGGTAATGACCTTACTAACGTTTTAACCATTTGGTTTGATTAAAGATATATATTATGTGTATCAATTTTTTTTAATCAAAATATCACAATTGAATATTTTTAAACTACATTTTATATAGTACAGCTAAAAAGCCTTATATTTTTCTAAAATCATGAAGACTTGACAAAAATGGATTTTTTAGAAAGACTTGATCAATTCAGAAAATACTTATATAAAATTCGCTTTTTTTTTCTTCGAAATTTTGAGTAAATTATTGTAACTTATTTTCTTCACAACATTTTTCAAAATGATACAATAAGAAATTAGAGAACATCTTGGCGATAAAATACCAAATAAATTGTGCAAAGACAAAAAAAGTCCTCAATATTACATAACATTTAAAATATGTACTTTGTACGAACGTTTGTCGGACAATAAACATTTTATAATCTGCAAAAAATATATAACATCATCAGAAGAATTAACACGAGGACAGTCATTAAAGAATCACGAATGCATTCAGTAATTATTAGAGACAGCCATGATGCAAATCTAATATAAATATATGTACAATAAAACACCTTTAAATCCTAATTTCCCATCAGATATATATTTGTTTGTTGTGTATTCACATTTGTTTCCTTATGACTTAAATTTCCGCTTTTTTTTTTGCACTTCAACGGATAATTGTGGGCAGATGTCATGTATGATTTTCAGTATTATTCCATTGCATACATGTATCGTTGTTAGATGTTTGATATATGCGATGGCGTTTAAATATATATTCTACTGGAAACCTTTTTATAATAATCTGACTCAGCTCTGGGAATTTAATGTGTAGCATATAGTTTCACATATGAATAGTGTAAAAAAGGTTTTTTGAGAGAGGACATCATATAGTGAAATAATTAATTGGCGATTCCCATCCCTTAAATCAAAACTTACCGCGCGAATTGGGACATTTAAGCTTATTGTTATTTTTTTTTTTGGTAATATCAAATAGTCAACTGATGAAGTGCATAATTATTTGAATTGTAATTGTTGAAGATGTTGCAAGAGACAACTGAATATTAGTTGTATTTCGTTTGTATTAGTAGTGTCAATGGCTTAAGCTATAGTAACAATTGCGATGGGGACGTTGCTTACATGAAATGTTATTTCTAGCGTGTAAGCTATGGATGTGCATTTAATTTCCAACTGAATTAACGATTAGATAAACAATTAATTCATAAACCCCTGTCTTTAAATGACATTTGGCTTACCAATGTATAACTTATTTATTATTTTACAAAATCGATAAATAAAATACCAAAAAAAATACGTGCTTTTCAAATCATGATAATTTAATAAATACCGGTACCATGTTTAATCCTTGTTTAAAGGGTGCACTTCGTTAATGTTTGAATAAATTACTGAACATTGCCAGGATGTATCATTTGTTTTACTAAAAACTTATTTCATAATAGAAACAAGAAGCTCTAAATCAACCCCAATATGTTGCGTTTTAATCTTGAACAAACTCGGCCATGTTACTATTAGAGCATTGCATTGCTCAAGTATTTGCTGGCGTATCCGTATCGACGTATCGTATAACACGTATAGGAGGAAAGGATAAATTAAGTCAAGTTGGTCCCGATGAAAACATTATATAATGCATTTTATTTTAATTTAGATCGGGGTAAAATCATTATTGTAAACAAATCTGTTCGATACGTATACGTCGATCCGTGCACGTATCATGATACTTGATTAATGCAAATGTTCTAATAACAAAGAACTTTTACAATCATCAGACGACGTATTCTACGTTCCGTTCTAATCACTGGTTTGGTAATAATTTATAAATCAAAGTATACAATATTGTCCATTGAGAGTTCACGAGAAACAAAGACAATGCACCATGATGTCGTGATAAATAAATGACATGTCAATCATATCATAGACTTAACCTTGTATTACACACATTACACTGATTTTTGGTAATAACAAATCTTCGACTTTTTGCGGTAATTATTAAACAATTATGAAGTATACTCTATCATCGTCCTAACAGACAACGTCTTGTCGAAATTTGATTGATTTTCTCTCTTGGTTAATTGTTAAAGCAGCAATAATAGAATAAAGTCAAGTTCAATATATCAGATGCTTGGGTTTAATTTTCACACAGTTTTTTAAATAGATTTTTATGGTTATACAAATATTCAATATACAAGAACACGATATATATATAATTCAAGAACAAATTTACAAACATGGACCTTGATATACAAATAAAGAACCATTGAACAATCTAGATTTGTATATAAATGTATGGCTACATAATAAGGTGAAATTAAGGGCATATCCAACAGTTTATTTTTTACGGTGAGAATTTTTTCCCTTGAAGATATTTCATTCTTCAATTGACAGAGAATCAAATTTTGCCAAAAAAAATATTAGTCGTCGATTTCGTTTTTTCAAAAAATACTGCTGAAAATTGAACATTTTTGCAATTTTGGAGTAAAAAACGTTTTTTATTTAAAAAAATTAAATATGATTTTTTAATCAACATATACTTATATAATGGGGCTCAAATTGAAGCAGAACAATTCAAGATATTAAGAAAAATCTAACTTTACCATTTAAAGCATTAATTCTTACTCAAATGAAGCCAACAACGTTATGATGGACCCAAACAACGGCAAGAAATGAACATTTGAAATGCACATTTTTAATTTATTAAAATATTTCTGACGGTGTCGATTTGGCCAAAGTAAGATATGTTATTCTTTGAAAAAAATGGAACGTCATAACGTTTTGAAAAATATTTGTCACCGTACTCGTTTTTGAGAAAAATCGAGAAATATGATATTGTTTACTAAATCCCTTCCGTAAGCCTCACAAATTGCGCCAAAAATTAATACGTTTCGGGAAATAACGTTATATTTCCCCGCTAATTTTTCAAAGGCAGTGCGACGGCAGACAAATGTATTTATACACTGTGACTTTGTTGGATAGTTGTCTCGATAGAACTCATATCTCATATCGCATCTTCTTATTTATAATGAACTAGTATATGGACGAGATGACAATTCAATTAGTTTTACAATGAAGTGTTTTTCTTACACTGATTTATATTACACCGTCTATAATTTCACATATCGAAATTAATAAAGAGCTAGTGAAATTTTGCAACCAAACACTTGTCTAAAAACTCACTGACTCTGTATTATTTATTCATGTTGCAGTTTTGGACTTTTTATTCTTTATAGGCTTCTAGCTTTAACAAAAATATGTATGTTGACTCTTAGTGTTTTGAATTATATGTGTCGTTCGGTTGCTGTCGTACTAATGTATACATTTAAAATCTGTTTCAAAACAAAAGGATTGATTGGACAGGATATAGAAATATTCACATCTCTGGACTTCTCACGTCCGACAGTATATCTTTGCTATAATTGGGTGCGGCCGTTTAGCTGCTAAATTTACAGCCTCGTTTAGTCGAAATAAAAATGTCGTATATCCTATGCATAGTGTAGTGAGAGTTTCGCGCATCTATACGTTTAAAAACCATCTAAATAAATGGTTCAAGGTATATCCTAACCTTGAATTAGATCTCTTAAAAACAACAAATGTCACATGAATCTTCAAATAAGTCACATGGCTGATTTTAACACATCTGTTGCGCCTTTTGCAGTTGTAGATGTCATGAAAAAAACCTTTAATTTACAAAACAGATCAGAAAGACAATAACTTGAAAATAAACTCCACCTAGTTTGGCTGCATACAATGTAACCACTGATGTAGACTACTATATAACTATATTATTATTGATTATTCAAACAAATAAATTCAAAGAGAAAGATGCGGAAAGAAATTCTACAATGTTCGTTCAAAAATAAAATATAGATATTTTTTGTTTACCAAAACTGGAAAACTGTTTAAGACAAAGTTGAGAACTAATGATTATGCATCACTATATGCAACTAATAAATTGATTGCTCCCGTGCTCCAGTGGCAAATATATCACGCATATTTACGACGAGGCGAAAGTGGATCTGAATAAATGATTGATACATTATTAAGATAAAGGGTTTGCTAGCGGTAAAACGTATGCCGTACTAGAATAAAGTTGAATAATGATCAAAATCTTGAGTTAAGCTATTAGCACCCCCCCCCCCCCCCCAATTTTGGATTATGATATTTCGATGGCTGTTTTTTTTCCTATCCTATTATGGAACCGCTGGTTTTAAGAGGGGGTTGGTAATAAGTCAAGACTTACATCAAGACTTACACCGGTTTTTTTTGTTTGTTAAATTATATTTATTTCCTCATACATAAGTAAAAACTAAAATCGTCAGATATTTTTCTACTTGTATGTCAGTGTATATATTACAATGTTTTCCTATTTCATTTTTTTTTTTTTATTACGGTTGTCGTTTTTCATTTAAAGAGCTTCTGTATATTAGCACTTCAACGCAAAGCTAGATGCTAGATGCTAGATGCAATGATACATGTTAATTTATGTCGTATTTTATTTTTCTCAAGAGACCAATTTTTTTAATCTTTCTCAAGTCAAATCAAATTTTGAGTTTTCTATCCTGAATGACAAAATCTCGGATAAGTTTGATAAAGAATTAATTACAATTTGTGTTGCATTCTAATGAAAAAATAAATTAATACGCATTTGTTCTCGTTGTTCTGTACTGTACTGTATATTGAAGATAATGTTAATAAAACGGAAACTTAAGTGTGTATGGTCTATAATTATAAAGATAATTGCAGTTCTTTTATAATGGACCAAGAGGACAACATCTTTTAAGATTTGACTTCTATTTCTGTTAATATTCTGTATGAGTTTTCTGCCGATTCCCGCCGTGCCCTTTCCTTTGAGGAAAGAAACCGCCCTTGCCAGACGGCCATAGCCAATGGTGATTCCGTTATGACGTCATTGAAACAACGTTAAATTACGGGAAACAATAGACGACGGTTACGTTTGTTATTACCTCCCCTGAAACTGTTGGATATGCCCTTAACATACCAATTTAGTAATAAACAAGTTATTTACCCACATATAAAGACAATACCAATCATTAACGTAGCAAAGATTATCATTCTGACAATAAACAGAAGAAGTCAAAAACGAACAATCTATTCAGCTTGCAAAACATACGTATACATAAAAACTACCAACACAAGTACAACATGTTGTCGTACGCATGTCAAACCTTATTTACCCGCACCGACCCATGTTCTAACATATATAAACCACATTCCGTATACATTATAAGCTTTTGGTTTGCTTTTTTTGCATGTTTTGCCTCGAAATGACAAGGCCTATGTTGACACATTCATGTGACGATTTAATCTATCTCATAGATAATACATGTAGATCCGTTATCCTCATTTTTACAAATATTTATCTAGAATACTTGTTATCATAATTGAGTTAGTCACCGCAGGATGCAGACCTTTCGTTTTTTTAACTTCAAAAATATGTGATATATGAAACACAGACTATGATTCTTACACCAAAATATAAATGACAGTACAGTTTCGGCGACAATTGAATACGCATTTTCTGTATCATACTCTAAGAAGTACAAGCCACTAGAAAGATTACAGGACAGAAACATACGATCATTGTTTAGAAGATGGTAAGTTCGCTCCTATTCCGGTTATCACAAGTTAAACAGACCATAACCTGACCTTTAATGGTTTAACTTCAAAAAGTGTTATTTGATTGGAAAGTTGTCTCATTGGCACTCATACCACATCTGCATAAAACTAAAACACATGAAAAGTCAATTTAGCATGGTAACACTAGTGTGTCAACTTTCAATTTTTATTGGTCGATTATATAAAATTGACCTGTCTAAAATGCGAGAGTATAACACAAATATGTGGATCAATATTTGAAAACGACAGAAATCAGGGTAAAAAAAATAGTATGTATACAGCTTTTGATGATACATTGCAATCCTCTGATAAAGTATGAAATCTTAGGAAACTCAGGATCCTACGTTGTGAGAGAAACTTGATCTAACAATGAGGCTATTAGTTTTATGTTCCTTACGGGTGTATGGGTTTCGACTGGGTTTTTAACCCTTGTTTTTAAAAGGAAAGCAAAAGTGATCAAAAAACATGTAAATCTAACACTAAAGAGGACAGGGACAAAAATTGTTCAGCGTTTTCCAGAATATCACTCGCAGTATTATATTCTTATCGTTTAGAGAACTAGACTTAAACAAGTGTGACTCAGAAACAAGTTTTGTCATTAATTAATACAAAACAACAGTCGGGTATTTTAACTGAACCCTGTGGAATAAAAAAAAACTAAAAGCCACGATTAATTGGTTGTTTATTGGCTATATATTGTATTTCACAACTTTCACTCACGCATATTGAATGAAATAAAAAAAAAAAAAAAAAATGGTAGATGCTGTATTTCTATTCTGTTTTGTTAAACATTTTTTTAATGAAGGTTTTCTATGATTGAAGTTTTATGTCATCGTTGTGTTATTGTACTACGGGGGTTTTGTGTTTTTTCACAGTGTTGTTTTCACATGATATGTTTGCGTGTGATGTTGTACTAGATTAAAATTCCAACCTGTGATAAAAGAATTGACGAAGCCAAAACAGAAACAGATTGAACACTGTGCAGTATAGTATACTTGATGAATTATTAATAATAAAATGAACCTCACTTGCCGTTGATGTCAAAATATATGCCGAGCCGTTATAACACGGTTGGTAACATTTGGTTTGTTTAAATTCCAGTGGCAAAATAGATGCAAACAAAACCAACGAGACATTCAAACTCATAGTTCGATAATAAACTGTCAACTGCAAGGCACACATAAAGAAAATAACACTAAAAGTTAACAACACTTAAAAGACACTCAAGAATTCGACCCCCACAACGATTCGGGGATACACACAGATGCTCCAGAGTGTAACCAGATGCTGTTTCACAGAGAGCACCCATCCGTCTGTGTTTTTTTACTTGAACATCTACGAAAAACTTGCCGTATTATCAAAAATGTGGAGCTCATCACAGAAAAGTTTTTTAAGCACTAAACTGTAATAAGTCTAAACCACTAGGTATGATTCAGTAAACAAAGGACGAATTATGGTTATGACAATTGAATATAACCGTTGATATATAAATCTACTGCTATTTTACAAAATATTCCTTTGATCTTATTAATTGATAATTTCCTATCTTATCATAGTACAGTGATATTAAAAATTATTGATAGAAACTAAGAGCACACGTGTCCGTTGTCAATGCAATTACAACGTCATCATAGGTAAATTATCGATTAACAGATAATCATTGGTCATCTTAATTCCATTGCTTTTATCACTTTTGCCATTCCAGCTCAAGAGAGAAAAAAAAACAATCTTGTTAAGATGATCAACGATGATCTATGAATGCATGTTAACATGTCATTCTATAACGGTCGACAAACTCTTTCTTAAATAGATATCATGTGAGCAGCTACCCTCTATCAAGCAAATCGTGATAGGACACATAAGTGTCTAAAAAACGTATCAACTAAGAAGTATATATTCTCCCTGGATGCAGGCGCTGCTGGAATGCTGCATACAAAGAAATGAAAAAATTAAAAGCTGAAAACATCTCGTTCTCGGTTGGGAATACCTTTGAAAAGTTTAGAAAATTAAAATGTGTTAATAATTGATGAAATAAAAGAGATTTGAATCGAATATACTCTGAAAAAAGATCATTTTGTACGACATTTAATCTGAATAAACGTCACCCGTACAATTGGTTTCACAAGAAGATTATAGCCTGTTTTTTTTTTATTGTTTATAAAATTGATGTTAATAATTTAGAACGATATTTCGTGAAGCTTGTAGACGACCCAGCAATATAACTTTGTTTGTCAGGCTATTTATGTAATTTTGGTCTGCAAAACATTGAGGAAGATCCAATTCTTTATCTTTGCATGCTGATTTAATAGATGAAGATATTAGCAAACAAAATCGAGGGAATTGTGCAAATGATGATACAAGCAATAAAATTACCACAAAGCATCATTATTATATACTTTGTAAGAAATAACTGCTGGCCATTAAAAGAAAATAAATTTCAAGATGGCCACGGCCATTTTCTAAAATGGCTGTTTTCTTTAGTTTGAAAATACTGATTTTTCTGGGAAACTTTTCTTTGAACTACTTTTAGTAAAAACCAATTACCAGGTTTGGTGGCTACCTTCCTTACATCACATATTTATTAAAAATGAATATTTTACATATCCAGTATTTGCCCATGCGCGAAAATGTAACAAAATGCTTTCAAAAACATTTGAACTATTTACTATATATTTAGTGTTTTTGAATTTCTAATGATATTATGAATTGGTTTAATAACATTTTTCACGGTTACACATGTGTTTCACACTTTTGCGCATGTGCAAACTATTTATAGACATCAAGAGCGATTTGTATGCACAATTCTCATGTATTCGATGGTTAAGGCGAAAATGAGGTTAATCCCGGAGAAACATCAATTGTAACTGCAGATCATCCACTTAAATGCCTAAGCAAATTCGGTAGTAATAGCTTGTTTTGTAAGGAAAATATAAGTGTATCGTCATGTTTGGTGGATTGCACATTGAAATGACTTGTGATAAAACTCCGGGTGATATATTGCGTGATAGCAGATAGACATGTTGTCTTACTGAAACCGATATTGCAACACCAAGAAAGGCAGATTATTTTTATGTATGTTCAAATGTACCTAGGACTAAACAGGCGCATTAGACAACTGCATGTATTTTGCTTAAAAATTGTTAATTTCAGATTATGAAAGCTAAACTCAGAATATATAATTATCTCATGACTCTGTGACGTTCAATGATTTAAAAGACTGGTGTAATGAAATAGAGTCATCTCGATCACAGTTTAATTCCTGGCATTCAATTATAAATTAAGAACTTGTTTTTCTTTTTGGATTTTGGTATTATGCTCATTTCATGAGCGAGATTTCGCATTTTTCAAACAGTCCATATACAGCATGATAGCGTATTGTTTTAGGTCTTGATCGTGTACATTATGCTCGATCGTTACCGACTACTCTTCGAGATATGACTTCCCTTCCCGAACATCACTCACAGGTGGAAATGGAATTTGAAAATGATAATTTCACTGGACGCAAGACCAGCAAATTTCTGTCTTGTAACACAATTGATCAGGCACAAAAACAGAATAATGCAATTGTGAAGGGTGGTGTTGGTACCATATGATTTACCGAAGATCCCTTTTAAACAAATAGAAGGTAGCTGGACCAGGAGTCAGTATACTAGAAGATTATAATTTGAAAAATCTAGTGGTTTGGGTCATTCTAAAACAGACAAACGACATAATGAAGACTCTACGAAAACACAAAAAGATTTCTTTACACAGCTTTAAAGGCTTTGTAAAGTGAGGAACGAGTTTGGAAATTCATTTCTAGAAGAGTCGTCAGATATGTAAACAAAATACTCCATTTAGGAAATTGTTGATTCGGAAACAGGTAAGATATGTAAATAAACTCCAAGATATTGGTCCAAACAAAACGAAAATCTTTTGAAGCAAATGCAAAACGAAGGAGAACCTGCTTTTTATAACCAAATAAAAAAGAACAACTTCCTATTTAGGCCGCAAAATGAAACTGGAAACGTCTTTGTCAGAAACAAAGCTAAAGAACCTTAAAAGTGATTGCGATATCTTTTCATTTCTTGTCACAGTAGACAGTTTTACTTGGAATATTTCTTTATGCATAGAAACCAAACTGCTCCTCCGTCTTTATCTCAGGATGTCACTTAAAGTAGTGGTATTAAATCGTTGCAAATGGGTTTACTGCGTTTCTGCGATTTGCTGATCCAAATTCGGACGCATTTATCGTTGGTGCGGCAGCAATGGTTAATTCAAGGTCACAAAGTTGGGCAAGTATTTGATGATTATGCTAATGATGTCATACTGCCTGATATAAAATCTTGCATAAGTATTCAAAAGTGGACATTGTATTTGATGTTTACTAAATGAATAATTTAAAGGCTGTGACAAGACAAAGGCAAGGTTATTGTGCCAGATGGAAAGGTGTTGGTTCTGGTAGAACACCGATGGTATGGATTAGTTTTCTCTGTGAAGATGACAACAAAACGAAATTGTTCAATTTTCTTCCTGACAAAATAGCTTCTTAAGAGACTAATAAAATGTGTATTTTACTCATGGTGAAAATAATTTTTGCAATTTCAATAAAGATACTTCCTGTCTATCCCGTGTAATCATGAAGAAGCAGATACACGAAAGTTTGTCCATGTTCGGCATGATTATGAAAAGTGTTGTAAAATATATTTTAGGTAGTACTGACACAGATGTAATAGTATCAAGAATTGCAGCAATCGTAAAATTAGAAAGAACAGATTGTGGATAGGTTATGGAAGGAATAACGACTTTGATGGCTTCTTGCACGTGAAATATCAAATGTGTTTGGTCCTTGTGTAGCTGCTCTTCCTTTCGTCCATGCATTTAGTGGATGTCACGAGAAAGGCAAAAGGTCAGCTTGGCTAACAATGGAAGGTTTTCTAGATGTAAAGGACGTCTTTTTAGGCTTAAGTATGAAGCGAGGCACGAGGTGAATTGTTTGCCAGGAAACAGCGGCATTATGATGCAGTTCCGCCTACAAGGGGTTCTTTTCCAGAGCACATCAAAAGAAAAGTATATCAAGGAGGAGTTATTTGGGCTCAGCCTGGTTCATGTATTCGACAGGTACATATTCCAAGTCATGAACACTGGGATTGGATGAAAGAAAGAATCAATGACAGTTGGAAACCAAAATGAACTTCGTTGACTGCCGTTGCATCCTCGTGTCAGAAAATTTTGAAATGCAGAGGCGAAAATTCAGCTGTGTTGGTAACTGAAGATGCTACCGTTCTGGCCTTCCTTGTACGGGTTGTTGTTAAGGCAACTATCAGATAATTATAAAATAAGCAACCTGTCTTTCTAACCAAACTAGACATTTAAACGTAACAAAGAGTGTTAACACTTGTTAAGTTGATGGAAATTATAAAAATATTTACTACGTATTTGCCGCCATTTTGGAAACGGAAGTCACTATTTTTCTTCATTTATGTGTTGTTTTGTCGTACATAGGAACTTTTTTAACGTTTTATCATAACTTACATTGAATTATACCTATAACACAACTTTCAAGGATTTACATCCCTTGTGAAGTTGCATGAAAGTATAAAAATTGAAATTTTTGACTTTTTTGCCGGCATTTTGAAACCGGAAGTCACCTTTAGTTTCATTAATGTATTGTCTAGCCGTAATTTAGGAACTGTCATTTACTTTTATCAAATCTAACATTGGATTTTACACATAACACACCTTTTAAAGGATTAACGAATTATTGTCAATTTGTAATGACGCCATTTCCGAATTGTGTGGTGGCCATCTTGAGAAAACGATTTTTTTTCTGGCCAGCAGCGGATTTTTTTTAAGTATCATTTAGTCAACCTTTATACCAAATTTCATGCTTGTATCACGATTTGCACAATTTTGTCCATAATATCTCCCACTATAAAGGAACATCGAACATACATAGCAACATTTTTTCAGGTTTTTCTTATTGGTAAATTTTAGGAGGAGGGTTTATTTGTGAAGTGTATTGCTAACACCTAATTCATTAACATACTTTTATGTCACTGAAATATCTGACACACATTTTTTATAAATATATCAATGTATATTAATTGTTACCATTTTAGATACAAAGGATATTTTTTTCAATAATGATTCTCATTAAATTTTGCTTTTTTTTATTGATCTTTTTAGGGTTCAAACTACAAGCATACATACATTTTTACAATACATAAATGATTGACATGATATATATTGAATGGTCATACTATTGATATTTTTCGAATAAGACATAATAAAAAAAAATACAAGTAAATGATGTCAATACTCAGTATATGATGCATTTAAAGGATACTTTGGAATACATTAAATATATATAATCATATCAAGAATAAATGTAATTAAATAACTTCCATAAATCCCCCCCATCCTCTACAAATGACTCGTGTTTGTATTTAGAAAGATATAAATATTCTAATATCTCCAGACGTCTTTTGAAAAAATTAAGAAAAGCTTGCACAGATATTAACAGTCTGCCTTATTGTGTGTTCTTTACATACTTAATGTAATTCTTTGCCTGTAGAATACAATAATTTAAAACTAAGTTATCTGAATTCAATATACCAAAAATTACACTGTCTTTATTCAAAAATATTTTTTTTACTCCAAAAACTAAATACCACCAATTAGACAATTCTCTTCAAAATTGTTTTATTTCTATACATTCAAAGGAATGTGTGCTCTATAGTTTCTATGTTTTTACAACTGGCACATTCATTAGTTAATGTAAGTTTATATTTTTCAAGGAGATACTTATGTGAGACTATTCTGTGTAACACTTTATATTGGAAAGCTTGTAGTTTGCTTTCTATAGTACATTTAAAAGCTATTGAATAAATATTATTTCACATTTCGTCACTAATTTCTATATTAAAACTTTCTTCCCATCTTTGTTGTGAAATAGGAAAAACACTTCCCCGATCGACAAAAAGTGAAAATACATCTTTAGCGAATAATTTTCTTATAGGCATTTTTTTATTCTCATTCTCAAAAACGAAACAAAGTTGCTGTTAGGTGGCATGTTATGTTGTAATAACAAATCTTTCCAGTCACGTGGTATTGCAAGTTTAATAGAAAGAATGTCTACAAAAGTAACATTCAGATTATATTTTTTGTTAATAGCGTCATGAGACATAAATTCGCCTTTAGCATCTACAATATCATCATTGAACCTTATGCCTTTCATGTACGAAAATCTGTGAAAAATACTCGTTCTGTCAACTTTGACAAACGGATTAAACCAAATAAATTCTTTTCTTAGATGAAATGCATTTCACGGGATGAAAATACCCCTGAACGTTTCCAAGCAGATAACACTTCTGTATAAAAAAGAGGTGCTTTTAAATTTAAAAAGTCATATTCAGATCTGCTCATCAAAAAAATCCTTTAAATCAAAAAGAGA
This sequence comes from Mytilus galloprovincialis, assembly GCA_037788925.1. Lineage (NCBI taxonomy): Eukaryota > Metazoa > Mollusca > Bivalvia > Mytilida > Mytilidae > Mytilus > Mytilus galloprovincialis. The sequence goes on from JAWDJN010000030.1 coordinate 65,067, forward strand.
GAAGAATGCTTTGGTAACATGTTTCCATTTGGAGTTATGTTCTGACAAAAATATTTTTACCCACATAATACGAAAGGATAACAGCTGTACTTGAAGATTTGGGGCTTTCAGTCCCCCCTCGCTAGAAGACTTTTAAATAACTTCTGATTTAACTTTCAGAGTACTACCATTCTATAAAAAGCTATCAATGTCCCGTTGTTTTTTAATTACATACATGTAGTACACAGACTCATTTCTCAGAAAAAAAAATCCTATATACCTTTATATAATACAAGGTACTTAACTCGCGATTTAGAAAAATGTCAGGCGATGACGAAATTCCGTTAAATGCCGATTTCTCTGCTGTTAACCCATCTAAAACTTGTTATTTGGTAAATCTTAATTGATTTATCTTCACAATGGTGTATAACACGCCTACTATTGTTGTCAGAATCATCCGTAGCAATCCTACCCAAGTATGTCAAGCGTAATTATCTCGTCTACCGATGATGAATTGGCAAAAAACGAGTCACATTTTTGATATATCTCGGTTTCCGATTGGTCAATTTTATGGGAAAGTCTAAATGATTCTCGGAGTTATCTGATCCTGTTTTATTTCATACGTAAAGCCAAGAGAGAGTCTGAATGATATTGACGTCATGGGAAAATTTGTAAGTTATAAAACACACCACAAATAACACTTGTTAAATTTTTTTTACGGTATCTTTATATAATTTTACTAACTGGATGATAAGTTCTATTCATACGAAAACTAGTAGGTTTTTTTTTTCTGAAACAATTTCTATAATCAATCATTTACTGTGTGACGTTTATTGTTAATTTTGTGTCGGTAGACGAAATTATTACGATTGACATACTTGGGTAGGATTGCTACGGATGATTCCGACAACAATAGTAGGCGTGTTATACACCATTGTGAAGATAAATAAATTTAGATTTACGACATAACAAGTTTTAGTGGGGTTAACAACCGAGAAATCGGCAAATAACGCATTTTCGTCATCGCCTGACATTTTTCTAAATCGCGAGTTCAGTACCATGTGTTATAAAAAGGTATATAGGAAAAAAATTCTGAGACGAGTGCCTGTGTTTATTAACATAAGATTTTGGTACATGTGTAGATTAAATGACATAAATAAGCTTCAAAATTGCAAGTGATTTAAGAATTACGATTTTACCGATCAAGGAAAAGATTCTGATCCTCCCCATTTTAATCATTGATTCCATTTTTTCTATGCATGTATCTAAATTAGAACAAACCATTTCTTCAAAAGTGTTAAATTTTTAACCTAAGGTTTTGAAACCATCTGTCCATTAAATAGGAAGGGAACCTTCTTTGATACATTTATTTCTTCCAATTTATGTTGCTTCGGATTTTAGAAAAGTTGACTTTTAACCCTGAACACTTCTCAAAATCATTAAAGGAATCTAATAAAATTTGGCAGACAATACATCTTTCAAAAACAAGTGGTATCATCACCCAACTGTGAAATTTTTATTTCAGTATCCCCAATTTGTATACCAGATATCTGATTGTTCTTACGAATACTTTTTGCCAGCAGTTCAACGGCCAAAATAAATTAAAAAAAGGAGACAAAGGACACCCTTGTCGAACACCTTTCTCAATTTTGAATGGACTAGAACTCCAATCAATTATTAACGACAAGACTAGATATATTTGTGTGTAAAGTTAAGACTCATTTCCGGAACTTGATTCCAAAATTAAAACAAACCAATGTTTTTTGAATAAATTTCCATTCTAGCGTATCAAACGTCTTTTCGAAATCGACTAGTAATATAAGCCATGAATAATTTTTTAAAGTAGTAAACAATATAATATCAGCAATAAGTCGTAGATATTCACCAATATATCTACCAGCCACATATCCCGTCTGGTCCGGATCTAGAAGTTTCGGAAGAAATGATTTTATTCTTTCCGCAATAACTTTGGCTAATAATTTGTAATGACAATTTAAGAGAGAAGAGGATGCCAGTTCGACAAGAGTGTTATATCTTTATATTTCTTTGGAATAAGAGTCAGAATACCCCTTCTTTGGTCTATTGAGAGGGTGCCTGTCTCGAAGGAATATTCATAGCTTTCGAAAACATATTTTTATATATAAATCCAGAAAAATTTGTAAAACTCAGCAGTAAGCCCGTCTGTACCAGGGCTTTAATTAATTTTAAATGTTTTTAAACTTTAATGCATTAAGATTCTGAAATATCTGCATCGGATTTATCCTTTTCCAGATATGTAAGCTTAGGAATAAAATTTAAATAAAAAAAGTTAGAAACACCTGAGTATTTATCATGGTCTTCTTTTGATGAGTACAGATTTTCATAGAAATTTCTCTCTTCGTTTAGAATTTTTTCTGATGATAAGATTTCAATGTCGTTTACAGCTAATTTTGCTTTTGTGTCGCTTTTTGTGTTGTTGCTTTAAACAGAGTACTACACATATTTTAGTGAACAGTAATATTATGAAAATATATCATTTTGACAGATATATTTCTTTTCTGTGATTAGCTCTACATTTTTGATAATACAGCACTTTTTAAATAGATTTTCAAGTAGGATTACACTTAATTGAATTAACGATCCGGTACAAAATGTTTAACGAGCAGATAACAATTCCTGACCACCATAAGTTATTCTTGAACGATCGTTGTTTTCGATATATCGAACGGTACTCTAACGAAATGTTTGACCACGGTGCGTATTCTTACAGGGTAATTTTTCTTTTTCTTTTTAATGAACATATATCACATTAGATTTGTAAATTATCAATGCAAGGCAACATATTCTACATTGTATATATAAACACTCATATATAGATTATAATTAATTGAAAATAAGTTGAACTGATTAAAATTAATATTAAAAAGCAATGTAACATATTCGGAATTATTTTTTTCAAATGACATTTAATATGAAAAGAATTTCTTCTGCATATAGTTCTGTAAACAATATTATCGCTATTTTGTGCATTTTTCCTTTGATCTTTCTTGTGATAATTTTTCATATCATGCTACTTGCTTGAGATGGAAAATCATCGCTAGAAACTAGGCATGCACGTGGCGTTACTAACGAAATTGACATAAAATTGACAACGTCGTCATAGGTAAAACAGCGATGTTGAGATGATCAACGATAATCTATAATTATCGGTTTGAATAGACAGAAAGAAAAAAAAACAATTTTCATAACAAAACAAAATCGAAGAAACTAATAAAGAATAACAACAAGGGTAATGCATGCCATATTTCACAATTTGTACAGCATCATGTAGAAACATAACCAATTCAAAAGAAAGTAACGAATATTTGTCTGACAATTTAATTTCCAACTTGTGCAATACAATATCATAGTAAAAAAGAAAACCACTTTGACGACAAATAAATTGGAAAATTGAAAAATATGAATCTTCATAGTTACATAACATAGAACATTTATCGATTACAAGATCGTTGCCCGGACAATTTAAAGCTAGCACTAATTTTTCAATAAAAAAAAACCATATCATCATCGGAATGACAACACAGACACTCATCAGCTGTATACAGCTTCTAATCATAAAAGACAGCAGTGATGCAAATGACAATGTCCAATAAAGAACTTTTAATTCCAAATGTCCAATCAAAAGTATAAGTATTGGTTGTGTAATCACATTTATTACTCATGACTTAATTTTCGCTGCTCATTTTACAACAAATATATAACAAGTCTTTTGATAGAATTGAAAAAAGTCTGCCAGATTTTATATGACATTTAGCTAAAGGTTGCATTACTGTAAATATATACAAATTGAATGCAATTTCCCATAGGAACTCCCTTTGGGGCTTAAACTGTTACACTTTTACTATGAAGTTTTATGAAAAATTGTATACTAGAATAGAAAGTTGATATGCACTACTTTCTTTTATTAAAAGGTCAAAACTTAGCAGCTTATTTTCAATATTTATATGCCCTGAACTTGTTAGAGTTTAAACATACTAAAATTGTATACTATCCCATATTTTACTTTCTAGCTACTTCATAATTGATTTTTTACCGCAATAGTATGTTCCCAAGTTATGTCTCTATGAGATGAAACGTAGAGATCATATTTGGGAACCAGTTTGTCAACAAATGAAATTATCTAAAATGAAGATTATATATCTCCCCAAAAGAGGCGTGGTTTGAGAACAGCTGTATTTACAAAGTTCAACCTGTATTATGCATAAACGTGATTGTTCACGATTTTTTAAGGAATATTCACCGAAGAATGAAACTCAACAAAAATGACGTTTTTTTTCCTGAAATAATAAAAATTTAATAAATACAATCTATTTAAAAGGAATGGTCAACAAACAGTAGTCATTAGATCATATGCAATGGTATGGAACAGTTCCGAACACGGTTTGGGGAACGAAACATTAAACTCGGATATTATTCACAATAATGCAAATTGTAACTTTAAGAAATAGTAGAGCAATGACAAGTTAATAAATTATACCATGAACTGCAAGTGCCTTTCCACTAAATGTTAACCACGACTAAGAGAAAGTTTATCATGTATTGTATGTTTTTGACTGTTAAATTGCGAATGATCGGGAAAAGGAAGATGTCGATTTTCCGCATATGAAAGGCATAACAACTATTGAAATCAAATGTTTTGAAGCTGTCTATTATTTGAAAGCCAGCAGTAAAAGACGTATCATGAAATACAATTGTATAACCATTAGTAATACGTAACACAATCGCGAACAAATTTGCACAGTTTACTATTATACAGAAGGATATGTTGTCTGAACTTTCACAATCAGAATAAGACGTGTTTAAAGTTCCAAAGATTGATTTGGTAATAGTTATCAATCAGAGTGTAATGAGGATTCTATGAAGAGTTAACCAGGAACAAAGACACAATCCTATGATAACGTGATAAATACGTAAAGTGTCAATCATGGTATTAACTTATCGTTATACTACACACAGAGGTCTGATTGTTGGTTACTACAAATGAGTCGGTCCTTTTTGCGGTAATTGTTATTGAATTTTGAAGTCTGCAATTAACGTCCTTACAGACAACGTCTTGTCGAAATCGAATTATTTTCTCATCGGTTTAATTGCTATAAAAAACAGCGATAGTACTAAAAAAATTAAGTTCTATATACACGAACATAATCTTCAACGCAATTTTCCAATAGACATTTTGTAACTTTGTAACTGTAGAATCATTCGATAAATAGGAAATACGATTTACTAATAATATTGAAAAACAAATTGACAATCAGGAACCGAGTAAAATTAACGAAAACACGTAACTACGCTGAATAATAGTACAACAAGTTTACAAGTGTTGTCTTGGCTATCTACGAAAGTAATTATTTGCATCAATCACTTTTACAAAAGAGGGACAAAAGATACCAAACCAACTGTCAAACTCATAAATCGAAAATAAACTGATAACGCCATGGCTAAAAATGAAAAAAAAGACAAACAGACAAGTAATAATACACATGACACAACATAGAAAACTAAATAATAAGCAATACGAACCCCACCAAAGGGGTGATTTCAGGTGCTCCAGAAGGGTAAGCAGATCCTGCTCCACATGTGGCACAATAAATGAAAGTTTTATACTAGCTAAATGTTGATAGATTGCAAGCCGCATTATAAATAAAGTTCAAAAATCAGATATTGTTTTATCTGATACCGTCGTCTTTTGTTGTGTCATTTGGTTGTGAACGACGCAACTGTATCCAAAATATATGTTCAACAAAGTTTAAAACAAACTGATTATCTGAATATATCAAGATACATGTAGTGGTCATCGTGGTTATACATTTTATTTTTACATACGTACAATCGATGGGAGTAGAGTTTACAACTTTTTATAAAGTCCGAGAAGCTATGTTTTGAACAACTTCAGTTTCAAATGATCTACCTCTGTTGAGGTATCAAATGGCTGTACATGTATGTCGTAGACACACGTAAATATCTCATATGTTTCCAAGGACGCAGCTTTACATAGGAATTGTTTTATAAGAAGAGTAAAGCTATTCTATTTAAGTCACAAAAGAAATATATCAGTAATGACTGTTTTTATTATTAAAAAAAAAGAAAACTACACTCAGCTTAATTTGAAACTAAAAGGTAAGAAACAAAAATAAACCAATCTCCAGGATATAATTTGGAGTGATGCCTTCACTATATTTCGGGAAATAGGCTTAAACCGGTGGGACAGACAGGCAAATGTTTTTCATAGGAAACAAACAGCAGGGGTTTTGTTACAACCACGCAGAATATAATAACTAAGTGACACGATATTTTGGCTGTAGAGTTGCCAATTTTTATGTTTCCCATGCAACTTTCATGCGCAATTGAATGAAATAAAATAAATTGGAAGATGCTATAAATGTTTCTTGTGTTGCTAGAAATCTGTTCTCAGCACGTGTTCTGCGATTGAAGTTTAATGTTCTTGTTGTTTCGTTGTCCTACAGGGTTTTGTGCTATCAGTGCTTACAGTATTATATATGCACATGATAAATTTACGTGTGCTATTACACCTTTGATCAAACATAATAGTAGCAAAAAAAAAAAAAAAAAAATAGATTTTACTCCAAAGTAACAATATACTACAGATGAATATGAAATAATAAAATGGAAGAAACTCGTTGATTTCAAAATACATATGTATATGTTTAGCCACCCTTTTACTGTTAAAAACATTATCTTTGCCCAAATTCAACTGGCAAAAAAGAGTGTCCCAAAAATCAAAGGAGACATTCAATGTCAGAATTCGAAAATAAAATAGAAACGTTATGGCCATGACTCAAAAGAAAAAAAGACAAAAAGACAAGCAAAAGAACAAAGAATGATTAACACGAACCCACATAGTTTGAAAAAAGGTGGTTTAAAATAATAAGCTGATTCTGCAACTATTTTGGCATCCGTCATGTTGTTCTTTAAAGTTCAAACAAGAAATCAAGGCAAACGAGGTTCGATAGATAACTTATACATCAAAAATTAACTGACAAAGTCATGACTTAAAAAGAAAAACAGAAACAGACAAATATTAGTACATAAGACACAACATGCACAACCGAGACAACCAAATACTTAGCAACCCCCCCCAAAAAAAGTGGGGGTGATCTCAGGTGGTCTGGAAGTTTAAGCAGATCCCGCTACACATGTTACACCCGTCGTGTTCCACATGGTATAACAAACCTGGTAAATAGTTTAATTCGGTAGGTCACATTCGTGAAAAGGGACAGAAATTGTATTTACGACAGAAGGAACATATCCGATATTATCTGTGAAACGGATATTCCATGACGGCCAACCAACCCGTGAAGGCGTCCAAAAAATTTACGAACGGATAATTACAACTTCATCATTTTGAACTCTTGGTCAAAAAGCTTCCTTATGAGCAGCAACTCTCTATCAAGAAAATCGTGACAGGAAATACAAGCTTGGGAATGTCGTATCAATTGGAAGATATATACTGAGTATGCAGGCACAACTAGTATGTTGCTACAAAGAAATTGAAAGTTCACAATTAGGAATCTGAGAGCATCTTTTTCGTCATAAAGTTTTGTTTTAACCGACTTTCATGTCAATTTTGGGATGTAAGTCAATATATGAAACAGACATAATTGTACCTGTTGTATCTTCTAGGTAGAATTCGAGTACTAGAGGAGGGATTGCGGTTATGACAATAAAAACATATCCGTTGTCATCTGTTAACATGTACATATATACCTTTCGACAAACCCTTGATGGTATCAGAAAATATGACGAGAGTGTGATTTCAACATCTACACTTGAGAACTCTTACTTTTATAGATATCCTGTGAGCAGCAATCTCTATAAAAATCATCAAAAGAAACGCAAGCCCAGAAAAAATAATATTAACTGTAAAGTATGTACTACATAGACATGATTGATGCAGGCACTTGGAAATTTAGGAAGCTAAAACATCTTATGTGTTGTAAAAATTCCAAAACAATTTAAAAAACATTATTATTTGTTTATCCCCAAAACAAGATACTTGTATTTCCGTTGTCCATACTACATGTATTTTATGAATGTCATTAGTTCCACCCTAAGAAAAACCAAAAAAACCAATTAAAAAAAACCGAATTGAAAAGTAATGCGTGTATTTCTTACAATTTACTTTCCAAAAAGAGGGACGAAAGATACCAGAGGGACAGTCAAACTCATAAGTCGAAAATAAACTGACAACGCCATGGCTTAAAATGAAAAAAGACAAACAGACAAACAATAGTACGCATGACACAACATAGAAAACTAAAGAATAAACAACACGAACCCCACCAAAAACTAGGGGTGATCTCAGGTACTCCGGAAGGGTATGCAGATCCTGCTCCACATGTGGCAACTTACGCAATATAATAACAGAGAAGGTAGAAAAACAACCTTGACGAGATATAGAGAAATTCATTGTTAAACGGAAAATACAAATCCTCATTATTACATAAGATAAGAAATTTGCAGATTGCAAAACCGTTGCCCTGACAAGTTCGAGACAAGCACTTTTTTAAAAGAAAAACAACAATAACATTGAAGAAAGGAACACACAGAAAGTGATTAACAAATTCTGTGCACATATTATAATCATAAAACACAGCAGTGATTCAAATGTCAATGTACGACAGAGAACTTTTCAGTCAAAATGTCCAATCAAAAGCATTTCTGTTGGTTGTGTATTCAAATTTATTTTCTCATGACAACAAATAAAAAATGACATGTCTTTTGAAAAAACAAAAAGAATGACAGATTTTTAGTGACATTTGGCTTTATAATGCATACACATTATTGTTTACGATTTTTTAGGAATTAATCACCGATGAATGCTTTGCAAATTTGATAAATAAACACCAAAAAGTACGTTTGTATTCTGAAATAATGAACATTTACTAAATATAATCCATCCCAAAGGACTGTTTAACTTTACAAATAGGAGTTATTGGTTCATATGCAATGATAGGAAACAGTTCGTAACAACGTTTTTGGAACGAGACATTACATTCAAATATTATTCACAATAGTATAAAGTAAATTGTCGCTAAAAGAAATAATAAAGCAATGACAAGTCAATGAACCAAATGTATATCATGAATTCCAACTGCCGTTCCACTAGATTTTAGCAATATCTATGATAATGATTGTATTGATTGCTTATTATTCTGTTTTACAGTCTGATCTCAAATAAGCACCAATAATTACTTACAAAAACAAAGCACAAAAAACAAGTGCACTAGAAAATTGCAAATGATCGGGAGAAGAATTTCCAATATGTCGATTTCCCACATATGAAAAAAGTAAAATCACAAAAATACTGAACTTAGAGGAAAATCAATTCGGAAAGTCCATAATCACATGGCACAATCAAATAACAAAACGCATCAAAAACGAATGGACAAGAACTGTCATATTCCTGACTTGATACAGGCATTTTCAAATGTAGAAAATGATGGATTAAACCTGGTTTTATAACATAACAAGGCATAACTACTATTTCGCTTTTATAGCATAATAAGGCATAACAGCTATTTAGATCAAATGTATGATTAGAAGCTGTCTATTTGTTAAAAGCCAGTAAACGACGTACAATATACCCTCATATACAATTGTATAATCATTGATAATACATTACACAATCGTTAGGAAGTTATGTTGCTTTTAAACGGAGGGAAATGTTGTTCTAACTTTCACTATCAGAAGATGACGCGGTTAAGAATGGTTTGGAAACAGTCATACATCAAAGTATAATGAAGATTCTATTGGGAGTTCACGAGAAGCAAAGACACAGCACTACCATAAAGTAATGAGTGAAATATCAATCATGGTATTAACTTATCGTTATACTACTCACAGAGGTCTGATTGTTGGTACTTACTAATGTGTCCGAACTTTTCGCGGTAATTGTGTACGACTTGTGAAATCTACTATATCAGTGTCTAAGCAGACAACGTCTTGTGGAAATTAAATTACTTTCTTATCGTTTTAATTGCTGAAAACAGCGATATTACTACAAAAGTAAGGTCTATATATAAGAGCTTGTACATAATTTTCAACACAATTTTCTTATAGACATTTTATATCTGTAGAATCATTCAATAAACAAGAATACGATTAACTTATTATTTTTTTTTTAATTTACAATCTACTTGATGAACCTGCAATAAAAAAAATCGTTTATAGTCAAATGTCGGAAATAAACTGTAAACACCATGGAGCAAAAAGGACAAGACCAAATGACCTAAAGTATTGCTAGGTTTATGTCATTTGACTGGCCGGTATGTTTATTATAGTCCAGTGTATTTATAATATAGACCAGTGTATTTGCATAATTCATTTATGGAGTGAAAAGTTGTGGTCATTGATCTGGTTAAAATATGTGAATATAATAAGTGCAATATATGGGTTTAGGTTTCAAGTTGACAGTAATAAGTTCCTGTGTTTGATATTGAAAGTGTTAATTACACAAATGCAGCATTTTTTATCCGTTTTAACAGATTGTTAGCCGTTATTTATATGATTTTCAAAACTTTTATAATCAATCAAAAACATAATATAAATATCGAAGATGTATTGCACAAAACCTGAAATTGGACTAGTAAACAGAACCATTGTGTCAAAATGAAACGAAATTCTATAAGGGAAAAGGGTTATCCGTTTAAAGCCAAGCCAAGTAACAAATGAAGGAGCGATGTTTTCTATTATGTTTGGGAGCGTATTTTGATGTTATCGTGTTTATTATGATGCACAATTGAACATGAACGACAAAAACTAGTTAAATCACTTTCAAATGTCAGTAGGATGACAGTGAAAAACCAACACTATTGTTTTAAACGAACACAGGAACATATACCCCGTCCGAAAACCCAATAAATTCAAAAGTATAATTTATCAACATTTAGTTAAACACAACCACAATATTAAATTTATTAGATTTCAACCGCTCGAAACGATCGAGACACAACAAGGGCAATTGCATTAACAATCACAGTTTGATATTATTTCTCGAACGTTGATTTCGATACATCGAATGGCACCCGATTGCAATGATGTACCATGGTTACATATTCTTATATGATAATTGTTTTGCTATTTTGAATGACACCAGTAAACACATCGTTGACAGTGTAATGGAATTTGATGCGACTGTCATACAAGTGAGAGGTTTAGCTAGCTTTAAAACCAGGTTCAATCCACCATTTTCTACATAAGAAAATGTCTGTACCAAGTCGGGACAGTTGTTATCCATTCGTTTGATGTGTTTGAACTTTTGATTTTGCCATTTGATTTCGGACTTTCCTTTTTGAATTTTCCTCGGTGTTCAGTATTTTTGTGTTTTTACTTTTTATGTAACATTAGTTCTGTGCATTTCAAATGCAAGGAAACATATCACGTTCCCTCTTTTATAAACAATCATATAAATACTATAACTAATTTGAAACAAATTGAACTTATATAGTTTATAATGAAAGCAATGTAACATATAAGGAATTCAAAATTTGTGAAACGGGATTTAACGTGAAATGAAATAAATCTGTATAGAGACCCTTGAAACAATATTATCGGTTAAACTTATTTTACCTGAAACAATGACAGGTCTTTTAATAGAAACACACTGTCTGTCAGATTTATAGTGACATTTGGCTTTAGTTTGTATAAACAGCACAATGATGTTTTTCTTTAAATAAGGCAAATTGAATTAATGTTAAAGCTTAACTTTACCAATTAAAGTGATTAGTTCAGATGCCATGATAGGTAACATTTGTTGTTTGAGTAAAGACCAGTGGCAAATATTTCTGTGTACGTCCAGTCAATTTAGAAAGATCTTTTCAAATGAATTATTTCTTCGGAAATGATGATGCTTTGAGTCTCGATAAAGGGTTAATAAATCTACGTTAAATGTTTTTATAACAAATCAATATATCAAGTTTATACAAAGAACTTTATTAATAATTGTTATAAATATCAATTTTATTAAAAAAATCGTTTCTTCTTTTAAAGATACATGTTAAAATTAATGTTCTAAATGCCAAGTACGTGTACACTTAACCTACACAAGGCCTACACTGACTGTCGACTGCATGTAGACAAACCATGATTTAAACTACATGTACACATTGAGTTTTATCAATGGGAACGTAATTTTGTTTAGTTTACTTGTAAGTTACACTAACACAACAACGAGTTTATGTCAATGTGGACACGGCCTTAAAGTTTCTTTCCATTAAATGTTAACCATGACTAAGAAGATGATTTTATTGATTGTTATTTGGTATGTATTGTGTTTTGTTTTAATAGTATGATACTGAATAAGCCTCAATAATTAATTATAAAGAAAAAGTACAACAATCATGTGCACTAGAACGTAACATTGCGAATGATCGGGAAAAGGAAAATGTCGATTTCCCGCATATGCAATGCATAAAAACTATATAGATCTAGATGATTTCAGCTGTCTATAATTTGAAAGTCAGGAAAAGACGTATCCTCAGGTAAAATTGTTTAATCATTGATAATACATTATGCAATTGCAAACAAATTTGACCAGGTTACTATCAAATACAGAACTTTCACAATAAGAAGATGACATGTTTGAAGTTGCAAAGATTGGTTTGGTAACAGTCATAAATGAAAGTATGATGACGATTTCATTGAGAGTTTACGAGAAACAAAGACACAATGCCATGATAACGTGATAAATGAGTGAAATGTCAGTCATGGTTTTAACTTATCGTTGTAATACACACAGAGGTCTGTTGCTTGTAACTACTAATGTGTCCGAACTTTTTGCGGTAATTGTTATTTAATTTTGAAGTCTACTTTATTAGCGTCCTAGCAGACAACGCCTTGTCGAATCATTCAATAAACAACAATACGATTAACTTATAAAATTGAAAAACAAATTGACAAACAGTACCGGATATATTTAAGAATTTACCGATTTAAAATTAACTAAGCTGAATGAACACATGTAACCATGATAACTACATAAACAAAAAAGTGGCATCACGTTTCATGAAAATTAAAAAACACACCAATTGCGTAATTAACTAATTAGTTTCCCCAATATACAATTAAACCTAACATCTTTATTACCATGTTATCTCAAATGGGAATATAAATTACCAAAATTTTGATTTGTAGAACAGAAGATACCAAACACCAACAAAGAATTTCTACATTTAATAGTCCAACAAGCTTATGCCGTGTTCACACCAAACTCCATGTTCAGTAAACATGTTTACAATTGGTTAAATGTAATGGACACTGGTTTCACATTAAATGTGTTAACATCTTTACACCTGGTTTAGTACCTGTGCATAAGTTTTGTTCACATTTATAGACTATGTGGCATTTGAATGTTCATTACATAGAATCGAATTAAAATTTCTTGGACAACTTTTCTAGCAGTGATGACAGCCATTTGAATGATGTGCACCTATTTTAAAGATAACTAAAGATGTCTCGATTACCACAGACGGATAAAGGCATTTATAAATTGCATGGGGTTCCAAACATTGATCGCCCGAAAAGGTGGTTCCAACCCCCGGAACCCGAAATTTTTAATTCGATTCTATGTAATCAAAACCATGGTCTACGTAACATATAATGATCAAATACATGGTCTGTTACTATAATAATATCAAACGACCAAAACCATGGTCTCTACGTAACATATAATGACCAAAACATGGTCTGTTACAATAATGTATAATATCAAACGACCAAAACCATGGTCTCTGTGTAACATATAATGACCAAATACATGGTCTATTACAATAATATATATCATGTACAATATCAACCGACCAAAACCATGGTCTCTACATAACATATAATGACCAAATACATGATCTGTTACTATAATAATATCAAACGACCAAAACCATGGTCTACGTAACATATAGTGACCAAATACATGGTCTGTTACTATAATAATATCAAACAACCAAAACCATGGTCTCTACATAACATATAATGACCAAATACATGATCTGTTACTATAATAATATTTTGGTATATACATTTAATACTGTGTGTGTTTTAATTTTGTTATTATATGTTTCGTAGAGACCATGGTTTTTGGTCATTTTATATTATATATTATAGTAACAGACCATGTATTTGGTAATTATATATTACCTAGACCATAGTTTTGGTCAATAGATATTAGTAAATCATCTATGTGACGCATAATTCCGGTCAGGTTGTAACTTCAAGTCATTGTTAAAGCTTGAGTGAGACAGGTAATAAAGCTGTTATTTAGTATCAATATATTCGATAAAACGTCAATTTATAGGACGATGAGAACGAACAGACAACACTCTTTCAAAATAAAGTTGGAATAAATCCACCAATGCCATTTCACAACTACATGTATATATCTACCACTACGTTGTGCTGAATTAAAGCAAATGTTGTAGCTTTGGGTAATTTTTTAAAGCTTACGTGAGACGTAAAATCATATTTTTTGTTTCTTGTATTATCAATACCTTACAAAAAATGTCGGTTAATAGAACAACTAGAACGAACCAGCGACACATCTTCTGAATATAGTTTGTATAAAATCCACCAATGCCATTACATATTATAGCTACGTGACGTGTAATTAAACACAGGTTGTAACTTTGATTCATAACTTTTAGACCTTATCTTGGTCAATAGAATATATTTTAAGTTATATAAATTCTGTGTATGTATTTAGTGTTCAATAGAATATGATTAAATGTATATTAAGTTTATGTACACCTAACATTTGTGTATAGAATATGATTTTTAAATATCAAACATGACCATTTTACATTTACCTGGTATTTGTTCATTAGAATATGATTTTTAGATATATACATTTTAGGTAGACATTGCATTTGTTCATAGATTATAATGTTCAGATACAAGCATGACCTTTTTATGTGAATCATGTTTTGTTTAATAGAAAATGAATTTAAGATACATGTGTATCTATACATTTTATGTAAACCATATATTTATTTAAAGAGTGTACAATTTATGTAGACAATGTATTTGTTCAATAGTTTTATATTTTATATGTAAACTTCAATACAATATGATTTTATACATATATGATCATAAATGTTTCATATGGACAATAGATCAAAATATAAGGAATATAGCTTTAAAAATTTGTACAGCTGAGAGATGCAGGTCTGAGTTCCAGTTATGCTGCAATGATAAAATGCTTTAAAAGAGACCCCAATAGACAATGTTTTGACAGTTCTGATATAATTACCTGCATGGGCCGGTAGTTAGTTTTAGAACCTTTTTTGTTTTCATAAGTTCTACATAGAGTAAGCCTTTCATAAAAATTATTTTTGTGCACAAAATATGAATGTGTCATAGCAGTAGGATATCATGCTAGTTTAACTAAACTTAACTGCTTGGGCCGTTAAGTCATTATTACACAATGAATGCTTGATTTAATCTCTCATTCAGATATTTGCGTATATGTCTTGCTCATTTAGTTGTTTTTTGTTTAGGTGAAAACAGCCTTTTATTGAAGTTTGATATTGTAATATATATATAATCACTGAAAAGATTGTTGACAAGGACATTGTCTCATTGTTATTTTGCAGAACTTGCTTGGGCTGGTACTGTATTGCAACTTATTTAGAGGTTTTTCAAATATTCTTAATCACATGCAGTATTTTCACTGTTAGTTACAAACATAGATTGAGCTTGAACTAATATAGCAAATATGAGAAATTGAACATCTTGTGAAGGCATAAATAACTGGTTAAACATCAAATATGAGGAACAGTTTTGAGTTTTGCCAAGTGCTTGGCCTTTGTCGGGTAGGAAAGATTTATTTTATTGCATCTTTCCTTGTGGCTTAGTTGACCCCTTCCTAGGCCAAGCTATTGTATTCTGTATTATTTTATTATCGTTTTATGTTTTGCATTCATTATTATCAGAGACATATAATACATTATATGTCTCTGTTATTATCTTGTTGGAAAATGTATATGTATATATTATATATTATTTATTTTTGTATGAGAAACATTTTTACTCTGAATAAGTAAAAATATTGCAATTCAACTTCTTGTTTCTCTTTTCATTTATGCATTGCCCAAATGGTCCAATAAATGTTAAATACATGAGATACTCGCCGATTCATTCAAGTAAAAGGTAAACCTCTCGTTGTTTGTTTGGGTTGAAGAAGGAAAGCATAAAGGCATTTATAGATTGCATGGGGTTCCAAACATTGATCGCCCGAAAAGGTGGTTCCAATCCCCGGAACCCGAAATTTTTAATTCGATTCTATGTAATCAAAACCATGGTCTACGTAACATATAATGATCAAATACATGGTCTGTTACTATAATAATATCAAACGACCAAAACCATGGTCTCTACGTAACATATAATGACCAAAACATGGTCTGTTACAATAATGTATAATATCAAACGACCAAAACCATGGTCTCTGTGTAACATATAATGACCAAATACATGGTCTATTACAATAATATATATCATGTACAATATCAACCGACCAAAACCATGGTCTCTACATAACATATAATGACCAAATACATGATCTGTTACTATAATAATATCAAACGACCAAAACCATGGTCTACGTAACATATAGTGACCAAATACATGGTCTGTTACTATAATAATATCAAACAACCAAAACCATGGTCTCTACATAACATATAATGACCAAATACATGATCTGTTACTATAATAATATTTTGGTATATACATTTAATACTGTGTGTGTTTTAATTTTGTTATTATATGTTTCGTAGAGACCATGGTTTTTGGTCATTTTATATTATATATTATAGTAACAGACCATGTATTTGGTAATTATATATTACCTAGACCATAGTTTTGGTCAATAGATATTAGTAAATCATCTATGTGACGCATAATTCCGGTCAGGTTGTAACTTCAAGTCATTGTTAAAGCTTGAGTGAGACAGGTAATAAAGCTGTTATTTAGTATCAATATATTCGATAAAACGTCAATTTATAGGACGATGAGAACGAACAGACAACACTCTTTCAAAATAAAGTTGGAATAAATCCACCAATGCCATTTCACAACTACATGTATATATCTACCACTACGTTGTGCTGAATTAAAGCAAATGTTGTAGCTTTGGGTAATTTTTTAAAGCTTACGTGAGACGTAAAATCATATTTTTTGTTTCTTGTATTATCAATACCTTACAAAAAATGTCGGTTAATAGAACAACTAGAACGAACCAGCGACACATCTTCTGAATATAGTTTGTATAAAATCCACCAATGCCATTACATATTATAGCTACGTGACGTGTAATTAAACACAGGTTGTAACTTTGATTCATAACTTTTAGACCTTATCTTGGTCAATAGAATATATTTTAAGTTATATAAATTCTGTGTATGTATTTAGTGTTCAATAGAATATGATTAAATGTATATTAAGTTTATGTACACCTAACATTTGTGTATAGAATATGATTTTTAAATATCAAACATGACCATTTTACATTTACCTGGTATTTGTTCATTAGAATATGATTTTTAGATATATACATTTTAGGTAGACATTGCATTTGTTCATAGATTATAATGTTCAGATACAAGCATGACCTTTTTATGTGAATCATGTTTTGTTTAATAGAAAATGAATTTAAGATACATGTGTATCTATACATTTTATGTAAACCATATATTTATTTAAAGAGTGTACAATTTATGTAGACAATGTATTTGTTCAATAGTTTTATATTTTATATGTAAACTTCAATACAATATGATTTTATACATATATGATCATAAATGTTTCATATGGACAATAGATCAAAATATAAGGAATATAGCTTTAAAAATTTGTACAGCTGAGAGATGCAGGTCTGAGTTCCAGTTATGCTGCAATGATAAAATGCTTTAAAAGAGACCCCAATAGACAATGTTTTGACAGTTCTGATATAATTACCTGCATGGGCCGGTAGTTAGTTTTAGAACCTTTTTTGTTTTCATAAGTTCTACATAGAGTAAGCCTTTCATAAAAATTATTTTTGTGCACAAAATATGAATGTGTCATAGCAGTAGGATATCATGCTAGTTTAACTAAACTTAACTGCTTGGGCCGTTAAGTCATTATTACACAATGAATGCTTGATTTAATCTCTCATTCAGATATTTGCGTATATGTCTTGCTCATTTAGTTGTTTTTTGTTTAGGTGAAAACAGCCTTTTATTGAAGTTTGATATTGTAATATATATATAATCACTGAAAAGATTGTTGACAAGGACATTGTCTCATTGTTATTTTGCAGAACTTGCTTGGGCTGGTACTGTATTGCAACTTATTTAGAGGTTTTTCAAATATTCTTAATCACATGCAGTATTTTCACTGTTAGTTACAAACATAGATTGAGCTTGAACTAATATAGCAAATATGAGAAATTGAACATCTTGTGAAGGCATAAATAACTGGTTAAACATCAAATATGAGGAACAGTTTTGAGTTTTGCCAAGTGCTTGGCCTTTGTCGGGTAGGAAAGATTTATTTTATTGCATCTTTCCTTGTGGCTTAGTTGACCCCTTCCTAGGCCAAGCTATTGTATTCTGTATTATTTTATTATCGTTTTATGTTTTGCATTCATTATTATCAGAGACATATAATACATTATATGTCTCTGTTATTATCTTGTTGGAAAATGTATATGTATATATTATATATTATTTATTTTTGTATGAGAAACATTTTTACTCTGAATAAGTAAAAATATTGCAATTCAACTTTTTGTTTCTCTTTTCATTTATGCATTGCCCAAATGGTCCAATAAATGTTAAATACATGAGATACTCGCCGATTCATTCAAGTAAAAGGTAAACCTCTCGTTGTTTGTTTGGGTTGAAGAAGGAAAGCATAAAGGCATTTATAGATTGCATGGGGTTCCAAACATTGATCGCCCGAAAAGGTGGTTCCAATCCCCGGAACCCGAAATTTTTAATTCGATTCTATGTAATCAGTCACTTACTACGCAATACATCACGTAGGCTACAAACGAAGAAGAAGGATTGAGATGTTTAAGGCGTTTAAATAATGCATATATTTCTGCGTACGTCCAGTCAATTTGGGAAGAAATTTTTAAAATGAATTTTGTGTTTGTCAATGATGATGCTTCGTGTCTGGATAAGGGGTTCAGGGAATGACCATTCAAATAAAAAAAGGGGGGGGGTGTTTCCATAAAACATATTCTGATTCTAAAATTAAAATTGATGAAAACATATTCTGTTCAATAAGTAAAAAAAAAAAATCTGAATCCAAATTTAATAGAAACTTAAAGTGTTAAATTTTGAACGCAATTATTTGAGTGATAGCTTTGAAAAACTAAATAAAAAATGTCCGTGCTATGCGCGAAAATATCTGTGTCGGACATGAAAGCTATGACCCCCTTCCCGCATGTAGTTACATTGTGGCTACCTAATAAGGCTACCACACAAGTTCTAAATTTACTATCGACTGCATGTAGACAAAACAAGATTTAAACTACACGTAAACATTGAGTTTTATTGAGTGACAGTTATTGTGTTTAGTTTACGTGTGAATAACACTAACACAACACATACTTTAGGTCAATGAAAACACGCCTTACAAGTGTTGTTTTGAGCAGTGAGGAATGTACATTTTTGCATCAACTACAAATACAATATACTGGACGAAAGAACAAATGAAAGTTTTAAACTAACCAAAGGATTATAAGCTTCTAGCTATAGCCTCATTAGACATGTAGTCCCAAAAAAGTGCGAAGTCGTAACATTTCGTTGTGAACGACATGATCATATAAAAAAGGATATTTTTCACAATGTTTGAAAAAACTAAAATCAGGGTACAACAAGACAGCGGTAAAATGGTGACACATTTTATATTTATATACATATATCTAATGATGGGATCAGGATTGAGTGGAAAATTTTCATTACAGTCTAAAAGGCTACAACATTTAGATGTAAATACGTGAGACTAAGACACAATTATTGTGTCCTTAGTAAACAGAAGACAACAGTCAAGTGATACAGCTTTTCCATGTGGCATATAATAACTAATTGTAACGATTATTTTGCTATTAATTGCCCAGTGTTTATGTTTTCTTTTCCAACTTGCATGCAAGCATTTTGAATGAATGGAATAAATTAACAGATGCTATATATGTTTATTGTTTTTGTCTGTCCTCTAGGAGTTTTTTTTCTACGTTTGAAATTTTTACCTATTTTTTATTTCATTGGTGTTGTTAGATTTGTAGCATTGTTAATTTCATACGATATGTTTACGTGTTATCTTGAACTAGATTAAAAAAAGAAAAAAACATTTCTTCGCAAGGATGTTTCCTTAAAGAATATGTATCTGTACATTGACAATGGGATTATTTTGGAGAGCAATTACCGATGAAGCATATGGGGAAATGACAGTAGCAACGATGAGATGGTAAACTTTAAAGAAAACACAACGGTGTAAGTACATATTATTGATATACTCATTTAAAGGATCCATTTGTTCTTTTTATGTTCATGTTGTGTAAACTCAAGGGTAAGAAATAATGAAATGTTTGTCAAGTAAGGCAATGAATCAACTATATTCAATATTTGGTATAAGCGTTTCTTGTCAAACAGTTTCATAACAAAATCCAGACATTCATAATGAATCCCTTTTTAAACCAAAATCGCATAACAATAAATTTTGCGAAGCTTCCTTGTTCATTTGTCAAACGAAATTAGATATTAGTGCAAATGCTTAAAGCTTTAAATTATACATATAACAAAAACAAAATTAGAATAAAGTATCAAAATCACCATTAAATAACTTCTTCAAACTGCACAACTTTCTCGATTGATATAACTTGTTTAGCTTTAGGAGGTTTGCGTATATATTCACGTTTATAAAGATATATGTCTTGAGGTCAAACCAACCTAAACAATATCGAAACATCAAGCTTTAGCATCAACTTAATTCCTTTCTTTCAAAACCAAAGTGTATATGCAATGTTTTCTTCAATTAGTCTGTCCTTTATATTACCTTCTCTCTTTTCAATTATCTCTATATGCAGAACCATTCCTCCATAAGTATATGTTCATTTTGGTGACGACTCATTGTGTACTAAAAATGTTCATAGATGGATACTTTGCAGATAGATTGATTGGTGTATACTAAATTTTGACAATATCTGGAATTATATTACAGATATGATTAGCTAAATTATATAGTCAAAGAAAGTAATTTGTAACGTGAAGAATAGATATATAAGGTGTGCTGAACAATATCTTTCGGAGTTCTAGGTCTTCAATGCTCTACAACATTGTACTTTATTTTTGACGTTATTGATTCAAACACCACTGACACCTTTTTTTTTTAGTAAAACACGTGCCCAGCGTTAACACTTTTAAGGCTGGTATCTGTGATGAGCTTACACTGTAAAGACAGATTTCTCTAGAATGCAAGTATATATAAAATAACATTTCAGGATGCATCTATTTTTTAATTACAGTATCATAACTTTTAAATCCATACAACGCTCGTTATATATGTAAGACTCAGATCGACGTCCAGTCCCTTATCGACGTCCGTTCCTCAAATCGACGTCCAAATCTGACGTCACAATAAAATAACATTCCAAATCGACGGCCAATGCTATGTCTACCTAATCGACGTCCATGTTTTGGCTTCTCTAATCGACGTCCAATCTGTAAGTCCTCTAATCAACGTCCGTTTCGGACACAGAAAATTGAAAATTGACCAGAACCGACAGCAGCTGAAATCTTTAGACCTTTGAACATATTATGTGCGACAAATGAATCTATTTTCAAAAAATGTTTTTTAAAGATTTATATAAACATTGTCATACTAGACTTAATATGTTAACAGGTTGTGATATCATTTTTTTTTTATTTATTTAAGAGGTTACATGAAAAATAAGGAGATGTAGTATGACGTGAATAATGTAAACAGTTCAAATTACAAAATTGACGGTCTTACTTATATAAAAAAAAAATATGTCAGACACAAACCATCGGAAACCACTTCACTATAGGACCATAAAGAATATGTCGGGTTAAACATTTGTGTGAGTACTTTACCTGGAACAGTAGTGTAACAGCACTACATAAAACATAATGCCAATTTATTGCGTCTAAGTTTCACTACAGGTGTAGAACAGAAATGTGTTGAAAAATATCTTTCAGAGTCCGAATTATAATACTAAAAAAAATTGGCTGTACTTCTTTATTTTGTCAATTGGTTAAAGATTGAACAATGCCCCGTAGATGTCGTTCGGTTTTCTTTGTCGTTCGGTTGTTTTCTCCTTGACATACACCTCCATGGATGTCATTTTAACATGATTAGGAACGACACACTACTTTGTAGATCGATTAGATAAAGTTTAATATGCATGATACCTGTTTCGGGTTGCAAAAATCTATATGGAAATACGTATAAATGTTTAAACCATACCAACATGTACATGTATAAGTGTAAGCAATTATTTCCAGTACTTTTAATTATTAATTATTGATATTGGACATTGATTAAAAACGACTAAAACCAATCGGACGTAGTTTTGTCAATACATGCCGTCACATTGGACGTCGATTAGAGTATCAAAATACTGGACGTCGATTAGAGTATCAAAATATTGGACGTCGATCTGAATCTAACATATATATTTTGATATTATCAATGCTGTCTTCCCTATCTCTATCAAGACCTCGTATCATTGAATGTTCTGGACACTTTAATATTTCAAGTTATAAAGAGTATAAACCATTCAAACACAAAACGTCTTTACAATTAGTTAGTTATTAATACATGTATAAATTAAAAGTACTTTTGACAATACTTGCAGTTATGTCAGGCTATTTAAGGGAACAATATGAACTAACAATTGTCTCATGTTTTCCCAGGCCATACAATCATGTCCAATTATTGAAGAACGTGGTCATTAACAAAGCTAGACTAATAAATATTACAAACACATAGTATTTGATTTAGATAGGATGTGTTAGCTTTCCATTTGCTTATTTAACTTGGAGTTCTGTATTTTTTACATACTTTTGTGTATGCATACAACAAACTATGTAATCATTGCTATGGATTATGGCAGAGTATTAATGGATACTATATATCAACAGATATGTAAGTCAAAATGAAGACAGGATGTTTGGGCCATCATGAAATACTATTAAACATGTTAAAACTGTGGAGGGGGGAGGGAATCGTTTTAAAATGGTGTAATTTGGAATATCAAGATGTTTCAAGTGCAGTTTAAAGACGTCTAATAAAATTTGATAAATGCAGCCTACTATTCATAATATACGTAACTTAAAACTGATATAACATCCTAAATAACCCGAGTTATGACATCATTGACTGTTGATCTTGATTTGGAAAAGGAGTAAGTTCGGTAAGGGTCATATTTTGCCCCGATAATAAAATTCAATGTAACAAGATAAAAACTGGTTTATAGTTGACTTAAAAACATGTGGAAAAGTGAAAAGAAATTACTATAACTGTCAAATTTTTATTTTAAAGAGTAAATCTGTACATCCGAAATAGGTCAAAATAAAACATTTTGGCAAAATTTGACAAAATCAGCCTGATTTCAGTCAAATTTAGGACTCGGAAGCATACAGCACAAGTGTCGACTTACTAGATATTCAAGTTGACGTGTAATATCATACTAAACATTACTTTCAAATAAAAGTTTGTCGACGTATGCCCTCTAAACTCCTGTTCAATAAACAATGGAAATTAACACATTTTATAAGAATGTTTGTGGATTATCAAATTGAGTTATTTTTGTGACGTCATTAATAAAACGATGTAAAATCAATTTTAAAGAGAAGGTTTTTTACATTTCTATCTATATAGTCAATGTGATAGCTATGATCCATTGTGAAATTGGTAAAACAATCCTAATTTGAAATTTAACCTTTAAAAGAGGACTATTTTATTGCCTTATTGAACCTACTCATTTGAGACTGCAATAATCACTGCTTTGTTTCAAATACACGAATACTGATCAACCAAGCAAAAAATACATCTGAATACATTGCAAGAAACTTGAAGCCAATAAACCATTTTATATTATTATTATATATTTGCTATACTTCATTAAACTAGATTATAATTGGTCTGTCCATGCTTCAAACGATGTTATTAAGATTTTTTTCACGCTCAAACATATCAAACATATCAAGTTGGTATTGAATTACATGTATTTACAATAGTGATTTAGCGTATACGAAACAGAAAATAAACTACAAGCGATTGCGTATTCTTTCTACATGAAGTCCCGAATGTTAAGTTAAATCGTACGTGATGGTTTTTTGACGACATTTTTGCATTACCATTTTTTATTAAATATTTACATGTTATAATGAAGTGTTGTCACAAAAGGGGAAATTCTCATTAGATTCCATTGAAGCAGAACTCTTATTAGGTATTATGTAATAAATAGGCAATTTAGAGGTCGCATACTTCTAACACATTTAATTTAATTACATAGCACTTAGATAATGCTGCACATAACCTTGATTTGATATGATTTCCGATTTGCGTAATATCCTTTGACAAAAGAGTAAACTGCACTATACAAATGAAATGTAACTGGGAATATGTCAACGGACAAGCAAGTCATCAACAAAATAGAACCAGACAATATAAGTAATATATATTAGGGTATAAAAAACGTGATTCGATTCTACTTGAAGTAGATATTTACTGTTCTGAATTATAGACGTTTTGGCATAGTAAAACTCAAAATCAAATGTTTTGATAGGCAACATATCAGCATTCAACATTGATTTGATTAACATGTCCTGTTCTATATTTTTAAAACCAAGCATCTTATTAACTAAAACTTACCCTTTGGGTTTCATAACGGTAATTTTGAATTGGGTTTTAGCAGCAATTCTCCCCGTATCTAATAAAACATGCTGAATCACATCAGACATTGTATTAAAATTACTAAATATTCGAGAGGCTAAATGCATTGAACATTTTAGCAGCATAATCAAAAATAGAATGTACAGAACATTCACGACCGTCTCAATTAAACATTGTGGTTGTACCATTCTAAGCATCTGGAATTTGAGGTCTGCAGTACCCTTCAACTCCATACTGTGATCTTAATATTGTTCATGATAAACAAGAATTCAGTGGCTAAGTTATAAATGTCGACATCATTGAATTAAAACGATTTTTGTGGCAAATACATTTTTGACGATCTATATTTGATAATTGACCTTGATTTTGCGAAATGTGTGTCTTGGTTTTTTTTCAAGAACAGTTATGCTCAAAAACAAATTACAACAACATTTAAATGAATTACAAGATCCTGCAATCCATTAAGTCATTTCAAATTAATTCTATTAATTTCCTTACAGTTTCTCTATCCATGTTTCAAACAATAAAATATTGATTTTTTTAACCACAAACCATCTAAAAAATACTGAAATGCATAGTAATATCTGAATATTAAAGTTTATATTCAAAAGCTAATACAGTTCAAGTGACCAAGCATTAATCTAATTTAATTTCCGAATGTTCAAAGCAGCTCTACGTGATGATTATTTGACGACAATTTAATTTTTTTCCCATTCTTTTATTAAGTATTTACATGCCTTAATGAAGTATTTTCACAGAGGGAAAACAGTCTCATTAGATTTAAATGAAGCCTAACTCTTATGATGTATTATGTAATCAAAGAAAGAATTATAGGTTGTATATTTGTAACACATTGAATTCAATAATAATTAAGCACGTATACAACGTAACCAGGAACCTTGACAACATATAATTTCCGTCAAACAGTTAATTGCACTATAAAAATCAAGGGATACCCGGAATATGCCAAACAACTCATCAACACCGTAGATAAACTCATCATAGATACCAGGACTAAATTTTGTATATTCGCCAGACGCGCGTTTCGTATACAAAAGACTGATCAGTTACGCTCGAATCCAAAAAAATTTAAAACGGCCAAGAAGCATACAATACTACAGATACACTTTTGATTTGAAATACAGTGTGTTGTTGAACTATATTACCGTTTTAAATTAAACAATTAATTAGGCAGGTTTACTAAATATTAATTTCAACTATGAGTAAAAGCACATACTTTATTCGATAAGAATATTTCACTTTTTTTGATAAAATAACTTTGAATTGACTGCTAGAAGCAACTTACCCTGCATGTAATAACCAGTGTTTTAGACTAACATTTGACAAAGATCGTGCACAATCTTAACATGGCGTGTGGTAGTACCATCCGATGCTTTAGTGAGATAATATATTTTGTTAATTAAAATATCCTAATGGACCATAAAAATATAATGCTAGCCTGGCAAACTGTATGCGTGACAAAGAGTAACATACATGTACTACTGATATAGGCCAATATACTACAAATGTAAAAAAGCAACTGCGTTAGACAGAACATGACTAAATGTATATTTTTAAAAATGTACAGTTATGAGATCTCATAATACTTAACCTGTCTGTAGTGTTCACTTATATTTTGGCATTGCACAAGATCACGTTTTTATCACATTGCTTATTACGTCTTAACACTACAAATTATAAGTTGACATTAGTATTGCACCGTCAGCAAATGTCTAACGTTGTTATGCTAATTATGTGTCATGCTTCCTACCGATCTATTGAGTTCAGCTATTTGCCAATGATGTGCATCAACATTTTGAAAAATAAGGCAGACGGTTGAGCACGCCTACATAAAGATAATCCAGATGCATTTGTACTATATAGATTATTTTTAATGAAACTGTCAGAACTGTTTATATTTTCAGACAATTGATATGTTGTTAGTGTCTACTGGCAAATAAAAAAAAACAGACAGAAAAGTCTGAACATTTCAATTGAGAATGGAAATTGTGGCACAGAGACACCAATTTACGAGGAGATTTATTTAAGTTTGCCATTGACATTCATAAACTATATCTTGAACTGCCAGTGCCGTTCCACTTAACTTAAGATGATGATTTTATTCATTCTTAATTATTATGTACTATGTGTTACTTTTTACAGTTAGATTCTAATTATGCATCAATAAGTAATTATTAAGTCAAAATACAGAGATTTAATTGCACTAGATCGTTAAATTGCTAAGCAGAAAAAGAAAAATGTCGATGCAAAGCAAAACAATTATTAAGTTCAAATGAATTATTTTATTTGAAAGTCAGTATAAAAGACATATGCATGCAGTATCCTCAGGTACATCTGTATAACATGTATATTCATTGTACAAAAATGTCATTTTATAATTTGCAGATGACATATGATAAGATCAAAATAGATATAAGAGGATG
Organism: Mytilus galloprovincialis; assembly: GCA_037788925.1. Classification (NCBI taxonomy): domain Eukaryota; kingdom Metazoa; phylum Mollusca; class Bivalvia; order Mytilida; family Mytilidae; genus Mytilus; species Mytilus galloprovincialis. Next base: position 92,447 of record JAWDJN010000030.1, read on the forward strand.
TGCTATGGGTGCCAATGAGACACCAACAACTATCCATCCAAGTCACAATTTGTAAAAGTGAACCATTAAAGGTCAAAATACTGTATAGATACATTCATCAATCAAAGTATGAATATGCCATTGACAGTTTGCGAGGAACAAAGACTTAGCACCATACTAAAGTGATAAATGAGTGAAATGTCAATCAAACTTATATAAACTTATCGTTGAAATACACACAGAGGTATAACTGTTGGTAAGCAATAATGTGTCTGAACTTTTCGTGGTAATTGTTAAAGAATTGTTAAGTGTACTATATAAACGTCCTAGCAGACAAAATCTTGTCGAAATTGAATTATTTTCTCATCGGTTTAATTACTGAAAACAGCAATAACACTAAAAAGTCAAGTTATATAAAATGCTTGCACATACTGTTCAACACAATTTTCTTGTAAACAATTTATATCTGTAGAATCATTCAACAAACAAGAATACGATTAACTAATAAAATTGAAAAACAAATTGACAAACAGTACCGATAATAATTCCAAAACTAAACGAGACTTACCTTGGTAAAAGTTGAAGTTCAGTTGGAATTTAACGTAGTCATCTTTAGTTGTAGGGATCAGATGAGATGTTCGTGCGCATGTGTAGCTTCAGTCTTCAAAGTCGAAGGGTTTGTGCATACAAAAGTACTAAGTACAACATCACAAAAAAGAGGGAGGGATATCGGGAGGGCATCTGATCCCTACAACTAAAGATGACTACGTTAAATTCCAACTGAACTTCAACTTTTACCAAGGTAAGTCTCGTTTAGTTTTGGAATTTAACTACGTCATCCCGTTTCCGGGACCAGATGAGACTTCAAAGAGCACAAGCCCTGAGATAAGTCAAAAAGTTATATTAAAAACCTCCAAAAAAACAACAACAAATATATCCCTCCTATATACAAAGTTCATTTACAAATAAAGTTCTATGTACTCAGAACAGCTCTCTGAAAACGTTGTTCATCTGACTCGATCGGCTTCTTGTAGAATTTAGCAAAAGTCTTTTCACTGGTCCAACCAGCTCTTCGTAAAATACATTCCACAGGAATCAGATTATGGAAAGCCTTAGAAACAACTGCTGATCTAGCGCTATGCGAAGAATAAGATTTTAAATTAATTCCTGATTTAGACATCACAGTTTTGATCCATCTGCTAATTGTTTCTCTTGAAACGGCTTTAAACGGTTTCACATAACTTATAAAAAGTTTCTGACTATTACCACGAGCTTGAGCTGTTCTCATCAAATATTCTTTTAAAACAGTAAAAACACACAATCTCCTATCTGGAGGATAAGCAAAAAGTTCAACAAAATGTACATTAAACCCAGGTCTATTCTGTTTTAATAAACCTGAATAAAACAAAGTATAACTATCCTTTCCTTTAACTAAATTGTCTAAACATAGCAAAAACAACGACTGTGTCCTACAAGCCGTGGATAAAACAATTAACATTACTAACTTCAATGTTAAATCTTTCAACGAAATATACTTTACGGGAGATAACTTCCGTAAAAAATTAAAAACTTTAGATACGTCCCAAGTTTCACTATATCTAGGTTCTGAAGGTCGCAAATTATAAACACCTTTTAAAAATCTGATGATTGTAGCGTTAGAGCCAACTGTCACTCCATTAAACATTATTCCTAAGGCTGACAATGCAGATCTTGCACAATTTATCGTACTATAACTTAATCCTTTATCAAAAAGCACTGTTAAAAAATCTAAGACTTCATTTAAAGCTGGTTGAAGTGGATCAATTTTCCTTTTACTACAGAAACGGAACCATTGCTTGACATAAGTTGAGTATTGCTTTTTCGTACTGTCTCGCCAAGACGCCAAAATGATTTTGGAAGCCTTGTCTGAAATGCCTTGGTTTTCCAAATTTTTCCTGATAACCGACAAGCAAGAAACTTTAACTGATTGTGAAGAGGATGAATCTTTTCCGTTCCTGGAATGGACAGAAGTCTTTTCTTTCGAGGCAACATTTTTGGAAAGTCTATCAACATTTCTAGTAAAACTGGATACCATGCCTGAGTCGGCCATAATGGTACAATCATCAGAACCTCTGCACTGTCTTTCTGAACTTTCTGTAAACATCTACTAATTAGAGAAAAAGGGGGAAAAAGATAATAAAATACCTCATCAGACCATAAAGTACTAAAAGCATTTACAAATACTGCCTCAGGGTCAGGTTTCCACGACGAGAAACTCTTAACTTGACAATTTAATCTAGAGGCAAATAAATCATGGTCTGGAGTACCCCAAATCTCCACTAATTTATGGAAAACTTGCTTATCAAGCATCCACTCTAAATGATCGTCAATTTTTCTTGATTCAACATCTGCAGCGTTATATTTACCAGGAATATGTTCTACTGAAATCCATATATTTCTTTTAATACACCAAACCCACAAAAGTTTGGTTATTTCATTCATTTGCTTGGATTTTATACCACCCATATTGTTAACATAAGCAATTGCACTAGAATTGTCACAAAAAATCTTCACATGTATATCTGAATAATTTTTACAAAAAGCCTTCAGAGTATAAGAAATGGCTAACAATTCCAGAACATTTATGTGATAAGTTTGCTCAACATCATTCCATCTTCCTTGAATTTTTTGGTCTTTAAATAAAGCACCCCAGCCTTTTAATGAGGCGTCAGTTGTCATAGAAAAATCTGGATTGTTATAGTCATATTTTGATCAAAATTCCCAAATGAAAATTTTAAAGCCTGAATCTTTTCAATTTCTAAATTTCTGTAATATAAATGACCAAAATCCACAGCTGAAAAAGTGGATATTAGCAAGCCTATAACATGGGCAACTAACCGTATACTAGCTACGTTTTTCTTGATCAGATTCTGACATTCTAATACAATTTTTTCTACTTTTTCTTTTGGCAACACAACTGTCATAGATACAGAATCAATAATATTGCCTAAAAAGACAATTTGTTTAACAGGCTTGAACACAGATTTTCTTTCATGAATTATAAAACCAAGCCACTCCATTAAATCATTAGTATTTTGTACATTTTCTATGCACTCATCTTCAGTATCTCCAAGCAAAAGAGAGTCATCAATATAAGCTACATTCATATAACCAAATTGCCGTAAAGTTGCAAAAACAGGCTTCATTAACTTTGTAAAGATTCTAGGTGCTGATAGCAAACCATTTGGTAAACAGGTATATTGAAAAATAGTGTTTTTCCATATAAAACGTAATAGTTTCTGATGTTCCTCTGCTATAGGAACAGAATAATATGCATGACGCAAATCAATTGAACTGAAAAAACAATTTGGTTTCACCAATTTTAAAGCCATTTCAAAAGTGTCCATCTTGAAATGATGGGGAATAATAAATTTATTCAATTCTTTTAAATTAAGAATCACTCTATGCTCATTTGTATTTTTCTTTGGAACTGTAAAAATTGGAGATATATATTGATCTGTATCAAATTTAACTTCCACTATTACACCTAATTTTTTCAAATTTTCTATTTCGTCATTTATAATCTTTTCCTGGCCTTTATCAAAAATTCTTTGATATGGTGTGAGACTTTGAGTGGGTATTGAATTATCAATAAATTCAAGGTGACAGTGTTCAACTGTATCCAAAATAAATTTATCAGAAGTAATTTTTTGCCAGTTTTCAACATAATTTTTCAATCTACCTGCTGTAAAAGGTTTAATATCAGAGACACCCGCTAAACTTACCTGTTTAGCATAATTTACTTCCTCAGGAAACTTGGAACACCTCTCAAGTTTTTTGAACCACCTTGATCATTTGAATACTGGCCTCTACCGCCGTAACCACGGCCTCGACCACCTCTGTATCCACCACGACGAGACCCTGCACGGCCTCTACCAAAACCTCGTCCTCTACCAAAACTACCTCCTCGAGAAAAACCATTTCCTCTACCTCTTGCATTATTATTATTATTTAAATTTCGACCAAGTCTGTTCATGTCTTGAATTTCTTTCGACTTTTGATGGACATTGTCACCATAAAGCATGTCAGTGAAAGGAATTGAGGGTGAACTTAAATGATGATATTCAGGACTTAAATCAAATCTTTGATATTCCTTTCTTTTTATATTAGTCATCTTGTTATATTGTGACAGTAAAGCTATGGAATCAATCCCCAAATCTATGCAAGACTGCATTTCTTGTTGACAGTCGTCACCCAATTCAGATTTTAGTTTGCACAACATATTTAATAATTTTGTAATGTTACATGATGCTTTAACAACAGTCTCTTGATGTTGTTGTATGACCGAATCAAAAGATCTAGTTTGAGGAGAGAGTAAATCCCAAATGAGCTGATTTACTCTAGTCCTTGTAAGAGAAACACAATTCTCTGGTCTAGCTACTGATTTCATCAGTTCATTGTATTTTTCATCAGATATTCCCTCACGGAAAAATTCATTAACCGTGTCAGCTAAAGTGTCATCTACACTTGTATCAACATTATCTTTTGACCTATAAGCTTGAGCAGCAGCTTTAAAAACATTGTCACCCTCTTTGTCAACAGTTTTTTGTTTTTTAGCTGGAGGTTCTGCAACCTCAGTATCACCAACATGATCATTATTGTCATTATTATTTTCATCATAAACCTCAGGGTCTGCACCCTGGCTTTCATCGTAACCCTCAGGCTCAACGTAATACAATTCGTCGACCATCGACTTGAGAGACACAAAATCAGTTTTTTGGGAACTCTGTTCCTGTTGCATGTTCTTCAGAACTGAAAAAACCTCAGCTAAAGTGGGCTCTTTACTAGCTTCGCCAGTATTTTGACTCAGACCTTTAAGTCTTGAAGCAACAGTTCCGGCCTCGCCGGAGCTGACAATTTTTGCACCACTACTACAACTATTTGTATCGTCATTCTTTGAACGAGAATCATCACCGGATGATTTTCTTTTAGGATTTTTACCTTTTGCCTCATTTGAAGCACTTGAACCTTTCTTCAAGGATTTTGAATCAGTTTTCGAGAGCATGGCATCCGCCATTGTTTACACCAAAAAATATCAACTGCCGTAAAACGGTCTATTTATCGTAAATTTACAACAGAGAAAAATATAAAAAAATTAATATAAACAATAAACCCCTCGAGTTTATTTACATATTAAACAACAAAAAAAAATAACTACCTCGTAGTTATTGTGATAAAATATTTCATTATAGAAGCTACAATTACAGACCACGTCTGCCTTCTATGAAATAAAGCTACGAACTGAAGCTACACATGCGCACGAACATCTCATCTGGTCCCGGAAACGGGATGACGTAGTTAAATTAAGAATTTACAGATTAAAGATTAACTAAGCCGAATTAATACATCTAACAACATAATAAATAAAGTGGCATCACGTTTTTATTAAAATTAAAAACACACCAATTGTGTTATTAACTAATTATTTTCCCCAATATATAATTAAACCTTACATCTTCGTTGCCAAGAGTATCTAAAATGGAAACATACATTACCACAAATGTGTATTTGTAGAACAGAAGATACCAAACACAAACAAAAGATTAATACATTTAATAGTCCAAAGGGCTGACAAGTATTGTCTTTAGCAGCGAGGAATGTATATTTTTGAATCAACTACAAATACAATATACTACAGGAAAGAAGTACAAATGAAAGTTTTAAATTAGCCAAAAGAGTATAGACTTCTAGTCTCATTAGATATGTAGTCCCAAGAAAGAGATATTTGTGTTATTGGTCGCCGTTGTAACATTTCAAAGAGAACGACCTGATCGTATAAAAAGGATATATTCAACAATGTTTGAAAAATACTGAAACCAGGGTAGAACAAGAAAGAGGTTAAATGATGACACATTTTATATTGATGTATATACTTATATCTATCGATGAGATTAGACTTGAGTGGCAAATTGTAAATATAGTCTCGAAAGCTACAACTTAAAAATTTTGATGGATACAGTTGATGATTATGCCAGGCAATGGGCTAAACGCGAGAAAGAAGACGTAGACACTATTTCCGAATTGATTAAGGCAGTGAGGTCGTTGATACAAATCAGAATTAAGAAACTGAATGGGTCTATCAATGCCCATGCTACGTAAATCTTAAGAGACTCACATGTTGCAAAACACCTATCCTACCTTCATGAAAAATATGTTGTTGTCCCCGCAAATAAAACCCCAGACAACATCGTTTTTGTGTTTAAAATTCATTACAGTAACTGCTTGATAAACGAATTAGGTATTTACAATTTACTTGGAAACTCAAGATATACCCTCACGACACTTACCATATAGGAAATCCTGGATAATAATAGGTCTGTTCTGTGTTCCTTTGGAATTTCAACCAAAGATGAAGAACTGGAAATTCCATCACTGTATTGGATACCTAAACTACATAAGTGTCCTTACAAACAACGGTATATTGCTGGATCTTCTAAGTGCTCCAGAACTCTCTTTCTAAAGTATTAACATCTATTTTATCAGCAATCAAAGACGGGCTTCAAATTTATTGTAAAACTGCCTATTCTAAAGTTGGGCTGAATCAGATGTGGATATTTCAAACTTCCAAAGATCTTATAAAGTACATACAATCCAACTCTCTTTCATCTTGTACCAGTATTAAAACACTTGACTTTTCTACTCTATACACAAGTATTCCACATTCCAGACTAAAGGACAAATTGAAAAAGTTGGTATTGCTTTGCTTCATAAAAAAGAATGGTCAACGTAGATACAAGTATCTTGTCTTAGGGAGGGATAAGTCCTACTTTGTAAAGGATCACTCTGATTCAAACAAAAAATTCTCTGAAACTGAAATTATCAAGATGCTTGATTTCTTGATTGACAACATATTTGTGATGTTCGGAGGACGTATTTTTCAACAGACTGTCGGCATTCCAATGGGAACACACTGTGCCCGTCTACCTGCCGAATTGTTTCTTTATGATTATGAGGCTGACGTAATGCAGGAACTTCTTTAAATAATTTGAAATTTGGAGACTAAGTGGAACGCATCCATCCCATCGAGCTAGAGCTAGAGATAGAGGATACTACAGATACAGTTAAGTCGGCCCCATATCTTGACTTACATCTAGAAATTGACAATGAGGGTCGGTTGAAAACAAAACTTTACGACAAAAGAGATGATTTTAGCTTTCCAATTGTGAACTTTCCATTTCTATGTAGCAACATTCCAGCACCTGCATACGGGGTATATATCTCCCAATTGATACGATATCCCCGTGTTTGCATTTACTATCATGATTTTCTTTATCTTTATAGAGGGTTGCTGCTCACAAGGAAGCTATTAAACCAAGAGTTCCAAATGGTGAAGTTGAAATCATCCCTTCGTAAATATTACGGACGCCATTACGAGTTGGTTGACCGTTATGGAATAACCTTTTCACAAATGATATCGAATATATTCCTAACGTTGTTATATCATTGTTCGTTTCTGTGTGTGTAACATTTTTACGTTGTGTTTCCGTTGTGTCGTTTGTTTTCTCCTATATTTGAGTGTCAATTCACATTACTATAAGACGTGCCACGGTACTTTTATATCCCAAATTCATGTATTTGGTTTTAATGTTATATTTGTTAATCTCATTGGATTTTGTCGAATGCTTAGTCTGTTGATGTGTGTGTTACATTTTAATTTTGTGTCGTTGTTTTCCTTTTATATTTAATGCGTTTCCCTTAGTTTTAGTTTGTTACCCCGATTTTGTTTTTTGTCCATAGATTTACGATTTTTGAACAACGGTATACTACTGCTGCCTTTATTTACGTCGTAGCTACAATCCCCTTCCCTTTCATGATTGTGACCTACTGAATTATACTATTTACCGGATTTTTTATCACATAAGCAACACGACGGGTGCCACATGTGGAGCAGGATTTGCTTACCCTTCCAGAGCACCTGAGATCACCCCTTGTGTTTTGGTGGGGGTTCGTGTTGTTTATGCTTTAGTTTTCTATGCTGTGTCTATTTGCTGTTGTTTGTTTGTCTTTTTCATTTTTAGCCATAGCGTTGTCGGTTTGTTTTAAATTTATGAATTTGACTGTCCCCTTGGTATTTTTCGTCCCTCTTTTACAACATGTAGACGTAAACACATGAGACTAAGACACAATTGTTATGTCATTAGTAAACAGAAGACAACAGTCAGGTGTTTAGACTTTTCCATATGGCATATAATAACTAATTGTAACGATTATTTTGCTATTAATTGCCCAGTGTTTATGTTTTCTTTTCCAACGTGCATGCAAGCATATTGAATGAATTGGAATATATTAAAAGATGATATATATGTTTATTGTTCTGTTCTGTCCTCTAGGAGGTTTTCGACTTTTAAAATGTTTATCTTTTTTTTTATTTCATTGTCATACAGGGACTGAGATTTGTAACATTGTTAATTTCACACGATATGTTTACGTGTTCTTTTGAACTAGATTTATAGCATAAAGCAAACGATGATCAACTGGTGATGAAGCCAACAAAACATAATTATATATTGAACACTATAAAGCGACAATATACAAGATGAACAATACTGGATTGAACTCGTGGATGTGAGAGTATATTCTTATCCCAGCTAGCACTCTTAATAGCATTGCGTTTGCTTAAATGCAAGTGACAAAAGAGTGGTGACGAAATACCGAATAAACATTTAAAGTTATAAGTCGGAATTAAACCTTTAACGCCATTGCAAAGAAACAAAAAGACCGATTTTAAATGGTAGTTTTTTTCTCACATGCTCATGTCAAGTAAACGGTTAAATAATCTGAAAAGTTTGTCATATTAGGCATTGAATCAGATATACACAATTATTTGTTTACCTAATATAAGCGTTATCTCGTGAAAACAGTTTCATAACAAATTCCAGACATTTATAATAAATCCTTTTTTAAACCTTTTTTTCATCACATTGCATTATGCAAAGCTTCCTCGTACATTTGTCATTATAATTAAGATATTAGTGCAAATGCTGAAAGCTTTGAATTATACGTAAAACGGGAATCAAAGAAATTTCATTTAAATTAAAATAAAGTAACATAATCACCAGGAAAAGAATTCTGTAAACCGCAAAATTTACTCCAGTAACATAACTTTCTTAGCTAAAGGATAATGCATACATACTCGCGATTATACAGAAACTGAAGTCAAACCACCTTAACAAATATCAAATCAATTAGATTTACTATTTTACTTAATTACAACCGTTCAAAGCAAATTTATATGCAAAGGGATCAATATGTTCTTCAATTAGTCTGTCTCTTGTATTTCTGTCTTTCTATTTGATTATCTGTTTAACCAAATATGAAGAACCACTCCTCTGGCACTGTTATATTCAATTTAGATGGTGAATTATTATGCACAAAAATTTGTTCATGAATGTAAACTTATTAGATTGATTGATTGCGATTTACTTAACTTTGACAAAACTGTGAGTTATACTTCTTAATGATAGTAGTTGACCTAGATAGTGTAAGATATGATTAATGTGCATAAAAAATGATTAAGCTGTGCTAAGCAAACCTTTTTGGGAGTTTACGGTCTTCAATGCACGTTAACTTTTTACTTTATTTGGCTTTTAATTCTTTTTTACCCTAGAGTCACTGATTTGTCCTTTGTAGATAATACACATACCAGCTGTACATAATTTTCAGGCTGGTATATGTGACGAGCTTATTACATTAAATGTTTATTTTATTCTATTTGTGTAATACTTTTGTTTATGTATACTCTAAACATTAGAAACTTAATCTGTCGTCACGGCTATTGATTACGGCAGAGTATGTTCTATGGTTAGTGTATAACAGAATCGTAAAAAAATTCGGATTAAAATGCTGTAGTTTTGAATTAAAAGGAATTTACAACTGTTGTAAAAATACGTCTATTTTATTCAATTTTGATGAATAAAGTCCATTATTTCTACATTAATCAACACTTAAATAACAATATGAATAACTGAATAACCCCTATTATGACATCATTGCCGTTGATTTACATGTGACAAAATGTTAGCGTGCCAAAATCAATGGCTTTGTTTCAAGTACATAAATGCTGAAAAATAAAGCAACGACAAATGAACAACTCATTTGAATACATTGCAAGAAACCTGAAGACAATAAACTATTTCAAATTATTATTATATATTTGCTAAACTTCATCAATTTTGATTTTAACTGGTCTGTCCATGCTTCAAACAATTTTGTAATGAGTTTTTTTCTATTTCAAAAGTATTTAATTTATACCGGAATACAATGTACTGTACTAATGATGAAGCTTATATGAAACAGAAAATGAATTGAAAGCGATAACGCATTCTTTCAATTGAATTCCCGAAAGTTAAATTAAATCGTACGTTACAGTTATAGGCCGACAATTAATCGTTAACATTCATTTATTTAATATTTACGTGTTTTGATTAATTGTTGTCTCACAGGGGGAAATTCTCATTAAATTCAAATAAAACAGAACTGTTATTAGGTATTATGTAATAAAGAAGTAAATTACTGGTCGCATACGTCTTTCACAGTTAATTTAATTGTATAACACTAAGAAAGTGCAGACAAGAACCTTGACATGATATGATTTTCGAAATGCGTAATATCATCGGCCAATAGAGTAAATTGCACTATACAAATCAAATGCAACCGTGAATATGTCAATGGACAAGCAAGTCATCAACACAATACAACCAGACAAAATTAGTGATACACACCAGGTTATAAAGAAAGTGATTCGTTTTTACTGGAATAGATGATTACCGCTCTGAATTATAAAAGTTTTGTCCTTGTTATACTTACATTTAAATGATTTGATAGGCCAAATGCCTACATTTAATATTGTTCTGACTTAAAAAAAAATATTCTAACCTATATTCACAAAATAGGACGTTTATTAACTGAAAATTACATATTTGGTTTGACTAATGTTATTTGATTTAGCGCTAGTAGTCACCAATCTCCCCTTTCGTATCAAATAAAAAGTGTTAAGAATTACATATGACATTGTAAAAACATGACTAAAATTCCGTCAAATATTTGGGCACCATAATACAAATGGCTTGTACAGAGCATTCACGACCGTCTGAATTAAGCATTGTGGTTGTTCCCTTTTAAGCATCCGGAAATGACCAAACAAAATTTTCAACGCAAAACAAAATCGAAGAAACAAATACAAAATAACAAGATAGACAATACAGGTTATATTTCTCAAATTATATAGTAGCATGTAGATAAATTAAGAATTCAAAAGAAAGTATCCATATCAGTCTTCTCATTTAACTTTTAATTTTACGTAATACAATATCAGAAAACAAGCTTTGGCGAGAAATAGACAAATGAATTGTTAAATCGAAAATCCAAGTTCTTAATATTACATAACATATAGTATTTGATGATTACTATATCGTTGCCCGGGGAATTTGGAGGACACCTTTCAATGAAAATAAAACAGTCATATCACCACAGCAATGAATGCACAAAAGTCATCAACTAATTGTTTTTTTCATTTTGTAATCATCAAAGAATTGCCGTGATGGAATTGATTTATGAATAAATGTACAAACAAAAACTAGTAATTCAAAATTTCCAATCAAATGTATATTTGTTAGATGTGTAATCAAATGTATTTCCTCATGACTTATATTTCCATACCTCATTTTAAAGCAAAACTGATAAGTCTTTTTATAGAAAATACTGTGCGTCAGATTTGCACTTCAACGGATATAACTCCTTGGATGTCAAATATGGTTTGCAGTTTTATTGAATTGATTTCATTTCTCCTTTTTTAGATGGTTACTTTTATTGGTGTTTTCGCTTCTTTGTTTTGTCCTAATCAGTCTATTAGTTTTGCTATTGGAATTAGTCATTGTGGGGCTCTGTATAAATTGATATTCGGTGTGAGCAAAGGCTTTGTGTTTAAGGCCGTACTTTGACCTATAATTGTTATTTTTCTTTATACATGTTATCGTTGTCTTTTTGATGGAGAGTTGTTTCATTGGTATTCACACCCCATTTCCTTATTTATACTGGAAAGTTATGTGTAGCATTGTTTTTATATCTTAATATGATAGACACGATCAATAAGGATCAAAATATATGATTCGGGAACAAATAATTAAATTAATTTCTTTTAAATTAAGACTTAAAGTCACGCGTGAATTATTACAAGCGTATTTGGTTACCACACTTAATTTTCTAATATCGAATAGTCAAGTGTATAATTAATTCTAAATGTTGATCTGCGTGAAAAAGGCAACTAAGTATTGTGTTACTGTATTTATCATGATAGTTGTAAGGTCATACCCTACAGTTACATTAATGCTTATTGTAATGTCGTTGCTTACATCAAATGTAATTTTTAGCGACATCCATATATGTCAGATCAGAAATATATGTAATTTCCTTCTGAATTGTCGTTACGAATTTTGAAAAGTAATCATTGATGACTTATTTACAAATTGAATGAATAAACCACTTGGAATGGCGGTTTTTTTTTTAGAAATTACGAAAAAATAAAATAGTAAAAAAAAAAATAATTAATATAAAAGAGGGACGAAAGATACCAGAAGGACAGTAAAACTCGTGAATCAAAAATAAACTGACAACGCCATAGCTAAAAATGAAAAAACAAACAGACAAACAATAGTACACATGACACAACATAGAAAACTATAGAATCTGCAACACGAACCCCAACAAAAGCTTGGGGTGATTTCAGGTGCTCTGGAAGGATAAGCAGATGCTGCTCCACATGTTGCACCCGTCATGTTGCTAATGAGATAACAAATCTGGTAAATAGTCTAACTTAGTAGGTCACATTCATGAAATAGAAGGGGATTGGAGTTACGACGTAAAATGTAAGTAACATATCCGATATCATTTGTGAAACGGTTATTCCATAACGATCAATGAACTTGTGATGGCGTCCGTAACATTTACGAAGAGATGATTTCAACTTCATCTTTTGGAACTCTTTATTTAAGAGCTTCCTTGTGAGCAACAACCCTCCAGCAAGAACATCATGATAGGAAATGCAAGCACGGGAATATCGTATCAATTGGGAGATATATACACCGTATGCAGGTGCTGCTGGAATGTTGCTACTTAGAAATGGAAAGTTCATAATTGGAAAGCTGAAATCATCTCTTTTGTCGTAAAGTTTTGTTTTAAATCGACCCTCATTGTCAATTTCTACATGTAAGTCAATATATGAGGCCGACTTAACTGTATCTGTTGTATCCTTTATCCCTAGCTCAATGGGATAGATGCGTTTACCATAGTCACCAAATTATTCCACACAAATGAAGCAAATGATCGTTATACATGTATGCAATATTATAAAAATGAAGTACATCGTGAAGTGCTAGAGCAATTCCAATAAATTTTAATCATGACTAAAAGGATAATTATATCATGTTCATGTTCTCTACTCTATTTGAAATCGACCAAATTTTCTGTTAATCCTTAACAACACAAATAACAAAAACTTGTGTACGTTATCACATGTATGGTATGGTTGCAAGTTCTTCTTTAATAAACATCAACGAGTACATATACAAGCACAAAACAACAGTAAAATATAACCACTGACTATCATAAATACTTCACAGCTTTCTTCTGACAAACTGGCAATGAAACTATTGAAAAGAGGGAAATGTTGTTTGAACTTGACAGAACAAAAGAAGACAAGTTTAAAGTTCCAAAGATTGGTTTGGTAACTTTCATAATCAGAGTATAATGAAGATTCCATTGAGAGATCACGATAAACAAAGACACAATACCATGAGAACGCGATAAATGAGTGACGTGTCAATCATGTTATTAACTTATCGTTATACAACACACAGAAGTCTAATTCTTGGTAATTACTATTGTGTCCGAACTTTAGTGGTAATTGTTAAAAAATTGTGAAGTCTACTATATCAGCGTCCTAACAGACAACGTCTTGTCGAAAATGAAGTACTTTCTCATCGGCTTAATTGCTGAAAACAGCAATAATACCACAAAGTTAAGTTCTATATATGCGAGCTTGCACATAGTTTTTATCACAGTTTTCTTATAGACATTTTATTTCATGTCTGAAGAATCATTCAATAAACAAGAATACGACTCACTTATAAAATTGAAAAAACAAACGGAAAAAAAAATTGTCGAATACTATACTAAATTTAAATTAAAAAAAATAAACTAAGCTGAATTTATACATATAACTAAATAAACAATAAAGTAGGATCACGTTTGAAAAACACACCAACTGTGAAATTAACTAAATACTTTCCCAAATATATAAATAAACCTAACATCAACGTTGCAACAATTGTGTAAAATGGAAACATAAATTACAAAACATGTTTATTTGTAAATCAAAAGATACCAAGCGCCAACAACAGTTTAATACATTTAATAGTCCAACAAGCTTACAAATGTTGACTTGAACAGAGAGGACTGTACATTTTTGCATAAACTACAAATACAATATACTGCTCAAATGAAACACCAAGTATAATTGACAGTTTTAAACTAGCCAAAGGATTATGGACTTCTAGCCTAATTAGACATGTAGTCCCAAAAAAGAGATATTTGTTTTATCGTCCGCTGGCGTAACATTTCGATGTGAATGAATTGATTGTATAAAAAGGATATTTTCCACAAGGTTTTGAAAAAACTGAGATCAGAGTACAAGACAGTGGTAAAATGGTGACATATTTTATATTTATATGCACACATCTGACGATAAGATCAGAATTGAATGGCAAATTTTAAATATAGTTTAGAAAGGTACAAAATGTAGACGTAGTATACACTTGAGACTAAGACACAATTATTTTGTCATTAGTAAATAGAAGACAACAGTCAGGTGTTTTAGCTTAACCAAATGGCATATAATAACTAATCGAAACGATTATTTTGCTGTTAATTGGCCAGTGTTTATGTTTTCTTTTCCAACTTGCAAGCATATTGAATGAACTGGAATCAATAAAAAATAAGATGCTATATAAGTTAATTGTTTTGTTCTGTCCTCTAGGAGGTTTTCTACGTTTAAATGTTTCAGCTACTTTTATTTCATTGTCCTACAGGGGTTGTGAGATTTGCAATATTGTTAATTTCACACAATATGTTTACGTGTTAACTTGAACTAGATTTATAAAGAAAACGACCATCAATTCGTGATGAAGCCAACAAAAAAACACTATAGATTGAACACTTTAAAGTGACAATATACAGGATGAACAAAACTGGATCAAACTCGTTGATGTGAGAGTATATTCTTATCCACGATAACGTATAATCGCATTTCGTTTGCTTAAATTCAAGTGGCAAAAGTGTGGTGACAAAATACCGAATGACCATTTAAAGTTATAAGTCAAAATTAAACTTTTAACGCCATTGCAAAGAAAGGAAAAGACCAACTGACTTGTAGTATTATGTGATCATTTTTATTGTCATAGTAGCACAGATTTTTTTTAATGTGGCATTTAAGTTACATTTCTATTGAGCTCAATGTAATTTAGTCAAATAATATTTAATAACATAGGTTATTTAGAAAGGATATTTCCTACATCATGTATGTATCATTACATGTACAAAGGAAATATTTTAGAGAGCAATTTCCAGTGAAGCATAACGGAAAATGACAGATATAACGATGATATGATAGACACTAAAGAAGGCACACCAGTGTACGGAACATATATGAAAACATTATATTTTAATAGTTTTATCATTTTATAAATACGTTTTAGTTTACTCAATACAAGGGTTCGTGTGTTGTTTACCTCACATACCTCCTGGAAATTGTAAATTATAGTTATTACTCACATTCTCATGTCGTGTAAGTGGTCAGATATTCTGAAAAAGTTTATCACGTTAGCCATTGAATCAGCTATATACAAATATTTGTTTAGCTAATATAAGCATTATCTCGTAAAAACAGTTTCATAAAAAAAATCTAGACATTCATAATCAATCCCATTTTAAACGAAAATTGCATAACATTCATCATATTAAATTGTACAAAGCTTCCTCGTACATTTGTCATTAGAAATAAGATATCAGTGCAAATGCCGAAAGCTTTCAATTATACATAAAACGAGAATCAAATAAATTTAATTTAAAATAAAATAAAGTAATAAAATCACCAAGAAAAGACTTCTTTAAACTGCAAAATTTACGCGAGTGATATAACTTACTAAGTTTAAGGAGGTTTGCGTACAAACTCTCGATTATACAGATATCTTGAAGTCAAACCATCTGAACAAATGTCGACATCATTAGATTCAACATTCAACTTAAATTCAACCGTTCAAACCAAAGACTATATGCAAAGGGATCTATATGTTCTTCAGTTAGTCTGTGTTTCTGTTTATCTGTCTATTTGATTATCTGTCTATGTAGAACCACTCCTCTGACACTGATATATTTATTTTAGATGGTGAATCATAGTTCACAAAAAAAATGTTCTTGGATGAAAACTTATCAGATTGATTGATTGTGGTTCGCTTAACTTTGATAAAACTTAGAGTTATACTACATAATATCATTAGTTGACCTTAATAGTGTAAGAAATGTGAATTAAAGAAGTAATGTGGTCATTTTTATAAATTTCCTGTTTACAAAACTTTGAATTTTCGAAAAACTAACTTGCTGACCTCTTCTTGTTTTCATATGAATCGGAGTTCCTTCAGACACTTGTCAAGAACAAGAAGATCAAAGAAGCCAGGTTATTTAATTTCACTTTCAGATATATATGTTCTTTCCATTAACAATCCAAACTTTTCTGATTGGGTTCCATTAATATATCCACCAGAACTAGAAATTAAAGAGACAACAGCCACGGCTTCATCCACCTCATTTTTAGACTTATACCTCGAATTTGACATACACAGTCATCTTAGTACCAGAATCTATGACAAACGAGACGATTTTGATTTTGAAATTATCAATTTCCCCCACCTTAGTAGCAACATACCAACTTCACCTGCATATGGAATATACATTTCCCAACTTATTCGGTATTCAAGAGCTTGCAGCTCCTACTCAGACTTTGTAAAACGTCACCAGTGTCTGAGCAGAAAGTTGATGAACCAGGGGTATGTCAAAGAACGTCTCGTCCTTTTTCTAAAAAAGTTCATCGGAAGGTACCCAGAACTTGTTGATAAATGTTCCGTATCAACTTCACAAATAATACACGATGGTCTTGAAGTATAGATTTTGCGTACTGACGTTGTTTATCATCTTAATTACGTGTTATATTATTCTTTTATTTGTCTTTATTAATATTACTTTTACTGTTGTCTGTTTTTAGAGATATCTTTTTGACGTAACTCTGTGCTTATGTATCCCATCATACTTTGAACGACAAAATTATTTTATGATGTGACTCTGTACCTATGTATCTTGTCATACTTTGAATGACAAAACTATTTTATGATGTGACTCTATACCTATGTATCTCGTCATACTTTGAATGACAAAATTATTTTATTCATTAATATTACTTTTACTGTTAACCAACTTTTTTTGTGATATACATTTTACGTGACTCTGTACTTATGTATCACGTCATACTTTGAACCACACTATTATTTTATTTATTATTATTACTTTAACTGCTAAGTCAGTGTTTGTTATATCTATTTTGCGTGACTGTATTTATGCATCCCGTCATACTTTGAACGACAAAATTATTTCAAGTCTACCTGTGCGAATTTCAAACGCGCAATTTTACACCAGTACCCATACCCTCCTTCCTTGATGGGTGCATTTTACAAAGACAAATATAATCGTATAATATAATCAAAATGATGATGTTAATTTGATGTATGCCTTTTTGTGCTTCTTCGTTACATTTGTTGTTTTTATAGTGATTAAGATGATAACACAATGTTGACTGCTGTACCCCTATTTTTGACTTTTTTACCTATTATGTCTGTTTGTTTTGTTCACGCATCGGTGACTATATAATGGAATTTGATGCGACTGTCATACAAGTGAGAGGTTTAGCTAGCTATAAAACCAGGTTCAATCCACCATTTTCTACATTTGAAAATGCCTGTACCAAGTCAGGAATATGACAGTTCTTGTCCATTCGTTTTTGATGCGTTTTGTTATTTGATTTTGCCATGTGATTATGGACTTTCCGAATTGATTTTCCTCTGAGTTGAGTATTTTTGTGATTTTACTTTTTAAAGGATTTTCTTATCCCAGGTATATATTACCTTAGCCGTATTTGGCACAACTTTTTGGAATTTTGGATCCGCAATGCTCTTCAGCTTTGTACTTGGCTTTATAAATATTTTGATTTGAGCGTCACTGATGAGTCTTATGTAGACGAAACACTCGTCTGGCGTACTAAATTATAATCCTGATACCTTTGATAAATATTGTATAAATATAAAATTCCGTCAAATAATTGAGCACCATAAAACAAATGGCTTGTACAGAGCATTCACGACTGTCTGAATAAAGCATTTCGGTTGTTCCAGTTTAAGCATCCGGAATTTTCGTATGAACTACGCTCTGTTATTGGCCTTTTTTGTTAGTATTCGACTATTTTTAAAAGATAAAACTCGTGCAAGTCGTACACACTGTTAAGGACGAAATCTGTAATCTGCTTGTTCGCTTTACTTCCTAGAACTCGTATATCATGACATTTGAGAACATGCAGAAGTGAATGTAAGCCCAGTAGTCAGCACTTATTGTGCTGACATGAATTGTCATTGATATGGTTAAATTTATAAACTTACTGTTTACAAATTTTGGTATTTTTTGAAATATTAAGGATTTTCTACCTCAGGCATAGATTACCTTAGCTGTATTTGGCAAAACTTTTGGGAATTGTGGTCCTCAATGCTCTCTAACTTCGTACTTTATTTGGCCTTTTTATTTTTTTATTTTTTTTATTCGAGCGTCACTGATGAGTCTTTTGTGGACGAAACGCTTGTCTGGCGTATATACTAAATTTAGGCCTGGTATCTATGATGAGTTTATATCTAATAAGTTTTGAAGCAAATTATTGATTTAATACACCTATAGATATGTCTTACAAAGTTTCATGGTTGTATCATCATTTGCATGATTTGTGTGGTAAGCTTCACAACTATTTGTAGTGTTAAGACATAAGAAACAGTGCGATAACAGCCTGACCAACATATATACATGCAATGCAAATATACAAGTAAAAAATACTTAGAGGATGTAAGATTATTAGTTCTCATAACTGTACATATATATACCAATATACATTCAGTCAGGTTCTGTCTAACGGAATTGCTTCGTAACATTTGTAGTATATAAGCCTCATGTGGTACATGCATGTGACTCCTTGCCACATGTACAGCTTGCCTGTGCTAGCATTATTTCTAAGTGATTAATTATGGTAATTTTATCAACAAACATACTAAATTATTTCTCTAAATCATCGGATTGAACTACAAGCAACATTAAAATTAATGAGAAGTTCGTCATTTTCTTGTACAGACCATTTGTGGTATGATGTCATATGTTTATGACACTCCGAAAAGCTGATACAATTTCTGATGTAAGTCCTAACATACAGGGGACATTACTTTCCTTTTTTCAGTAAAATATAGTAATGTTTGAGTTTTTATATTATATAATACATGCTCACGTACCAATTGAAATGTTATATATATATATTGCAATATGGATATAGTTAACTTACTTTTGACGGGAGATGGACAATTGAATTGTAAAAAGAAGAATACAAATTCTCAATATTACAATAAGATATCAAATTTGATGATTACAATATCGTTGTTTGAAGAATTTTCAGGCCACCTTTCAATGAAAAGAAAAACCCAATCATATCATTATAGGAACTAAATGCACCGAAGTCATCAACTAATCGCGTACTATACATTTTGTAATCATCAAAGACAGCCGTGATGGAACAAATTTCTACATTAATGTACAAAAAAGAACTACTTATTCAAAATTTCCAATCAAATGTATATTTGTTGGTTTTGTAATCAAATTTATTTCCTCATGACTTATGTTTCCGTTGTTCATTTTACAGCAAAAATGACAAGTCTTTTTACAGAAAATTACTGTGTGTCTGATTTCAACGGATGACACTTGTTAGATGTCAGTTTTATTTCATTGATTACATTTTTCCTTTTTAGATGTTTATGTTTATTATTGTTTTTCGTTTCTTTTTTTTTTTTTTTTTTTTTTTGTTCTGATAAAGACTATTGATTTTGCTATTTGAATTAGTCATTTTGGGGCCCTGTATAGATTGGTGTTCGGAGTGAGTAAACGCCACGCGTGAATAATAAGAGTTCATTTGGTTCATGTTTGTCGAGACTTCGACCTTAGTCCAAAAAGCGAGACATAGCGATCTAACATTTCTTCGGCGTCGTCCACAATTATTTATTCTGCGCTTAAAGTTTTTGAAATTTAAACAATTGTCTTTAACTATTCTGGATTTTAATAATGACTAAGAGGATAATTTGATCATGTTCATTATAGAAAATGCATTCGCTTTGCAGCTATAGTTCAAATCGGGGAAGTTTTCTGTTAACCCTTAACGATACGAAAGCCAAAAACATGTGTACGTTATCACATCTATTGCATTGCTGCAGTTTCTTCTGGAATAGACATAGCGTTGATCCTTAATGTGTTGAGATTACGCATTCTTTCAGTTGGATTCCCGAAAGTTAAATTAAATCGTACGTGATGGTGTTTTGACGACAATTTATCGTATTAGGTATTATGTAATTAAACAAAAGCAAATTAAAGGTTGCAAAGTGCTAACACATTTAATTTTATCACATAGCACTTACATAATGCATCCAAGAACCTTGGCATGATATGATTTCCGAATATGCGTAATATCATTGGACAAAACAATAAATTGCACTATACAAATAAATTTAACCGGGAATATGTCAACGGACAAGCAAATCATCAACACAATAGAACCAGATAATATAAGTGATACACATCAGGTTATAAAGAAAGAGATTCGTGTTTGCGGTAGTAGATATCTACCGCTCTGATTTATAGAAATTTTTAGTCGAGTAAGAACTACATTCAGATGATTTGATAGCAGATGTCGACATTCTGATAAAACAAATGGTCTAATATATATTGTAAAAACCGTCTGTTTGTAAAAACTGAAGACTACGCTTTTGGTTTGATTGAGGTAATTTTGAATTGAATGCTAGTTGCCATTCCCCGGTATCTAATGAAAAGTGTCAAGAGACACATCAGATATTGTAGTACCATGAGTAAAAGTATGTCAAGCTAAATGCATTAAACATTTTAACACCATAATACAGATGCATAGTACAGAACATGCACTACCGCATCTGAGCACTACGGCTGTTACATTATAAGCATCCGGAATTTTAGGTTTGCAATACTCTTCAACTTTTGCTGTTTTTGGGCTTTAAAACTTTTTTTATTGGAGCGTTTTTCATTAGCATTCTCAGTTTGACAAAATTATTTCAGCAAATATCTTCTTTGCTGTTTAATCGTTCGGTTTAAGAATTATGATAAAGGTAAATCTATCTACGTGCCTTAAATGCACGAAATAAGATATTATTTTTTATTATTTTTCCGGAGCTGTTGTTATTATCGAATACGCCAATCATATATTTTAAAACTACAACAAAAATTAAATTACCAATGTAAACAACCCCAGGTAGGTGTGTGACGATTGTTAATGACTATAACCCACATCGTATAGTAAGTTATAAAAAGGAAAAAGAGAACTCGTCATAGTATGCAGAATATTTTTTATATAAGACATAAAGCAACCAATTTTCAATCAATCAATAGACTCATCAAAATCAAACAATAAATAGTCGTTATGAACGGCAAACAACTTCAACCAATTGACACCTAGTTGATATGATCCCTGGATTAGACATGGGCGTAGGCGAACAACCACAACCTAAAACAAGAGAGTGATGTTAAAATACGACCTTTGGACAATTGATGTTGATTGATTATATTGATACTTATATGAATCATATAATATCCACAGTGAAAGAGAGCACAAAGCCCAAACTTGAACATTTGAAAAAAATCCCGTTGCCAAAAACTTACATACTTGTCTGTTTGCATCCAAAATTTTAACTGAAAAGGTGTTAACAGCAGTCCATTGATTGAGCTTAGTTTACAATGCGAATTTGAAATTATCGATTGCTGTAAGAAATTAAATCCAAACAAAATAAAGTTAAGAACTTTATATCCAATTCTGAGTAATCATTCTTGAATTGTACTCGAAAATGCTAAGGTTATACCAATTATGTTGAAAATACAGCAAACAATAAATAATCGCTTTTGTTAATTTTCCAATTAGCATGACACACGAAACAAAAAGAACGGTTTCCCTCGGGAGATTCTAGTATATTTACTTGTAATTGCTATGGAAGTATTACAACGCAACCAAAAAGCGAATTTTACACTTGAAAGTATAGGTGAATGATTCAACAGGACAGCAAAGTGTTTTTTGTGTATTAAAACTAGGAGATAATATATCATTAACAATTAAAAACACTCTCCACCAGAAACTAAATGACGTAGAAATTAACAACAATTTGTCACCATACGGCCTTAAATAACAGCATGTATGTATCTAGGCAAGTTATATCTTTCGATGCGAGTTGGCAAAACAGTCACATTGAATGTAAACTCACATTGAAAGTTTAACTATCTGGACAAACAAATGGATTAATCATTATAGTCTGTATTGTAACAGAATAATTCAAGACCCTATATACGTGGTCACATGGACAGAATTGTAATGGAGTTTATAATATGGAGGACATACAGGAACTGACTTTTTTCAAACGAATATAAGAACATTTTTATACCCAACCCTCAAACCAATTATACTCAAAACATTTATAAACTAAACATCAAAACAAAATGATATGTATTTTTAAGACGGCACTGGAAATTGTTCAAAAACGACAGAAACAATCAGATACACTTGTTTATGTCACTTTATTCGAACAGCGGTATACTACTGTAGCCTTTATTTATACTTTAAAGATTTCCAGAAATTGTCCAAGTTGTATTTGATCTGTCTGGTCAATTCATGTTGCTGAGAATGCGTTTTACTCTTGCTTCATTTCGCTTTTAAACTTGCCTTTTGTATGTTTGTTTTACATTTTTTAGGCTCTGTTGTGTTGTTAAATTTCTCTTGCAATTTTTTCTTTAAAATATAAGCATGCTTGTTTTATGTTTTCTCAAATTATCGAAGACGTGTCACTGTCCCTATTTTTGAGTTTTCTCGGTGCTATTGACCAAAGTAATGAATAAGCTGACATAACTGAAATAAACACATGACATTAACTGTTTCCCGCTGATACTTAGAAAACATCGCCTGATAAATAAGAAGAATAAATATCAAGGAACGTAAAATCGCAAATCAAACCCATTCAAATGTATACTGGGACTTGCTACGGATGCTCTGTTGAAAAGTCAGGATGGCAATAATCTGTTGCAAACACTATTTAATTTACCATGTGTCATCAGAAGAAATCGGTGGGATTTATATACAAATTCGTCCTTTGTCAATTAATGCGCATCTGGTGCAAGAAAATTGGTACCGTTAATGTTATTACTACCACAGGGTCGATGCCTCTGCTGGTGGACTATTAGTCCCCGAGGGTATCACCAACCCAGTAGCCAGTACTTCGGTACTGGCATGAAAATACGGATTTTTTGTTATTAAAATTTGCTGTTACAAAATCATTGAAATTATTATAATTAAGGAATGTATCTCCCTCATGCAAAGCTCTGATTCCTTTCACGGATTTGGCTATACTTTTTGGACCTTTTGGATTAAAGCTCTTCATCTTTTAGATAAGCTTTGGATTTCAAATATTTTGACCACGAGCATCACTGAAGGGACATGTATTGTCGAAATGCGCATCTGGTGCAAGAAAATTGGTACCGTTAATTTTATTCTAGGCTAATGGTGTATACATGTATGTGCAACTAATGACAAGAACACTTAAATAAACTTACAAGCAATGCCTAATGCTTCATTCATCACACAAAAAAACAATATACATGTTGTTGGTGATGTGAGGTATATGAGATTATACGTGTAAAGCTGTGGGGGATAGCCAAAGTGACCGTTGTTGTTAAAATTATAATAGATTTGATAGATTTGATTCATTTATTGTTTAATATCAATTTTAACCCAACATTTTTAAACTAACTAAAGTTGCACTACCACAATTTCATTTTTTTTTTCACAAATCTTGATCGTAAATTTATTTTGGAAAAATATATTTATACCATGCCCTTGTTTCAACATTTGAAAAAAAGATCACAAACATGGGCTAGACCATTTTATGAAAAATACATTTATATATGTGTTTTCACTATTAAGTTGATTCAGCACAGAACATAGACTAAATTATATTGAGCTGGAAACTAATTGTCAATGCACAACTATCCATCTTAAATTGGATTTAGTTAGTTTTTAGTCATTGTAGGTTTTTCAACCAAAAAAAAAAGTTAAGTCAGCAATGAATAGCCTAAAAATGAATCAAGTCAACAAATACTAACGACAAAAATCAAACAACCTGATATCTGACAAAACCTTATTTTTATTTTTTAAAATTAATAAGGCCGTTAGTTTTATCGTTTGAATTGTTTAACATTGTCATATTAGGGGCCTTTTATAGCTGACTTTGCGGTATTGATTTTGCTCATTGTTGAAGGCCTTACGGTGAACTATAGATGTTAATTTCTGTGTCATTGTTGTCTCTTGTGGAGAGTTGTCTCATTGGCAGTCATACCACATCTTCTCTTTTATATTAAACTATAATATGTTAAAACAGACAGTAACTAACACAACCCATTGAAATACAGCTATTGACTTTAAAGTAGCACAAGGGACAGACATACATGTAACTTATAGCATATACACGCTAACCTTCTTCTCTACCTCTGAAAATTGAAGAACATTACCCTAATTACGATTTCAAAATTGATACGGTTGATACTATTTGTAACAATATTCAAGCTATGATTGCAGCCTATGACTGTGACTTTGCCCTTACACAGTTTTGAACTATCTATGTCATATAATCTTTTGTTATTGTGGCAGATTGTCGGGGTAGCTCTCTGTTTAGATCAATAAAATAACTGCATTTTGATATTTGCATTTGACAGGTTTACTCAAGGAAAGATAAGGTGTCCAAGAATAAGATAAGATAAATTGTTTTATATCACTTGTTCGTTCTATGGTGACATCTAGCAGTTTCATTCATGATTAAAGAACAACCAAATGATTATTAGATCAGTCGAGGCAATGTTCTTTGTGATTAAATTATCTGAATACTAAAGAGAAGAGTGCATACATATGGCAAACTGTATAGTTAAATTTTAGGAAAAGTTCTAAATATATGAATTATGTGAATCATTCACCTAGTGACCTAATAACATTGATTTATGTATTTTATAAAACATAAAATGATCAAATTGTATCATTATAATTGAAATGACATAAATTTTGAACTCCGAGGAAAATATAATCGGAAAGTCCCTAATCAAATGATAAAACACATAAAAAACGAATGGACACCAACTGTCGTATTCCTGACTTGGTACAGGCATTTTCAAATGTAGAAAATGGTGGATTGAACCTGATTTTATAACGCTAAAAAATGTAATGTAATGTTATTACTACCACAGGGTCGATGCCTCTGCTGGTGGACTATTAGTCCCCGAGGGTTTCACCAACCCAGTAGCCAGTACTTCGGTACTGGCATGAAAATACGGATTTTTTGTTATTAAAATTTGCTGTTACAAAATCATTGAAATTATTATAATTAAGGAATGTATCTCCCTCATGCAAAGCTCTGATTCCTTTCACGGATTTGGCTATACTTTTTGGACCTTTTGGATTAAAGCTCTTCATCTTTTAGATAAGCTTTGGATTTCAAATATTTTGACCACGAGCATCACTGAAGGGACATGTATTGTCGAAATGCGCATCTGGTGCAAGAAAATTGGTACCGTTAATTTTATTCTAGGCTAATGGTGTATACATGTATGTGCAACTAATGACAAGAACACTTAAATAAACTTACAAGCAATGCCTAATGCTTCATTCATCACACAAAAAAACAATATACATGTTGTTGGTGATGTGAGGTATATGAGATTATACGTGTAAAGCTGTGGGGGATAGCCAAAGTGACCGTTGTTGTTAAAATTATAATAGATTTGATAGATTTGATTCATTTATTGTTTAATATCAATTTTAACCCAACATTTTTAAACTAACTAAAGTTGCACTACCACAATTTCATTTTTTTTTTCACAAATCTTGATCGTAAATTTATTTTGGAAAAATATATTTATACCATGCCCTTGTTTCAACATTTGAAAAAAAGATCACAAACATGGGCTAGACCATTTTATGAAAAATACATTTATATATGTGTTTTCACTATTAAGTTGATTCAGCACAGAACATAGACTAAATTATATTGAGCTGGAAACTAATTGTCAATGCACAACTATCCATCTTAAATTGGATTTAGTTAGTTTTTAGTCATTGTAGGTTTTTCAACCAAAAAAAAAAGTTAAGTCAGCAATGAATAGCCTAAAAATGAATCAAGTCAACAAATACTAACGACAAAAATCAAACAACCTGATATCTGACAAAACCTTATTTTTATTTTTTAAAATTAATAAGGCCGTTAGTTTTATCGTTTGAATTGTTTAACATTGTCATATTAGGGGCCTTTTATAGCTGACTTTGCGGTATTGATTTTGCTCATTGTTGAAGGCCTTACGGTGAACTATAGATGTTAATTTCTGTGTCATTGTTGTCTCTTGTGGAGAGTTGTCTCATTGGCAGTCATACCACATCTTCTCTTTTATATTAAACTATAATATGTTAAAACAGACAGTAACTAACACAACCCATTGAAATACAGCTATTGACTTTAAAGTAGCACAAGGGACAGACATACATGTAACTTATAGCATATACACGCTAACCTTCTTCTCTACCTCTGAAAATTGAAGAACATTACCCTAATTACGATTTCAAAATTGATACGGTTGATACTATTTGTAACAATATTCAAGCTATGATTGCAGCCTATGACTGTGACTTTGCCCTTACACAGTTTTGAACTATCTATGTCATATAATCTTTTGTTATTGTGGCAGATTGTCGGGGTAGCTCTCTGTTTAGATCAATAAAATAACTGCATTTTGATATTTGCATTTGACAGGTTTACTCAAGGAAAGATAAGGTGTCCAAGAATAAGATAAGATAAATTGTTTTATATCACTTGTTCGTTCTATGGTGACATCTAGCAGTTTCATTCATGATTAAAGAACAACCAAATGATTATTAGATCAGTCGAGGCAATGTTCTTTGTGATTAAATTATCTGAATACTAAAGAGAAGAGTGCATACATATGGCAAACTGTATAGTTAAATTTTAGGAAAAGTTCTAAATATATGAATTATGTGAATCATTCACCTAGTGACCTAATAACATTGATTTATGTATTTTATAAAACATAAAATGATCAAATTGTATCATTATAATTGAAATGACATAAATTTTGAACTCCGAGGAAAATATAATCGGAAAGTCCCTAATCAAATGATAAAACACATAAAAAACGAATGGACACCAACTGTCGTATTCCTGACTTGGTACAGGCATTTTCAAATGTAGAAGATGGTGGATTGAACCTGATTTTATAACGCTAAACCTCTCACTTTGTACGACAGTCTCATCAAATTCCGTTATATTTACAACGATGTGTGAACGAAACAGACATACTAAATAAAATAGTCAAATATGGGTACATAGGAAATGCCTGTACCAATTCAGGAATATGTGATTATGGACTTTTTAGATTTTCCTCTGAGTTCAGTATTTTTGTTATTTTACTTTTTGCCAAGAGAAAAGAATTATAAATACTGTAAACGGATGGCCTTCGATAATAAATAAACTGTAAATTGAGAATTGACTTTTTATTAATGCAATTATTGAGACGACATTGTGATTACTGCAAAAGTAAACACTCACATTTTTATATTTGATACATATATCTGTATGCAGCTTTTTTGCAATAGCAATAGATCATCTAGCTGTTGTGTGCATTTTTCCTATATTGCGAAAATAAATGAATGCAATACATATTGTAGTTTCAGCACTGTTCCATGTTAGAGAACGGTTAGGAGCACTCTAACATGTTTAATCTCGTCATATTCTCTATGTGTCTGTCTCAAGTCCTTCTGTTATATGTTTTTACTTTTTGTGAACAAAATTATGATCTTACTTTGCCCCATGTCATCATTTTGTTACAACGAGATATAAATTGAAAAGATAAATGCTGACTTCAAAGATCATCTTAACTGTAGTCATCTGCTTATCAATTATAATGGACCTGATATAGAAATGATACAACAAAATCAATTTTATTCAATAAACAAAGCTTTAATACAGACTTCATATGTATTTTTGATTTATGAAGGTACTAAAATGTAACCTTCAAGATTTAACAAAAATCGGCGCCATGATTACAGCTTTCGTAAAAATAATATTGAAGCTTAAATATTTTGATTAGACATTGATCATATCCATCAAAAATATGAAATGCTCATCTATTAAAACTTTTCCCGATATGAATTCACAAATTTTAAGCTTTAAAATTTCTATTTCACACATATACTGTGATTACAAGTCACTTATAACATGTATAACGCTCAAAAATCAGATACAAATATATATAACAAAAATTGTAATGGTTTCAATATCTTTAGTCGTTTCAAGTGGAAGCGTTTTTTTCTTTTTCTAATACCTTTATATTGCTTCTGTTGTTGATACATATTTTTTTTTCTTCAATTTATGAACATACATAAATATTTTTTCGTGAACTGCATGGTTTATGTCTTTTGCTGATAGAAAACATGACGTTTTCTTTGTTTATCGGTGTTTCCTCACACTTGACTGGTATAATACCAAGCCTAGAAAATGATTTAAGTATCAACAGATTATCATTATTGAAGAACTAGCTACAAATGTAACAATACGAACATCTGATGAAAGACATGTTTTAATATAAATTTTAATAATGAAGAATGTTTCATCGGATCTACATCGGTATATTTTGTCTCTTTTTGTCCCTGACCAATTTCTGGAATAACCATCAAATTGTTCATCAAAATAAAAATTCTTAAATAGCCTTGCGATTTCCACGTTTGAATTTTTTAACATTTTTCATTTGAGGTCTTTCATTGCTAACTACATGTAACGAGTTGAGATTTTCTTCTTTTTGAAAGTCGAAAAGTGACCTCGTTTTAGAAGGTAATTTCTGTGACAGATTGGCCGTTCGAAAGATCAAACATGTACATTACGTAAAATGCAGAATATCAATTTCTGAGTCATTTGACCTTTTTCTGAAACAACTTTGATTTATGAATATGGTTGAAATAAAATTAACATATATGCCAACTTTATGTTATCACTTGTGCGTTTAGTGATTATGACATCCTGAAAAACGAGCATCATTATATTATAAACCAAGTTTTTTTTTTTTTTTTTAATCATTTGTGATTTTGTAAATTGCATTCACATTAAAGAAAAAAATATATAAATATTTCAATATTTCATCAGCGACCTTGACAAGGTAGTAAGTTCACTTATCAAAACATGAGATGAACAATATTTAGAGAACTACAATGTATATCAATATAATTGAAATGTCATTTTCAAGAATTGCCCATTACTGCGATAACTTTATCAGTTTTATAACATGTCAGGATTCATTATGATATTATCCTAATTTAAATAAAAACAAGTTTACATCAAACGAAATAATTTGAAAATATCTATGTTATCCCAGAGGGTTTCTTCGGCTGAGTTGTCATGATTGATAACACAGTCTCACTTTTATGGAATTTTCCGTTGATTAATAAGAGTTTGTTTAAAAGCTAATTTTCGACCACCTTGGGTGACATTGATTAATTTTTACCAATTCCTCTGTTGTGAAAAGAATCCTTAATTGTCTCAATAATTATCATTCATTATGTTTAACCGTTTGATTTTACAATTATGACAAAGGCAAATCCAGAAATGTGCCTGAAACGCACGGCATTAACATGTTATTTTATGAAAATTATCGTGAGATGTTGTAAGCTTTTGAAGAAGCCAATTATACATTAAAAACAAAACAGCAAAACTAAAATTTATAAATATGGAAACAACCCCAGTTCGATGTTCGACGATTGATAATTACTATAACCCACATCGTATAGAAAATAGGAAAAGGAAACTCGGCATTTTATGCAGAATATATTTTGCTTAAGACTTAAAAAAACAGCTTTCAACTAATTAATAGATCAATCAAAAACCCAAACAATAAACAATCATAATAGACGACAAACAACGTATTCGTCCCTTTCTATTGACCACCGGACGAAAATTAGCAATCGTTTTCATAATGAAAGCCGAACAATACATAATGATAGATAAAACACCAATAACTTGACATGAAAAATGATGTTAATTTAGTATTGCACAAAATATCAAATCGTCAGAAATAGTGAGATTTTGATGATGCATCCAGGTTAATATTGAATAACTATATGAGATACATGGTCACATGGAAACCAAATTAATTTTGCTGAGAATGCGTGTTTCTCTTGCTTTATTTAGCTTACAAATTTGTCTTTTCGTATGTTTGTTTGACATTTTTGTCTTTTCATATGTTTGTTTGACATTTTGTAGGTTCTGTTTAATTTCTATCGCATCATTTTATTAAAATATAAACATGCTTGGTTTATGTTCTTTCTGATATAGTCCTTGGATGTTGTATACTTCCCACTTACACCATACACCATACACCATTACACCATACACCTTGTACCATTACACCATACACGTTACACCTTTGCACCATACACCTTACACATTACACCATACACCATTCTCGATTCTATCTACACGATCTAAAATTACCCATAATGCAATTAAATTTCAAATATTCAGATTATTATTATTGTTTATGTTTACAATTTGAAAAAAAAGATAAAAAGAACTTCGTTTTCAACAAATTAAATGTCGTACACCATCATTCACACCATTCCCGATCGCACGTTACACAATCACACCATTCCTCATACACCGTTACACCATTCCCCTTACACCATACACCAAAGTACCATACACCTTACATCACTGCACCACATGCCATACACCATTACACCATACACGTTTTTTTGGGACGTTTACACCATCCAAGGGCTGTAGTGTCAGTTTCTGTGTTTATAAGTTTTTCGTTGTTATTGAACAAAACAATAAGTTAGCTAGAATAACTGATATGTTCTGTTGAATGGTCAATATACAAT
The DNA here is from genome assembly GCA_037788925.1 of Mytilus galloprovincialis. Taxonomy (NCBI): domain Eukaryota; kingdom Metazoa; phylum Mollusca; class Bivalvia; order Mytilida; family Mytilidae; genus Mytilus; species Mytilus galloprovincialis. The sequence continues at coordinate 123,849 of JAWDJN010000030.1, forward strand.
TCATACGTCGTGTATACACTATTTAATTTACCATGTGTCATCAGAAGAAATCGGTAGGTTTTTATAGACCAAATTGTCCTTGGTCAATTTATAGGCTGATGGTTTATTTGTACCGCTAATGGCAAGTAATCAAATTACTAGTCATGCCAAATGTTTCATTCATTACGAAAAAAACAATAAACATGTTGTTGGTAATGTGCGATATGTAAGATTATACGTTTAAAGCTATGGTGGATAGCCAAAGTGACCGTTGGTGTTAATCATCATAATATTGTGAAAGATTTGATTCTTTTATTGTTTAATATTAATTTTAACCCTACATTTTAAAACAAATTAAAGTAACATTCACTCCTTTTCAATTTCTTTTTTTTTGTCCCAAAGCTTGATCGTAAATTTATTTTAAAAACATTTTATATCATACCCTTATTTTAGCACTAGAAAATAGATCACAAACATAAGCTAGACCATTTTATGAAAAAGACATTGCTATGTTTGTTTTCAATATTAAGTTGTTTCATCACAGGACATAAACTAAATTAAAAGGAGCTGTTAACTAATTTTCAAATAAAGTTGATTTAGTTAGTTTTATGTCACTGTAGGTTTTTTAAACAAAAATGTATAGTCAGCAATTAAAAGCAGAAAAATTACAAAATGTCAACAATACAAAAGCTTCTTCTCTACTTCTGAAAATTGAACATAATTATGTTTACCAAAAAGACGATTTCAAAATTGATACAATTTATGTTATTTGTGACAATATTCAATCTATGATCGCAATGTTTGAAGGTCACTTTAACCTTACACGGTTTTGAACGTCCTATGCCATCTTTTTTTAATGTGACAGATTTTCGGTTTAGGTAATTGATTTACCTGTATTTTGAAATTGTCATTTTACACGTTTACTCAAGTAAAGATAAGGTGTTCGTATAGCGTGACATATATATGTTTGTACTTTCAAATATGTTTCACTTAGCCAATATAAGCTATCATAAGATCATATATTCGCAAGAACAAGCACATATTTCTCAATCAGTCGGCCCTGAACACGCTGAAATATTACAAATTGAATATCAACTATATCACTTGTTCGTTTTATGGTGATATTCAGCAATTTCATTCATGATTATAGTACAATCAAATGAAAATAAAAAGAACAGTCAAGGCAATGTACTTGAAGATTAAATTATAAGAATACTAAAGAGAAGAGTGTATATATCTGACTTAATGTATAGTTAAATTCTAGGAAAAGATCTCAATATATGAATTATGTGAATTATTCACCTAGTGACCTAATAGCATTGATTTATGTATTTTATAAAACATAAACTGATCAAATTGTATCATTATAATTGAAATGACATTTCAATAAGACAAACTCACTATGATAATCAAATAATTTATAACATATCAGTAAACATCCCATCGGTATTCTTAAAATCGAGCTTTCCGTCAGGATTTAAAAAACAAGAATAAATATATATTAATCCGCAGGGTATCATTAACCAAGGTGTCAGTGTATCGATAATTAGAAAGTACTATGATTTATGACATGTGATACTTTTATGAAAGTATTGCTAGTTAAATTTATAATTTGTTATGACATTTTTGTGTATTTTTTTATAGGGAAATACATTTAAATTGCCTTTAGATCATCTTTTTTCGATTTCATTTTTGGTTTATACACATTTGTACATCTTCTTATGAGTTTTTGTATGTATCTTTCATTACGTGCAATACACGGTTAAGAGCTCTAATGATGGTAGTTTAAGAATGAGGATAGTGCGCACACAATTTGAAAAGCATGTTTATTCTACAACGATAAGGAGATAAGATACGTTTTGTCTATGACACAACTGTTTACTAAAAAAAAACACGAGTGATAAGTATGTATTATCAATGTTATTTCAACTGATCGGGCGTAGCTAACATTTCAATTTACATAAGAACAGTCTATTCGACGATATGTGTGTTATGGACGATTGCCGATATAATTATCATCATGATTTCTAACCACATACCAGTGTCACAAAACAGATATACTAAAGAACTGGGTGTGCAATATGGGGCGAAAAAAATAGTTTATATGTGCTTAGGCAGAGTATTCTAAGTATTGGCTATTGTGTTATTCTGTTTGAAATTTTCTGATTGTGAGATTTATTCTAACATGATTTATAAAATTGATAAATAGAACATAAAATATTCAGGCCCTATTCTTCCTTAAATGATTGAATACGATTTGCAACTGATCCCCATGCATACCCACCTTCCTACCACAAAAAGCATTCGGAATATGAAAAGAAAAAAAGTATTTCAAAGCGTTATAGAATAACGAAATATGCATATTTTGCAACTGATAACGGCATACTTTTACTTTCATATCCCAAAATTGTTACAAATTTTACACGTTTTTACACTTTGCTTTACAAGAAAACCCACGGCTGTGCCTCAGTATTCAATAGCTTATTTACTAAATATTTGCAGATTCTAGATTTCCTTTCTTTTGAATGCAGACCCAAATAATACTAATGCAAAACTAGGTAGAAGTCCGAGTCAGCCTTTTCCGCCATTTTAAAGAAAATAATCGCAAATTGGAGCTCCATATCTTATCAATATTTTTAGCTTTTTTTTATCTTTAACATATGCTTTAATGAATTACAGTCCAGAATCTATTTTAAATTCTTGATTTCTTTTTTTGTTTCACCCATGTGATTATACCATGGCATTTAAGAGACACTCATTCATCATTGCATTAAGGTTGTAAGAAGTTAACTTAGTAAAGCAAATACTTTAAAGTTCACTTTTAAAAAATATACGTGATATTTGGAATTGGTAGATTGTGGTTAGTTTGTTTGTTTCGATTTCAATATATTTAATGAACATATAAACACATTATTCTGGAAATTTGATTTTACTTGCAATTTAAGCGTGCCATTTAACATGATTGCAGTCATCTTATACAATCAAACAGCAATAGCCTAAGCTTAGCTAATGTGTCAAACGATTTATCAAGCTGCGATAGGCGAAGAACAAAAGGCGACATTAAGTGTTTCTATCTAAAATGCGCATTAATAGATATCAATGAAAGTAGGAATGCAAGGTTATCTAAATGTATATTACGACAGGGTACGAGAGCTCTGATATACGGTCAGTACGCAATTAATCTGAATAACTCAGATCGGCATTGATGGGTTCTGTGAAGTAATTTGTCCTTGATCAATTTATAATCTGTTAATCTATGTGAACAAGAAAACAACAAATCGAATTACTAGTCGTGCGTTCATTCATCACCTAAAAGATGGTTAAATTTGCTGATGTTGGGAGATATATAACAGTATTCGTTTAATGGTGTGGCTGACAGCCAAATAATACCACTGTTGTTTATAAAAAGAAGGAAGTGGTCGAAAAGAGAAATTTTAAAACCAAACAATAAGTATTATTTAATTTCTGAAAAGGAATTTAACGTCGATCTTTTATTTTTTACAATGCATTAATCGCATGTACCTTTCTCAATTTGTACGAATATATTGATATTCATTAGTTTTTTTTTTTAAATATAGTGAATAGTACATTCCTACTTTGGTTTCCTTGTTTAATCTTCTGTAGCAACATTTTCTATATTTTTATATGTTTACATTTTGTTGATGCAAAAAAAAATATCTTTTCACCACGAATATGACCTACCGAATTAGACTATTTATCGGGTTTGTAATAACAGGAGCAACACGAAGGTTGCCACATGTGGAGCAGGATCTGCTTACCCTACTGAGGCATCTGAGATCACCCCCAGTTTTGGTGAAGTTCGTATTGCTTAGTCTTTTGTTTTCTAAGTTGTGCTTTTTGTACTATTATTTGTCAGGTTTTTTTTTTATTTTTTAGCCATGGCGTTGTCAGTTAATTTTCGATTTATGAGTTTGACTGTCCCTCTGGTATCTTTTGTCCTTCTTTTACAACTCTTTTTCAACCCAAAGAAAATCTTTAACCGAACTTGGAGTGACTTGATGGGATATAGGGACGGATCATAACCTTTCATTCTGCTGTTCATCCTAGTCTTATTTCAATTAAAATATAGCGAATTCATTATCGTACTGAGTAAAACTAGTAAACAAGTGTGGTCATTTTGATCTGAAACAGTCATTTAAATCTGAATAGCTCTTAAAAGATGCAACAATATATTAGTACGCTTTTCTCGGTATTTCAGTAAATGTTCTGACGTATTCACTGCCGTATAAACAGTACTGTACAGACATTTCGATTTCAGTCAATTTAAATCTGTTCAGTCCTTTTTCAGAATGTTACATGTGGTAATCAGTCGCTATATCTTGTAAATAACAACATCGTACTAAATTGTTTTAGATGCTACTGAAAAAGTACAAAGATTACAGCTAGCGAACTTTCTGAACAGTAATGAACTTTTTCTTCTGAGGATGAGCCTCATAAAATATGCCGACAGCTTATTCTCAAATTGCCAGCACTAATAAGTACAAATGTTGATTTATATGTTAATGTGTTTTATGATTAATACATTTATGCAGTTGTATTGTGTAAATGATAACAGAAAATTTATGAATAAAAACAGATCAGATAATGCACTTTATAATTGAAGTATTATAGCCTAGTTTATATATGAATAAACTTGCAGTTACATTCTACAAAATATGTACAGAATCATAAGGACATTGCTTTTCGACATAAGCTAATTGATTAATGTATAATGTACTTGTTAAAACAGTTTTTCTGAACTTTGTCATTTAAATGATAAAAACAGTTCCAAAGGTAGAAAGTAATTGCAAAAAAAAAGAATAACTCTGTCAGGTTTCTTCATATCAACATCATTAACTGAATCTCCAAGAAACAAACCGATTTAAAATAAATATTAATCATTCCGGAGGGTATGATCTATCTAGTTGTCGAAATCTGAAACAAAGCCATACCTAAGCATTGTTAATTAAATATTCCGTTGTTAGATTTTAAAAATTGTTTTGTTCGAACTCCTTCAGGCAAAGTTGATTCTGAATAATCTCTATATTTTCTCTTTGATCATACGGAACCTGGCTAGTTTCCGTATTTTCTTCCTTGTTTTTCAATAAAAATTAATTGCAGGTTCCCCTGAAGTTAAATAGTGAACTACGAATAAGACGATATTACTTACGGGTGCTATTTTTATGTAATAATAAGAAGGTGTGTCTTGTTGTTCCGATAATACAACTGTTTACTAAAAAAGTTTTAAAAAATGTTAACAAATACATCCCAACTTACAAACTCCAATGATAGTATTTCCCAGACTAAACCATCTACTAGTACAAATCCAACAGATTACGTACACAAACGCCCAAATCAGTCTGAAGAATGGGGTTTTAAGTCATTTGTGTCAAAATAATGTAACCCTAAGCGAATATAGAAAAATATTATTAAGACCTTTTCCATGTATTGACGTTATCTGTGATTCTAATGATAGTCAATTTGTTTCTATCTTAAAATTTAAAATGTCTTTAACGTTACAGATGTTACCAAATATATCGCAACAATTATCCCGACCGATGAAATATCACAAATGTTTAACGACTAGTTGTTCCTTTTGATTTAAAAGTTCCATGAGTTCTTATTTTTGAAAATTGGATTATTGTGAGCTATTGTTGGCTCTGTTGATGACAATAACAATAGGAGTAATTAAACATATATCGTTTTAGCAAATATGTATTTTGTTAGATAATAATAAAATGTTTTTGATAAACCAAAAATTACTTGAAATTTATATGGATGAACTTTTCCAATTTGAAATAACTGTAGGTGATCCTACTTGAATATAAGAATTCAATTCCTAGGAATGTGCGTCCAAGGGCTTTGGCAGCTGTTAAAAGCTCAATTAAGACCATATTAGCGTATTGATACATAAAACAGTTTTGTCGCATATGCATGAACGACATCTTTAATGATATATAAATATATACTTCATTTTCTGCATGAAATAACGTGTATCATATTAGCACTTACTAAACCATTTATATATTAAAAACTAGATCCAGAGTTGTAATGCACTAGCTTTACAAAATAACAACACATTGTAGATTGTAAAGGATTGCATATTATGGCTATGATTTAGTACATAAAAGTAATAATATATAAAAGTACGTACCAGTGGCAACTAATGTCTCAAATTTAATTTCAAAATGTTTTAGTCAAGCCATTTATGATGGCAATGTGTCGAACGTTAATCGTTAGTATTCATATTCATATTAACAAGACATATAAGACATAGCGAATGGTTTCCCCTAGAGGAAAATAGTCAATCTATTTTAAATTGTTGTATAAATGTTTAAAATTTACTATGTAATCATAGAGAGAATTAGAACATCAAGTACTTTTATCACTTTTAATGCAATGATCTATCATAAAGTAAGGGCAACAAAGACAAGTTGACATGTTTTACTTTTCTAAATGCGTTTATCATTTATCTGAAAAAAAATGATATGTACTATAAGAGTTATGTGACCAATTATCATGGTTTAATTGAATGATCCACCAACACAGTTGTTTTGATACAACTGAAAGTATCTCTAAATTTACAACCGTCAGACATGTGCATTACTTGAATTTTAGGCTTGAACGATAGTTTTGATCTTAACGTCAACTGAAAATCTGAACGGTGACTAATTTACATATATTTTGCACTTCCATCAATTTTAATACTACACATGTATAATACTTGGCAAGCAAATGCGTTTTAACCAATTATAAAGTACTCTTCAGTAGCTTTTAAGACAAGTCAGTATGTTGATTTGTACAGGTGTATAAAAAAAAATTAAATAGTCTGAACTTGAAACGAACAGATAATAATAGGCTGCAAGCAGATTGTCTAGAAAGTACTGAATTGGCCCTAGTGGAGAATTCTAAAAAGAAAAGATTATAAAACACAGTCATATAAAATATTCATGATGATACAATCTATATGAAAATCACTTTTAAATTAATCTCAAAATTTAAAGGGATCATACAAGGTTACTGTCAATGTAAAATTGAAAAAAAAAATCTCATGTGCTTTGAACACCCCTTGTGTTTTTTTTTCCAATAACATTTTCCGTCAATCTTTTCAGTTACAGTTTGACCGCGACTTTTCAAGAATGAACGTCTTTTCATACATGTACGTAGTACTGTGGATTTATTATTATAATCGGAGTAACTAATTTCGTTGATTTTATGGGTATATGGAAACCGTGAACTGGAATATTCAATTGTTTATCATGTCTTTTTAAATAAATACATTGACAACTAGAGCTACCCGAACTCGACTCACTACGTACATACATGTATACTTGTCACGGGATAAGTAACTGAAATCTTTTGCAGAGCAGGAACATGCAGCTACGCCTACTCGTTTTTTTAAGGAGTTTTATGTTGATGAGGATTATGTTGTTAGTGATGCATTAAAGTGAGTGATCTTTGGCCTTTAATTATTTTTCTTATGTCTTGTCGACCTGTCACTCTCCAATCTATGACTTGAAATCCCTCATCTGATGTCTTTTTACGTTTGTAAAGATGACAAAGGACATAGTTTGTCCAACTTCGTCCATTTGAACCACAGAGGTAATTTTTTTTTCAAAGTTCTAAAATAAAAGAGCACCTTAATTTGAATTAATACCTCCTAGTTATAAAAAAAACCATGGTTGTTAAAGAAGGGGAAATAAGAAAAAATATACACTCCATGTTTGGGAAGAACAGACACGTTTGTGGGAATCGGACACGTTAGGGGGAAGGACATGCTTGGGAGTGTAACTTATATGTTCTTGGTCATTGTCTTATGAACGTCAAACCTTCATCATTTAAAATAGCATTAGATAATTGTTCCTGGAATTTGTTACTGTAACTAATAATCCATTTACTACTTGTACTACTTGTACCAATAAACTCATCATAGATACCAGAACTAAATTTAGTATATACACGAGACGCCTGTTTCGTCTACAAAATACTCATCAGTGACGCTTGAATCCAAAAAAGTTCAAAAGGTCAAGTAAAGTACGAAGTTGAAGAGCATTGAGGACGAAAATTCCTAAAAGTTTTGCCAAATACAGCTAAGGTAATCTATGCCTGAGGTAGCAAAGCCTTAGTATTTCAAAAAATTCAAAAATTTGTTAACAGTAAATTTATAAATATAACCATATCAATGACAATTCATGTCAGCACAAAAAGTGCTGACTACTGGGCTTGTGATAACCTCGGGGATATAAATCTCCACCAGCAGTGGCATCGACCCAGTGGTTGTAAATAAACTTATCATAGATACCAGGACTACATTTAGTATATACGTGCGTCTGGCGTATATACTACGCATGCTGTATCACCACGAGAAACCAATATCAGTCCCGAGGGCCGAAGGGCTCGAGGGCTGATAATGGTCGAGTGGTGATAGAGCGTGCGATACGGAATTTGCCATGTATTATTCTGTTTATCATATATTGTAATAGAATCAGATCTATGGGATATCCATTTTTTTGTTTGAAATCGTCTGAAAATATTAGCAAAGATCCATTCTGCTCTATGGTCGGGTTGTTGACTCTTTGACAAATTCCCCATTATCATTATCAAGTCTATTATGATTTTCCTGTATTTTTCCAGCTGACTTGATTTTTATAGACATTCTTTTTTGCTAAATATCCACATCGTTATGCCCCTATAAACTTATTACATTCTCAATATATGTTCAAGACCATGTATTAAAATGCATCCACTAACGATACTGTCGTATTATTTCAACTAAAATTAACATTTATCAAATAAATATACGATGTACAAATGTGTAAAGTTTTATTGTTTATTTGGCGATGATATCATTTATAATAATTTTAATTTGCTGAAGAGTTGAACAGCAACACAAATATTACTTGAAAAATTTTCTATCTACATGTATTTTTTATCAAAATTTAAACCGTAAAAAATTGCATTTGTGTTCAGGTAATGAAAACAAACTTCACGCAAATTATGACAAAATAAACCATAATACTTATTTTTACATCTCACTGTGTCTTTTTTTATATTCGTGTGTTTCTTTGTCAATTGTGTTCTCCTATTTATTTATATTGGTGTCCTGTAATGCTGTGTTGCTATTTTAATGTTATTTTGCACATGGCCATTACAGAGGGAGGTTTGGCATGCCACAAAACCAGGTTCAACCCACCATATTTTTTCTTTAAAAATGTCATGTACCAAATCAGGAATATGGCCATTGCTATATTTTAGTTCGTTTCTGTGGATGTTACATTTTAACGTTGAGTTTCCGTTGTGTCGTTTGTTTTCTCTTATTTTTGAGTGTGAATTCACATTACTATAAGACGTGTCACGGTACTTATTTATCCCAATTTATGTATTTGGTTTTGATGTTATATTTGTTATTCGCATAGGATTTTGACTAATGCTTAGTCCGTTTCTGTATGTGTCACATTTTAATGTTATGTCGTTGTTCTCTTATATTTGATGCGTTTCCCCTCGGTTTTAGTTTGTTATCCCGATTTTGTTTTTTTTTTTTTTTTGTCCATGGATTGATGAGTTTTGAACAGTTGCCTTTATCTTTATATAAAAATCGCTCGTAAAGTTACTGGGTAATATTTTTTTGAAAAATATCGATTTTAGTTAGATATACAAAATTGCTGTATTTTGTACTAAGTATATGATAAATTATTATATCAAATGTGTTAAGGGTAACCAATGCTCATATTTCTTTCTAATTAAGAAGTAAACATAATGACTGCTGTTTTTATTGAAATATTTTTTTTGCAAAGATGAGTATTGCTAAAGCAATCAATATTTTTCTTTAAAAACAATCAAACAAAATGCAAAAGGTGTATTGAAAATTCGACAATATGTTTTGAATAATTTATAAAGCTACCTCGTTTAGTTAAATGCCTGCAAAGACAACGAACAACGATCAATGTCAAGTGAGATTCTTTTTGTTAATTAAAATTGACCAGAAACCCAAAACCAACCCATAATGTTGATAAATACTAAAACGCATCCTGAAATATTTATGAACAATATCACAACAGAAAGAGATTATCAATGGAGAATTAAACAAACAGTAATTTTAGTAATGATGTTATAATAGATCATGTAACTTGTACATTGGTGATGAGCTGATGATACCCTCTAGGATTGAACAAGTCTTATATCTTATTCAAATGATGCCAAGCTGATGTTTTTCAGTTTATCAGTGGTATTTATATAACAAATCATGGCATGTAAACATTTCTTTTTTAATCGTAGGGATTATTTTCATTATGGAAATGCCATTTCAATTATTCTGACAAAGTTCAAATAAAGTAGTTCATATGATGATGTAACAATTTCATTAATCAATTTTCTTATGATGCTGGAAACATTATTTATATATTAACATTTTGTTCTAAAATTCAATTGCAAATATGTGCATAACGAGACTACACGTTTGTACTTTATCAATTGCATATTAATCTTTTTACTGGTTTAGTAATCATCAATTTTATTCTACTCTAGATAAAAGAATTACAATCTAAAATAAACGAGGGAGAAGCACAAATACAAAGTTTGGTAGGTAAAGTGCAAATCTGATTGTTCGCCGATCGGGTGATAGTACAACTTAAATATGTTTCGAATCAAGATTGCCGTTAATCTTTCATTTAAGATGACTATTTCTATTAGCTGTCAAAGTCGGTGTCAACAGTCGATATTGCGACTTTCAATTAATCTGTTTAATGATATATACAATGTAAATATTATTTCAAGCCTACGACGGAAATGTAGGTTTAACAGTTATGCTGAATAGGTAAATAAAAACAATCATTATTGCAAATACTACAGTCCAATTAACAACAATCAAGATACCAGTGTAAACAATGGTACGCCAGACATGCGTGTCGTCTTCTTTTTGACTTTGATCTTAATTGGGTATAGTTATTGTTATCTTTCCATGCAACAGTAGATGATCTGCTGATTTTTTTTCAATATACTTCCTACTGTATAAAAGGTAATATACGCAAGAGGGAAATTAAGAAGCGACAACCGATTATGCCTTAACTAAATTGCACAATGTTAAGGTTGAACTTTATGATGACAATAGAGCGAACATTAATTCGAATTTTAATTGAGATTAAGGTCCTGTCCTCCTTGACCTAAACTCGGTGATGTGTTAGTGTAATTCACACGTAAACTAAACACAATTAAAAACCAATATGAAAATATTAAAATTCAGTTAAATACGTCAGTTCTTATGGCTTTATGATGTATTATGAATCTAAAGCAAAGGTCAAAATCTAGAACGTCAAATTTACCGGTGACCTTGACCTCAATTTCAAAGTCATATACTAACGACCCAAAATCAAAAGACCAAAGGTCTTTGATATGTATGATTTATTAGTTATATCACTTTACGTATAATTTTAAATAAAAGATGGACAAAAACTCCCATTTATTGTCTACAAACCCTCTCACCCAAAATTTACATGTTACGACATGTCGCAACTAACAATTTAGTAAAAATAATTTGTCAATATCTTATGAGGTTTATAAAAATATCAAGCCAAAATCAAAATTTAGAATATGACTAGACCTTTGACCTTGTGACCTTCGTCAAGGTCATTGATCTACAATATAATTGCAAAAGAACCTATTGGTCAAGGACCTTTTGTTTAAGAGTTTTGCCTAATAATGGCTTTATATAAATCATGAATTGAGATTATGTCCCTTACACAATGGTAAAACCAATACAGTCATAATGTAACAAAGTTGCCACTTGAAGTACCAAGCATTTTTCACTATGTTAATTTTCTGTATCTATAACCATTCAAAAGTTATAGGAAAATCAAAAACAAATAAAAATCTAAAATATGACCTTGACCTTTGACCTTGACCTTATTTTTATTTTTTTTACTAAGGATCTCCAATCAAAAGACCCTAGGTCTCTACCACTTATGGTTTACCTGTCAGAAATGTATATCCCTTATATCATTTACAAAAGTGTCAGTTTTAAAAGCGTATTAATTGTTCGATATCATATACCAAATACCTAAGCGACATCTTGCGAAACAAAAAAACAGCGAAGGAAAGAAAATGTTTTCACGAATCGACTGGACGTACACAGAAATATTTGACACTGGTCTTAACTCCATCAACGATTCACTAACACGTGCAATATTTAAACACCCTAAACATCTCAAACCTTTTTCTTCGTTTGTGAACACAAGCCTATGTGATTTATTGTGTAATTATTGCGGATTCAGATGGTGGTGGGTTCTGGGGGTTGAACCCCCTTTTTGGACGATCAATGTTTGCAACCCCATGCATTATAAAAATGCCTTTATCCGTTCTGGTAATCGAGACATCTTAAGAATCTTTAAAGTATGTGCAAATCATGAAAATGGCTTTCATCACTGCTAGCGAAGTTGTCCAAGAAATTTTAATTCGATTCTAAGTAATGAACATTTAAAAGACATATAGTTTATAAGTGGGAACAAAACGTGTGCACAGGTAACAAAACCAGGTGTATAGATGTGAACAAATCCAATGCGAACCCAGTGTACATTAAATTAAACTGATTGTAAACATGTTTACTGTGCATGGCGTTATGGTGTGAACACGGCCTTTAGCCTCTTAAACTTATGCACAGGTACTAAACCAGGTTTAAAGATGTGAACAAATCCAATATTAAACCAGTGTACAGTAAATTAAACTAATTTCAAAAGTGTTTACTGTGCATGCCGTTTGGTGTGAACACGGCCTTAAGCCTTTTAAACTTATTACTCGTTTATAAAGCAAATTTAAATGTCGCGAACTTTCAACAAATTTGATTCAATAATATATCTTCCGTTTAAGTCGACCGTGTATACGTAGCCATGAACACTTTTGTCTGTCCAAAACATGAATATCATTGATCACAAAGAGTATACATGTATTATACAATTGGAAGAGAAATATAAGGAATAATAGGTAATTGATAAAGCAAAAAAATAATATATGATAAAGCATATGTAACCTGTTCAAGTTATAGATCATATTTGATTTTCAACAAAAAGGTTTTGTTAGAACTGGATGTTTAGAAGTTGAATTAAAACTTGCATAATCCAGTAACCGATGACTCTTTAAATTCAATGTGGCAAGCAGTTACATTGTGCATTAGACAGCCTGAAAAGGGCTTAGAAAGCATCATTGGAGTCAGTAATATGAACTCATGCAGTTTTGAAACCGAATGAGGAGTTCGTATTTAAGTTATGTTATAACTTTTAAGTAAAAAAATCCTTCTTATCAATATAAAAATCCTTCTTATCAATATATATGAGTAACGAATTCATATCAAAAATGAATTAGACAGAGACAAGTTTATGCAGCTACATGAATTTATTAATATAAACAACAAAACACATATTTATCATGTTTATATATAAATAGAACATTAACTGCCATGACCATAAGACGAGTGACCATAAGACGTGTGAATCTATAGTAAGTTACGGTACTACCATTAGTTAACGTACAAAGCGTAAGAAAAAAGGAAACGCAAATAGGACAATAATAAATTTATATTAATATAAAACAAATATTCGGAAGCGTAGTACAACAATACATAACTGAATTGTTGCAAAATCATTAGTTTCCTGTAATCTCCTGTAAACAATGTCATCGTTGCGTGTTGTTCTTGATCGATTTCTTTATCTATTCTATATGTGTACTACAACGTTTAATCGACAAGAAGACTCATACTAGTGTAATAGTCATGCATCAAGTGATAATTATCATTTTGAAGAACGTGGATGTTACTGATGATGTGAGATTTGAATATCATACGCTTTATGGTGTTTTAATTTGTTCTATCAAGTTACACAATTCAGGTTTTAATACCAATTAAATGCTTCCGATGAATAAAACAAGCTAGGATGCTACGTTTTACTGCTTTAGTTATTCTGATTAAGTCACGTTAATCTCCCACGCTCCGGATTTTATTATATTAATTGTCAGGTTCGATTTTTAAATTATGCTGACACAGAATTTGTCATTATACTAGTAGTAGGTTGATGACACATATTTATAAAAAAGCTTTGAAAATTTGATGTTAATTTAGGATATACTCAATCTTTGTAAGTACCATCATGGGGTTACGAAATATATAGTCGTCAAGTAGTGACAACTGTCAAGTATCGAAAAAGTATTTTACGATTGATACATGTCAGTGTCAAATCCAAAACTTGATATATTACGTTTAATGTTCACCGGTTTTTTACACGGCATATATATGTGAAAGCAAAATCTGGTCGAATAAAAGTATTGTCACGTTAACATGTAATTTTACGTCAACATTTTGTGTTTACCTGCTGACTTAGTGTGTTTGTCAAGTATAAAGTTGTGTTGTACTTAAGAACATTTTTACAAGTTCCCGTTATATTATGCATGTAATTCTTGTCATTGGCCGCTGGACACCAACTTATCTTTGTCAACATTATTGTAATTAATTTGAAAGATTCAGCATTCAGGTGGCTACATTTGGATTAAGGGAGGAAGGAAAAGTACAAATACAGCTTTAGATGTACTCGCGTGTCGCTCGGTAATTTATACTGATAAAAAATATGAAATATTCGAACACGTACAAAAGTTTTTAATATGAATTTGTTAGCTGTGAAATCTCCCCATTTCTTATAAAATTTGTTTTGTTTGCCTGACTTTTCAATCGATATCAATACTAGGTAATACAGCTGCTCTGCCTGTTGTACATAATTAGGTCTTTCCACTTTTCCGTGGAAAGACCTATTGGTTTTCTTCTTCTGATTATTATTATTATTATTAAGGTCTTTCCTTTTACAAAAGGGAAAGACCTTACTGTATTTCTTCTGTTTATTATTCTTTTTCCGCCAAACTTTGACGAAGTTAGCAGCCTAAACCGTAAGACGTGTCGCTTTCATGTTCTCACTTTGTATCGGTGTCATGAATACCTATCCGGAACTCACCCTGTTAGTCGAAATATTTTGTCGGTTCGGAGTAATCCCTCCGAAACCAAAAAACCTTGTTATCGTTCCAACACCGTAACCGTAATAGATAGAAAAAAACCGAAGGGTGAAATTTGTTCAAGACCAGACCCCGGTTCATCGTTACATTTGAATCGAAAAGATTCAACGACTCATTGGTAGGGTTATGCCCCTATGAAAAGTAACCGGTGTCGGTGGACCACCAAAACTCAGAAACCGTAAATCGTAGAGACCTAGGATCTTCACCATTCATCAACAATTCATGAGACTTTCAAAAATACCTCAAGGTCAAATGTGTATGTTGACCTTGACCTTTGACCTAACACCTTGTTATCAGTACAACTCAGAAACCATTATACTTACAGAAATTTTAAATAGTGGAAAATGTTTGGGTCAGTACGGCGCAACTTTGTTACATTTTGACCGAAGAGATTTGACCTTTTTTTAAGGGGCATAAAGCCTGTTTTAGGTTTCTGAAAAGACAAAAGCAGCTTTTACTATATAACCAAAGGTCCTAGACCTAAGGGGTCTTCAGCAATGACATTGGGGACTGATGACCTTGACAAAGGTCAAAAGGTCAAAGGTCAAGGTCATGTCCCATATAGCAAATTAAGGGTTTTTGACCTTATTTAAAGGATTTTCAGTGTGTTTTAAAGCTTTTCAATACATTTTACGTCTATTGAAACATGTATTTTACATTATAAAAGGAAAGACCTCTCAATTGTTCAAGAACAATTGACAGTTTAATTATTTTTTTTTTTCTTCCGCCAACTTTTTTTTCATTCACAGTTTTTTGTTTCGCAAGATGTCGCTTAGACATATGGTATATGATATCGAACAGTTATTATGCTTTTGTAACTGACACTGCGTAACCAAAATCTTTTCAATGTAAGAGTTATCTCCCCGAACACTGTTTTTCTTGTTATCGCTTAATATTCGCAACCGTATAAGAAACCGACAAATTTATTTTACCAAATTGCTCGCTATATCCTCAGGATCATTTGATTAATTTTGACCGAAGCTATCCGGAGACTCCATATGAGAGTTATTTCCTTTTTTATATTTGATATAAGTGATATGCATTTTTAACTGAAAACCAAAAGTGTTAGAGGCCTAGGGTCTTTGGATTTGAGGTCCTTGGTCCAAAAAAGGAAAATGAGGTTAAGGTCAAAGGTCAAGGTCATGATTAAAATTTTGATTTTGGCTTGTTATCACTTATTTTCAGAAATCCTATAAGATATCGACAAAATATTTTTACAAAATTGTTAGTTACGACATGTCGTAACACATAAATCTTAGTCGAAAGGGTACGTAGACATTTGGCGAGAGTTTTTCCCCTTTTTATATCTACTATCATACGTATGACAATATAACTCATTAACAATATATAGTAGAGGACTAGAGTCTTTTTATTTGAGGTCCTTGGTTTATGACCTTGAAATTGAGCTCAAGGTCATATGCTTATTTAACGCTCTAGATTTTGACCTTTGCTTTTACCTCATATGTACACATGATAAAGCCATGGGACTTTTTGCATTAGGTTGTAAGCAATGTGACCTTTAAAAAGACAACTGGAAGTGACATTTTTTCAAACGGAAGTAGCTATTTTTTGTACTATATCAATGTAAAAGTATATAGAACCATATATTTTTGGAATCAGTGTCAAGTAAACTATCAAACAATACCGGAAGTCAACTTTTTAAACCGGAAGTAAAAGATTATCTCCCTTTTTTATATATTTAGAAACCATATATTTTTGGAATCAGCGTAGAATAAGCTGTCATTTAATGCTGAAACTGACATTTAAAATCAAATTATAATATTTTCATTTTTAAATAGATTCTTACTGGTGGAAAGACCTTCAATTGTTCTCTGAACAATTGGTTTTTAATTATCAGCCTAATATCTTTTGTGGTCTTTTATAATATCTTTTACAATATAATCTTCAAATAATTGCACAAAAAACAATCATCCTAATTTGTTTATTGCTAGAAACAATGGCTTCAATGGTTGTCTTCGTGTTTTCGCTAGAAAAGAAATAATAGACTTCATTCATAACATTCTTAAAAGTTGATTATATATCCTTTATAAGATAAACAAATTGTATTGTTTTAAAATATGCATTGTACTATAATATGCCATTAGTGTTCCATATATAATGTTCCTTATAAAATAAATGGGTATCTGCATCATATTATTTAAAATAATCCTGAATATACTTTGTCTTCAAGTTGATTCTGTATTATTTTAATGTTTTTATTTACGATTACGATCTTGATTTGAGATGTAAAGTTGCTGCGGCTACTGCTATCATATTTGTGTGTAAGTGTTATTATTGTACCAATCCAACTTGAATGCTGTCTTAGTTGGTTAAGTTGGCGTATTCTGCATTTTATTTTCATTTTAACCATTTAGAACGTATCAACTGCGTTACTGTTCATTAATATAAGTCATTACGCAGGTCATGTTATACAAAAACGTTTGCCACTAAAAAAACCTAAATGAAGACCCTTAATTTAGCTACCATTTTTGTACCAACTCGAACATATGCTGTCGTATTGATGTGGTGTCTAAATCGCTAAATATATTTTTCAAACGGACTTTTATTCATGCCTATTTGTATATGTTATCATTTACCATTATAAAGCATTGCACTGTTCATGCTTTTAAATTTGTCGAAATAGCTTAAAGAAGACTTTGACAATAAATAATTGTAGCGAAAAATCAGAAAGAAACTCCGATTTATAATTATAATGAATTGAAAGGAATTTAAAACAGAGATTTGGAAGTATACTGTGACAGTATAACTATGTTTGGTTGCAAGATCATTACTTTAGGGCAATCCTATGATCAAAACATAATTAACACTGTGTTATCGCTTAATTTTGTCCTTGATCAATGTCTTGATCAATTATACATATATACTACTAAATGACAAGAGAAATATAATATTACTAGTCATGCATAATGTGACAATCACAATTTAAAAGAACTTGGATATTGCTGATACTGTAAGATACTCAATGTATCGTGTTCATAAGTTACCCTGTTTAGGGAAACAGATAAAGTTTATATTACCAATGCAGTCATTTAAACAAATGAAATTAATCTAAAAACCCTATCAAGCTTCTCTTTACTGTTGCAATTTATTTGTTCAAATCGTTTTAATCTCACACGAAGTATAAGGAATAAAGCAGGAAAAATAATGTTTCTACTTATATTAATACAATTCAAGTTAAGTTCTACATTGAATTAATGCAAATATGAAAATATAAATATTTCTTAGCATTTGAAAAGGATTTCTTGAAAGAAGGGCCGATAATGTGTCTATTAGGTCTTTCCTTGGACAATCCAGCAACCGCGAGATTATTACTAAGGAGTAGAATAAACACATTTGCGAAATATCTCTGCGTCGTAAAGACATTCGACTACATATCTTTCTAAAATGAAACCACCATTCTTTCAAATAGTAAACAAAGGCCTTTTCCCTGGTTTGTAATACGACTTTTATTTTCTGTGTTTTGTCTTCAAGTGTTGTTATTGTAATGTCAAACTATCATCGGTTGCTGTTTGAGAGGTAGACGACGACAACCAACATGTTAATCGAGGTAAATATAGAAAACATTCTGACCTAAAAGAAGGATTTTCTGGTCTATATGAAAATGGCGTGTACTCATCTATGTAAAATAAAAAAAAAACTCCGATTTATTAACACTGATAGACTTCAATGAAAGCAAAACACGAATTCGGAAACGTACTTCGTCAATGTTAATATGCATAGTTGCAAGATCAGTACTTAATTGATTCAGTACACAACCTAATTAACACTGTCAACTATGGGCTTTGTACCTTAATTGGACCATGATCAATACCTTATTTGTACTTCTAAACGACAAGAGGACTAATATCAAACTATACTAGTCAACAAAAGAAACGATACAAGACTTTTTTTCAAATTAAAGATAAAGTTTTCCGTTCATTGGACCAATATTGAAGGAAGTAATACTTAATCATTATGGAAATATAAATCCGTTTAAAAAAAAATATTTTTTTGCTTTTGTGACGTTTTTTCGCGTTTTTTTTTTTTTTACAAAATTTACATAAAACGACAATTTTAAAAACAGAAGTTCCAACTAATGATGCCAACCTCTCATCTAAAGGTAAAGACAGTGTTTGCCATCAATTTGTTTTTAAAAATCATGCAGTTTCTTCGTTTATTAGTTAAGCAAAGTTCGGCCCCACGAGAAATCGTTAAAATGTATATACATTATTAACTGATTTACCATAGACAGTATGTGTAAAGTGATATTCAAAAAGCGGTAACAATCTTAAAACTAATCCGAAAGGTTCCAAATCTACTGTGTATTGTTTTCATATCTAAAGTATTGATTTGAGACGAAAATAAAAAAAAAATTTTTTGCAATTTTTGAGATTTCAAAAAACACTTTTTTTCCCAAAAAATTTAAAAAACAGTATTTCAACCCATTAGTTACAACATAAACATAACTTGATTAGCATATTGAATATTTTTAAACACATTTGAAATTTTATTTAGTACTTAGAAAATTATGTGTCGATTTTTTATTCAACTTTCCGCAAAACTAATTTACACCCTATGATCGTTTACATGGAATTTAGATACTTTCCGAAAAGTTTTGATTTTCATTATCACATGTGCATACGTTGCAAATGAAAGCTTTTTAAAATAGTATATATCATTTTGTTTTATATGTAACACTTTTTGATAAATTTTATTTCAAAGTCGTGTATCGTTTCTTTTGTTGACTAGTATATTTGGCATGCATAGTTTGTCAATCTTCCTTAAGAAGAACATGTTAATGCCGATGTTGTTAGGGGCAACAATTATATGCTTAATTGCGATCTTAAGTGATGCTGTCACATGATATATTAAGAGTTCACAAAACCAATTAAAGCATTAACACAAATGCTTGAAACTAGAAATTCAACTAAATAAACCTATTTTATTAATTAAATTTAAAAAATGTAATCATGTTAATCCATACGGATATTATTTGGAAAGATTATTATACTACTTAAAAGTCAAGTAGGAGTTATAAATTATATAAATACAGATATTGATATAATTTGTATATCACATTTATAATGCATATATATGCACACTACTTCCAAAAAACTTCCATTGCGTTCAGACTATTGAGTCTACATGTTGATACTTTTTATAATGTTTTTCTTTTTTTTTTTTTTTTTTAATTTATATTAATATGGATCTTGTTTATATACCAGCTTTGATTATTTGGAATATCTACTAATTTTCACTTCTTCGTACTACATTTGTATGAACATCAAGATTATTCCCCTTAAATATGTACAGGGAAGTTTTATATAGCTCTAATTGTATAGTTTTATTGTTGATATTCACCTAAATTTGTATTTAGTGTTACATAAGGTAATTATATGACAGAAACCTCTTGGTATTCCTAATTATTGGAAGAATTTTTATATACAGAAGTAGTATACCTAAAACGACAAAGTTATTTTCATTTACCTGTATATTATCAAAACATTTTTTTTTTTCAAAAGTGATTATTTTCGGTGATGTCTTGCCATTGCTTTGTTTGGACTTGTTTGTTTGCTTTGAATATTCGTCCCTAATATTTTATTACTATGCATTTGCATTCAGGTATCGCAGATCAATTGTATTTGTTCATCAAGTACAGTGGTTGTCGTTTGTTTATGTAATTTATACTGATTTCTTGTTTCTCGTGGTTTTTTTTTTATAAGACCGTTGGTTTTCCCTTTTGAATGGTTTAAACTTATATTATCTAGTAATGTTGGGGCCCTTGATAGCTTGTTGTTCGGTGTGAGCCAAAACTCCGTGTTGAAGGCCGGACATTGACCTATAATGGTTTACTTTTATAAATTGTTATTTGGATGGAGAGTGGTCTCATTGGCAATCACACCACATCTTCCTATATATATCGAGAAGCTTTGTGATAACAGCAAAGATTCAAATGAGATCGTTAGATGGAAACGCCTGTAAAATCAATCACCCTTATAAGTAAGAACAAACTCTGATCGGATCAAAGTCAGAATAACGTGTCTTTGTCTATTGACAAGTCTTCCTTCGTCGACATTCTATGTTTTATGCTCGTAAGATTCTGCTCGTTGTGTCTGTCAGGTATAACGTCGGTTATAATTTCTAACCTTTTCACACGTCCCCCGTCAAAGTATGCATGTGATACTTGCTTTTTGACGTTGAATACCAACTTTTCTTTATTATCATCATTGTCTTGTGTATGTCAGAAAAGAGTTTGCTAGCAACGTTCAGTAAAGATCTTTATAAAATGGATGTCAATACATACAAAAAAAATGCATCTTCATCTCAAATATACCCTTACAGATGGGCACGAATGCAGAATTATCAATTTCGACATCATTCACCTTACTTCCCCAAATGTCTCAAACATCTAAACAATTTTAGCTAAATGAATCCATGTATGGATGATTTGAATATCTGTTATGTTTTAACTTAACATCCTGTATTGTACTACATGTTTTATAATGTCATCACATGTATGAATAAAAATTAATTCTAGAAAGGATCTTGACCATAGACTCATTTTAGGACAACAATGCAACTTTTCTAACATACAAAACTAGTTTAGTTTAAACATTTTATTGTTCAAAAATGACAAATGGATTAGACACAAGTTTTTCAATTTAGTAACGTCTTTTCCAATAAATATAAAACTGCAAATAATTTGTAAAATACATACATGTATGAAGAATATCAAAATATCTGATAAAATGAACACAATTGGTTCATGTTTTCGTTTAAACATAAAACAAAAATTGTATAGAAACATGTAGAATCACAAAAGTATGTCATATTGATGGCGATGACATTTACAAACACATTTACTGCAATAATGTAAATGCATTGTTGAATAAACATAACATTGGTCAGTCAGGATTCTACTTCGTCAGAATTATCTCCCCAATACGCCAGTTCATTTTCACTATCGTAGAAATGGAAGCCATTGTAGGGATGACGCGCTACCAATTTTGCTCATGGAAACCGATAAATTTATCCACATTGCACCATTACGATCCTTATATGTCAGTTGTATTTTTAAAGACAAATGTACAAACTAGCTAATGAGCATCAGTTAATGATCTCGTCTGCATTGATTCAACTTAACTATTGTCTGATCGGTTGTCAGGTGGAATTTTCGAAAATTCATAAACATTTAAAAAAATTCTAATTAAAAATTTCGTGGAAGGGCAAACTAGATTTTTTTAGTATATAAAGACTATAAACCCTAGTTTTCACACACAAAAAATTATATTTTTTCAAATATATGCATTTTCATCATCCAACTTGAAAGACTGTCGTCATTTACTTTCAATAAAAAAATAGCTTTTCGAACACACCTTCTCTGTTTTTGTGACTCATTTGATAGGTATTTCACTTGACCCATATATTTCATCTTTTTAGTACTGTTATTTTTTTTTTGTGTTATAAAGTCAATCTGTAGCTTTGATATATAAAAATAATAGAATCTGAAGCGAGACGATGTATGAAATATTCTTACTTTGTACGATATCAAAACATTCAACTGAAATACGCCCTAACATAAAAAGGTGCACTCGATTTTCTCTTTTCGGTACAATTGTTACCCATTTTTTGGAATTTTTTCTTGAGTCACATAATGGAAGGGCAGACACGAAATTTTTTTGAACTAATAGATTAGTATGTTTTCCGTCCTTGGTATTTTTTTTTTCAAAAAAATCGGAGGTTATGCATTTTCTTCATCCAACTTGAAAGATACCCATGTCGTCGATTGTTCTGCTTACCTATGTACTAGATAAATTGAAAACTTATGTAAATGGTGTTTTTAAAATAAAACACCTCGTTATTGAGAAGAAAGATGTAATTTTGTTTGTTTCTATTAACTTTTAAAATTTTTGTCACTATAGTAAACAATACAGTACACATTTATCGCCTTCTCTAACAAAGAGCTTCGATTCTTTTGTTCTATTTCAACCGGGTTTCCAACTGTGGTGTTCTATACTGAAAACAAACTAAACTTTTCGTAATTGAAATAGTTTTAGATAAAATGTATCAAGTAACGCAGATCAGATATATTCTTAATCAGACAGCTGGTCATTATTTAAGGAATGACTGTAATCTTTTTTCTGTCTTTGGAGAAATAACATAAAAAATTTGGTGTACACTGAATAACGCGCGTAGCGGGTTATTAAACAGTGTGCACCACATTTTTTATGTTATTTTGAATAGACAGAAAAAATATTACAGTCATTCCTTATAATTTAATTCTAAATTCCATTTTAACCGTAGAAAACCATAAAAAACGTTGATCACGTCACGGTCACATACCTAAATTATGTATATGGGCTCATAACAAAATAACGTAAGTCAATCAGAAGACGCGTTACATCCAAAATTAAATTATAATCAAATAAACTCAACGTAAAGAAAAGAAACAAAGTGCAATACATATTTTGTTACTTGATATCAAACAATCATCAAATCATTTATTTAAATGACAAATAATAATAATAGACGGCAACTTAAAATTGATACTAGTAGTCACGTAATTGCATTTCTTACATGGGACTTGCACATAATGTTATGCCAGGATTTTAGGTGTTTGTGAGCCTTTAACCTATACAAATTAAAAGTTAAAATATATCGAAATACTACGGATGTTCTCCTCCAGGAGTAGCAATCCATGTAGATTCCTTTCAAAAATGCACTGTTTAAGTGTTACCTCCAATTAAAATGCCAATTTAAAAACATTTATTAACAACCAAAAATAATCTACACATGGAAAATATTGATATGTATTAGTTATATTCTTATTAACTGGTTCTTTTAACCTAATATTTATATTATATATATGCATTCCTTTATCAAATTTTGCTAGAAAATCTGGACCTTAGGCTCTCTGTTTTTTACAATCCATGACGGTGAGAGCCTTAATGCTCTTTATCTGCATACTTGATGACTCTTGTACAGACAAAACGTACTTATGTAAGCATGATATCAATGATTTTTTATATTATAGAGTATTTAACTGAGATTCAAGAATAGCTTTGAAGGGACGCAAATGATGACTATAAAATTGCAGTCGGCCAAGAAACGTTGCTGCCGCGCATATATAAATCCTGCGAAAGAAGACAAAAAGTCCGTTTCCACATTACGTAAATTTCCATCAGTGCATCTATCATAATACTTTTTTTTTCACTAGCGAGCTCGACCAGTATGAAATAATTTTCATGAAAAGTAATTGCAATATGACGTTTCAAATGACCACATGTTCATATACATTTATAAGAAATGTTTACATATGCAGCCTAACGTGAAGAAGAATTTAGTTGACATGCCGTAATCAAAGATTGTTGTTATCATATTGTATATGCACATTCGTATTCGACTATGATTTCAGTCTAACACAGATATTTTTTTTAATACTGTGCGAATAGGTAGCTAGCCATTTAAAAAAACAGACTGCCGTATCTGTCATCTAATTTGTAAACGAAAAACATGATTTAATTGGGGATCTTGCCTTTTGCCTGTACATCATATCCGGCTTTTCATTTTTGTTTGCCGTTGAAGTAAAAACTGACAAAACAACAACATTGCAGTTTACAGAAAAGACGTACGGTCACTTTACAATATGGTATTTTTCCCTATATGTTTATAATAAACAAAATTGATAAACTTTTCTAACCATTTATAAAATCTCTCTCTTGATAAATCCAAATATATATCAACCATAGTCTAAGGAGTGTTCAGATAATAATTTCAAAACAAAAAGTTTGATTGGTACTGTATTTAAGTGAATTTCAGGGTAATTAAGTCTTTAGTTTCACAACTATATCCGGTATTTGATCTATCTCATTAGACACTGTCTTTTTATGTATTTGAACTACTAACAAGTTTCCGATATCCTGTGCACGATAACTGGAGTAAAGGATTACTTCTTAGAAAGATGTTGTAAAACCACGACTTCGAAGAGGTGAAAATGATGACATTCCTTCGTCAATTTTACGAAAGGCACGACAAGTTGGTTGATATGATCTTTATAAAAAATTATAGCTGTTTCATAGAAAAACGCCAGACAATATGTTTAATTCCGGCGTATTTTCGAGATTGCTAAAAATCAGGAGCCTCTTGCCTTTTTATGGAGTTTCGCTACTCAGTTTCAAAATAACAAGTTTTTCATAACACTAGTATCTTATAATAGGGGACTAATGAAGGAACCAACAAATCAAAAATAAACTATAGGTCAATGTGCTTGTTTTCGAGATATAGGCATTTAAATGTTGGCGGCGAAATGTTCTCTCTTGATTTTCATAGCTTTATCATTGACAAGATTAAGTTCTCAAAGACTATTAAGAAATATCAAGGCTTTTATAAGTCTTTTACAGATTTTACATGATTATACTAGTAATTTATTTATAAAAAAATGGGGGTCAATGGGCGAAACTTTAATGGCATTCAAATCGATAAAACTAAAGGATTCAGAAAATCTGATAAAAATTCCAAAACATGACAAGCGAACTTCCTTAAGTCTTGCATAATTTTAAATTTAGGTTCGTTTATATGTTTTGGAGTTTAGTATGACGTTTAGTATCACTGAGTTAGTACATATTTTTGTTTTTCGACCAGCTTAAGCAACCTCGGGGTGCGGCATTTGCACGCTGTTATGAAGACGCATTGGTTGCTCTCGGCTTGTTTCTGCATTTTGGTCGGTTTGTTGTCTCTTTGACAAATCCACTCTCAATTATATCGTTTTCTTGTATTTAAATGAGTATCTGCCTAACCATATTAAAGTACTGATATCACTTCCGATGGGATTCGTATTGGTCAGTTTCTAGATGTGTTTATTTTGTGTTTTGAAGACAGTTGTTTAAATGTTGTATTTTTTTGGTTTTTGCTATTAAATTGTCTTTTTGTTTCCGATTTATGGGTCAATTATATCATGTTTTGTAGCTTCATCATTTTTATGCCACATTATGGAATGTCATTAGTCGTAATGACAATGAACAACATATAAACAATTATACCATGCTTGTTTATTTTCAAAAAAATCAGCATTCACTAACAATATATAATATTTAAGAAATGCAACCAATTTAACAGCTGTTAACCAGGAAGAAAAAAAGTGAATAACCCATCCTCAATTTATTGTTTACTGTCTAATGCTAGTCTGTAAAAATAAAAATAGGATGAACAAGTAATAGTAAAAAAAGGTAGTTAAAAATAATATGTTATTTGTGACATAAACACATGTGATCAATCGGACAGAGACTTCTGTTGTTTTTTTTTTTTTTTTCTTTACCTGATATCAGACTATTAATCCAAGTAAGAAGGATAGTTCGGTGTAATCATCATTTACAATATACTGTTATTAGCATCTACAAACAGTTCCTAATAACAAATTGTAAGTTAGAATTTCTGAAAATTTCAACCCTAGAATTTTATTACATGTTATTAAGGCTGATGGTTTGAAAACTATTCATTTAAACCTTGGTACGAAACTAAATTAAAATTTTAATAAACTAATGTGTTTCAAACGAACACTTACAAATTACAAATAAACTGTGACAAATATTTATATGTTTTTCTAGCTACCATTTGCTGCATAAAGACTATCGGATTCGCTCTGCAAGTTTTTATCGTTTTCCACATGTTAAAGGACCAATATTTTGGGAAATAAATTCCAATCCAGCACACACGAAATAAAACAAAGACAAGTTATGTTTAGTATTTTAAGAATAAAGACGTGAATATTGTCATTTAAATGTCGGATGGCGGATAAAGAGGATCTCTTTTTTTAACTTGCAGAGGAGTATAACTGCAAATTCAGCATTATTGTAAAAATAAAAATAAAAGGACAAATATTCTTTATCATGCTTACAGGCAATTTGTTATTCAATTAAAAGACTATATATAGATATAATAGAAAACTGATGCAGACAAGTTAATTGTTACTTTGCAAAAAATACTACAACTGCAGAAGTTAGACAAAATTAACAAATAGTTTGGCGCAGTTTATGTCAAGACGGGTTCTTACTGTCATGCTAAGAAGGGACATGATACCACTTACAATGATGATATGGTGTGTTGCCTATCAAGTCACCAACTGTTTTTCAAATGTATTTACAGTATAGTTCAATCATATTTAATTTTAAATATTCCAGTATCTAAGACATTGCAAATTTTCTATTGACACAGACACCAAATCAAAAGATTGAGAAAACATGACGTCCGATTTTCAAAATAGTATTATCAGATATCTCTTAAGTATGTAAAGACTTTCTGCTGTCAATTTTGTTTAGGAATTTATCTATTTCAGAAATTGATGAGATTTTATTTTGTGTTAATTTATTTTTTCAAAATAGTCCATTTACATTAAAAAGGTTTACAATAGAATAATCTATTAGCCGATACTTTAAGTCATTAACTATTTTGACTATTTTATTTATTATGTCTGTTTAGTTCACGCATCATTGTAAATATAACGGAATTTAATGAGACTGTCATCAAAGTGAGAGGTTTAGCGCTTTGGGGATCAGGTTTAATCCACCATTTTCTGCATTTGAAAATGCCTGTACCAAGTCAGGAATATTTCAGTTGTCGTCCAATCGCTTTTTATGTGTTTTGTCATTTGATTTTGCCATGTGATTATGGATTTTACTACTTGATTCTCCTCTGAGTTCAGTTTTTTGTGATTTTACTTTTTAAGCTATAGACATAGTATATACACACACTTTTAGTCGTCCAAAATCATAATTGTATTCCCATTTGGTGACACTAGAAATAAGTATAACTAATGTGCTTACAATTCAAAGAGAATCATCCATATCGTAATCATCTTCATATAGCTCCTTCTTGACAATTATTCTTGTGAAGGACATTTCTATATATATGACATACATAGGCGTACGAGATTGATGACACTAGTTTCAAAGATTAGTGCATATTAGAATCACGTATTCCGTTTAAAGTGTTGTCTTGTATGAGATATCTGAAGTAAGTTTGTAAATGCTTTCTTCATATTCAAACAAATTACATTGAAGCAACATACCAGTTTTACAAAATATTTAGAATTGTATATTTTAATCATCAGACATACAATGAATTTCCGTGCAGCTGATACTCATTCTTAATAAAACGTCACCAGTGTCATACTAGAAAGTAAATGAGCCAGGAGTCTGTCAAAGAAAGTCTCGTTATTTTTTCATTAAAACAAATTATGGAAAAATACCAATTCATTGCTGATTACTATATGATAGGTACTGACGTTGTTCATGTTGTTTGTCTTCCTAATAAAAAGTTAAAGTTTTCTTCTATATGTCCTTCAAACAATGATTTTTTTTCTGTTTAGTCTATTTTGGCAATATCTATTTGACGTGCTTTGGTACCATCATAGTGTTATTGTATTGTAGTATGGTATACTTTTGTACTCAGTCTTTCGTTTTCCCTATTGTGCCTTTTTGTTCGTTTTTTTGACATATTTGCTTGTTTTTATACTGATTAAGATTATAACACAATGTTGACTGTTGTCTGCTGTTTCTGATAATGTTCCCAGTTTTGACCACACATTGTTGTCTTTATAACATAAATGTACTTGACTGGCATACAAGTGAGAGATTCAGCTAGCTACGATACCAGGTTTAATCCATCATTTTCTACACAACAAAATGCATGTACAAGGCAGGAATATGACACTCCTTATCTGTTCGTTTTATGTCTTTGAGCTTTTGATTTTATCATTTGCTTAAGGACTTCTTTTAAGAATTTTTCTCGGAGTTCGTTTTACTGTTGCTTTACTTTTTTTTATTTACCAATATAATCAGACATAAACGATAAAATAACAAAAGAATAATACAATATACTAAGAGAGGCAATATTTACATTATTCACATGCAATATTATGGATGAATCTCAGAAATGCATTCTATTTTTTTCTTTTTTTTTCATTAAGGAATAAATAATTACGGAAACTACATACTAGTTAGTGCAATGTTCAAAGTTGTAAGCTTGTTATCTTTGTGAACGTAACAAAATGTAGCTTTGATGTTCCTTTCAGACAATTTGTAACTTTAATTCGATCCACTCCTGCATCTAGAAGAAGGTTAATTGCGTAGTTAAATTTTTGTAGTGGGAGTTAATTATGATTCAAAGATATCATTTGAGTCACATTACATTGAAAATGTCAATTCTTTTTTTTACAAAATTACTAGAAATAAAGAATTGTAAATTGTAAGTACTTATTCTAAAAAAGAACAAAAAAGAAGAGTAAAGGTTAAAATATGTGGTAAAAGATGTTTCAAATTCAAAAGTTATTTTCAAAAATATAAATTTTAACAAAAATATCAGCCGTTCGTCTATTCAAATACAAATTTGATTATAAGAAAGATAGTATTTTGTAATTGATTGTGATAAACGAATTTAAAGGGGTAAAGATTAAAAAGTCTTCTGTTTTATAGATAATCGATGGTTTTCAAACGAGAAGGTATTTCCTAACTACAATGTCATCCACGAGTGATAGCTATGCAATAAGATTTGGCCGAAAAACACGCTTAATTTTGACAGACCATTGATAAATTGTAGATCGCCATCAAGTCTATGACGCTGTTGATGTTTACATTGATAATAACACGTGCAAACTTAGTTTCTTAGCGATAAGCTCGAAATCTATTCATCTTTATACATTTATTCTAATTGCAGAACTTTACTCACAAACAAAGTTCATCTGAGTCAAATCTAAGTTAAACTTTTATTTCCCCGCTTGTTGACGTGAGTTGCATTACACAAGTCATTTCTCTTTTGTAGTAGGGCGTACATGGCGTTAACCTGTTGTTGTAAGCTTTATAATTTATGAAAAATGAATTATGTTGCAATTAGTTCAGGTCATTCCAAAGATTCCCTGTACTACTTATCTTTTTTTTACGTTAAGATTTTAGATGACAATTTCTTTCCCTCGAGTATCATTACAATTTCAAATATTGTCTTTATGTCAATAAATATATATCAAAATAGAAGAGACAATTTCAGCTTAAATGTCATGATTGTAATTTGACTTTTGGATTTGTCAAAAAAGCAGACAAACGGTACTTAGTCATGTCAACAATTAAATAAAAGAAAACAAGAATGACTACGTCCATAATTTCTCCATTAGTTTGTTATAACATATAATACATCAAACTGTGTTGCACCAGAGAAATATGCCGATCATTTATTATCTTGGCATTTGATAAGCGCCTTGACGATATAAAACAAGTATATTTTTTTATCTATATAGTATGTGAAATTATATTTGTCTGATCGAAGTATAAATCCTTTCACATTTTATCATATATGTTGGGTTTTTTTTTTTTATTGTTGCACATATTCTTATTGTGACACACATGTTTACCTTTTAATTAACATAGTTAACATTAATTCATTAGTCGAAAATAAACTGACAACACCATGGCAAAAAAAGAGGCAATTTACAATAAACAGCATTGAAAATCCTAACGGATGAAAATAAAAGTTGTCCGTTGACAAAATTGTTATCCGTTGAGAGTCCGTTGATGTACTGACCGAATAAAACGGACGTGTAACGAATACATAACGGACACACACCGGATATGCAGCGTACGAGAAATTAAAGGCGACAATAATAATACATGTAAATCGCATAAATATTCAAAATGTTTCTGTGTAACTGGTTTTGGTTTGTTCTTCAAAATGCCACCAAAGGGCAGTGTCTGGCCTGAACAAAAGCTGCTTGATTGTGAAGACGTGCCCTTACTCTAAGATCGATTATGAATAATAAGAGTTCATGAACCTATCAAAGAAATCTGACATACCAATAATTAGCCTTTGGTCCGAGTACACAGTTATCTTCCCTTGATTCCGAATATAGTCCCTAGCGTGGACAGTGTGTTACTTTCCAATCTTTTTTTAATCCCCTTCCAAATTTATTTCTTCATGTTGTAGGCCTCAAATAGCAAGTAGGGGGATAACATTACACTGTGAAAAAAATTGATTCAAGAATTTTAAAGTAAAGTAGTGATTCGGTCCAGCTAAAAAGGTTCAAAATAAGCATTTCGGAAGCTGTCAAAAGATTTCAAGACCCCCTGAATATACAATTGTCCATATTTTGAGTTAGAGCCGATGAAGTTTTCTATTGTTTTGATATAATATGTCCCAAAAGTAGTACACCACACTGTAAAAATATTATTGAGAAAGCGCAGGTGGGATCTTTTTTATTTTCATTTATTTTCTAAAAGAAATGCACTACGAAATAACTGTGTACTCGGATCATTTTTGACGCGAAATTTTCAATTGGCATTTATCCGTTTCAGATCCATTCATCGTCCGGCTTATCCGTTATACGTCCGGTAGAAGTCCGTTTCTCATTCGTTCAGCATCCGTTTTATCCGTTAACCGTCCGGTAGAATTCCGTTGGTGAATTTATCTTCCAAACCTCCAACGGATGTATAACGGACACATAACGGATACAAAACGGAAACGAAACGGACGAGTTCTGTACAAAACGGACGCCCACCGGACGTGCAACGGACATTTTATCCGTTGGACGTCCGTTCAAAACATGCTCAAAAATTTCCACCGGATAGAACGGAGGTCGACGGATAAAACGTACGCTTAACGGACATGCAACGGATATGGACGGACGTCTAACGTATAAGAACGGACGTCTAACGGACAAAAAGTTATCCGTTAGACATCCTTTCGAGCAATCCGTTAAGGTGTGACCGAAGCTTTTTAGTCTAATCATTTTGTCAATCTTACACATTTATGAACTTTAGATAGCGGATCGACGAGACAAAATACAAATCATTGTCAAGTAAACCATAGATGATAATTGATGGATCTAACGTATCATTTGCAGTGCATTGTATACTCTTTATCACCAGATACCCGTGAAACTGAGCTAATACGATTCAGCTATTTTTATTCAGGATAATATATCTTACAAATCTACATACTAGAGAGTGTTTATAGAAGGGGGTAATGTTAAGTAAGTAATCAATGTTAAGCTTGTTACGTGCAACAAAACTGAGTCAAATATCAAATTTAACTACATGTAGTCTTGTTTTGCATGAGGAATACCATTTGCATCGTAACTGCACCAGCAACTGAATTATTATAACTATTAAAACTCACCAGGTTGCTTCTTGACAAATGTACTTCGTCTTTAAGTCTGAAACAATTTGCAAATATTACATGACAGAGTAATTAAAACAACGTGAATTTAAAATTGCAGTTTAACTAAAACAATGTGAAAACAACATTTAAACACTACATGACATATGCTGAACCACTCACTTTTTACTTGCGAATACATGGTTTTCAAATTTGGAAACTATTTTGTATGATAACAACTTTTGTTTTGTGAGGAGGCGGTTTTCAATAGCAAGTATATGGAAAACATCAACTCAAATATATTGAAAATGATGTGATAATGATAAATTAGGAGAGAAAATAAATTTCAGCAACTGTTTTTGGTTAGTATGAAAGAAAACATATAAATAATTCATACCAGTAGTATGAGACATTGTACTTGATTTTGTTCTAAGTTTATTACTTCAAATTAAAGGTTTAAAAGATTCTACAGGTCAACCGGTATACTTCGAATGTTAATTACAAGAACGGAAGTGACTCCATTAAGAAGAGACACAATTGGTGCTTTTAATCTTAATTGTAATAAGCTTTGGATATAAGGTTTTTTGAAAACATATATATATTGACGAGCTCTTAAAAGGTTTCACAAATGGAATTAAAACAGTAATTGTCGTGAAAGTGAACTAATGTACCTTTGCGCTAGGGTGGTAAGGTTAGTAAATACACATATCTTAGAAAAACAAGCAACATTGCAAAGTGGTGTGAATCCGTATTGGTTGACAAGGTAATCAAACATTTTGATATACAGTTTTTTTATGAACTGAAATTTCTTAGACAATGAAAAGGTAAGGATTGCTTTTCACATTTGATTGTAGCTTCATTATAATCATAAAATAGGGACAAGTTGGCGTTTGTCTTCGGGTGTTGATGTTCCCGTTGTTTGAAAACCATTTGACGTAACATAAGCAGACAGTCGTAAAAATATGCTTGTTGTCTTTTAAATTCAGATTAGTGCACTCAAACGAGGATAAAATAGAAAACCCCATTTCAAACTGAGACCTTGTTTATTTGGTTGCACAGGCGGCAGATCATCTCAATTAAATTGTTCAACAACTTTTTATGCCTTTTACACTATGCTATACGATCTATGTAATATCATTACTGAAGGCCATGTAATGACCAGTTGTCACACTACATTAGTTCGTTTTTGATTGACAATTGTCGCATTTGCAAGCTAACCACATGTCTTTATTGTAGAATGTTAATACGTGTGTATTAACGTTGTCAGTTTTCTTCGACCTTTGATTTTCAATATTCACGTTGTGTCATTCGATCCTCTTTTATATATGTACATACATGTTTTGTAAACCTTGGTAAGTTCAAGTATATATTATCACTAAAGTAAACATTGCTTTTTTTATAGCCGATACTGCATAAACCCGAATTAAAAAAGAATGAACATTAATTTTGCTGAGTTTCAAAGCAGTCTGGTTTGTTTCCAGGATAACCGAATAGGACCGACGTGTACTAAGTACTCTGTAACAAATGATAACGTAATGCTGATTTTCGTTATCTATTGTAAATTTCCAATTTCCTGTTTGTTTCATGTTACATCTGCTTTCAGCTGTAAGATTTCTCACACTCTATACTTTATTGTTTCTCCTTTAAGTGCAAAATTCGTCAATAAAAGACATGTGTTCATCGTCAGTGCATTAGAATTGTGTAATGTAAACGTATAACTTATTTACTTCTATGTATGTATACATTTTTTAAAGATGATACCATTTATCTGTGATTACAATATAAACTCTCTTATCAGGAGTATATAACAAACTTTATGTTTTGCGTACAAGTTTGTATTTATTTTCACATATAAAAAGTTAAATAAACCATTCTCCTGCTTTATTGTTACAAATTCAAAAATGAGTAATACGTATGAGTTTACTGCTTTTATAATACTTTAGAAACGTATCTGTTGTACATGTCAATGTCTGATAATAACAAAATCAGCTGCACAACTTGATTACGACAACGTTTGCAATATACATGATTAACTGATTAAAAGATAGTTTTCTTTCG
This sequence comes from Mytilus galloprovincialis, assembly GCA_037788925.1. Lineage (NCBI taxonomy): Eukaryota > Metazoa > Mollusca > Bivalvia > Mytilida > Mytilidae > Mytilus > Mytilus galloprovincialis. Next base: position 158,061 of record JAWDJN010000030.1, read on the forward strand.
CGTATAAGATAATAGTCCAGTCAATACAAAAAATGTACCAATGTATTTTTTCCCTTGTTCTTATTATACAGAAAAATAAGCACAAGTAATGAAGACATACATGGAATTAGTTTTATTGCTGGCGAGGCGAATTTCACATCTATATCATAACGGTAATTACCAGTGGCAGCATATTTTAAAGTTAGAGTATATGATAACATATGATATTGACAAAAAAGAAACATACAGGGATTTAGTATTGTATTTGTTTTTAATTTGTTCACAATTGTATCGCTAATAATCTTGAACATTGTTGAAAGGAATTGAACAAGGAAGTTATTTAGCATTGTGCATAATAGACATTTATAACAGAAGATGATGGTCAATGTATTATGAATTAAACAAAATAAGGTTAATGATTTCGATGAAGAAGAAATAAGTAAAACTTTGAAATATTTATTAAAATAATTTTTTTCACAGTGATATCGTTAAGTATCTAAAGAAAATATAGGTGCCATAAGATTTAAGCAAGGAAATAAACGAATGATTTTCATATTCTTTGATTACATAGTATTGCTAACAAATACGAGTCAGTATGTATAAGACAGAATGCTTCATCACTGTGTCACAGTTGATGATCATCTACTTGTTGAAAAAAAGAGAAAGCATTAATCTTTCAAAAGAAGAGAATGATTTGTATATAATTCAGCTAGGGAATGATGTTCTTTCAGTTTCTGTCTATCAAGTGTATATGTGTGCCATAGTTTCAAGATAAATTCAAATCTAAGAGATTTCTCCAACAATTTGATCAATATCGGTATTGACTTCAAATGGTTATGCAAAATTATGCCCTTTCCTCGATCTTGATATCTATATCATCAACGAGATGCTTAATACAAACATTTATGATAAAAGAGATGATTTTTCATTTCCTATCGTTAATTATCCATGTCTAGATGGTGGCGTTCCCTTGTCACCATCGTATGGTGTTTATATATATGTATCTCAACATGTACGATTCGCTCGTGTATGTAATAACGTATTAGATTTTAGCGAGATATAGTTATGTATTACTGAAAAATTATTACACCAGGGTTTTCGATCTCACGAACTAGTCAAAACTAGACGTACGAATACAGATGGTGAAACACAACAACAATTTGAAATCTAAAAAAAAATTTAGAACTTTAGTTTTTGGTCATAGTACATATAGAATTAGAAAACAAGTTCGTAGTATATGGTTGATCGACAGGTTAAGATATAGAGGCACGTATAAAAAAAAAGAATAATTGCTTAGAATAACCTTAGGTTGAACAAAACACCTTTAGATATGAATATCAGACCAATGTTGATACTGTTATCGCTGTATTGAAGATCCATTGTTGGTCGTTGGCAGATTATTGCTCTTTGGTCTGATTGTTTTCTCCTTGGCACTTTACCTATTTCAACTATTCAATTTTATTTTATAATGTATGACAGACACCGGCACTGATTAATTCTGTGGGGTTTCGTACATAAGTAATTCTGTGACGGAGCCTTATTTGCGATATGTTCTTCTTTAGTTTCCTTGCTTGTATGTCTATGATCTTATCGCTGAGAGTAAGACACGTACTGTAATAAATTGTAATAAAGTGACAATCTGATAATCATAGTCCGATGAATTGAATATACTTCAAACATTGCGAAATATTGTTTAAATTTACTTCAAAATTTTAATTACAAATAAAAGTGGAATATTTCGAAACATTACATTATACATATAAGCACTCAGTTCTGAAAATAATCTCTATTATATCTACGATGTATAATTGGCTTTCAAGTGAATAATTCTACCTCATATAAATCCGTAATAATACAAACTTCAATTTAAATCTTAGGCTGGAGATAAGCTACGTGTATACTAAGCTATAATGCATGTCAACATTGGAATTGAACTTATGGTGAAAAACTTGGTTAAATATTTCGATCCACAAAAAAAATATTCTTATACTTGTAAAAATGATGATTGAGAAATTGACAAGGCAAAGAGACATAAAAACTCAAACTGCAAGTGCTCGCTATCTATTTATATTTTACTGTATCTGCTTGACCGTCTGTAGTTTTCGAAGACAAAAAAGCACACGAAATAATTATATATTATCAAAACCATGCATTGTCCATTGCTAATTTATTGCACTTAGTTATTTTGATAATATTTATTTCCTGGAGATTAATTTATTTCACACACACACATATATATTTAATCATGATATTTTCATAAAGTGATTTTATTCTTACCTTTAACAAATACGAATTATGATTAGTCTTAGCTATTTTTTTAAAAAAGGAAAACGAATTGTAATAAAATATATCTTCTAAATATGTGGCCAAATTCCTAACTAAATATTATGAAACTTGAAATATTAAAATAAATCACAGACTCCTCCTTAAAACTCATAACAAATTAGGAAACTCTCCTTCTAACCCCATGTAGCCTTCCAGATAAAAAAAATTCAAACATTGTACGGGAGATTACATGGTAAAGCATGACAAATCCTTTTCTGCACAAACATATTTCTTCTATGTATACTTTTACTATTTGTCTAGTAAATAATTTTAGTAAATCCATCACTGATAATCATATTTGGGTAAAGGGTCTCCATTAATTTCGTTTCTCTTTTGTGCATATTAACAACAATATCCTGTCATGCATGACTAGATGGTTGCAACTAGGTTGAAAATCGCAAATATCTGCAAAATTGTATAATAGTTATTAAAGGTACCAGGATTATAATTTACTACGCCAGACGCGCGTTTCGTCTACATAAGATTCATCAGTGACGCTCATATCAAAAGATTTATAAAGCTAAACAAGTACAAAGTTGAAGAGCATTGAGGATCCAAAATTCCAAAAAAAAATGTGCCAAATACGACTAAGGTAATCTATGTCTGGGATAAGAAAATCCTTAGTTTTTCGTAAAATTCAAAGTTTTTTAAACAGGAAGTTTATAAAAATGACCACACTATTAATATTTATGTCAACACCGAAATGTTGACTACTGGGCTGGTGATACCCTCTGGGACGAAACATCCACCCCCAGTAGCATCGACCAAGTGATATAAAATTGTAAGTTTATAGATTTTCATAAAAACAAAGAATTGTTGTAATTTTAACAAAATGGTAAACATTGTACGCTGTTTGATTAATTATGTCTTATTATGAACTGTTTGACATGAATGTACATGTTGAGTTTTAATTCATTAATTGTAGTCGATCATTTCAATGAAAATAGTCTAATTGCGTTAAATATCCTCTAATAAGGTCGTCAACACACTTTTAGTTATAATTACAAGACCAAAATTAATACTTTTGTACAGTCAGATAGAACCCGAGACAGCGTATTCACTGGGGATTTCGTATATTATTAGCTATAAACCTCCGCTGCAGGCTTAGTTGCGTAAATTATTTATTCGTTTGTCGTATCGATGAATATGACAATAATAGCACAAGCTTTGTACAAATATATTATACTTTGACAGCTAATCACACACTTCATTACATAAGACAAAACGTCTAGCCAGAAGTACGTTATAAAGAAAGGTGTTGTTGTTTTTTTTTTTAATGATATCGTGGATAATATTCAACGTTGAATATTTTTATAAGTGCAGATCTAAGCAATTTGTAAAGGTTGTTTTGATAAAGTTCACCTCTTATATTTAGTTTGTTTTCCATGGCGTTGCTGAGTTTGCAATGACTCGTCTAGCAATTGAATACATTGTAGCCTTTGGTGAACACCTAATCATATGAATGATGATTCTGCCATATATACATCACTACTCCCAAAAAAATTATATCGATAAAACATGTATCAAAAAGTATAATGAAATTGAGAATGGAAATGTATTCATCTATATGAAAGGTATACTTGTACTTTTATGATAAAGCTCAAAACCGATCAATAAATTAAAAACTAACTAATAATGACTATGTTGACGCTTTTGTAAACCCAATTAAAGGAGTAGTTATTGACATTGACTCCCATCAGCTGTATTGGTATAGTATTGCGATTCTTTCAAATTAAAACCTTGAGGAATAGTGAGATCTTTCAGCGATTTGATCATACATTTTTATATAAGAATGATATCTAAAGGGTTTCCAATTTAGTTACATTGTAAACGAAATGTTGGTGTATGTATTCGAACTGAACGTTTACTTCGACATCGTTTGTATTACTACTAAAAGGCTAAAATGATACAATTTATGAGATTGTTAATCTTCCATTGCAATTTTTTGCATTTATATTGAGATCTTGGTGCTTTTTATTGTAACTTCATTGTATTTTGACTTAATTCATTACAATGCAATGAAAAGATATATCAACTATTTTTCATCCATATTTTATTAATGAAGCATTAAATGCAAAATTATCTATGAGGAAAACTATCTTCAAATTTGTGATCATTCTTGCGTAAGTACATTTTGTTATAGGAATAAGTATTTTTTTGTAAAGTGGGACGTTTAATTTACAAAGAATAAGAGTACATGAACATTTATGTAACGTTTGTGACTCATCTGTCCTGTTTGCAAATGCACTCTCTTCACTTTAAATATAATGGAAGACGAGTTTCATTTCATTGTACAGTGTGGTTGGTATAATGCAATACGGAGACATTATATTAAGCCAAATTATTATAAACGTCCATCGACATTTCATCCATTTTAATTTCCCCATTTACCCGTCAAAATTTGGGTTTAAAGGTAAAATATTTGTTTTTCCTTATCGGTGACCTATATTTTTTATTTGCTCATTCTTTGAAGCTATATTTCAGTTATATTACTTGGACCAAGTGTCAAAAAATGTTTTTTTTTTTATATTCCGATAAAAATATGTCAACACCTCTATTTTCCTTAGCATTTCATTGTCCCTTTTACATACTTGTTTAAAAGTAAAATGTTGAGCTTAAATGGTCCGTGACCCCCTATTTTATTTTTAACCAGTTTGATTCACTTTATAAAAAGAATAAAATAACTATTTAAAAACCAATTGTTCAGAGAACGATTGATGGTCTTTCCCCCAGTAATGATTTTTTTTTATATGAAAATATTAAAATTTGGTTTTCAATGTCAATTTCATCGTCAAATGACAACTTATTGTATGCTGATTCCAAAAATATAAGGTTTCTATACAAAAAAGATATAAATAAGGGAGATATTTTTTTACTTCCGGTTCAAAATATGGTACTTCAGGTACTGTCTTATAGTTTACTTGACGCTGATTCCAAAAATATACTTTTACAATAGTTTATTACAAAAAATAGCTACTTCCGGTTTACAAAAGGTCACTTCCGGTTAGCTTTTTCAACGTCATATTGCTTGCAACCTAATGCAAAAAGTCAAATAGCTTTAACATGACTACATATAAGGTAAAAGCAAAGGTCAAAATCTAGAACTTTTAAATTAACATATGACCTTGAGCTCAATTTCAAAGTCATAAGCCAAGGACCTCAAATCAAAAGACTCTAGGTCTTTACTTTATATTGTTAATGAGTTATATTACCATACGACTGATATTAGATATAAAAGGGGGGAAATCTCGAATCAAATGTTTACGTACCCTTTGGACTAAAATTTATGTGTTATTACATGTCGCGACTAACAATTGTATGAAAATATTTTGTTGATTTCTGAAAATGAGAGATAACAAGCTAAAATCAAAATTTTGAACATAACCTTGACCTTTGACCTTGACCTCATTTCATTTTTTTAACCAAGGACCTCAAATCAAAAGACCCTAGTTCTCTATCACTTATGGTTTACCGGTCAGAAATGCATATCTCTTTTATCATATACAAAAGGGGGATAACTCTCATATGGAGTCTCCGGATAGCTTTGGTCAACATTGATCAAATCATCCTGAGGATATAACGAGCAATTTGGTAAAATAAATTTGTCGGTTTCTTATACAGTTGCGACATATAAGTAATAACAAGAAAAACAGTGTTCGGGGAGATAACTCTTACATTGAAAAGTTTTTGATTACGTGGTGTCAGTTTTAAAAGCGTATTAACTGTTCAATATCATATACCATATATCTGAGCTCCATCTTGCGAAACAAAAAACAGCGATGGAAAAAGAATTAGGCGGTAGAAAAAAAAAATAATAATAGACCAGTTTCACATAAGCGACTTATCTACCATGATCAGGCGATCACTGTTACGCTTAATTTAAAATCTCGCGTTAATTAAGAACGATTAACGAGACTGGGGGCTAACGACCTTAACGACCGGAGCAATCAATCGATCCGTGATTTATTGTAGTGTACTGTACACATAACCTGTGTCACTGTGTATTACACTTTACAGGTAAAGAGACAGTGACAACTAACGAGTTTGTCGGCTTCATGAAGGACCATGAAGGTATTCGGACTACTGTCAGTTCTATTAAATGACATTAAACAGATATTACAGGACGGGGATTTACAGACTTTTAACAATGTCAGTCTCAGCATTAATCTTTTACTTTCCCATGAAGGATGTCAAATCGGTTCTCACGTACATGGTTCGAAAGTTTGCAGTGTACGTGGGAAAAAAATCTTAACGATATACCTGATTTTGACCATGCAAAATTAAAGGTTTATTTGTGTGAAAGCACAAGTAAAACGTTTGACAAAGAAAGTTTGCGTGCTTACAAATCCCTGAAAGCATACAAGTTTTTTGAAGAGGGCTATGTGCAGAAATTACTTAAAACTCGACTTCAAAGTGATGGATCAGAGACTGAGTATTATATCGTCAAGGCAGATGTAATGGCATCAATGGCACAAAGAATTTACAAAACCTATGTATGCTTCCGTATGAATGATGGTGGAATTTCTGGTGGTGCATGTTCCTGTGTTGCAGGGTATGTATTTAAAAAATATATATATACTTTTTTTATTGAATTTCTTGAAATTTGGTGAAGTACAAACCACTGGCAAGTTTTAAAAAAAAATCAAGATTATATCAAGCCAAGGCTTTGTATTTTCCCTTATTTATATGATATTTATTATGACATTGAAAACCAAAATTCTACATGTACATGTAAAAACAAAATTTTCCTTTTTTAATCACAATCATTGTTGCTATTTACAGTTCTACTTTTTTTTTATCAATGCTGAAATAATTTTATAATATAATTAAAACCTATTTTATATCAACCAAGTCAACATGATTTAGTATTTATATTTATAACTCAGAACTGTCATGTGTTCCTGTGTTTCAATTTTCAATTGATAAAAAGAATGAATATTTTTGTTCTTGCTATTTTACCCATTTGGTCTCGAAAAAACTATTTTAATATTATCCCCTGGACATTTATCAAACTACACTCAGTCATTTACCCATCTGCAGATTATTGATGTTATTACATAGTTTAATGTGAAAGTACTAATTTTTCAGAAAAGGAGAGGCATGCAGTCATATAGCTGCATTGCTGTTTGCCCTTGAAGATTTTATCTCAAATGGTTTCAAAGACTTGCCAGTGGCCAAGACAGTTACAGATAAGTTGTGTAGTTGGAACAAACCTGCCAAAAGGAAAGTGGAGCCACAATCGATACACAACATCAGGATTGTAAAGTAAGGATACATGTAGTTTTAAATTAATACTTGTGCATTGAACATAAATTGCATATAAAATGTAGGTAGTCAATGATTTCAGAGTGACTGTCATGCACACCAAGTTTATCAGTCTGTTTATGCAGATACCATTTATTTATCATGTGAAGGCTACATTTAGTACCCAGTATATTTTTTTTATTTGTGACATGTATTATATTGCTTCCAATTATTTTCAGGTGTTCTTATTTCTTTTAAATAAATGAGTTGTCCTGGACGTGCTTGAAATATTTGCCACTGAATGTTGATCAATCAGCAATCAATTTAGTAAGATTCATTGACATTGTGTTACATTTGTCACTGCAAAAATCACATAAATATTTCATTGGTTGTTTCACAGAGTATGTGAAAGGGGTACCACTCGTACTGTTCCGACTTCTTCAGAACTTTGCATATACATGTAAACCTTAATCCATTTTACTATTTGAATATAAATGTACTTGTATGTATAATTTATGTATAAAATTAGTGTTAAACACCAATCAATCAGTCAATCATGTAAATAATTATGTTAATTTTCTTTGAAGACAGGAATATGGTAAAACACCTGAGCAGAAAGTGACTTTTGAGAAATTAAATTTTGACCCAAGACATGCGACAGACAGAACTCGGAATGAAACATCTGTTAAGAAACTGTTTAAGACATTGATGGAAGTCAATCCAAACTGTGGCTTTGTTAAATACAACAGTCCAATTGAATGCCATCAAGCAAATTGTGATAAGCAATTGGTGCTTAAATCTGTTTACCCTCTAAGTATTCAAGAAATAAAAGAAAGAGGTGAGGCATTTACAAAAACATTAACTTTAACTAAAGAAGAAGCAGAAATCATTGAACAAAAATCAAAGGAGCAATCGAAATCAGCTGATTGGCATGCTGCAAGAGTTTATCGACTTACAGCATCAAATTTCCATAGAATTGCATTCCGCAGAGATTCAACAGAGGCTACAAAGTTATTGAGTAGTTTATTGTACAACAAGTGTAAACCAACTTATGCAATGCAATTCGGATTAGAGCAAGAAGACACTTCTGCTCAACGATTTGTTCAAGATATGACCAATAGGAACACTAGTACTTCTTTCAGTATTCAACTAGAAAAGAAAGGATTTATTATTGATATAGATCATCCGTATCTTGGTGCCTCAGTAGATAGAATAGCAACTATAAATGACCAAAAATATATTGTTGAACTTAAAAATCCACCCTCAACATGGAATTTAAGCATTGAGGACGCTGCTGGTAAACTTTCTTGTTTGAAAATTGATGAAAACAATGTTGTGACTCTAAATAGGAGGAATGCTTACTTCACTCAAGTCCAGGGCCAGATGGCAGTTCTGAACATTCATAACTGTTATTTTGTTCTATGTACAAAAAGTGACATTCATGTTGAGTATGTTAAATTTGATAAACATTTTTGGAAGTCTGTAATGTCCAAACTTAAAACATTTTATAACAACATCTTTTTATCTGAAATTGTGTATCCATCTGTTAAATATGATCTACCAGCTCTAGATATTGGTAAATTTAAGACATAAAAACACTTATCTTTAAAAAAGATAAAGATCATTCATAAACTTTTATTGTGTTAGTTTCTTATTGAAATGAAGTGAATTCACCATGAAATGTACACTGAGGAAAAAGAACTTGCTGATTAAGTGCATGAGTTAAAAAAGGGGGGGGGGTGGTGTCCAAACATCTAAGTGATTGAAGTCCGATGGAAAAATATGGGGTATATATATATATCGCAGAGCAATTTATATTTTTCTACACATTACATGTTATTCTATTCTTGAAGGCTATACGCTGAACTATAGTTGTTAACATTCTTGTCCTTTGATCTTTTGTGGATAGTAGTCTGATTTGCAATCATACAACAAAAAAGTATTCTCATATTTTATTCTTATATGAACATGATGTAGCATGCATGTATTTCATTTCAAAATCACATGTTTTAATGTTCAATTAAGTTGCCTGAGCTGAATCACCATTTGGATGTTATATCTGAAAAGTACATTTGTATTTAACTTTTACTTTTTTTTGGAAAAAAAGGGGGGTGCTTAACAGAAATGTGTGCATTTATTTCTCCTTAGGGATATTTAGTTATAAATTCTTTTGTCTTACTAACCAACTAGCAATAAAAAGTATGGGATGGCACTTTTCCCCATCAAATCTTTGATAGAAATATTATTTTTCCTTGTACAATGTACATGTATAATCTGGTATAGGAAAGACCGTATAGTTTTATACACATACATGTATTCATAATTTACAAGGTTCTTAATAATTTCTTTTTTTTGGAAGCTACATGTAAAACAGAACTAATGCAAATAGATAACAATTGATATTACATTTTATTAATTTCACACTTGATTATAGGTGTCTGAAAGTTTGTCAAGTAGGAACAGGTTTTAAAAATGTCCTCTGCAACCATTGTAAGGGTGACTGGCATTGTTCCATTCAAAATATGAAAAGTTTTAGTTCTTTGAATTGCCCTTTCAACATGTATCCTAACCTCAGCTATCCGACGTGTCTCCTCAACCTGACTGGCACTTAACTGGAATTCTCCACAACGAAAAGGAGGGATATTTAATGTGGCACCACATTTTTTGAGATCGTCAGAAATGTCAAATCCTCTATCAGCCATAACATTATCTCCTTCTTTCACTAGATTGAGAATACCAGATTTGTTAACGATAAATCTGTCTGAAGCTGCACCTCCATAAAGTGTAGACACAAATGTCACAGTTCCATCTGGAGAAATACCAACAAGTATTTTATATGTGTTTCTATGTTTATAAGATGACCATGTTTGTCGCTGAGCCTGTAAAGCGGATGGTTTTTGAACATATATCTCTGTGCAGTCAAGTATTACCACTGTATTAGGAAACTTGGCAAATGAAGGTGGCATATGTTCATTAACTTGCTCTCTACTTGGAAATGGGAAAAGCAATTCAAGCTCAAGTCTTAAAAATCTTATCCAAGTGTTAAATAGTTTAGAAAAGTGAGTCTTTGAAATTGCAAAACGAGCAGCTATATCCTCCACTAAAAGTCCCAACCTCAAACGCACGAGAACAGCAAAAAACTCATTGTCAATAGAAAGACTTCTAACACGTCCCCGATTACCAATGTGGCCTGTTGTAGAAGTTTGTTTCCCTCTCCAGTATGTAAGTCTCTCTGCTTTTGGTCTTAAGTATTCTAATAAAGCATTGAATGTTGCAATATTAGGAAGTCCTGTATAAAATTGAACATTTTCATCATTTGTCAGCAAGGTCTCCATACAAAATTTGTGCTTCGACAGTTCATTTTTGAGTGTTTCTTTCTCCTTGTGAACAGTCTGTAGTTTTGAGGATAGTTCCGATATCAATTTCTGTTGTTGTCTACATTTGATTTGCAGCAAGCTTGAAGTTGTTGTCACCTGAGTAGCTTTCTGAACTGTTGTTATGGCATCCACAGTTTGCTGTACATGTACATGGTTTGTTTGTTGAAATTTATTTTCACATCTTGGTTGACATTGAACCCCTGTTTCTGTTACTTTAGTTGCATTCGGATGAACCCAAAATTTATGGTAGGCATGGTCTGATGTATATGTGTGCACATTTTGTCCTGGAATAATTAACGTTGCTGTATACAGAGAAGGGTCAGTGCTTTCTACTTCCACTTCATGTTGCACGTCATTAATATCAATAGGATACGATATTTGTCCAGTTCTAGTCAGTTTCTTCTTCTTACTCTGTGTCCCATGTTCAACGGCCCGGTCAAACTCAATAGCCCTTTTGCTTGCCTGTGTCTTTCTTTTTGGTGTTTCCGCGTTTGAACTTGCCAAAGGTAAATTCATTGTAGGAACATAGTCAATATTAGTTGGATCTGCATTTTTTCTACCTAGAACGAAGTGATGTCCACAAATTTTAGTATTATCTGTAACTACGAATTTATATTTTCCTGTAAGGGCACGGCCAGTAGCATGAATCCACGAGTTTCTTCTAGACAACGGAGCCTTTGGAAATTGATGAAATGCGTAGCCCTTAGGTAAATCTGACCGTCTGTTGCTGCACCCGACAACACAACAGTAGTCTCTTCCACCCATGTCAAAATATGTTCATTTATGTATTAAACTATCTTAAATTTGACGAGTTATAACATGACCTAGTTGTTTTGATCAATAATAGCGTCCAGGTAAAGGTAAACAGTGATGCACGTGACTGATCGTAATCAGTAGGTCAAGCATGTAGCCCCCAGTAAACGAAATAACGGACAAGTATCGTGAAATCTCGTAGTCAACTAATTAGGTCACGCCTGCGCAATCAAATGTGAAACTGGTGTATTAAAAACCAATTGTTCTGAACAATTGAAGGTCTTTCCACCAGTAAGAATCTATTTAAAAATGAAAATATTAAAATTTGATTTTAAATGTCAGTTTCAGCGTCAAATGACAGTTTATTGTACGCTGATTCCAAAAGTAAATGGTTTCTGTATAAAAAAAGGGAGATAATCTTTTATTTCCGGTTTAAAAAGTTTACATCCGGTATTGTTTGATAGTTTACTTGACACTGATTGCAAAAATATATGGTTTTATATACTTTTACATTGATTTAGTACAAAAAATATCTACTTCCGGTTTAAAAAATGTCACTTCCGGTTGTCTTTTTTAAGGTCACATTGCTTACAACCTAATGCAAAAAGTCCCATGGCTTTATCATGTGTACATATGAGGTTAAAGCAAAGGTCAAAACCTAGAACGACAAGTAAGCATATGACCTTGAGCTCAATTTCAAGGTCATAAACCAAGGACCTCAAATCAAAAGACTCTAGTCCTCTACTTTATATTGTTAATGAGTTACCTTGCCATACTTATGATATTAGATATGAAAAGGGGGGCAAATCTCTACATACCCTTTCGACTAGGATTTATGTGTTACGACATGTCGTAACTAACAATTTTGTGAAAATATTTTGTCGATATCTTATATGATTTCTGAAAATAAGAGATAACAAGCCAAAACCAAAATTTTAATCATGAACTTGACCTTTGACCTTGACTTCATTTTCATTTTTTTTTTGGACCAAGGACCTCAAATTAAAAGACCCTAGGCCTCTATCACTTATTGTTTTCCAGTTAAAAATACATTTCAAAATTTTAAATACAAAAGGGTAAATAACTCTCATATGGAATCTCTCAGTCAAAATAAAACAGAACATCCTGAGGATGTAACGAGCAATTTGGAAAAATAAATTTGTCGGTTTCTTATACGGTTGCAAAGCCTTTGAGATAACAAGAAAAACAGTGTTCGGGGAGATAACTCTTATATGAGAAAGTATTCGGTTAAGCAGTGTCAGCTTCAAAAGTGTATAAACTGTTCGATATCACATTCCAACTAACTAAGCAAAATCTTGCGAAACCAAAAAAACACCGAAGAAAAAAAATTTGGCGGAAGAAAAAAAAATAATCAGAAGAAGAAAATCAATAGGTCTTTCCACGGAAAGGTGGAAAGACCTAAAAATACGGCCTTCTGTTAGAAACTTCGAATATGTCAGAGCCACCTTATACGTAGAACAGACATGTTATAAGTTACAAATACTTAATTTAGATCATTATTCTTCTCGGATTTATACATTTATCAGTTGTGTATGTTTAATGTATTTAATTATGAAATATTATATTAGCATGTTTATTATATTTGTACTGATGAGTATTCAAACAAAAGCTCCTATAATTAATATAGCTTCTAAGAAAGCGAGCAACAATTAACCAACTGTCGTCAATATAGGTTGCATTTCTGTAAATATTGACAATGCATTTTCCCATAGGAACTCCCTTTAAGGCTAAAACTGTGCCACTTTTACTATGAAGTTTTGAAAACAATCATATCCTAGAATGGAAAGTTCATATGCCCTACTATCTTTTCCAAAGGTCAAAATATAAGGCTGTGTGGCATATTGTCAACGTTTATATGCCCCGAACTTCTAAGAGTTTAAACTAACACTAAATTTCTTAACTACCCCTGCCTCGACTGTAGGGTTACCATAGATTTCAAAATAAACAATATTCACAGTATATTTACTGGTAATATTCCTAAATTATGTCTCTATGAGATGCAACCTACAGATCAGAACTGGGAACCAGTGTATAAACAAAATTAATTATCTATGAATATTCTAAATCTACCCAAAAGAGGCGTGGTTTCAGAAACAGCTGTATTTACACAGTGCAACCTATAGGCCGTTTTTGTTTGTTTCTATTTTGAAATATTAAACTACCACCCACATGTAGTTTCTGAAACAATAAAGCAACTTTATTAAATAATGTGCATTGGTACTTGACATTTGTTTGCTACGACTATCTTGGTTGTAGAAAGTTGAAATGAACTGCTGTTCTATCAAGTATGTATATAAACATGCATTTCTATTGTCCTATGAATGTATTATATACCGTATCTATTGAATATAGTGACATGTATATATGATAAAGATTTCGGTAAAAAGCAAATGATGTTCTTCAAGAATATTATTTGGGAAAAAGGTAAATCACACAAACACTAAACTCAGCGGAAAATTCATAACGGAAAGTCCCTTACTAAATGGCTACTTAAAAAGCTCAAACACATCAATCGGATGAATAACAACTGTCATATTCCTCACTTGGTACAGGCATATTTTCATATGTAGAAAATGGTGGATTAAACCTGGTTGAAATCATACTAAAACATAAAAAAGAAAGAACAGATCAACAAGTCAGCACAACATTAAATAGAAAAAAAAACTAAGCGACACGACCCAAACTGCTGTAGTTACGATCATCGGTGCTCTGACAATAGGAAGAAAGTTCTACGATTAGTATACCATATGTTGTTCTATGTAAGGTTTTAATGATCTTAGTAATTTTAAGAGCTCAGTTTTGTCAATAAGATAAATTAAGGTATGATGGGAAATTTTGTTCTTCTCTTCCAACTTTCCCTAAAAAAATATATACAAATTAAATATTACTCATCGTCACTAAGGCAAACCTTCAGCATGGGTTTGCCAAACAAAAAAGAAGAACTCCTAGGATTACTTTAGAGTCTTAAATCAATAAAAGTCGTGAATAATAAGCAACAGTAAAATAGAATTAAAATGAAAAACAATTAATCAAAATGTATATAAAAACAAATTATCATAATATATATAAAAAAACATTCACGATATTCATATGACAAATGACGAAGCGTAAAATGTGAATATGATAGACATGTGTTTTAAATCATAATCTTATTGATATTAAAAAATAGTAGTAGAGACAAAAGAACACACTTAAAACGATTATATTATTTTAGTTTTTATCGTTATCTTCTTTAACGGCAATTATTATTGTAAGTATAATCATCATTAATTCGTGGAAAACAAAGTGAAAGGAGAACACACAAATTATGAACATACGTTAATATTTATGTTATGCAAATCAAAATATTCTGGTTGTGTAAACAAGTAGTTTTAAGTATTTAATCTTCGTTGCCTATCCAATGTTTCAGTGTTCTTGCATACGACCTTTGTGAATTAATGGGGGAAAATTATCTTATATTCTAACAATTTTCCATACATTGAAAAGGACTGCCGCATGAATTTATAAAATACGAACGTAATTAAGGATAAATGATATGACACAATACGGGTGTAAATGAACAAAATAAGACATGACGACATAAAAAATGTATGGCTAGTCTCTTTTTGTCAAATAAACACACTCGTTAATATTCCAAAGGTTTATTTGTTGTTTGGTAAATATACCATGTATATCAAGTACTTAACTGTCACCCAAGTCAATCCCGATTCTAAACGATAGGTTAATTTATAATGAATACAACAACCATCAGTTGTATTGTACTTTTTTTTGTTTGGAAAATAAGTACAGTTAGGATCAGTTATACCTTATCGATATAACTGTCAGAACCATATATCGTCGAAAATTACCTAGTAATCTTGGAGGGGTTTCAAGGCCCAGTGTATTTGATAATTTATTATATTATATATATTTATACGTATGCGCTTATGTACTATACTGTAAGGTTTTGCCCGCTCTGATGAAAATTATTGTTAATAAAGCTATATAATTATATTTTTTGTTTTGTAAATTACAATTTGGAATAAGATAACAATTTCAAAAAAGCAATTCCAATAGGGAAGTTATTATAGCAATTTAAGATAGAAAAATATAGATTCTCAGTGACTCAACTATATTCGTACTCTTAACGAAGTTTATCTTATACTAAGTGATTCATTTCCTGTTGATTTTCTTCTTTTTTTATTTAGGTGATCTGTCTGCTTGAAGCTGGAAGCTATTGAGACACTTTAATTTAATTAATCGTATATCACAACAGAACTTATTAACAAATCAAGTATCAGTATTTATAGTTTTGAAAAAAGTAAAATTTACAAAAAACTGAGCTCCAAGAAAAATTTAAAACGGCAACATTTCCGAAAAAGACAATAAAATATCCAAAGTAGATGAAAACAGACTGAAAAATAAATCTTCAAATCTAGAGGGACGCATATAATTGTTAATTATATCATTCTCTTGAAGATAGCTGTCTCAAATACAATCAAGTCGGAACTCCTTTTATTAATCAAATGACTATCAAGACATTGAGTGTATGCTTTTTACTTTCTAAAAGAACGCTAGCCAAGGAGTGTCATGTTTTTATTTAAATACTCTTACTCGAGTCAGTGCTAAATTA
Source organism: Mytilus galloprovincialis (assembly GCA_037788925.1). Classification (NCBI taxonomy): domain Eukaryota; kingdom Metazoa; phylum Mollusca; class Bivalvia; order Mytilida; family Mytilidae; genus Mytilus; species Mytilus galloprovincialis. The sequence goes on from JAWDJN010000030.1 coordinate 174,372, forward strand.
CTAACAGTTCTGGATCTATATCATCAACCAGGAATCCATAAGAAAACTCGACAGCAATTAGCATATGTCTTTGAACTGATTTTTGAACAAACAGCTATTTGTACTAATATTTAGTTATGATATGCTAAACAAAATGTAGAAAACGTTATTGTAGTTATTTCAAATAACTAATGAATTGAAATGAAAGCATTTAAAGACGTAAAATGCAGTTTAAAACAATGTTATATATACCTGGATTTTATAGGATATTTTCTAGACTATCTAGACTTAAATTATGTAATGCATGCCAAGTATATTTAAAATTAAGATATTAAGAAAATATATCAAGGGGTAGAAAAATAGTATAGGTCAAATACAAGCAGACAATGCAACATACTATCACCAGAAAATAAGTAAAAATAACAATGACAAAACAAGCTGCGGACCATGATATTTGAATTAATTTATAACAATATCATAAATATTAAGCAAACAAATAAAAACCCGATTAAAAAAACTAAAAGCAGTTTTGAATCGACAAAGGTAAAAAGAATGAAGGCAATACTAGTTTTAGATAAACAAATTATTTGTTGTGACAAATAGTTCTATTTAGTATTGTTTCTCTATTTTTTTCTCTATTTCTCTTTGTGACGTATAACATTTTCTGACGTCAGACACACAAATCAATGAATGTGTTTGTAGATAGATGTTTTTGTGTTCTGTTAAATTGTTCCTTTTAAAATTGTTATACGATGATGACTGATGTACCCATATTTTGACTATTTTATTTATTGTGTCTCTTTAGTTAACGCATCAATGTAAATATAACAGAATTTGATGAGACTGTCATCAAAGGGAGAGAGTTAGCGCTATAAAACCAGGATTTATCCACCATTTTCTACATTTGAAAATGCCTGTACCAAGTCAGGAATATGACAGTCTTGTCCATTCGTTTTTGAAGCGTTTGTTTTGTTAATGTGATTTTGCCATGTGATTATGGACTTTCCGAATTGATTTTCCGCTATGTTCAGTATTTTTGTGATTTTACTTTTTGCATGAAGGTAACTAAATATATGGAGACCTTAAACTATTGTAATGATTAAGATGGTCGATATATATACATTTAATCCCTTTCTTCGTTGGAATCAAATTATCAGACAAATTAAGTTCATTCTAAATGAAAGGCTATCATTCAATTAGCTACTAAGCAAATTCTTGTTTTGGTTCTTTAAAACCATTGGATATTTTTTCTCGAATACTTGGGACGAATTTTATTGCATCGGCGTCTAACTAAAACATATTTTTTTTGCGCAGCAGTATCTAAACAACAGCTCTGATAACTTACCTAGTAGGTAAGAAGCTCATTTAATTTTTAGCACATTGCTTTCATAGTTATTTGATGTCCGCTATTTCTATTTCTAATTTAGTTCGCATTCTTGTTCATGAAACATAATAATTTAATTTTGACGTAACGCGTCTTCTATTTGGCTGTTATTTTGTTATCAGCCCAGAGACATAATTTAGTCATGTGACCGTAACATCATCAACGTTTTTTCATGGTTTTCTACGGTTTAAAATGGAATTTAGAAGTAAATTATAAGAAATGACTGTAATATTGTTTCTGTTTATTCGAAATAGCATAAAAAATGTGATGCACACTGTCAAATAACCCGCTACGCGCGTTATTCGGTGTGCACCAATTTTTTAATGTTATTTCTTCATAGACAGAAAAAAGATATTACAGTCATTCCTTAATTGTTTGAAAAAAAAGGCACGATGTATATGATTGTGATCGATAAACTGGAAACATGACATAATAAAGTAGCTGAACCAATGTGGCTACCTGCAACTTATGTTGTACTCTGCCATATGACATTGTTTCTTCGTTTGGTTTGATTGTTTGGAGTTGGTGTGATCTGTTGTGTTATCCAAAATGTTAGTTTTCTCTCATTACATATACATGGATAATCTACATTAGAGTAACACGAACAAAACAACAATGAGGAGTTTAGGATATAAGTTGCTCTAAAAGGGTAAGCAAATTCGTCTCTAAGAGTAGTATCCGTCAAGTTGTCAATTGTAGGATTTGTAAAAGGACCACTTTGATAGCTCAACAAATTAAACATCAGGAATAATCAAGTTCATATTTTTAAGTTTCATATATTGAATCGTCTCGTATTTATCAAGGTAAAAGAAAACGGTTGTATGTATTATTGTAAGGTTCTATCAACTGCATATTTATGTTTGTTATTAAAATCATTTATTTTTCAGAGTAAAAAGGACAAGATTACTATAGGGACTTGAATTGGCAAGAGTGGTAAATGATCAGTACAATGAAGATGATTTAAAATTGTATTCTGAAGCAAAACAAAAATTCAAAAACAAAACTAACAAAAAGCACGATATGAAAATAACATAGAAGAGGCGCAAAGAATAATGATGTAAGATATGTATTTCAGTGTATCATTAAAATGGTAGTAAAAACACAACACAGTTGAAACTTAATATATTACCTCCATTTGTATTTGTATAGTTATATTATTTTTATTGCAATCATTACTTCTACGATTTGTTTTATCGACTTTTAGTCGACAACATTGTGCAAATAGGACACACAAATTATAAACATACGTAACTGTTGAGTTTTATTTTGCAATTTAATATACCCTTGTGTATTTTTCTCATTTGCATATACAATTATTCCATTTTTTCCTTTAAGATCATTACTGTATTTGAAGTACTTTGTTCCATTATTTGGAATAGGATTCCATGTGGTTAACAGTAATTCAGTGATATCGACTGAGTAGTAAGAATATCTAACTTGATTGTGAAAAATGGTTGGTAAAAACATTGAACTTTTCCCAATTTGCTGAAATAAATAAATACCTTGAAACACGAACTACAACAAAAACGCAAAAATCAAACTATATCAACAATCATTTTATCAAAGTAAGAAGTGTGTTGCATTCGTTCTATTTTTAATACCAGTATAACATTTAAGGTAAATATTAATTCTGGCAATACATGTAAGAAATTTCATGATGTAATAATGGAAATATAGTTCAGTAACTCTAAAAACATACATATTGAAGCATGATAAAAATATCATAAGAATGAGCGCATAAATGCATCAAACGTAAAAGAATAAGGTGTTCATGCTGAACGTGGCGTCGTCAACAATGTTTAAGTTTGTGATAAGGTTAGTTTATGGGGAACCACTAGATCAAATATATTTGATATGCAGTTGTTTTATCTATTAAATGGGTCAGTTCTATTGAGATTAACTTGCCTCGCCCCCTAGGTCATGGAGTAGTTACTTTGAAACTGCTGTTTTGATTCCATGTTTTAGGTTTTGATATTAGATATGCAATTTTATTAGCATAGGCACATCTATTATTATATCATAATTATATCAAATATACGACTTTTTATTCGTACAGTGACGGTATCATTTCACGAAGCTTATTGATATTTAGGAAATGTAAGTTTGCGATTTGGTATTAATATGTTTGCTGTTCATAAAGGTATAGACATTTGAAAAAATAACGCAATTTAAAAACGGAAATTACAAAGCTGTAAGTAATAGCGACACGTAATTCAGTTTGGATATATATTTTCTCAACTCACCAATCAATCAAACAGCGGAACTTATTTACAAATTGATAACTTCAATATTTCCATGTAAGCTTTAAAGTATACTTCAGAATTTTATATATTCGAGAAATACATAAATCGTTTAGTTTCAGTGTCTTCGTTTGTCTTTAAGTAGTATAATGTCTACAGACAAAATTGACCGTAGATAGATTTGGCGATTGTCTTATAGCTCCAGACGTTTTCTAGAACTCAGACATCCTTGGTAATAAATTCCTTTGAACATTTTTAAATGCAAATGGTGTAACAAATAACATCTTTGTCTTACCGTTCAGATATATATATCCCATTTACCTTCGGTGATGTAGTCAAGATATGAAACATACTTAAATGTATCTGTAGTACCTTTTTAATTTTAATTTCGATGAAATGAATCAACATTATAGCAAACGAACCCAGAATACTTCATTGAGATAACAGAATCAATGGACAGTCAGACATGAATTATTAGGATCATGTATTAAGCTTAGAAAATTATTGTAATAAGGCCGACTTATTAGGAGAACGTAACAAGTATACGAAAGAATAGCCGACTTAAAAAAATGATAAAGCAAATTGCTAGAGAGTATAAGAATAGAAGAGGATTACTTCAGTCTGCCTCTTTATTGACAATAAAAAAAATTAAAAAAATCACCAAACTATGGATTCTGGTCGTAATCATACAATCCTGCATTTCAGAGCATCTTAGTACTCAACCCTTCCTATTTGTACATAAAGTGTTGATTCGTTTTAAATTATCAAGGCAGAATTTTGGAAAGTTGTTTTTTCTTCATCTTTCGTTTTAAACTCAATGGAAACCATCCATTTACAGTTAGCACAGATGACCTCAAAATCGTATGAAAGTGGAACAAAATGTATATATCCTTTCTTCTATTATTTGTTTTTGGGGGAGGAGGGTTCTCATTCTATAATTGTGAGTCTTCTGTGTAGTACTGTGTGTTTTATTGCGTCTGTTGTTACTTTGATTGTGTATGTGTGCTTTGCTTTATAATACAGTTAATAGCTTATATTAAAGTGTAAATTGTTATCTTAGAGACTGAATACAAAGATAATTTTATATTGAATTTAATTTGAATGTTCTTATAATTGCTTATCTAATAGGGTTGTTAAAGAAGAAATCAGTAGGATTTGATAATTCTTTTGGAAAATGCTGCACATTTATTTCTTTTGAGCCCTCTCTTGAATAAACAACAGAGAAAATAATTCATCTTATCTAGACATTGATTATTAAGTATCTTTAATTAGTATTAGTTGTCTTTATGTTTTTGGCACAATGAAATCGATCAATGTACCATAACTAATCACCATCTACTCGCCGAAAAAAGAAATGAACAAGGCATTCCATATCAATCTTTTATATCTATATGTGTCCGCTAAGAAATTAGGGTCTTTTAATTTCCATATATCAACTACCTATGTCTGACATGATTGTTCCTAGGCGGGTTAAGTAAAGATATATTTGGCAAACATTTTCTTGATAATTCGTATAATGAATGGACTAGGAAATTGTATAGCAATGAAAGTGGGACGAAAGCTACCAAAGGGACAGTCAAACTCATAAATTGAAAAGAAACTGACACTTCCATGGCCAAAAATAAAAAGTCAAACAGACAAATAATAGTACAGAAGACATAATATAGAAAACTGAAGACTAAGCAACACGAACCCTACCAAGAACTGGGTTTAGTTACGATACATTTGGCAAACATTTCCTTGGTTATTCGTATAATGAATGGACTCGGAAATTTTATAGCAATGAAATTGGGACGAAAGATACCTGAGGAACAGTCAAACTCATAGATTGAAAAGAAAATGACAACGTCATGGCTAAACATAAATGGTCAAATAGACAAATAATAGTGCAGAAGACACAACATATAAAACTGAAGACTAAGCAACACGAACCCCTTCAAAAACTGGCGGGTGATCGCAGGTGCTCCAGAAGGGGAAGCAGATCCTGCTCCACATGTGGCTCCCCTCGTGCTGCTTCTGAGATTACAAATCCGGTAAATAGTCTTATTCGGTAGGTCACATTCGTGAAAAGGGAAAGGGTATTGTAGTTATGACATAAGGAACATATCCGATATTATCTGTGAACGGTTTTTCCGTAACAGTCAACCAACTCGTGATGGCGTCCGTAAAATTTACGGAGGGATGATTTAAACTTCACCATTTGGAACTCTTGGTTTAATTGATTCTATTTGAGCAGCAATCCTCTATCAAGGAAATCGTGATAGGAAATGCAAGCCCGGGACTATCGTATCAATTGGGAGATATACTCCGTATGCAGGCGCTGCTGGAATGTTGTTACATAGAAATGGAAAGTTAACAATTGGGAAGCTGAAATCATCTCTTTTGTCGTAAAGTTCTGTTTTCAACCGACCCTCATTGTCAATTTCTAGATGTGAGTCAAGATATGAGGCAGACTTAACTGTATCTGTAGTATCCTTTGTCTCTAGTTCGATGGGTTAGATTCGTTCAACATAGTCACCAAAGTTTGTATTATTTATTGAGCGAACATTATCTATATAGCGAAACGTAAAGTTAAGGGATATTGATCATTTATCTTTTTTCCTAAGAAGTTTAGTATGAAGTCAGTCTCATAATAATACAAAAACAAGTCGGCAAGAAGAGGGGGACAATTGGTTCCCATTGGAATCCCTACAGTCTGTTGAAACACACGTCCTCTAAACCTAACAAATATGTTGTCAATCAAGAAACCAAGCATCTTGATAATGTCAGTTTCAGAAAAAAAATTGTTTGAATCAGAGTGATCCTTTACAAAGTAGGATTCAGATTCAAGATAAGATACTTAATCTACGTCCGCCATTCTTTGTAATGAAACAAAGTAAGACCAACTCTTTCAATTTGGTTTTTAGTTTGGAATGGGGAATACTTGTGTAAGGTGTAGACAAGTCAAATATTTTGATATTATTGCAAAATGAGAGTCTTAGATTGTATGTACTCTAAAAGATCTTTAGAATTTCTAAGTATCCACATCTTATTTACGCCACCTCTAGAATAGGCAGTTTACAATAATATAAAGTGTAAACAACATCTACATTAAAGAGAGCATTGTTGGTATAAAACTTTAGCGCAAAAAGTTTCCTTGTTGACCACACTTGATGGACGGAACATTTGTATATATATTATCCTATTCTCATCAAAGATAATATCAAAGTAATGAATACTCTTGTTAGTGAATTGATAGAACCCATAACGTACATGACGGATATCTATCTTTTATGTTGTTTGGTCGATTTAAAGTATATCTATCAGAATGAATAAAGATATATATCAGGTTAATACTGCAAATGATGATATATCAGTACTAGTATTTAAGGGCATGGTGGTATCAGACGATTCCTTGTCATTTCAAAGAGTGCACGGTGGATATGTAACCAGATTGGTGTTATTTTTATATTTTTTGGCTTGTTTTCAACAGAATGAAAGCATAGTCATTTTCTTATATCAACATCTTTTTTACGACGATCGCCATCTATTAACGAGAGGCATAGGTGGCCAAGTGGTCTAAGTAGTTCAATGGGAAAAGTTATAAGAAAACATCTGCAGTATCTTCAGTCTGTCTAAACAGCTGCACGTTGCACATCAAATCTAAATTGACTAAGATTTGACAAAATTCTCTTAAACGAATTTTAAAACCAGTACTTAGTAGATGAACGTAAATTTTTTAAACGGAGACACCATTGTTCTGGTCGACATTAACTGTTGCTACATGGCTTGTCCCATAATGTGAACAATAGTTCTTCACTTCCTTGTCAATTGGTCTAGTTATTGACAGTTATTACGTTGATATATATACCACATATCCTGGCTTATACACATCTTCTGACTTTTATATAGCATTGAAGCCAACTGAATTGATAGTGGAAGCGTTAGAAGTTATCAAGACTTGATTGGAACGTATTCATTTAACAATTTTAAGATAAATAAGTTCTTTATTGTACAACACTGAATAAAATCTGTGACGGAGTACAAGTTTTAACTTTGTATAAATATGGTGTTCGATGTTGCTTTGTGATTTGCTTGTGAATTATGATAAAAAAGCAACATGTTATCACGAGAAATGACGCTGTGGTATGTTCAAACCAGAAACTATTAAGAATTGCAATTAAGCTATATAATAAAATGTGTGTTTAACAGCTGATCTTCACTAATGATATATCATTTGGATTGGTTATGCAATATCAGTTTTTGGAGTGTCATATACATGTAATCTGTCATAGAACTGTTCTTTATATTTTTACAACAGTTTTCCCTTTCAACAGTACTATCCTATAACTACATTTGTATTATATGGTAGACCTGCTAAGTTCAATTCTAGTATAGAATTGCCAAATTCAATTTTAGGGTAGCTTTCCTAGATTCAGTTCTAGGATTGACCTGTCACCATCAGTCCTATTTAAATGTATAACTGTCATAATCAGTTGTAATTTAAAATTGTCAATATTCGTTATTTGAAAGAACAGTTTAAAACACTTCACAAAGAGCGTCATGTATGTGTAGTCGGATGGATTTTCTTGTAAATCATGTTTTCATGTAGATGTATCAAAAATAGAACAACAAAAAAAAAAACAGTCTAGTTTTATGTTATTTCCCTATGTTTGTACCATATAAAATCTCTTTGATGTATATATTATGTTTTAAGCTACGAGGAAAACATTTTTGTTTTGCATTTAGAAACAAAAATACAAGTGACATTTTATCTAACGTATAAATACAATTGCAATTATCGATTAGTACATTGAGGTGTAAACAGGTACAAAAAAATGAATCAAGCCTGTTATTAGAGTTATTTGTTATGAAAATTTTCTGACGTTCAGTCGGTTCAGTAACTGCTTTTAACATGTACTCTTATCAAAGGATATCCTATCTCTAATAGACACACTTCCTGTAGTTTATTTAATTTACTTGGTACTTCTGCTCAAAGCTGGAAGCTATTGAGACAGTTAAATGTAACACGTTTAAGTTAGACGATCATTTTGCCACGACAGCATTCATAAATAGCGTGACTAATTTAAAAATTAGTAATCACCACATTGCCATGTAAGCTTTAAAGTATACTTTAGACTTTTACGTGTTGAAAAACATGAAATATATTTTATTTCGTTTGAAATTGGTGTTTTCCCGTTTGCTATTAGTGGTAATTATTTATAGATGGGAACTAGTATAACTAGTTCTGCAACAGTATGTACTATTTATAGAGTTTGATGTCGGGTGTATAATACACGAGGAAAGTTTTGGCGGTTTCTACGGATGGGATTTAATGGTACTATATAAAGTTTGGCATTTAAATGTAATATTATCGAAGGTGCTCGCAGTTGCGTCGAATTGAAGTTGGTCACATTGGTATATTGACAGTTGCTGCTATGTTTATTACATACGTACAGGCGTTGGAGGTATTAACCCAGGAAAAAGAAAAGATACGAATGAGTTGTTATATGTCATGGATTTATATGTCAGTGGTTTGACTCGAAGAAATATGTACAAGAAAGTAAAATAAAATATTGTATCGCAAGAGAAAATGATATGTTACTGCGAGCAACTAATCCTATATCTGTGTTTGTTTTGTTTATAGCCTATTGAATTTAGATATTAAATACTTTAAATTCGGACGAGCAGAACGAGGGAGAATTTAAGAATAAATATATATATTATAGCATATTAATCTATTGCAATAAAAAAACATAATATCTAATAAAATTTGTAGATTTAGCTAACAAAGTCCTTATATATGTATAAAGTAACATTCGTTTATAGTGGAAAATTGTTTTAACGTTGAATAAGCTACAATTAAAAATTGCTTCCTACTCCCTCTCTGGGATTGCCTTTAGATAACTCTGGTTCATTTCACAATCAATCTATCATCAAGGGAAGATAAATAATTCGATTTTCATTCATAGTCTTTTTCAAAAATGATGAACGGTTTTTTATATTGGTATGTAATCATTCTAAACGTTTCAAATTTATGAAAGCATATTCGTACATCAATGTTTTTGATACACCAATAACAAAAACTGAAATATATTGAATTGATACATTTTGTAATTATTCAAAATTATATCAGAAACCTAAACTTAAAATAAAAAATGAATTGGCACATAATACAACGGAATGTCACTCTTGCATAAAAATGGCACATCAATATAATTAATTAACTGTGCAATCGTGCTCCACCTTCAATGATGATTCTAAATTATAAATATAACAAAAAGTTGTTAATCTATAGATAGTGAAGACTAATGAAAGTTAACCCACTGTAAAAATATTTTTTTTGCAATTTTTTAAAACTTCCTCAGAAAAATGCTCGAGCCACTTGACTTTCATAGCTCAAAAGTAACGTTTTTACACAATATTTGAATAAAGTAGTTAAGATTATTCGCTTCCCAAAGTGTAAGACGCAATAAAAATCGTATGCTTGCACCATCTTACCGAAATACGGATTTAATTAAGTCCTGAACATTTCGACATTTCTTCGTTTATTTATATCAAAACCGGTTTTAACAAATCACAAGTACGTATTAAGATCCGACTAAATACCTATTTCCCGATATGGTCAGGTAAATTTGCTATATATATTATGTAGTTTCATTTGTAGCATAGGTCCTTTCGGGTATGTGTAGTTAAAATGACATAATCGTTATCAAATGTAGCTAGAATTGATGGTGGACTGGCATACACATTGTTCTGTTAAAGTATTTTGAGATAGAACTGTACAAATAAAGGTCAACATGTTGTTGCCTTCAACAATGATCCAAGCTCATTTGCATGGTCATTAAATGACATCAATTAGTATCTGGAGCTTAGACAAGACAATTCTATAAATACAAACCAAAGTTATAATACATGTTTATAAAAAATGACAAACTTCGAATTATATAGTATGTGCATGTTGAATGGGTCTATGTTACATATTTATAATTCTTCGGACTCACTACTTTTATAATATACTATCGTTATCTGGATACAAATTATACCGCAATATAATAATTTATAACTTGCAATTTTATTTTCCACATGCAAAGTTGCCCTTGAGTGGATTTGTCTATTATTTTGATTTTTTTTTTCAAATAACTGCTCTATTATATTGTACTAATACTGATAAAATAATTTGACTATTCTGAGCGAAAATATTATCGAAACAGATATGAAAGTAAATTTATTATTGAATTAATAAATAGATGTGGTATGATAGCCAATTACATAAGTTGTATTAGTTATCTTATCTTCATAGTATTATTCATATATACTCCTTATTTCCTTACTTGGATGATCCAGACTATGAGACATACTTAATCGCATCTGTGGTATTTTACATTTCAATTACGACGTGAAAGATAAACATAGAAAACGAACTGAGGATAATTAATTGGGCTGTCAATATATATATATATATATATAGCGAAACATGATATATATACATATATATAGTATAATCCTGGCATTGATTGATATTCTGAATAAAGATAAAACCAACGTTTCGATGCTTTTATTCACCAAAAGATACCATTAATACAAGGTGTAGCATATAACGAAATGATAATTATATAGAAAATCCAACCAATTCATGACAATAGAAACATAAAACTCGAAAGTACATATATTAAATTGTAATTTGCAAAACGACTTACATGTATCAAAACAAACTAGGGCTTCTGGTAATCGATAACGATAAGTTGATTCTGCTCCACATTTTTCACCTATCGTTGCTTGTAGCATTTCACTCGATCATGTTATACAAAGAAAGAATTGAGGAACTGATTGTCGCTACTAAAATTGGAACATGTTTCTGGTTATATAAGAGAGGGACGAAAGATACCAAAGGGACAGTCAAACTCATAAATCTAAAACAAACTGACAACGCCATGGCTAAAAATAAAAAAGACAAACAGAAAAACAATAGTACACACGACACAACATAGAAAACTAAAGAATAAACAACACGAACCCCACCAAAAACTAGGGGTGATCTCAGGTGCTCCGGAAGGGTAAGCAGATCCTGCTCCACATGTGGCACCCGTCGTGTTGCTTAAGTGATTACAAATCCGGTAAATAGTCTAATTCGGTAGGTCATATTCATGAAAGGGAAGGGGATTGTAGTTACGACGTAAGGAACATATCCGATATCATTTGTGAAACGGTTATTCCATAACGGTCAACCAACTCGTGATGGCGTCCGTAAAATTTACGAAGGGATGATTTCAACTTCACCATTTGGAACTCTTGGTTTAATAGCTTCCTTGTGAGCAGCAAACCTCTATCAAGAAAATCATGATAGGAAATGCAAGCACGGGAATATCGTATCAATTGGGAGATATATACCCCGTATGCAGGTGCTGCTGGAATGTTGCTACTTAGAAATGGAAAGTTCACAATTGGAAAGCTGAAATCATCTCTTTTGTCGTAAAGTTTTGTTTTCAACCGACCCTCATTGTCAATTTCTAGATGTAAGTCAAGATATGAAGCCGACTTAACTGTATCTGTAGTATCCTTTATCTTTAGTTCGATTGGATAGATGCGTTCCACATAGTCACCAAATTTTGAATTGTTTAGTGAAAGAACATCATCTATATAGCGTAAAGTAGAGTTAAAGGATATTGCTAACTTCTTATCTTTCTTCCTAAGAAGTTCCTGCATGAAGTCAGCCTCATAATAATAAAGAAACAAGTCGGCGAGTAGAGGGGCACAGTTTGTTCCCATTGGAATGCCGACAGTCTGTTGAAAAACACGTCCTCCGAACGTAACAAATATGTTGTCAATCAAGAAATCAAGCATCTTGATAATATCAGTTTCAGAGAATTTTTTGTTTGAATCAGAGTGATTCTTTACAAAGTAGGATTTATCCCTCCCTAAGACAAGATACTTGTATCTACGTTGGCCATTCTTTTTTATGAAGCAAAGTAATATCAACTCTTTCAATTTGTCTTTTAGTTTGGAATGTGGAATACTTGTGTACAGGGTAGAAAAGTCAAATGTTTTAATACTGTTACAAGATGAAAGAGAGTTAGATTGTATGTACTCTAAAAGATCTTTTGAATTTTTAAGTATCCACATCTGATTCACGCCACCTCTAGAATAGGCAGTTTCACAATAACTTTGAAGCCCGTCTTTGATTGCTGATAAAATAGATGTTAATAATTTAGAAAGAGGTTTCGTGGAGCACTTGGAAGACCCAGCAATATACCGTTGTTTGTAAGGACACTTATGTAGTTTAGGTATCCAATACAGTGATGGAAGATCCAGTTCTTCATCTTTGGTTGAAATTCCAAAGGAACATAGAACAGACCTATGATTATCCAGGATTTCCTCTTTGGTAAGTGTCGTGAGGGTATATGTTGAGTTACCAAGTGAATTGTCAATACCTAATTCGTTTATCAAGCAGTTGATGTAGTGACTTTTACACACAAAAACGATGTTATTTGGGGCTTTATCTGCAGGGACAACAACATATTTGTCATGGAGGTCGGATAGGTGTTTTGCAACATTTGGGTCTTTAAAGATTGACGTAGCATGGGCATTGATGGACCCATTCAGTTTCTTAATTCTGATTTGTATCAACGACCTCACTGCCTTAATCCATTCGGAAAGAGTGTCTACGTCTTCCTTCTCGCGCTTAGCCCATTGCCTGGCATAATCCTCGACTGAATCCATCAAAATTTTAAAGTTGTATTTCCAATTGATGGATTTAGGCTCACGATATTTGGGATCTTTCGATAACACATTTCGTAGAGAAGTGTTATTAACAATGTTAAGGTCACCGGTAATAACGTGGCCAGCAGGATTATATGTGAATTTGGAACTAGCACAAGTGCAATCAGGAGGTTTAGACTTGAAGTCGTCAATATCGAGATCCTGCAAAACGCGTTTATAATTGAAAATTTTAGTTGCAATAGGTTTTGTATAGGTATAAGAAATTATTGGTACAGACTGGTCTTTGAAATAAGGAGGTATTTTCGATTGCACTAATTTATGATGTAGGATATTGCCTAGGTTGACGCCATCGAGACCTTTGTTGGCAAAGGAAAGATTAAGAAAAGATCTTTTCTCTTTTTCATCTTTTCCAATGCGAACTGGCTTGAAAAGACTGTGACTTGCAATATCCGAAATTATATATGTGATACAGATATTCAATAAGTCGAAATATGAAGCAGGCTGTTATATACTCCATGAATAGATTACCGTAGCTGTATTTGGCAAAACTTTTAGGAATTTAGTCTTCAATGATCTTCAACTTAGTACTTTATTTGGCCTTTTTAACATTTTTGAAATTCGAGCGTCACTGGTGAGTCTTTTGTAGACGAAACACGCGTCTGGCGTTAATACAAAGTTTAATCCTGGTATTTATGAAGAGTTCATTTGTAAATATATCTGTGATGTCATTGTTATAAGTCGCCGACAAATGAAACGGCTAACGTGTGCATATCGTTTGCTAAGCTTGCGTTACAAATGTGTATGGCTTCTTTTTACATGAACGTGTTTTGCATTTGAAACAAACATTTTGGTAATGCTTTTCATTGTTTGGTTCAAGGAGATACATTTGGTTAGAGTTTTCAAAACAATAAAGATGAAACCTATCACTCCAACAGAAATGTGTTTTGCACATCTGTAAAATTGTACAATGACATTTATAAATAGTCTTCTCGGTGAACGTGTGACAACATATATATCATTAGTAATCATGTGAAATTACCGATACATTTGCCATCGTCTGGGTAGATTTACAATACAGAAAGCACGACTTACAAAGAAACAAAATGTAGCCAGAAGTATCTTGTTTTTCATCAATTTGTGTTAAGGTTCATGTTCCATGCACTTTGTTTTCTTAAACATTGTAAAATTATCTTTTTTAATGTTTGGGTGTTCTGTGTACAGCTTCCTTGTGACAATGGTGGTGTTAGTCGAACATCACGTTATTTTTTACATTTACATGAACAGTGCTGTATACCTTACATTTGATAGGTGATTCGTCGATTCAAAACCTACGAGTGATTAATCTTTTGGACGAAAGTTCTCTTTTTTTTAAGATGTAATCCATTAAAATGATATTATTACTTACGTAGCAAGGAATCTTAACAAATCGATTTCTTTAGAGTTCCCTTTGAGGAGTCAATAATTTTTCTTACATAGACACTGATGAGAAAGTATGGTTAATTAATTGAACACTTGTCATTATTTATTTGGTAGAATGCTTTATCACAGTGACATAACTAATGATCAGGTTCTTGCTGAAAATAAATAAGTATACAGCATTTAATATGAATCAATCATCGTTATATATGTCTGGTAAGAAACTGTGGTCGTTTTTATATTTCAATCTATCAAATATCTGTGTTTGTCATGATTGTTACACGACGGGTTTAATTAAAATTCAAATAAATGAGACATACAATTATTTCTATATTTATACGATGAAAAGACGCTAGACTTTTAATAGCAATGAAAGTATATAAACAACATATAAACTACAGACTAGACGGATCCTTTATTGGCCTGTCAACTCATATGTTTACATCAAACTAACACGATGCAATTTCTGCAATGAATGGAAATGATATGGTGCGATATTTGAAATTGTTGATAACCTTTTGCAAGAAAGAGTTTCTGTCAATCCATTACAGTTTTAACGACACAATGTAAGAAGAAAATAATGAATCCAATTGTGTTTTGTACTCAATTGACGAAATCCTTACCGTATACATGGTATATGTATAGCTGGTGAATATGATCATTCGTATGGTGATTTATCATAATTTATGGACAATAACTCCTACTTGTAGATACATGTATCTGAACATTTTGACCATTCAACTTATCTATATACATCTTGTATAACGTTATTGCTTTTTTACAGTTGTTCTCTTTTTTATGATAGAAAGAAGTAAAATTACAAAAATACCGAACTCCAAGGGACATTCAGAACCTACAGTCTATTATAAGTAGTTTTTGTTTTGTTTAAGAGTTAGAGAATCGAATGCTTTATATTTAAGATATGCACCTTTTAAAAAAGATGCATAATTACCAGAACTGGAAGAATGAAGAGTAGCATGATATGAAAAATTATCACATAAAAAGATCTAAGGAAAAATGCACAAACTAGCGATAATTTTAAATCCTTGTTTTTTAGCAAAGTGAGGACACATGATGAATTATGTAAAAAGAAAACAAAGGCGTTTGTAATCAATATGCCCAGATATATTGTGCTTGACTGAAAAAATACCATTAGTTCATACATTTTTGGATGGTGTTTATCAAAAATGATACGGACATATACTGCCTTATCAACAAGTTAAGATTGTCGTAATCTTTTTAAACTAGAGGTTTTGGTAGCCGAGTCCTCTAAGTAGTTTTTCTACAGTATCACCAGCATGGCAACACTCAAGTTGTGAATTCTTACCCTGCAATTGGCAGGTTCATTCGATTCATATGTTTGTTTGTTTTTAATTTAAACATGTTTCATTAATTGATAAGGAAAACAACTAAGGAGGTGCCGAATTTTACAGTATCATTTGTCGAGAAACAGGCAATTGAGGTAACAAAACTCCCATTATAAATATATAACATCTATTTAGTATGTGCCTATGTGCATGTAATAATCATCTATCTATATATATATATATATGAGTAGGACTCTAAACAATTGTACTCTTAAGTACGATGGTTACGGTAAATTGCGATGGTCTACGCTAAAGTACGATGGTCTACGCTACAGTACGATGTTGTATTACGCTAAGTGCGATAGTTGTTTGCTTGCTAGAGTACAATTATTTGTCACGCTAAAGTGCGAGGGACCAAAAGGATAATGTTATAGGGCTTTAATCGTGAAAGTACCTGGATGTAAAAAAAAGTATTTTTAGCTAAAGCTAGTATGCTAAGATATATTTATGTGTGATAAGCTTTATAATTTACCGGAAGGCTTCAGTAATAATTTCAAAATTTAGAAGACCGTCCACGATTTAAGTGCTAACACGTTAACTTAGGTGTCAGAAAAAACTAACTTTCCTGATAATAAATTTTTAACATTCGGGGCGTATCAAATATCTAAATCATTAGGGGACAATAACGTTCGCACAGTCAAATCCTTTAAGAAAACACTCCCCCTTACAGTCGTCATCGTAAATTACAAATACAAAATTCTTTAACTGTCGAAATGAGCAACATTTATTTGTATAAGTTTTAATTTGAATTCGAGAGAAAGACGATGTTGTCTGAGTTTTCTCCTTTTTCGTAGTACAGGGGTAAATTCAGTAAATAAATATACGTCACCAGGGACCGCCCATTTAGAGGAGAACTTTCTGTATAACACTGAAGTCATATGCTCTTCTTATTGGTAGATAATGTTTGTAATCAATATTTTTTGGCAAATGGATCAAAACTAGAGTTGAAAAAAATTTAAAAAATAAATGCTGAATGTACTAAAATTTGTTACTACAAGGTTGAAAAGTAATGGGGGTCAGTATAGGAATTAAGTGCGAATCTACATTGTTTGTAAACAAGGTCATGTGAATGCCCAAAAATGCCGCATGACTTTATGTTTTTATTGTTGCAAAAGATAGGGCTACATTTGTACTTTTATGAATGTTAAATGAATGTCTACAATATGAAAATATGTACCTTTGATTTAAATGTATCTGTTCACATGCAAATAAAGCAGGATACAAGATACTTATGCGTATACTATTATTTTTTTTTTATCTTTATGGCTATAGTAAACTACAGGATATAAGAACCCGATAAACAAAACAACACATTTGCTTCGGCCAACAAAGCACGGTTAGGTTTAAACAAATTAAGTCATGGACATATGGAATATAAGTTGTTAATCAAATATATCTTCCGGAATGAACATTTTTAGTTTCTTTAAAAGACTGTTGACGTCACATCAAACTACGTTTCGACGTCTATACCACCACAGGTTAGCGTATCGCGACATCGCACTTTAGCGGAGACCATCGCAATTTAGCGTGATCATCATACTTTAGCGTTCCCATCGCACTTTAGATTCCTACGTAAACATCACATTGAATCAAGTGAGCATTGTATCTGTATATTTTTCTTCCAAGGAGCTACCTGTTTTTATCAAGCAGTCTGAATTTTATAGTTCTTTTGTACGAAAGCCGAGAAGGATCATTCAGAATTCAAAATTCAAAATTCAAAATTCATAATTCATAATTCAAAACATCAAGAATTCCGATTCCGATTCCCGTCGTTTCTTTGTCACGTGGTCTCTGTGCCTCGACTTACCTCGGTGAAGGATGGCTGCTGGTTAAGATGTTATATAGTGTTTATTATAATGTTTAGAAATGTATACTAATTTATTAATTGAAGTAATGAATAATAATTAGAAAAAGGCTAAAGAAAAGTAGAAAAACCGCCTAACAATTGTGTTTTAATTACACAAAAAAAAACTTAGGATGAATAGGACTCTTTGCAAAACGGTATTGAAATATTTATGTTTTGTAAATATTTACCTCTTAATCATTTGCTTTATAACTGTTTATTTGTGTACATAGAAAATTAATGACGCAAGGCTTATTTGACAAATGGCTAGTTTTATTATCTGCAGTTAAAGTTGAACTGTCAGATTAATTAAGACAAGTAACGATGTTTTGGGGTGTAGAGTAATAAAATTAGTTATGCCTATTTGTTTTGTCTAAAGAGAAAGTAATTAAACTCTATGATAAAGGTCAGTTGGTCAAGATACTAGAAGCTGTAGTACTGTCACGACTGTAAGAATTTTCCTTGATTGTTTTAATCAGTATATATACTGACGGACTTGGTTTTTAAAGTTTATATGTTTAAACTTTGTAGCTAAGTTTGTCAATGCATCTGAAGTAATGTAAATTTGTGAATGAACAGATAACGTATTATTTAGTTCATGGGAATAACAATAGGATACATTGTCGTATTGTTGTGCCATAGTATGATTATGTCTGTCCGTCTGTGTCGGTTTCGTTCCTCCCCTCGGTCACGTATTATACAATATTGAATGTATTTCTTTCAATAAGTTGTTTCAAGGTCATTTCTCATGACATCTCCTTTCTGTTACAGCATTTCTTTCCTATAAATGTGTGCTTGCAGTGGTGGATCCTGAGGGGTGTAGAGGGCGTAGCCCCCCTTTTTGCTTGCACTTTTGTTTTTTGTACAATGATTAATCAGACTAGACTTCGTGAACATTGCGATTTCCCGTGCGTGTATCTAATTTTTACAATTCTTTACTTATAAAGATATTTTTCGCTCGTATTTACTGTAATATATTAAGGATTATGTCAAAGTCATGTGATTCGCTACGGTGGAGTTGACCCGTGCGTCGAAAAAGTGTTACTCAAGTCATTTTGAAATTCAAATTACAGTAACACATTGCTTAGGCTGAGGATAAAAATCATGACACCTTCAAACCGACAAAGGATTTAGCAAGAACATATAGACTTCTATTTCACAATTTCACTAATCAGAAAGTAATACTCTATTACAATCTCGTGAAAAAAGTTCCACGTCAATATTATTTACCTACGAAAGCAATGTTTAACCCCACACGCCCCAGTCTATTAATAACATAGCTGAATAATGATCCCCAGTCAGTAAGCTCCAGATAGATTTTGATTCTAAGGTAAGAACCATTTGATTTACGGAGGCAGTCTGATTTTTGCCTTAAACAAAGATTCTGGTTGTATATATCTGCATTGAAAACAATAATCTTGTCCGGTTTTTTTTTTTTTTTTTTTTTGCTATTAGATAAAAACATTTCTAGCATTAAATGAACATGATTTTGTTGGGGGGGGACTGGTTTCACGGTTTGAATGCAAATCCCATATCTGACCAGAGTGTCTGTTTCGCCGCACTTATATATGAATACTTTTTTCAAGGCACGACTGTAACCTGCCTGCTTGGTGTGGCCTTTATGTCTCCATTTGTTGACCGCCATTCATAAATTCGTTGTCATTTCACTCATTCGTAGCCTTGGTTGATTTGGAACCCTCACTTCCCTTGTTGGGTGTCAAACATTTTTGGATAAATATTACTTGTTTGTCTTTCTTAACACGTGTCGGATAAACATTGCTTGTGTGTCTATCTTGTCTCATGTGCGGGAGTTTCTCACTACATTGAAGAACCTTTGGTGGCCTACAGCTGTTGTCTCAGCTATGGTCGGATTGTTGTCTCTTTGACACATTCCCCATTTCCATTTTCAATTTTATTATAGTAATTTCATTGAATAGCCCGGCTTATATTTCGTTTACAACAAGAAGTCTGTGAGGTTATGCTACCTAAACATACAACAAATGAAAATCTTCCATGTAGATTTTTTATGACAAATTTTATGTTTTTTTAGCGAAAAAAAAGTTTCAATAATTTTATTATAGAGAAGTAATGGTGAGAATACGGCATCAAACATGTCCAACCCTTACACTTTAACTATAAGATATACATGTCCCGCGGCAGGAACTGTTGCAAAAGTGCATTTTACACATATTTTATGTTGTTTTAGCAAAAAAAGTTTAAAAAAGATTTTATTATACCTCGCCCCCTTTCCAAAATCCTAGATCCCCCTAGCTTGTCATGCCGCAACTATTTCTTAATCGATCGTATTTCAAATTGATTCACCTTTCAAGCAAATTTGTTGCCGACTCAATAAAATATGTACGGCTGCATTCTCAGGTAAATTGAGGTCAACAGTCGACCTGGCGTAGAGTTCAATATTGATTGCATTTGGTTTAAGGTAGATGGGGTGTCTAAATTATAATCCATAGAATCTTTTAATAATTTGACAAAATGTAGTTCATATCCTGCTTGTTTAAAAACATTAATAAAAAGAATGGGTCACCGGACTTATTTTCACGCTACAGGTTGTTCAAAATTGTCAAGATTTTGTATAGATTATGCATGGAAAACCCAATTTTCCGCCATAAAACGCAAACCACACCATAGAATTTTGAGATAAAATATGAGAAGATAGCTTCAATATTATGCTTTCAGATAAGAAAAAGAAAAAATGGGGTCACCGGACTCGTTTTCTTGCCACATGCAAAAATGGGTAAATTCCTAAGTAAACACATTCTATTGTAAAAGTAACACTATCTGGATTATCTGCCCTTGCATTTGAGTTGCCTCCCCTTATTTGACAAAGTTGGGAAAAAAATGAATCAAACAAAAGAATTCTTATTTTTGTAAAATACAATCATAAATATGATCAAACATGGCATTTTCTATATTATAATGAAAATTCTTACACATGAATTACTTACTACTATAAAAATTTGCACATTTCATCAAAGATCTAGACCTTGTTTTCTAGTATTTCAAAATCCAAGATGGAGGAAGACACCCTATCTACCTTAAGAACAATCTAATCAAGATATTCAATTTTAGCAAACTGACCTAAAAGGTCAATTTCAAGTGAGCTATTCTCATCATTTGGATCTGTCGTCGTCTGGGCTAATTTAAAACAAATTTGGCCACACTCATCATTGGGGTATCTAGTTTAAAAATGTGTCCGACGAGCCCGCCTGCCAACCAACATGGCCGCCATTGCTAAAAATACAACGTAGGGGTAAATGCAGCTTTTTGGCTTACTGTAGATTCATTATTATTCGGTGGATACATATATTTGTGGATTTCGTTGGTACAAAAGAACCATGAAATTAAATGATCAACGAATGTCAATTTTTATATAGGCGTGTACGCAGACTTCCACAAAACCACGAAAGTAAATATCCACGAATATGCAAGTTTTCCTTAATCCACGAAAATTGATACCATCGAAAATAAATGAAATTTCAGTATATCTTTGAAACTAAAGCATTTAGAGTAAATTTGACAAGGTAAAAATGTTCATCAGGTTTAGATATATCTGCTCTGAAATTTTCAGACGAATCGGAGAACCCGTTGCTGGATAGCTGCCCCTGAATTAGCAATTTTAAGGAAATTATGATGTTTTTGGTTATCATCTTGAATATTATTATAGATAAAGATAAACTGAAAGCAGCAATAATGTTAAGAAAACTACGATCTACAAATAAGTCAAATGACCATTGTCAATAAACCCCTTATGCCCCAGTCACACTAGACCACGATCGCACTACGCTCACCACGATCTAAAATAAATTCAGATCGTGGTGAGGTCGCGATATGAGCGGCATGAAAATGTGAATTTTTGTTGTTTCCACTATGCTACTATGTTATCATTACGCACTATGTTCTCATCGACATACCACGATTTATCCGATTGCAATATAGTCTTGCCACGCATCTTCTGTAATTATAGCACGTTCTTATCAAGATCATTATACGATCTTAGCAAGTGTATACCGCGATCTAATTACGCTCTCATCAATAATGTCAACATCATGTTCCATATTAATACTGTTCCATTCCTTCCAACTGTCATTAATGCGTAGAATTCCAGAAAACAACACTGACATGCCACCAACATCCACCAGAACTTGTGTGCATGGTGGTAGGGGTAGTAGTTGAGTCAGATGGGCCTCTGATACGAATCCTTATCCAGTAGAGATTCGGATCAACAATCCAACCTGAATCAACGTATATTGCTAATCCATCTAGATCAAATGACGATATTTCATAAAGTAATAGTGATACTGATACAAAAACAAACCTGAGGAGCTTTTATATATTTTATAGACAATGACAATGAGCATGACTAGAACTCGAAATGGTTGTAGTATGAACGTAATCAGGTCGTAGGATGAGGACTGCATGAGCGTGCTAGAATCGTACTTAGGTCTTGAACAGCGTAGTATAATCGTGGTATAGTCGTAGTAGAAGCGTTGTTGGGTCGCAGAGAGAACGAGATGGTCGTTGTGAGGTCGTAGTAACGTCGTTTTGAGATCGTAGCGCAATCTCTCCGACTAGAATCGCGCATTTTTAAGCTAGGTTCACACTGCCGATCAGACCAACTCGATCAATCTAGATCAAGACAAATTAAGCGATCGGGAGACGGTCCGTCTCATTCAAAAAGAATGTGCGGGTCGTCATCGATCTGACTTTCTACCCGAGAGTTTTTGACATGTCAAAAACATTCGAGTAAGGATCGAGAAGCCAGTCACTCGAGAAGAGATCAATAATTCTTCGAGTAGCGATTTAATTGATCGGGAAAGGATCGTGTAGAGATCGAGTTAGGTCGGAATACAAATAGTTTACCGATCAGTACTCGATCATTTCGATCTTTGCTCGACTAATATCCGATCATTTCTCGATCAACGTCAATTTGTAAGATATGTGGTAAAAAGATTAACTCGACCAATGCCCGATCGCTTTATGATCACTGCGACTTCTATATTTTTTTTTCATTCCAGACCAACTCGACCAAAACCCGATCTCTACGCGACCACATTCGATCACTCTTCGATCTCTACTCGGCCATACACGAGTATACATGACTGCTACACGATCCTCTTAAAATGTGTGCAGCTCTGGTTAGCTTCTGCAAAAATATATTCAATTAGTGGTCGGGTTTGAGTCGTAATGGAGTCGTTAAGGAGTCGTGAATGGTCGGGTTATGATCGTGTATATTCGGATAGCAGTCGAATAGAAGTCATAAACAGGCCCGATCAAGAATTTGGTAACGCTTGGTCGTGGAAATTTGGGCAATCGGGATCATCGAGTTGATCTGATCGGCAGTGTGAACCTAGCTTTACGCTTCTATCTGACCTGATTTCGTCACGACCGAAGCACGGTTGTTTCGAACATGTTCAAAGTTGACCATGACCATCACGATCCCGAAGACCTCATGACTACCGTACTGCGACCTTACTACGATCTACACGATCGCATTACAATTGTCAAAATTTGCATTTTTGTTCAGAGATCGTAGTGCGATCGTGTCCTAGTGTGACTGCGGTATTTAGCAGTAATTGTCGTTTATAGTCAATTTTTAACAATTTTAAGTAAATTTTTGTATTCTTTTACCAAACATTCTCCTGTGAAACGACGGAGACAAATTAAACCAATTTTGAACACAATCATCATAAGGGTATCTAGTTTTAAAAATGTATCTGATCACCACACCTTCCAAACAACATGGCTGACATGGCTAAAATAGAACATAGGGGGTAAAATACAGATTTTTGCTTACATCTTTGAAACTAAAGCATTTAGAGCAGTCTGAAATGCGGTAAAAGATTTCATGTGGTAATGATATATCTGCCCTGAAATTTCCAGACAAATCAGACAAGCCGTAGTTGGATTGCTGTCCCTGAATTGGTAATTGTTAAGACAATTTGCAGTTATTGGTTTATCTTGAATATTATTATAGATAGAGATAAACTGTAAACAGCAATAATGCTCAGCAAACTAAGATCAACAAATAGGCAAACATAGCCAAAATGGTCAATTGACCCCTAAGGAGTTATTGCCCTTTATACTTAATTGTTAACAATTTTTTGTAAATTTTGTAAACTTTTACAAAAAAATTTCTTCACTCAATCAACTGGGCCACATAGAATTAAACTTAGCCACCATTTTCAGTAGAGTATCTTGATTAAAAAATGTATCCAATGATCTTGCCATCCAACCAACATTGGCCGTCATGGCTAAAAATCGATTGATTATTTGATTATTAACGTCCATTGGTAAATATTTCATGCATGTTCAGGACGAAAATAAACATAGGGGTTTTCTGTATAGAAGTTCATAGGAAAATGTTAAAAAACAATTTCAAATGGTCACATCTTGAACACTTATTTAAATAATGATAAGTGGTCTTAAGTAACTAATGTAAGACTACACTGCAGGAATGACCTACTATTAATTTAACTATCAGGCCAAATTAAACCAAACTTGGTCTTAATCATTATATGGGTATATTGTACTATTTGTTATGATTTTCACCTTATTTTACATGATTTCCAAAACCAAAAAACAAGGTGAGCGACACAAGCTCTTCAGAGTCTCTTGTTTCATTTATATTGTGCTTTGTGAAGAATTTATTTTGCTGCATTACAATTTTCAGCTCTCTTAGACCCTTTTGCCAAATTAAGGAATTTTTTTTTACAAGAAACAAAAAAAAAAAAACATCCAGCAACTGTCTCTCATACCTCTCATACAAGAATCGACGTGTCAGCTAACTGAAGCCTCACACATATTTCTCGGCGTCGTTGCTTCATGTTCATTTTCTTCGCCACAATTCAAGTTTAGTCCACGGGACACATAAATGTATGATGACCCGTTATTCCAACTTGATCTGAGTTTTGGGGTTATAAGTATTTTGTAATTTTCATAACATTTTGTTGAGGCAAACATAACTTAGAAAATGGAAACAAAAAAATCGGCTATTTTTTCATTTCTAAAGGGCATAACGATAGAACGGAAAAATTGACACAATCCAGATTAATTTTTTCTGTGTTTTGTGGTGCAAAGCATTGCATATAAGTTTTATATACTATTGGTTGGGGAAAGCTAGAGTTATACAGCGTACGGACTGTCGGGCGATGAGACGGACAAGGGTAATACTTAATTTTTTCCTCAAATGTGGCGGGGGGGGGTCGAAAATAAGACATTTTATTCATTGTACGTTTTATACTGAATATGTTCTCAACCGACCAATACCGAATATTTCTGCGACCAATACTATTATACGATCATGTCGATCGGGTCTGGTCAGGATCGTGTTGAGATCGAGTATTGTTTATTTATAAAAAAAAAGACGATGTGGTATGATTGCCAATGAGACAACTGTTCACAAGAGACCAAAATAACACAGAAATTAAGAACTAAAGGTCACCGTACGGCCTTCAACAATGAGCAAAGCCCATACCGCATAGTCAGCTATAAAAGGCCCCTATATGACAATGTAAAACAATTCAAACGAGAAAACTAACGGCCTTATTTATATAAAAAATGAACGAAAAACAAATATGTAACACATAAACAAACGACAACCACTGAATTACAGGCTCCTGACTTGGGACAGGCACATACATAAATAATGTGGCGGGGTTAAACATGTTAGCGGTATCCCAACCCTTCCCCTAACCGGGGACAGTGGTTTAACAGTAGAACAAAAGAACGAACTATAACAATCAGTTGAAAAAGGCTTAACTCATCGAATGCTAGTCAATTCGTTCCAAGTCCGATTCGTTCCAAACCAGTTCGTTCCAGATTTGGACAATTCGTACCAAGTCAATTGTCAATTCGTACCAACTGATTTATTTTATTATTAATCAGACTTAACAATGTGTTCCAACTTTTTTATAGTGTGTATGTCCGTAAATCACTGTATTTGTGTAAATCAACCCACTGCACGGCAAAAATCGTCAATTCCTTGTCAATTTTTTTTATGTATATTTCATATAATAGATCGTTTTTCAATCAGTCTTAACAATTTGTTCCAACTTTCTTACACTGTTTATGTCCGTATATCACTGTTTTTGTGTAAATCAACCTATAGTTCACGGCAAAAATCATCAATTTCTTGTCAATTTTTATGTATCATATTTAATATTTTCATATTAAAAGATCGTTTTTCAGTAATATCTATGGCTTCTTTTTTGCATGTGCGATATGAAATTTCATGATGCGTTTATGGTTCGATTTTAACAAATATTTATGTTGAATTACGCAGATTTATATGTACAATATTTTTACTTGATATTGGGTTTATTCGAAAGGGTGAAAAAATGCCGAACAATATAAATTGCTATCTTAGACTTGCATTACTGGTGAATATATATATAGAAGTATTCTCTTTAAAACCATCTAATAGACTACGTAAAACAAGCAAAATAACACTAGTTAGTACTTTATATAAAAAAGTTGGAACGAATTGTCCAAGCAACTTGGGACAAATTTGTTGGGACGAATCGGAGTTGGAACGAATCATCCAGATACCAACTCATCAGATAGACAAAAATACAAGTGACGGTGGCCGGGTACTTAGTCGAGTAAAGATCTTGTAAGGATCGTAAATTGGTGGGGATCATCGAAAAGATATTGAATTAGTGGCTGGATTCCATGCTCAGTCGTGAAGAAGTCGTGAAAGAGTCGTTAAAGGTCGAGTTTGAGTCTCTTACGGTCTGGTAGCAGTCGGGTAGAAATTCCAAATGAAAACAGGCCCGATCAAAAAATTGGTTACGCTTGATCGTGGAAATTTGAGTAATCGGGTATAGAATTGATCTGATCAGCAGCGTGAATCTGGCTTTAATCTAATTTATCTTGCGATCGTGTCAGTTTATTTTGTGTAAATATTTGGTCATAAGCTTTTGCTCTGAAGCTTTCAAGATGTTAATAAAAAGTGTTAAAGAACAAATTAAAAGCGTTTTTGTTTATTAAAGTTATTGCCCTTGTACAGTGGAGATCACTTCTAACCTCTCATTAGAACTCTCAGAATAATCTGTCATAGAACTGTTTTAAACTGTCCTAAACATACAATGTATCTTGTACATAGAACAGTTCTACCCTAGAACTGTTCTAAGTAGAAATGCCAGGATCAGTTCGAGGGTAGAACTATCTAAAACTGTTTTAGGTAGAACTGCATGTCCAAAATCAGTTCTAGTCGTAGAACTGTCCAAATCAGTTCTAGTCGTAGAACTGTCAGCAGAAATTACCAAATTAGTTCTAACCGTAGAACTGTCAGCAGAACTGTCAAAAACTGTTCTAGCCGTAGAACTGACCAAACCGGTCAGGATTTTAGAACAGTTCTAAATGACGTCACTGCAGTTAGGGCATATCACTGGTCACCATTCAGTGTTATAACTATCGTTGATAAAGCCAGACGCAAATATATTATATTCTTTTGATTATAAGTTATATGGTTCGCTACTGACCCCATACGGATCCATAGAGGGTTAGTAAAATTCATAGGGGGTGAGGCCGGAGGCCGAGTCCCCTATGAATTTTATTCACCCTCTATGGATCCGTAGGGGGTCAGTAGTTAACCGTATAACGAATTTATCGGACGCTGGACTTTTTCTGCGGCGTTTTGTTGAAAAATAAACAATGAAACACAACAACATTAAAAGATGACGTCGCCATTAACGCGTCATGAACCCCATATGAAACTTACTAACCCCATACGGTCTCATAGGGGTCACCACGTGACGGCGTTTAACCAATCACAACGTGATAATTCATCTATGGTCCGATAATTATCTATATTTAAGACAAAGAGTTCTTAAAACTTTTCTATGAATAGAACTAAATCAATTCTAGCAGTAGCACTGACCAAATCAGTTCTAATCGTAGAACTGTTTTAGTCGTAGAACTGTTCTAGCCGTAGAACTGTTCTAGTCGTAAAACTGTCTAAAACTTTGGCCAGTTCTAGGTAGAACTGCCTAAAACTGTTCTAGGGTAGAACTGTCTAAAAGGTGTCAGGATGACAGTTCTTCATACCGGAAACACGTGTTATGATTTCGCAATATTTATTAAATTTTTTGAGTTTTGAATTTTGAATTTTGAATTTTGAAATTTGAATTTTGAATTCTGAATTTTGAATTTTGAATGATCCTTCTCGGCTTTCGTACTTTTGTTATGTTAATTTCTAAAACATACTCGTTTAACATTATTTAATTCAGATATTGATTATTAAAGATTGCTAGTTTTCAAGTGGAACGTCGAAGGGTCTAACTGGGTTTGAAAGCATTCTCCGTTATTAAAAATAGGTCACTACGATGTAGTACTTAGTAGTCATGATAGTGTACGCCACTTTTGTAATGACATTCAGCTAGCTATTAAACCAGGTTTAATCCATCTTTTTCTAAATAAGAAAAT
Organism: Mytilus galloprovincialis; assembly: GCA_037788925.1. Lineage (NCBI taxonomy): Eukaryota > Metazoa > Mollusca > Bivalvia > Mytilida > Mytilidae > Mytilus > Mytilus galloprovincialis. The sequence continues at coordinate 202,743 of JAWDJN010000030.1, forward strand.
CCCTGTCTCAAGTCAGGAATATGACAGCTGATCATTCGTTTGATGTGTTTGAGCTTTTAATTTTGCAATTTAATTAGGGACTTTCCTTTTTGAACTATCCTCGAGGTTAAGTATTTTAGTGACTTTATTTTATATAATAACCGAATTCAAAAAGAAGTAAACTAAATTAAATGTTGTTTTGATGGGTTTTTTTTATATTTTATATCGAACTTTAAGTTAACTTTATTACTAGTTCATGGTTTTCTAATTAAGGATAATACCTAGGGTGTTGATCAAATTATCAAATAATGGGATCTATAATAATTATTCTTCACTTCCTTGTTCTGCGGTTGTTATATGGTTTATTGTCACGTTGGTAATTGTACCACATCTCCTGATTTCTTTTAAGTTTTGAGGCCAAATACCTAAATAGCGGAATCCTTAGAAGATAGCATGGTTTGATGAGAACCAATTCATTTTAAATAAACATATATAAAATTAACTACAACAGTCACTATAATAGCAATTTACATCAGGAATAGATTACCTAAGCTGTATTTGGCAAAACTTTTAGGAATTTTTGGTCCTCAATGCTCTTCAACTTTGTACTCTATTTGGCCTTTTAAACATTTGTTGATTCGAGGCTCAGGAATATGACAGCTGATCATTCGTTTGGTGTGTTTGAGCTTTTGATTTTGCAATTTGATTAGGGATTAGGGGATTCTTTGGTAGACGAAACGCGCCACTTGCGTAAATATAAAATTTTAATCCTTGTATCTATGATGAGTTTATTTACACGAAACGTAGTAATATACGTACTGAGTACAGCATGTATTGTGCACAGCTTTTGTAATGACACTTATAATATCCGTATTCAAAAAGAAGAGACATGATGTTTTGGCGTAGGCTATTTTATAGTTGATATCGACTTTTAATTTGTCTTTATTACACGGTTTTCTTATAATTGATAATACAGTGGAGATCACTTCTAACCTCTCATTAGAACTGTCAGAATATTCTGTAATAGAACTGTTCTAACCTGTCCTAGAACATTCTACCTAGAACAGTTCTACCCTAGAACTGTTCTTAGTAGAACTGTCAGAATCAGTTCTAGGTAGAACTGACTAAATCAGTTCTAGGTAGAACTGTCAGGATCAGTTCTAGGTAGAACTGTCAGGATCAGTTCTAGGGTAGAATTGTCTACATCAGTTCTAGGTAGAACTGTCCAAATCACTTCTAACCGTAGAGCTGTCAGCAGAACTGACTAAATCAGTCAGGACTGTAGAACAGTTCTAAATGACGTCACTGCAATAAGGGCACTTTAGAATTTAGAAGAAATAAATCACTTCCAATTACTTTGCTATATATTAAAAAGCAGATTTTCTATATTTTTTACTGATCAAACGACTTTTACTACGTTACATGTAAAAATATCGAAGTGAATAGATGGTTACCCAACTCATCGGAGAGATATTTTTAAAAGATTGCATACGGAAACATCATTGTTTACGTTTCTTCGTTGACTTCCCCGTTTTTAACAGTCTCTTACTAAATAAAACTCTGCATTTAATTCATGGAATTTTAACCGTAATTCACCTTGTTTGCCTTGGATTTACATTCATTTAAGATTCTGTTTTGACAAATGTTGAAACGAAAATTGTACAGTGGATGAATTATGGGATATTAATGAAAAAAGTGTTGTACAACGTAAAAAAACTATATATATACATTTGCACCATCTCGTCAATTTAGCCAGACTATAAATGATATCTGGGAGTCTGCAACTCAGAAAAAATATACTGGATCTGAACATGAATGAAACATTTGCCCCTGGAAGTTCGGCTACAAACAAAATCATGCATGTTTCTTTGCCTTCTTCAAATTATATTAACAGAATACTATTCAAAGAAGAGAACTTCCCATACATGTACTTTTTATTTTATTTTTAAAATAAAGTATATGAATCTGTCATGTGAGTGTTGGATGATGCAATTAAATAGTTTTGTTAAAAAAAAAACCATCACAAACTACTGACTTAAACATGTTCAAAAGTCACCCTAGCATGTTTAATGACGGTTCATTATTATGGATACAGAGAGGAAATAATGGCACGCTAAATTCTTAGATATGGTATAAATACACCTTGTCGCTATTTGTCTGCCATTACTGGATATCACACAGGTTCCCGTAAAATTTTGACGTCGTAAAACAAAATATCTGACGCCACAATGGAAAAGTCATTGTTGTATGCTTCAAAAGTTCAAGAGGCCGGGTCAGCCAGGATTAGCGATAAATTGTATTGTGTTTCAAAGTTGGTGTCATTTTTATCATACGATCCGTCCTCACATAGAAACAATATTGGTTTACCATGTTTACAATGAGGCCATATACATGTATATTTACATGATTAAGAGTAAATAAGTTCAGTTTTGGTTGATGCGGTCAAATAATTTTGTTAAAACAACTCTCACTCAGTCTGATATATCGAAACCACTGAAATTTGTTTACAATTCAATATTTTGAATAAAAAGAGGACTTGTTGATATTCTAAATTGATGTGGAAATTTTTTTGTAGCCAATGTGTTCCAATATTCATTGATATTGCTGTCATTTGAATTATACAATCCATCGTAATATGTATTACTATAAGTGATTTAGTATGCGGCTATATATATATTAAAATTTACATAACAAAGTGTAATTATGGTCAGTTTTGGTTGATGCTGTCACATATGGTCAGTTTTGGTTGATGCTGTCAAATATTGTCAGTTTTGGTTGATGCGGACAAATAATTTTGTTATATTCATGAATCAGTCTGAGATATCAAAACTACTGAAATTAGTTTACGATTCCAAATTTTGATGAAAAAGAGGACATGCTGGCACTATAAACTGATGTGAGCATAATTTTATTTTCCAATATTGCTTTCATTTATATTAAACAATCCATCCTGATATAAAAATATACGTGATTTACTTTGCGGCTATTAAGATTGACATCATATACATAATAAAGTGCAAATAATGAAATATGGTCAGTTTTGGTTGATGCGGACAAATTATTTTGTTATACCAGTCAGTCTGAGGTATGAAAACTACTGATATTTGTTTATGATGCAATATTTTGAATAAAAAGAGGACATGCTGGCATTCTAAACTGATGCAAATGAAATTAGGTAGCATTGTGTTCCAATATTTCTATCATTTGTATTTTCATGATTTTACAATCCATCCTTACATAAAAATATTACAGATTTACTATGCGACTATAAGAGTTACATAAAAAAGAGCAAATATGGTCAGTTTTGGTTGATGCGGTCAAATATGGTCAGTTTTGGTTGATGCGGTCAAATATGGTCGGTTTTGGTTGATGCGGTCAAATATGGTCAGTTTTGGTTGATGCTGTCAAGTATGGTCAGTTTTGATTGATGCAGAAAAATAATTTTGTTACATGATTACATGTTACTGTCAGTCTGAGGTATGAAAACTACTGATATTTGTTTCTGATGCGATATTTTGAATAAAAATAGGAAATGCTGGCACTCTCAATTGATGCGAGAAAAAAAAATTGTGGTCATTGATTTCCAATATTGTAATTATTTATATACTACAGTCCCTCTTGACCTAAAATTATAACTGAACTACTGTGCAGCTATTTAGATTTACATAAAAAAAAAGCAAATATGGTAAGTTTTGGTTGAAACGGTCAAAAGATTTTATTATACGACTCAGTCTGAAGTATGAAAACTACTGATATTTGTTTACGATTCAATATTTTGAATAAAAAGAGGACATGCTCATTGGCAGATCAAGGGGGGGAGGGTTTCAGGAGTTGGAACCTCCTTTTTTTTGACGATCAATGCATTTGAATGGGAACATATAGTTGGAACCCCCCCCCCCTTTTTAAAATGGCTGGATCTGCCCCTGCATGCTGGCACTATAAATTGATGCGTACAAAATTGTTTTCCAATATTGCTGTTACTTGTATAGTACAGTCCCTCTTGACCTAAAATTAAACCTGAAGTACTGTGCAGCTATATATATTTGCAGAAAGAAAGAGCAAATAATGTCAGTTTAGATTGATGTGGTCAAAAGATTTTTGTTAAACAGGTCCGTCCGAGTCGTAAACAAATATTACATTTGGTTAATGAGGTCAAATAATTTTGTTATTTGATAACGAGCCATCCTGACTCCTAGAATAACAAATGTAAAACAATTCAACGGCCTAAATTATGTACAAAAATGAAAGAAAAACAAATATTTTATGTTAGACATCAACAAAAGAAAATCACTGAATTACGGGCTCCTGACTTGGAACAGGCACATACATGCAGAATATTGCGGGGTTAAACATGTTCTCTTGCCGATTATAAATCTGAAATAAAACCGGCAAAATAGCAAAACTCTATATAATATTAATCGCTATTTTGCCGAAGCCTTTATATTAAATCAATTCTAGCTGTAGAATTTATAAATCAATTTTAGCCGTAGAATTTATAATTAATTCTGGCCGTAGAATTTATAAATCAATTCTAGCCGTAGAATTTGAAATCAATTCTAACCGTAGAACTGTTCTAGAAGTAGAACTGACCAAAGATTTGGTCAGTTCTAGCTAGAACTGTCTAAAACTGTTCTAGGGTAGAACTGTCAGGATCAGTTCTAGCTAGAACTGTCCAAATCAGTTCTAGGTAGAACTGACCAAATCAGTTCTAGCTAGAACAGTTCTAACCTAGAACTGACTAAAAGGTGCCAGGCTGACAGTTCTACATACTGTTCTAGAACAGTTCTCCTGACAGATTCTGACAGAATTTATGAGAGGTTAGAACTGATCTCCACTGTACCTAGGGTTTTGATCAAATTATGAATCAATGTGACATATTATAATTCTTCACTTCCTTGTTCTGCGGACGTGTTATATTTTATCTTCACATTGGTAATTGCGCCACATCTCGTTATTTGTTCTATTGTATGGAAGCCAAATAACTTATAAATAGTGGAAACCTTACAAGATAACAAGATTTGATGAGAACAAATTCATTTACAATAATCATAGTTTATTTTTATCAACCCAAATATAAAATGTGATTTAGTACTAGATACATCAAGTTCACAATTTAAAACAAAGAATGCACTGTGAATCAATTCTTAACATTAACTTATGTACTGACTGATGTTGAACTGCAGAATAAGTTATTATTTACTTGACAAAAATGCTCATTTTAACATATGATTTTCTAACATTTTTATTCATAATCAATACCCATGAGTATTTAGGACATATATTACCACAAAACAAATGTGTCTTTCTAAACCAATAATTGCAGAATACCCTACTATGTACTACCGAATCATTAATTTGAATACATCTCTTAGTCATTATTTAAACATCTTGGCTTTTTGGAAAGCATAAATTACATACAAATTTCACAAAATGGAACAATAGATATAGGAAGATATGGTACGAGTACCAATCAGACAATTCTCCATCCAAGTCAAAATTTATTAAAGTAAATCATTTTAGGTTAAGGTACGGTCCTCAACATCAAGCTTTGGTTGACACCGCACAGCAAGCTACAAAGGGTCTTAAAACATTACTAAGGAAAAAACATTGAAACGGAAAAACCAACGGGAAAACTAACGGGAAAATACCCGGTAAATACAAAACGAGATAGAAGATATTAGTTTAGTGTCTGTTATTTTTCCTGAACAACGAATGATAAACGGTTGCTTTATCTTTCTGTTTGCCCAATAATGTATTTCAATACTTTCGAACAATTTGGTTGCTAGTTGTTTTGGTCTTGAATGAATGAATAACTGAATTAAATTCGCAGATACATGTTTCAATTACATGTATTGTTTAAATAATATGAGTTTGTTGATGTAAGACCTGTTATCTGTGAAAGTGTTGTAATATTTGCCGATGGGCATGGATCATGTTTAACAATCTAAATGACTATTTATGTTACAAAATGGTAGGATTGATATAGCCATTGACTTTTATACAAGGGGGAAGACTATTTACCAAATAACAAGGCGAAGAAGGGATTACAGCGACTAAAGGAGATTGGATGGGACTTGCGGTTGGATTACAAATACTCGCGTGTAAAGTTACCATTTGCTTAAGTCATTACCCTTTGTAATACTTTGCAAAGGTTATAAATCTTGTTCGTTGTTTAACTTTACCACGACACGTTAGTATATAGGATATTATTTTTTATACGAAAATGGTGTTTTCTTCGTTCAATAATTGCAAAATACCTGCTATGTTCTGCAATATCACTATTCGATTGCTTATCTTGGTCATTATCTAAGCATTTTGCTTTATTGGAAAACACAACTTTTCTACAATGATGTTATTTGCAAAAAAAACGACTAAAACATCTTTAGAGTTACGTCCCTGCTAAACTGAAGTCTTCAGGTTTCAGCTCTAGAGGTCCCAGTGAAGACATATTTTTATAATTCTTCACGCGCACACGTGCACAGTTTACGAACAAAGTTCGCAAAATGAAACAAAAAATGCACTCTTAAGTATATCTTAACATTTACTCGTGACTGATGCTGAATTTCATACAAACATACAATGTACGTTGAAGTCATAGGTTAAAAAAAAAGGCCTTATTATCATGTTAGACAGTAACAAAAAGTGTATACGGTAAACGCCAATGAGACAACTATGGAACGAACAAAATTTCTAAAATACTTTTATGTACAAATTGGACAGTAAGATGGAACATAAGTTTTACGTCAATTTACCGCAACCCGTTATCAAAAATATTCAAAGAAATTCAATATGCACGTTTAGCGGCAAAGTAAAAAAAAAACAAGAGTGCGATTATGCACAGAAATATATATATATAAATATATTTTTGTATATGCAATATGTTTCTTGTGGTTACGTTTTCGAAATTAAATTAAATTAAAGTTAAGTTAAGTTACATTAAATATAGTACATATTGATCTATTTACTTTTACCTCCGGCAGTGAGGCGAGAACATGGGATCTTAAAGCTGTCAGTCGCGCATCTTACCGCTGAGCCACAGAGTCAATTGCCGAAATTGTATATTCCGAAGTATATACCTCTACTATATTGCCTAGCTCTACTATAGGACCAGGAAAGAGAAAAAATACTACTTCCCCACTTCCAGCTTCTTTTTTCAAATAAGTTTTAACATGATTGATTTATTTTTACTTGAAACAAAGATAGAAGATATTAGTTTAGTGTCTGTTATTTTTCCTGAACCACGGATGATAGACGGTTGCTTTAGCTTTCTTTTTTCCCCAATAATGTATTTCAATACTTTCGAACAATTTGGCCTGTTATCTGTGATAGTGTTGTAATATTTGCCGCTGGACATGGATCATGTTTAACAATCTAAATGACTATTTATGTTACAAAATGGTAGGATTGATATACATGTAGCCATTAACCTTTATACAAGGGGGAAGACTATTTACCAAATTACAAGGCGAAGAAGGGATAACAGCAACTAAAGGAGATTGGATGGGACTTGCGGTTGGAATACAAGTACTCGCGTGTAAAGTTACCATTTGCTTAAGTCATTACTCTTTGTTACAAACCTGCTCGTGCATTTTTCATTGTTATTCAACGCAAATTTATTTTCTAAGATACCTGGGACGATCCTATTTCACAAAGGATTTCTATTGTCTACTTATTGTACCTCGAACTTATTTACCCGATGTAGGTTTTTAAGTTGAGGTTCAATTCTATTAAAGTTAATCGGGCATGACTAATTAGATACGCCCTCTTAAAATCAGGGGGTCCGAAATAGGATTGGGAAAAAACACACCCAGCAAAATACCTTAATTTACAATTTCAAGAATTTGTTTGATTCAAAGTGCTTTTTGTTGCTTAAATATCTTCAATCAATAATCAGGCGGTATTTTGTGGAAATGAATAACCTGTCCCGAACCGGGAGATGTTGGTTGCAATAGGAATCAATTTATAAAAAAGTCCCATATCTCATTAACTTATAGTGGCCGTTATTGATTGTAAATTGATGACGTTTTGTTTATGGCATTCGTCTACCGTAGAGAAAAAAGAGGGAAGGAGGGCTTAACTTACGAGTTTAATCATTATGGTTTAAATCTATTCTATTACGGCATACGTTTTACCTCTAGCGAATGCTCTGCCTTATTGTAAAAAGTACCACTCTAAATTTGTAAACATTTGCTTCAAAATTGATCCACTGTGAATATGCATGACATATTTGCCACTGGACACAAAGGAGCAATAAATAAATCAGCTTCATTTAGTGATTTATAATCATTTGTCATCAGTTGATTATAGTCTCAAACAGTTTTCCAATTTTTATATATTTCATTTTTATTTACATTTGAATTTTTATGCGTAAATCTTAGCATTTCTTCCATCATTTTTCTCTTGGCATTTCATCTTTTTTTTTAATTAAATAAAAATGTTGTCGTAGTACACATCAGGGGTTACATTGTATAATTTCCAGCAAGACTAATAGGGGAGGAACTAGAACAGAAAAACAGTCTTCATTGAGTTGCAATAACTCATATATTGAAGCGTACAATGACGGCTGTCTCATCTAGGAGTGGCAATAACTCATACATTGAAGCGCACAATGACGGCTGTCTCGTCTAGGTGACAACATTTGCTGTTTCAAGTTTATTTATATCTCAGACTGGTATAATAGTTGTCATAAACGCAAAAAAAAAAAAAAATGATAAAAAAAGGTTGACAACAATTTATAAAAAAGAATCAACTTATTTTGAGCGTTTCATTTTTTTTATATTGTCTTGCTGATCGGTTTTGTTATATTTTTTTTTCATCTACTATTGTTCTAGCAAAAGTCACAGAAAATGTTGTTAAAATTAGCCATGCGACTTATTTAAAAAGATTAAGCTGATTTTTCTTGTTGTTTACACATTTCAATCATTCAACTAGTGCGTAGATCGTCTTTCCCTCTAATGTTTTTTTTAAGGTAAAGATGGCGTGGAATTCTCACTGCACAAGGCATCTGATATACATTCCTATTATATTCTGATCGGACAAAGCTACGTATTTCTATAACCAATAAGCCAAACGAACGCACCCATTTAGCAAGGGTATGGTGTGGGACGGGAGAGGTCTAGAGATGTCAATATTTCTATACCCAAGCGAATTAGGTTTTGAATAAAAGGAGATAAAGGCATACATTTATGCGACAGCAACCCAAAGACACAGATAAATAAAAATATTTAAAGTCAACATTCGGTCTTTTTTATAGAACATTCCGTATACAGATTAATATTCTCAAAACCGACCCATGACTAAATAATAGTTATACGGAGTAAATTGAATAATATTTTCCGTCAAATATTATATATCCGAAAAGGCACATTTGATTAAATATTATATACCGTCAAAGATAATAATCCCAACAATTTTCACCTGCCATTTTTTTAATTTTGATTGGTGAAAATTTAAGACTTTTTAATATATACCAGTAAAAGAAAAACACTTTCCTGTATAATAAAACGGTAAAATAAATAATGATAATGGATGACGACCAGCGGCGAATAAAATTAATATTCAGGACGATTACGTGTAAATATAATAAAAGTATTAATCCCGTTTTTTTACTAGACTGACAAGCTGAGTCGGGTTTTTTTTTTTTTTTTATCGTGTACGTTCACAAGATATTTGTTCGCAGGAAGAAAAGTCACCCGACCCGGACACATTTCCGGCTCTGAGCCGGCCAGTCTGTGCTCTTACTCTCTGATGCCACGTGTTCAGCGTTGAAATAGAATACCAATTTAATTAACGTCTTTGTTTGACCCGTTCGGGATTCGAACAAATTTAATGACCTCCCGCTCTCGAGGCGAACGCCCCCATACGAGACCAACCAGGAGAGCGGTAGTGATCGGTAGTACAGAATATCATACCAAAAACTAAAGTACAATACACAATACAGTTTTACAGAATTCCCAGTTACTAAAGCGAGCCAAACGTATCTAACCTAAATTGGATGCGAGAAATGATATTGTAAACTACACGTAAACATGGATGATTGACTTCAGGGTAGATTTTATGGATCAAATTAAAAACTCTTGCACCTATTATTTGAGATGTTCAAATTTTGCCTGCTGTTTCAAGTCTTAATTTCTGTACTTATTCAATATACCCTCATTTTCTAGTGGTATTTTAAAGTTTCACGTCCAACCTCACTGTCGACCTCCTATTGTACGACTTACCTATTGTATTTAAAATTTATGTGTTATAGTCATTAACAGGCATGAAATATTTGCTACTGGACGTAAAGCAAACCACAATTAATCAATTTAATTAATTTTTCTGGTACAGTACTAGTACTTAGCACACAAAGACAATGTCTTGTAAAATGCTATAATTTACAATTTCCATTTAAATTTTTATGTTGTTTTCTTCTTTTTTTTGGGGGGGGGGGATGGGGGGTGGTTCTCTTCAGTTTATCACATAACTGACTGCTTATTCAAAAGTTTAAAATAGTTTTTTACTATTGTTCTTATCTAATAATTTAATTTTGGATGTAACGCGTCTTCTGATTGGCTGAGGTTATTTTGTTATGAGCCCATAGACATAATTTAGTCATGTGACCGTGACGTCATCAACGTTTTTTCATGGTTTTCTACGGTTTAAAATGGAATTTAGAATTAAATTATAAGAAATGACTGTAATATTTTTTCTGTCTATTCGAAATAACATAAAAATGTGGTGCACACTGCTAAAGAACCCGCTACGCGCGTTATTCAGTGTGCACTTTTTTTTTATGTTATTTCTTCAGACAGAAAAAATATTACAGTCATTCCTTAAATGTTTAAATACGATTTATAACATATGATTTTGTTTTTGTCAGGCAAGGATAAAACTAAGAACGATAAAAGTTTTTTTCAGGTGTTTTTGCTTCATTTAGACATGAAAAGGGAATACCGGACGATTAAATTAAAGTGTTTGTTTTCATAAAATATATTGAACTTGCAAGCATATCTCACCCAACACGTTCTGATCGGGACAGTGAAACCTTGTTTAATACGGTTTTAATCATTGAAGTTTGCATGCATAGTTCTTATTTAAAAAAAAACACAAAAAATAAAGCAAGATCTATTAATTAATTGGACTGAATAGACAAAACTTATTATTTTGCATTCGTATGTATCTTAATGTAGGAAAATTACCAAATCAGAAACAAAAGGAACATTTACCGGATGATTATTGTGAAGGACCGCATGCATCCTTAGGACTGTCCGATTAAAAGTTCTTAAACAAGCTGTTTAAAAAGCTAATTGTTGGAAGAGTTTACTTACTGTTTTCTAAGGTCTGATCTTTACGATTCTATTTCATGATTACTGATAGATCAAAAACATCAAGTATATATAGCATGAAGTTGTTGGGCCTAATATTCATTGGTCAGTTATAAATGAGGTCTGTATGGGGTTTTGTTTGCCGGATTTATTATATAAGAAATCGTTATTTTGAAAAGTTGGCTAAAAAATATAAATTTAACCCCTAATTTGTAAAACTATCATTTGGTGTTATTTAGATGCTAATTTTTTGGGTTATCATAAATAAATAATTATATGATTTAATGCCGTTAAATCAGTCCGTGTTCATGTCAATTTGGTAACTGTTAATTGTACATATCAGTCTGAGTACTGTTAAACTATCATTTGAGTTTAACATATTTGGACTCGTCCAGTTGAGGGGAATTAGGTTTCTGCAAGTGCTTTTTAGGTACTTTTCTTATATTTTTGACGGTTTGTAAGTCAGTAAAAGTTCAATGATTAAGTTAATATTGACATTAAAAGCCCTCCTCACGAAAAGGGCTGTTCAAATCCCCTCGCCCTTCGGGCTCGGGGATCTGAAGACCCCTTTTTGCTCGGAGGTCTTTTAATATCAATATTAACTTATCATTCAACTTTTACTATTACTAATACTTTGCAAAGGTTATAAATGTTGTTCGTTGTTTAACTTTACCACGACACGTCAGTATATAGGATATTAATTCTTATACGAAAATGGTGTTTTCTTCGTTCAATAATTGCAAAATACCTGCTATGTTCTGCAATATCACTATTCGATTGCTTATCTTGGTCATTATCTAAGCATTTTGCTTTATTAGAAAACACAACTTTTCTACAATGATGTTATTTGCAAAAAAAACGACTAAAACATCTTCAGAGTTACGTCCCTGCTAAACTGAAGTCTTCAGGTTTCAGCTCTAGAGGTCCCAGTGAAGACATATTTTTTTAATTCTTCACGCACACACGTGCACAGTTTACGAACAAAGTTCGCAAAATGAAACAAAAAATGCACTCTGAAGTATATCTTAACATTTATTCGTGACTGATGCTGGATTTCATACAAACATACAATGTACGTTGAAGTCATAGGTTAAAAAAAAAGGCCTTATTATCATGTTAGACAATAACAAAAAGTGTATACGGTAAACGCCAATGAGACAACTATGGAACGAACAAAATTTCTAAAATACTTTTATGTACAAGTTGGACAGTAAGATGGAACATAAGTTTTACGTCAATTTACCGCAACCCGTTATCAAAAATATTCAAAGAAATTCAATATGCACGTTTAGCGGCAAAGTAAAAAAAACAAGAGTGCGATTATGCACAGAAATATATATATATATAAATATATTTTTGTATATGCAATGAGTTACTTGTGGTTACGTTTTCGAAATTAAATTAAATTAAAGTTAAGTTAAGTTACATTAAATATAGTACATATTTATCTATTTACTTTTACCTCCGGCAGTGAGGCGAGAACATGGGATCTTAAGGCTGTCAGTCGCGCATCTTACCGCTGAGCCACAGTGTCAATTGCCGAAATTGTGTATTCCTAAGTATATACCTCTACTATATTGCCTAGCTCTACTATAGGACCAGGAAAGAGAAAAAATACTATTTCCCCACTTCCAGCTTCTTTTTTCAAATAAGTTTTAACATGATTGATTTATTTTTACTTGAAACAAAGATAGAAGATATTAGTTTAGTGTCTGTTATTTTTCCTGAACCACGGATGATAGACGGTTGCTTTAGCTTTCTTTTTTTCCCAATAATGTATTTCAATACTTTCGAACAATTTGGCCTGTTATCTGTGATAGTGTTGTAATATTTGCCGCTGGACATGGATCATGTTTAACAATCTAAATGACTATTTATGTTACAAAATGGTAGGATTGATATAGCCATTAACCTTTATACAAGGGGGAAGACTATTTACCAAATTACAAGGCGAAGAAGGGATAACAGCAACTAAAGGAGATTGGATGGGACTTGCGGTTGGAATACAAGTACTCGCGTGTAAAGTTACCATTTGCTTAAGTCATTACTCTTTGTAATACTTTGCAAAGGTTATAAATGTTGTTCGTTGTTTAACTTTACCACGACACGTAAGTATATAGGATATTGTTTTTTTTATACGAAAATGGTGTTTTCTTCGTTCAATAATTGCAAAATACCTGCTATGTTCTGCAATATCACTATTCGATTGCTTATCTTGGTCATTATCTAAGCATTTTGCTTTATTAGAAAACACAACTTTTCTACAATGATGTTATTTGCAAAAAAAACGACTAAAACATCTTTAGAGTTACGTCCCTGCTAAACTGAAGTCTTCAGGTTTCAGCTCTAGAGGTCCCAGTGAAGACATATTTTTTTAATTCTTCACGCACACACGTGCACAGTTTACGAACAAAGTTCGCAAAATGAAACAAAAAATGCACTCTGAAGTATTATATCTTAACATTTACTCGTGACTGATGCTGAATTTCATACAAACATACAATGTACGTTGAAGTCATAGGTTAAAAAAAAGGCCTTATTATCATGTTAGACAATAACAAAAAGTGTATACGGTAAACGCCAATGAGACAACTATGGAACGAACAAAATTTCTAAAATACTTTTATGTACAAGTTGGACAGTAAGATGGAACATAAGTTTTACGTCAATTTACCGCAACCCGTTATCAAAAATATTCAAAGAAATTCAATATGCACGTTTAGCGGCAAAGTAAAAAAAACAAGAGTGCGATTATGCACAGAAATATATATATATAAATATATTTTTGTATATGCAATATGTTTCTTGTGGTTACGTTTTCGAAATTAAATTAAATTAAAGTTAAGTTAAGTTACATTAAATATAGTACATATTTATCTATTTACTTTTACCTCCGGCAGTGAGGCGAGAACATGGGATCTTAAGGCTGTCAGTCGCGCATCTTACCGCTGCGCCACAGAGTCAATTGCCGAAATTGTGTATTCCTAAGTATATACCTCTACTATATTGCCTAGCTCTACTATAGGACCAGGAAAGAGAAAAAATACTATTTCCCCACTTCCAGCTTCTTTTTTCAAATAAGTTTTAACATGATTGATTTATTTTTACTTGAAACAAAGATAGAAGATATTAGTTTAGTGTCTGTTATTTTTCCTGAACCACGGATGATAGACGGTTGCTTTAGCTTTCTTTTTTTCCCAATAATGTATTTCAATACTTTCGAACAATTTGGCCTGTTATCTGTGATAGTGTTGTAATATTTGCCGCTGGACATGGATCATGTTTAACAATCTAAATGACTATTTATGTTACAAAATGGTAGGATTGATATAGCCATTAACCTTTATACAAGGGGGAAGACTATTTACCAAATTACAAGGCGAAGAAGGGATAACAGCAACTAAAGGAGATTGGATGGGACTTGCGGTTGGAATACAAGTACTCGCGTGTAAAGTTACCATTTGCTTAAGTCATTACTCTTTGTAATACTTTGCAAAGGTTATAAATGTTGTTCGTTGTTTAACTTTACCACGACACGTAAGTATATAGGATATTGTTTTTTTTATACGAAAATGGTGTTTTCTTCGTTCAATAATTGCAAAATACCTGCTATGTTCTGCAATATCACTATTCGATTGCTTATCTTGGTCATTATCTAAGCATTTTGCTTTATTAGAAAACACAACTTTTCTACAATGATGTTATTTGCAAAAAAAACGACTAAAACATCTTTAGAGTTACGTCCCTGCTAAACTGAAGTCTTCAGGTTTCAGCTCTAGAGGTCCCAGTGAAGACATATTTTTTTAATTCTTCACGCACACACGTGCACAGTTTACGAACAAAGTTCGCAAAATGAAACAAAAAATGCACTCTGAAGTATATCTTAACATTTACTCGTGACTGATGCTGAATTTCATACAAACATACAATGTACGTTGAAGTCATAGGTTAAAAAAAAGGCCTTATTATCATGTTAGACAATAACAAAAAGTGTATACGGTAAACGCCAATGAGACAACTATGGAACGAACAAAATTTCTAAAATACTTTTATGTACAAGTTGGACAGTAAGATGGAACATAAGTTTTACGTCAATTTACCGCAACCCGTTATCAAAAATATTCAAAGAAATTCAATATGCACGTTTAGCGGCAAAGTAAAAAAAACAAGAGTGCGATTATGCACAGAAATATATATATATAAATATATTTTTGTATATGCAATATGTTTCTTGTGGTTACGTTTTCGAAATTAAATTAAATTAAAGTTAAGTTAAGTTACATTAAATATAGTACATATTTATCTATTTACTTTTACCTCCGGCAGTGAGGCGAGAACATGGGATCTTAAGGCTGTCAGTCGCGCATCTTACCGCTGCGCCACAGAGTCAATTGCCGAAATTGTGTATTCCTAAGTATATACCTCTACTATATTGCCTAGCTCTACTATAGGACCAGGAAAGAGAAAAAATACTATTTCCCCACTTCCAGCTTCTTTTTTCAAATAAGTTTTAACATGATTGATTTATTTTTACTTGAAACAAAGATAGAAGATATTAGTTTAGTGTCTGTTATTTTTCCTGAACCACGGATGATAGACGGTTGCTTTAGCTTTCTTTTTTTCCCAATAATGTATTTCAATACTTTCGAACAATTTGGCCTGTTATCTGTGATAGTGTTGTAATATTTGCCGCTGGACATGGATCATGTTTAACAATCTAAATGACTATTTATGTTACAAAATGGTAGGATTGATATAGCCATTAACCTTTATACAAGGGGGAAGACTATTTACCAAATTACAAGGCGAAGAAGGGATAACAGCAACTAAAGGAGATTGGATGGGACTTGCGGTTGGAATACAAGTACTCGCGTGTAAAGTTACCATTTGCTTAAGTCATTACTCTTTGTAATACTTTGCAAAGGTTATAAATGTTGTTCGTTGTTTAACTTTACCACGACACGTAAGTATATAGGATATTGTTTTTTTTATACGAAAATGGTGTTTTCTTCGTTCAATAATTGCAAAATACCTGCTATGTTCTGCAATATCACTATTCGATTGCTTATCTTGGTCATTATCTAAGCATTTTGCTTTATTAGAAAACACAACTTTTCTACAATGATGTTATTTGCAAAAAAAACGACTAAAACATCTTTAGAGTTACGTCCCTGCTAAACTGAAGTCTTCAGGTTTCAGCTCTAGAGGTCCCAGTGAAGACATATTTTTTTAATTCTTCACGCACACACGTGCACAGTTTACGAACAAAGTTCGCAAAATGAAACAAAAAATGCACTCTGAAGTATATCTTAACATTTACTCGTGACTGATGCTGAATTTCATACAAACATACAATGTACGTTGAAGTCATAGGTTAAAAAAAAGGCCTTATTATCATGTTAGACAATAACAAAAAGTGTATACGGTAAACGCCAATGAGACAACTATGGAACGAACAAAATTTCTAAAATACTTTTATGTACAAGTTGGACAGTAAGATGGAACATAAGTTTTACGTCAATTTACCGCAACCCGTTATCAAAAATATTCAAAGAAATTCAATATGCACGTTTAGCGGCAAAGTAAAAAAAACAAGAGTGCGATTATGCACAGAAATATATATATATAAATATATTTTTGTATATGCAATATGTTTCTTGTGGTTACGTTTTCGAAATTAAATTAAATTAAAGTTAAGTTAAGTTACATTAAATATAGTACATATTTATCTATTTACTTTTACCTCCGGCAGTGAGGCGAGAACATGGGATCTTAAAGCTGTCAGTCGCGCATCTTACCGCTGAGCCACAGAGTCAATTGCCGAAATTGTGTATTCCTAAGTATATACCTCTACTATATTGCCTAGCTCTACTATAGGACCAGGAAAGAGAAAAAATACTATTTCCCCACTTCCAGCTTCTTTTTTCAAATAAGTTTTAACATGATTGATTTATTTTTACTTGAAACAAAGATAGAAGATATTAGTTTAGTGTCTGTTATTTTTCCTGAACCACGGATGATAGACGGTTGCTTTAGCTTTCTTTTTTTCCCAATAATGTATTTCAATACTTTCGAACAATTTGGCCTGTTATCTGTGATAGTGTTGTAATATTTGCCGCTGGACATGGATCATGTTTAACAATCTAAATGACTATTTATGTTACAAAATGGTAGGATTGATATAGCCATTAACCTTTATACAAGGGGGAAGACTATTTACCAAATTACAAGGCGAAGAAGGGATAACAGCAACTAAAGGAGATTGGATGGGACTTGCGGTTGGAATACAAGTACTCGCGTGTAAAGTTACCATTTGCTTAAGTCATTACTCTTTGTAATACTTTGCAAAGGTTATAAATGTTGTTCGTTGTTAAACTTTACCACGACACGTAAGTATATAGGATATTGTTTTTTTATACGAAAATGGTGTTTTCTTCGTTCAATAATTGCAAAATACCTGCTATGTTCTGCAATATCACTATTCGATTGCTTATCTTGGTCATTATCTAAGCATTTTGCTTTATTAGAAAACACAACTTTTCTACAATGATGTTATTTGCAAAAAAAACGACTAAAACATCTTTAGAGTTACGTCCCTGCTAAACTGAAGTCTTCAGGTTTCAGCTCTAGAGGTCCCAGTGAAGACATATTTTTTTAATTCTTCACGCACACACGTGCACAGTTTACGAACAAAGTTCGCAAAATGAAACAAAAAATGCACTCTGAAGTATATCTTAACATTTACTCGTGACTGATGCTGAATTTCATACAAACATACAATGTACGTTGAAGTCATAGGTTAAAAAAAAAGCCTTATTATCATGTTAGACAATAACAAAAAGTGTATACGGTAAACGCCAATGAGACAACTATGGAACGAACAAAATTTCTAAAATACTTTTATGTACAAGTTGGACAGTAAGATGGAACATAAGTTTTACGTCAATTTACCGCAACCCGTTATCAAAAATATTCAAAGAAATTCAATATGCACGTTTAGCGGCAAAGTAAAAAAAACAAGAGTGCGATTATGCACAGAAATATATATATATAAATATATTTTTGTATATGCAATGAGTTACTTGTGGTTACGTTTTCGAAATTAAATTAAATTAAAGTTAAGTTAAGTTACATTAAATATAGTACATATTTATCTATTTACTTTTACCTCCGGCAGTGAGGCGAGAACATGGGATCTTAAGGCTGTCAGTCGCGCATCTTACCGCTGCGCCACAGAGTCAATTGCCGAAATTGTGTATTCCTAAGTATATACCTCTACTATATTGCCTAGCTCTACTATAGGACCAGGAAAGAGAAAAAATACTATTTCCCCACTTCCAGCTTCTTTTTTCAAATAAGTTTTAACATGATTGATTTATTTTTACTTGAAACAAAGATAGAAGATATTAGTTTAGTGTCTGTTATTTTTCCTGAACCACGGATGATAGACGGTTGCTTTAGCTTTCTTTTTTTCCCAATAATGTATTTCAATACTTTCGAACAATTTGGCCTGTTATCTGTGATAGTGTTGTAATATTTGCCGCTGGACATGGATCATGTTTAACAATCTAAATGACTATTTATGTTACAAAATGGTAGGATTGATATAGCCATTAACCTTTATACAAGGGGGAAGACTATTTACCAAATTACAAGGCGAAGAAGGGATAACAGCAACTAAAGGAGATTGGATGGGACTTGCGGTTGGAATACAAGTACTCGCGTGTAAAGTTACCATTTGCTTACGTCATTACTCTTTGTAATACTTTGCAAAGGTTATAAATGTTGTTCGTTGTTTAACTTTACCACGACACGTAAGTATATAGGATATTGTTTTTTTATACGAAAATGGTGTTTTCTTCGTTCAATAATTGCAAAATACCTGCTATGTTCTGCAATATCACTATTCGATTGCTTATCTTGGTCATTATCTAAGCATTTTGCTTTATTGGAAAACACAACTTTTCTACAATGATGTTATTTGCCAAAAAAAACGACTAAAACATCTTTAGAGTTACGTCCCTGCTAAACTGAAGTCTTCAGGTTTCAGCTCTAGAGGTCCCAGTGAAGACATATTTTTTTTAATTCTTCACGCACACACGTGCACAGTTTACGAACAAAGTTCGCAAAATGAAACAAAAAATGCACTCTGAAGTATATCTTAACATTTACTCGTGACTGATGCTGAATTTCATACAAACATACAATGTACGTTGAAGTCATAGGTTAAAAAAAAGGCCTTATTATCATGTTAGACAATAACAAAAAGTGTATACGGTAAACGCCAATGAGACAACTATGGAACGAACAAAATTTCTAAAATACTTTTATGTACAAGTTGGACAGTAAGATGGAACATAAGTTTTACGTCAATTTACCGCAACCCGTTATCAAAAATATTCAAAGAAATTCAATATGCACGTTTAGCGGCAAAGTAAAAAAAACAAGAGTGCGATTATGCACAGAAATATATATATATAAATATATTTTTGTATATGCAATGAGTTACTTGTGGTTACGTTTTCGAAATTAAATTAAATTAAAGTTAAGTTAAGTTACATTAAATATAGTACATATTTATCTATTTACTTTTACCTCCGGCAGTGAGGCGAGAACATGGGATCTTAAGGCTGTCAGTCGCGCATCTTACCGCTGCGCCACAGAGTCAATTGCCGAAATTGTGTATTCCTAAGTATATACCTCTACTATATTGCCTAGCTCTACTATAGGACCAGGAAAGAGAAAAAATACTATTTCCCCACTTCCAGCTTCTTTTTTCAAATAAGTTTTAACATGATTGATTTATTTTTACTTGAAACAAAGATAGAAGATATTAGTTTAGTGTCTGTTATTTTTCCTGAACCACGGATGATAGACGGTTGCTTTAGCTTTCTTTTTTTCCCAATAATGTATTTCAATACTTTCGAACAATTTGGCCTGTTATCTGTGATAGTGTTGTAATATTTGCCGCTGGACATGGATCATGTTTAACAATCTAAATGACTATTTATGTTACAAAATGGTAGGATTGATATAGCCATTAACCTTTATACAAGGGGGAAGACTATTTACCAAATTACAAGGCGAAGAAGGGATAACAGCAACTAAAGGAGATTGGATGGGACTTGCGGTTGGAATACAAGTACTCGCGTGTAAAGTTACCATTTGCTTACGTCATTACTCTTTGTAATACTTTGCAAAGGTTATAAATGTTGTTCGTTGTTTAACTTTACCACGACACGTAAGTATATAGGATATTGTTTTTTTATACGAAAATGGTGTTTTCTTCGTTCAATAATTGCAAAATACCTGCTATGTTCTGCAATATCACTATTCGATTGCTTATCTTGGTCATTATCTAAGCATTTTGCTTTATTGGAAAACACAACTTTTCTACAATGATGTTATTTGCCAAAAAAAACGACTAAAACATCTTTAGAGTTACGTCCCTGCTAAACTGAAGTCTTCAGGTTTCAGCTCTAGAGGTCCCAGTGAAGACATATTTTTTTTAATTCTTCACGCACACACGTGCACAGTTTACGAACAAAGTTCGCAAAATGAAACAAAAAATGCACTCTGAAGTATATCTTAACATTTACTCGTGACTGATGCTGAATTTCATACAAACATACAATGTACGTTGAAGTCATAGGTTAAAAAAAAGGCCTTATTATCATGTTAGACAATAACAAAAAGTGTATACGGTAAACGCCAATGAGACAACTATGGAACGAACAAAATTTCTAAAATACTTTTATGTACAAGTTGGACAGTAAGATGGAACATAAGTTTTACGTCAATTTACCGCAACCCGTTATCAAAAATATTCAAAGAAATTCAATATGCACGTTTAGCGGCAAAGTAAAAAAAACAAGAGTGCGATTATGCACAGAAATATATATATATAAATATATTTTTGTATATGCAATGAGTTACTTGTGGTTACGTTTTCGAAATTAAATTAAATTAAAGTTAAGTTAAGTTACATTAAATATAGTACATATTTATCTATTTACTTTTACCTCCGGCAGTGAGGCGAGAACATGGGATCTTAAGGCTGTCAGTCGCGCATCTTACCGCTGCGCCACAGAGTCAATTGCCGAAATTGTGTATTCCTAAGTATATACCTCTACTATATTGCCTAGCTCTACTATAGGACCAGGAAAGAGAAAAAATACTATTTCCCCACTTCCAGCTTCTTTTTTCAAATAAGTTTTAACATGATTGATTTATTTTTACTTGAAACAAAGATAGAAGATATTAGTTTAGTGTCTGTTATTTTTCCTGAACCACGGATGATAGACGGTTGCTTTAGCTTTCTTTTTTTCCCAATAATGTATTTCAATACTTTCGAACAATTTGGCCTGTTATCTGTGATAGTGTTGTAATATTTGCCGCTGGACATGGATCATGTTTAACAATCTAAATGACTATTTATGTTACAAAATGGTAGGATTGATATAGCCATTAACCTTTATACAAGGGGGAAGACTATTTACCAAATTACAAGGCGAAGAAGGGATAACAGCAACTAAAGGAGATTGGATGGGACTTGCGGTTGGAATACAAGTACTCGCGTGTAAAGTTACCATTTGCTTACGTCATTACTCTTTGTAATACTTTGCAAAGGTTATAAATGTTGTTCGTTGTTTAACTTTACCACGACACGTAAGTATATAGGATATTGTTTTTTTTATACGAAAATGGTGTTTTCTTCGTTCAATAATTGCAAAATACCTGCTATGTTCTGCAATATCACTATTCGATTGCTTATCTTGGTCATTATCTAAGCATTTTGCTTTATTGGAAAACACAACTTTTCTACAATGATGTTATTTGCCAAAAAAAACGACTAAAACATCTTTAGAGTTACGTCCCTGCTAAACTGAAGTCTTCAGGTTTCAGCTCTAGAGGTCCCAGTGAAGACATATTTTTTTTAATTCTTCACGCACACACGTGCACAGTTTACGAACAAAGTTCGCAAAATGAAACAAAAAATGCACTCTGAAGTATATCTTAACATTTACTCGTGACTGATGCTGAATTTCATACAAACATACAATGTACGTTGAAGTCATAGGTTAAAAAAAAGGCCTTATTATCATGTTAGACAATAACAAAAAGTGTATACGGTAAACGCCAATGAGACAACTATGGAACGAACAAAATTTCTAAAATACTTTTATGTACAAGTTGGACAGTAAGATGGAACATAAGTTTTACGTCAATTTACCGCAACCCGTTATCAAAAATATTCAAAGAAATTCAATATGCACGTTTAGCGGCAAAGTAAAAAAAACAAGAGTGCGATTATGCACAGAAATATATATATATAAATATATTTTTGTATATGCAATGAGTTACTTGTGGTTACGTTTTCGAAATTAAATTAAATTAAAGTTAAGTTAAGTTACATTAAATATAGTACATATTTATCTATTTACTTTTACCTCCGGCAGTGAGGCGAGAACATGGGATCTTAAGGCTGTCAGTCGCGCATCTTACCGCTGCGCCACAGAGTCAATTGCCGAAATTGTGTATTCCTAAGTATATACCTCTACTATATTGCCTAGCTCTACTATAGGACCAGGAAAGAGAAAAAATACTATTTCCCCACTTCCAGCTTCTTTTTTCAAATAAGTTTTAACATGATTGATTTATTTTTACTTGAAACAAAGATAGAAGATATTAGTTTAGTGTCTGTTATTTTTCCTGAACCACGGATGATAGACGGTTGCTTTAGCTTTCTTTTTTTCCCAATAATGTATTTCAATACTTTCGAACAATTTGGCCTGTTATCTGTGATAGTGTTGTAATATTTGCCGCTGGACATGGATCATGTTTAACAATCTAAATGACTATTTATGTTACAAAATGGTAGGATTGATATAGCCATTAACCTTTATACAAGGGGGAAGACTATTTACCAAATTACAAGGCGAAGAAGGGATAACAGCAACTAAAGGAGATTGGATGGGACTTGCGGTTGGAATACAAGTACTCGCGTGTAAAGTTACCATTTGCTTACGTCATTACTCTTTGTAATACTTTGCAAAGGTTATAAATGTTGTTCGTTGTTTAACTTTACCACGACACGTAAGTATATAGGATATTGTTTTTTTATACGAAAATGGTGTTTTCTTCGTTCAATAATTGCAAAATACCTGCTATGTTCTGCAATATCACTATTCGATTGCTTATCTTGGTCATTATCTAAGCATTTTGCTTTATTGGAAAACACAACTTTTCTACAATGATGTTATTTGCCAAAAAAAACGACTAAAACATCTTTAGAGTTACGTCCCTGCTAAACTGAAGTCTTCAGGTTTCAGCTCTAGAGGTCCCAGTGAAGACATATTTTTTTTAATTCTTCACGCACACACGTGCACAGTTTACGAACAAAGTTCGCAAAATGAAACAAAAAATGCACTCTGAAGTATATCTTAACATTTACTCGTGACTGATGCTGAATTTCATACAAACATACAATGTACGTTGAAGTCATAGGTTAAAAAAAAGGCCTTATTATCATGTTAGACAATAACAAAAAGTGTATACGGTAAACGCCAATGAGACAACTATGGAACGAACAAAATTTCTAAAATACTTTTATGTACAAGTTGGACAGTAAGATGGAACATAAGTTTTACGTCAATTTACCGCAACCCGTTATCAAAAATATTCAAAGAAATTCAATATGCACGTTTAGCGGCAAAGTAAAAAAAACAAGAGTGCGATTATGCACAGAAATATATATATATAAATATATTTTTGTATATGCAATGAGTTACTTGTGGTTACGTTTTCGAAATTAAATTAAATTAAAGTTAAGTTAAGTTACATTAAATATAGTACATATTTATCTATTTACTTTTACCTCCGGCAGTGAGGCGAGAACATGGGATCTTAAGGCTGTCAGTCGCGCATCTTACCGCTGCGCCACAGAGTCAATTGCCGAAATTGTGTATTCCTAAGTATATACCTCTACTATATTGCCTAGCTCTACTATAGGACCAGGAAAGAGAAAAAATACTATTTCCCCACTTCCAGCTTCTTTTTTCAAATAAGTTTTAACATGATTGATTTATTTTTACTTGAAACAAAGATAGAAGATATTAGTTTAGTGTCTGTTATTTTTCCTGAACCACGGATGATAGACGGTTGCTTTAGCTTTCTTTTTTTCCCAATAATGTATTTCAATACTTTCGAACAATTTGGCCTGTTATCTGTGATAGTGTTGTAATATTTGCCGCTGGACATGGATCATGTTTAACAATCTAAATGACTATTTATGTTACAAAATGGTAGGATTGATATAGCCATTAACCTTTATACAAGGGGGAAGACTATTTACCAAATTACAAGGCGAAGAAGGGATAACAGCAACTAAAGGAGATTGGATGGGACTTGCGGTTGGAATACAAATACTCGCGTGTAAAGTTACCATTTGCTTAGGTCATTACTCTTTGTAATACTTTGCAAAGGTTATAAATGTTGTTCGTTGTTTAACTTTACCACGACACGTAAGTATATAGGATATTGTTTTTTTATACGAAAATGGTGTTTTCTTCGTTCAATAATTGCAAAATACCTGCTATGTTCTGCAATATCACTATTCGATTGCTTATCTTGGTCATTATCTAAGCATTTTGCTTTATTAGAAAACACAACTTTTCTACAATGATGTTATTTGCAAAAAAAACGACTAAAACATCTTTAGAGTTACGTCCCTGCTAAACTGAAGTCTTCAGGTTTCAGCTCTAGAGGTCCCAGTGAAGACATATTTTTTTAATTCTTCACGCACACACGTGCACAGTTTACGAACAAAGTTCGCAAAATGAAACAAAAAATGCACTCTGAAGTATATCTTAACATTTACTCGTGACTGATGCTGAATTTCATACAAACATACAATGTACGTTGAAGTCATAGGTTAAAAAAAAGGCCTTATTATCATGTTAGACAATAACAAAAAGTGTATACGGTAAACGCCAATGAGACAACTATGGAACGAACAAAATTTCTAAAATACTTTCATGTACAAGTTGGACAGTAAGATGGAACATAAGTTTTACGTCAATTTACCGCAACCCGTTATCAAAAATATTCAAAGAAATTCAATATGCACGTTTAGCGGCAAAGTAAAAAAAACAAGAGTGCGATTATGCACAGAAATATATATATATAAATATATTTTTGTATATGCAATGAGTTACTTGTGGTTACGTTTTCGAAATTAAATTAAATTAAAGTTAAGTTAAGTTACATTAAATATAGTACATATTTATCTATTTACTTTTACCTCCGGCAGTGAGGCGAGAACATGGGATCTTAAGGCTGTCAGTCGCGCATCTTACCGCTGCGCCACAGAGTCAATTGCCGAAATTGTGTATTCCTAAGTATATACCTCTACTATATTGCCTAGCTCTACTATAGGACCAGGAAAGAGAAAAAATACTATTTCCCCACTTCCAGCTTCTTTTTTCAAATAAGTTTTAACATGATTGATTTATTTTTACTTGAAACAAAGATAGAAGATATTAGTTTAGTGTCTGTTATTTTTCCTGAACCACGGATGATAGACGGTTGCTTTAGCTTTCTTTTTTTCCCAATAATGTATTTCAATACTTTCGAACAATTTGGCCTGTTATCTGTGATAGTGTTGTAATATTTGCCGCTGGACATGGATCATGTTTAACAATCTAAATGACTATTTATGTTACAAAATGGTAGGATTGATATAGCCATTAACCTTTATACAAGGGGGAAGACTATTTACCAAATTACAAGGCGAAGAAGGGATAACAGCAACTAAAGGAGATTGGATGGGACTTGCGGTTGGAATACAAATACTCGCGTGTAAAGTTACCATTTGCTTAGGTCATTACTCTTTGTAATACTTTGCAAAGGTTATAAATGTTGTTCGTTGTTTAACTTTACCACGACACGTAAGTATATAGGATATTGTTTTTTTATACGAAAATGGTGTTTTCTTCGTTCAATAATTGCAAAATACCTGCTATGTTCTGCAATATCACTATTCGATTGCTTATCTTGGTCATTATCTAAGCATTTTGCTTTATTAGAAAACACAACTTTTCTACAATGATGTTATTTGCAAAAAAAACGACTAAAACATCTTTAGAGTTACGTCCCTGCTAAACTGAAGTCTTCAGGTTTCAGCTCTAGAGGTCCCAGTGAAGACATATTTTTTTAATTCTTCACGCACACACGTGCACAGTTTACGAACAAAGTTCGCAAAATGAAACAAAAAATGCACTCTGAAGTATATCTTAACATTTACTCGTGACTGATGCTGAATTTCATACAAACATACAATGTACGTTGAAGTCATAGGTTAAAAAAAAGGCCTTATTATCATGTTAGACAATAACAAAAAGTGTATACGGTAAACGCCAATGAGACAACTATGGAACGAACAAAATTTCTAAAATACTTTTATGTACAAGTTGGACAGTAAGATGGAACATAAGTTTTACGTCAATTTACCGCAACCCGTTATCAAAAATATTCAAAGAAATTCAATATGCACGTTTAGCGGCAAAGTAAAAAAAACAAGAGTGCGATTATGCACAGAAATATATATATATAAATATATTTTTGTATATGCAATGAGTTACTTGTGGTTACGTTTTCGAAATTAAATTAAATTAAAGTTAAGTTAAGTTACATTAAATATAGTACATATTTATCTATTTACTTTTACCTCCGGCAGTGAGGCGAGAACATGGGATCTTAAGGCTGTCAGTCGCGCATCTTACCGCTGCGCCACAGAGTCAATTGCCGAAATTGTGTATTCCTAAGTATATACCTCTACTATATTGCCTAGCTCTACTATAGGACCAGGAAAGAGAAAAAATACTATTTCCCCACTTCCAGCTTCTTTTTTCAAATAAGTTTTAACATGATTGATTTATTTTTACTTGAAACAAAGATAGAAGATATTAGTTTAGTGTCTGTTATTTTTCCTGAACCACGGATGATAGACGGTTGCTTTAGCTTTCTTTTTTCCCCAATAATGTATTTCAATACTTTCGAACAATTTGGCCTGTTATCTGTGATAGTGTTGTAATATTTGCCGCTGGACATGGATCATGTTTAACAATCTAAATGACTATTTATGTTACAAAATGGTAGGATTGATATAGCCATTAACCTTTATACAAGGGGGAAGACTATTTACCAAATTACAAGGCGAAGAAGGGATAACAGCAACTAAAGGAGATTGGATGGGACTTGCGGTTGGAATACAAGTACTCGCGTGTAAAGTTACCATTTGCTTAAGTCATTACTCTTTGTAATACTTTGCAAAGGTTATAAATGTTGTTCGTTGTTTAACTTTACCACGACACGTAAGTATATAGGATATTGTTTTTTTATACGAAAATGGTGTTTTCTTCGTTCAATAATTGCAAAATACCTGCTATGTTCTGCAATATCACTATTCCATTGCTTATCTTGGTCATTATCTAAGCATTTTGCTTTATTGGAAAACACAACTTTTCTACAATGATGTTATTTGCCAAAAAAAACGACTAAAACATCTTTAGAGTTACGTCCCTGCTAAACTGAAGTCTTCAGGTTTCAGCTCTAGAGGTCCCAGTGAAGACATATTTTTTTTAATTCTTCACGCACACACGTGCACAGTTTACGAACAAAGTTCGCAAAATGAAACAAAAAATGCACTCTGAAGTATATCTTAACATTTACTCGTGACTGATGCTGAATTTCATACAAACATACAATGTACGTTGAAGTCATAGGTTAAAAAAAAGGCCTTATTATCATGTTAGACAATAACAAAAAGTGTATACGGTAAACGCCAATGAGACAACTATGGAACGAACAAAATTTCTAAAATACTTTTATGTACAAGTTGGACAGTAAGATGGAACATAAGTTTTACGTCAATTTACCGCAACCCGTTATCAAAAATATTCAAAGAAATTCAATATGCACGTTTAGCGGCAAAGTAAAAAAAACAAGAGTGCGATTATGCACAGAAATATATATATATAAATATATTTTTGTATATGCAATGAGTTACTTGTGGTTACGTTTTCGAAATTAAATTAAATTAAAGTTAAGTTAAGTTACATTAAATATAGTACCTATTTATCTATTTACTTTTACCTCCGGCAGTGAGGCGAGAACATGGGATCTTAAGGCTGTCAGTCGCGCATCTTACCGCTGCGCCACAGAGTCAATTGCCGAAATTGTGTATTCCTAAGTATATACCTCTACTATATTGCCTAGCTCTACTATAGGACCAGGAAAGAGAAAAAATACTATTTCCCCACTTCCAGCTTCTTTTTTCAAATAAGTTTTAACATGATTGATTTATTTTTACTTGAAACAAAGATAGAAGATATTAGTTTAGTGTCTGTTATTTTTCCTGAACCACGGATGATAGACGGTTGCTTTAGCTTTCTTTTTTCCCCAATAATGTATTTCAATACTTTCGAACAATTTGGCCTGTTATCTGTGATAGTGTTGTAATATTTGCCGCTGGACATGGATCATGTTTAACAATCTAAATGACTATTTATGTTACAAAATGGTAGGATTGATATAGCCATTAACCTTTATACAAGGGGGAAGACTATTTACCAAATTACAAGGCGAAGAAGGGATAACAGCAACTAAAGGAGATTGGATGGGACTTGCGGTTGGAATACAAGTACTCGCGTGTAAAGTTACCATTTGCTTAAGTCATTACTCTTTGTAATACTTTGCAAAGGTTATAAATGTTGTTCGTTGTTTAACTTTACCACGACACGTAAGTATATAGGATATTGTTTTTTTATACGAAAATGGTGTTTTCTTCGTTCAATAATTGCAAAATACCTGCTATGTTCTGCAATATCACTATTCGATTGCTTATCTTGGTCATTATCTAAGCATTTTGCTTTATTGGAAAACACAACTTTTCTACAATGATGTTATTTGCCAAAAAAAAAACGACTAAAACATCTTTAGAGTTACGTCCCTGCTAAACTGAAGTCTTCAGGTTTCAGCTCTAGAGGTCCCAGTGAAGACATATTTTTTTTAATTCTTCACGCACACACGTGCACAGTTTACGAACAAAGTTCGCAAAATGAAACAAAAAATGCACTCTGAAGTATATCTTAACATTTACTCGTGACTGATGCTGAATTTCATACAAACATACAATGTACGTTGAAGTCATAGGTTAAAAAAAAGGCCTTATTATCATGTTAGACAATAACAAAAAGTGTATACGGTAAACGCCAATGAGACAACTATGGAACGAACAAAATTTCTAAAATACTTTTATGTACAAGTTGGACAGTAAGATGGAACATAAGTTTTACGTCAATTTACCGCAACCCGTTATCAAAAATATTCAAAGAAATTCAATATGCACGTTTAGCGGCAAAGTAAAAAAAACAAGAGTGCGATTATGCACAGAAATATATATATATAAATATATTTTTGTATATGCAATGAGTTACTTGTGGTTACGTTTTCGAAATTAAATTAAATTAAAGTTAAGTTAAGTTACATTAAATATAGTACATATTTATCTATTTACTTTTACCTCCGGCAGTGAGGCGAGAACATGGGATCTTAAGGCTGTCAGTCGCGCATCTTACCGCTGCGCCACAGAGTCAATTGCCGAAATTGTGTATTCCTAAGTATATACCTCTACTATATTGCCTAGCTCTACTATAGGACCAGGAAAGAGAAAAAATACTATTTCCCCACTTCCAGCTTCTTTTTTCAAATAAGTTTTAACATGATTGATTTATTTTTACTTGAAACAAAGATAGAAGATATTAGTTTAGTGTCTGTTATTTTTCCTGAACCACGGATGATAGACGGTTGCTTTAGCTTTCTTTTTTCCCCAATAATGTATTTCAATACTTTCGAACAATTTGGCCTGTTATCTGTGATAGTGTTGTAATATTTGCCGCTGGACATGGATCATGTTTAACAATCTAAATGACTATTTATGTTACAAAATGGTAGGATTGATATAGCCATTAACCTTTATACAAGGGGGAAGACTATTTACCAAATTACAAAGCGAAGAAGGGATAACAGCAACTAAAGGAGATTGGATGGGACTTGCGGTTGGAATACAAGTACTCGCGTGTAAAGTTACCATTTGCTTAAGTCATTACTCTTTGTAATACTTTGCAAAGGTTATAAATGTTGTTCGTTGTTTAACTTTACCACGACACGTAAGTATATAGGATATTGTTTTTTTATACGAAAATGGTGTTTTCTTCGTTCAATAATTGCAAAATACCTGCTATGTTCTGCAATATCACTATTCGATTGCTTATCTTGGTCATTATCTAAGCATTTTGCTTTATTAGAAAACACAACTTTTCTACAATGATGTTATTTGCAAAAAAAACGACTAAAACATCTTTAGAGTTACGTCCCTGCTAAACTGAAGTCTTCAGGTTTCAGCTCTAGAGGTCCCAGTGAAGACATATTTTTTTAATTCTTCACGCACACACGTGCACAGTTTACGAACAAAGTTCGCAAAATGAAACAAAAAATGCACTCTGAAGTATATCTTAACATTTACTCGTGACTGATGCTGAATTTCATACAAACATACAATGTACGTTGAAGTCATAGGTTAAAAAAAAGGCCTTATTATCATGTTAGACAATAACAAAAAGTGTATACGGTAAACGCCAATGAGACAACTATGGAACGAACAAAATTTCTAAAATACTTTTATGTACAAGTTGGACAGTAAGATGGAACATAAGTTTTACGTCAATTTACCGCAACCCGTTATCAAAAATATTCAAAGAAATTCAATATGCACGTTTAGCGGCAAAGTAAAAAAAACAAGAGTGCGATTATGCACAGAAATATATATATATAAATATATTTTTGTATATGCAATGAGTTACTTGTGGTTACGTTTTCGAAATTAAATTAAATTAAAGTTAAGTTAAGTTACATTAAATATAGTACATATTTATCTATTTACTTTTACCTCCGGCAGTGAGGCGAGAACATGGGATCTTAAGGCTGTCAGTCGCGCATCTTACCGCTGCGCCACAGAGTCAATTGCCGAAATTGTGTATTCCTAAGTATATACCTCTACTATATTGCCTAGCTCTACTATAGGACCAGGAAAGAGAAAAAATACTATTTCCCCACTTCCAGCTTCTTTTTTCAAATAAGTTTTAACATGATTGATTTATTTTTACTTGAAACAAAGATAGAAGATATTAGTTTAGTGTCTGTTATTTTTCCTGAACCACGGATGATAGACGGTTGCTTTAGCTTTCTTTTTTCCCCAATAATGTATTTCAATACTTTCGAACAATTTGGCCTGTTATCTGTGATAGTGTTGTAATATTTGCCGCTGGACATGGATCATGTTTAACAATCTAAATGACTATTTATGTTACAAAATGGTAGGATTGATATAGCCATTAACCTTTATACAAGGGGGAAGACTATTTACCAAATTACAAGGCGAAGAAGGGATAACAGCAACTAAAGGAGATTGGATGGGACTTGCGGTTGGAATACAAGTACTCGCGTGTAAAGTTACCATTTGCTTAAGTCATTACTCTTTGTAATACTTTGCAAAGGTTATAAATGTTGTTCGTTGTTTAACTTTACCACGACACGTAAGTATATAGGATATTGTTTTTTTATACGAAAATGGTGTTTTCTTCGTTCAATAATTGCAAAATACCTGCTATGTTCTGCAATATCACTATTCGATTGCTTATCTTGGTCATTATCTAAGCATTTTGCTTTATTGGAAAACACAACTTTTCTACAATGATGTTATTTGCCAAAAAAAAACGACTAAAACATCTTTAGAGTTACGTCCCTGCTAAACTGAAGTCTTCAGGTTTCAGCTCTAGAGGTCCCAGTGAAGACATATTTTTTTTAATTCTTCACGCACACACGTGCACAGTTTACGAACAAAGTTCGCAAAATGAAACAAAAAATGCACTCTGAAGTATATCTTAACATTTACTCGTGACTGATGCTGAATTTCATACAAACATACAATGTACGTTGAAGTCATAGGTTAAAAAAAAGGCCTTATTATCATGTTAGACAATAACAAAAAGTGTATACGGTAAACGCCAATGAGACAACTATGGAACGAACAAAATTTCTAAAATACTTTTATGTACAAGTTGGACAGTAAGATGGAACATAAGTTTTACGTCAATTTACCGCAACCCGTTATCAAAAATATTCAAAGAAATTCAATATGCACGTTTAGCGGCAAAGTAAAAAAAACAAGAGTGCGATTATGCACAGAAATATATATATATAAATATATTTTTGTATATGCAATGAGTTACTTGTGGTTACGTTTTCGAAATTAAATTAAATTAAAGTTAAGTTAAGTTACATTAAATATAGTACATATTTATCTATTTACTTTTACCTCCGGCAGTGAGGCGAGAACATGGGATCTTAAGGCTGTCAGTCGCGCATCTTACCGCTGCGCCACAGAGTCAATTGCCGAAATTGTGTATTCCTAAGTATATACCTCTACTATATTGCCTAGCTCTACTATAGGACCAGGAAAGAGAAAAAATACTATTTCCCCACTTCCAGCTTCTTTTTTCAAATAAGTTTTAACATGATTGATTTATTTTTACTTGAAACAAAGATAGAAGATATTAGTTTAGTGTCTGTTATTTTTCCTGAACCACGGATGATAGACGGTTGCTTTAGCTTTCTTTTTTTCCCAATAATGTATTTCAATACTTTCGAACAATTTGGCCTGTTATCTGTGATAGTGTTGTAATATTTGCCGCTGGACATGGATCATGTTTAACAATCTAAATGACTATTTATGTTACAAAATGGTAGGATTGATATAGCCATTAACCTTTATACAAGGGGGAAGACTATTTACCAAATTACAAGGCGAAGAAGGGATAACAGCAACTAAAGGAGATTGGATGGGACTTGCGGTTGGAATACAAATACTCGCGTGTAAAGTTACCATTTGCTTAGGTCATTACTCTTTGTAATACTTTGCAAAGGTTATAAATGTTGTTCGTTGTTTAACTTTACCACGACACGTAAGTATATAGGATATTGTTTTTTTATACGAAAATGGTGTTTTCTTCGTTCAATAATTGCAAAATACCTGCTATGTTCTGCAATATCACTATTCGATTGCTTATCTTGGTCATTATCTAAGCATTTTGCTTTATTGGAAAACACAACTTTTCTACAATGATGTTATTTGCCAAAAAAAACGACTAAAACATCTTTAGAGTTACGTCCCTGCTAAACTGAAGTCTTCAGGTTTCAGCTCTAGAGGTCCCAGTGAAGACATATTTTTTTTAATTCTTCACGCACACACGTGCACAGTTTACGAACAAAGTTCGCAAAATGAAACAAAAAATGCACTCTGAAGTATATCTTAACATTTACTCGTGACTGATGCTGAATTTCATACAAACATACAATGTACGTTGAAGTCATAGGTTAAAAAAAAGGCCTTATTATCATGTTAGACAATAACAAAAAGTGTATACGGTAAACGCCAATGAGACAACTATGGAACGAACAAAATTTCTAAAATACTTTTATGTACAAGTTGGACAGTAAGATGGAACATAAGTTTTACGTCAATTTACCGCAACCCGTTATCAAAAATATTCAAAGAAATTCAAAATGCACGTTTAGCGGCAAAGTAAAAAAAACAAGAGTGCGATTATGCACAGAAATATATATATATAAATATATTTTTGTATATGCAATGAGTTACTTGTGGTTACGTTTTCGAAATTAAATTAAATTAAAGTTAAGTTAAGTTACATTAAATATAGTACATATTTATCTATTTACTTTTACCTCCGGCAGTGAGGCGAGAACATGGGATCTTAAGGCTGTCAGTCGCGCATCTTACCGCTGCGCCACAGAGTCAATTGCCGAAATTGTGTATTCCTAAGTATATACCTCTACTATATTGCCTAGCTCTACTATAGGACCAGGAAAGAGAAAAAATACTATTTCCCCACTTCCAGCTTCTTTTTTCAAATAAGTTTTAACATGATTGATTTATTTTTACTTGAAACAAAGATAGAAGATATTAGTTTAGTGTCTGTTATTTTTCCTGAACCACGGATGATAGACGGTTGCTTTAGCTTTCTTTTTTCCCCAATAATGTATTTCAATACTTTCGAACAATTTGGCCTGTTATCTGTGATAGTGTTGTAATATTTGCCGCTGGACATGGATCATGTTTAACAATCTAAATGACTATTTATGTTACAAAATGGTAGGATTGATATAGCCATTAACCTTTATACAAGGGGGAAGACTATTTACCAAATTACAAAGCGAAGAAGGGATAACAGCAACTAAAGGAGATTGGATGGGACTTGCGGTTGGAATACAAGTACTCGCGTGTAAAGTTACCATTTGCTTAAGTCATTACTCTTTGTAATACTTTGCAAAGGTTATAAATGTTGTTCGTTGTTTAACTTTACCACGACACGTAAGTATATAGGATATTGTTTTTTTATACGAAAATGGTGTTTTCTTCGTTCAATAATTGCAAAATACCTGCTATGTTCTGCAATATCACTATTCGATTGCTTATCTTGGTCATTATCTAAGCATTTTGCTTTATTAGAAAACACAACTTTTCTACAATGATGTTATTTGCAAAAAAAACGACTAAAACATCTTTAGAGTTACGTCCCTGCTAAACTGAAGTCTTCAGGTTTCAGCTCTAGAGGTCCCAGTGAAGACATATTTTTTTAATTCTTCACGCACACACGTGCACAGTTTACGAACAAAGTTCGCAAAATGAAACAAAAAATGCACTCTGAAGTATATCTTAACATTTACTCGTGACTGATGCTGAATTTCATACAAACATACAATGTACGTTGAAGTCATAGGTTAAAAAAAAGGCCTTATTATCATGTTAGACAATAACAAAAAGTGTATACGGTAAACGCCAATGAGACAACTATGGAACGAACAAAATTTCTAAAATACTTTTATGTACAAGTTGGACAGTAAGATGGAACATAAGTTTTACGTCAATTTACCGCAACCCGTTATCAAAAATATTCAAAGAAATTCAATATGCACGTTTAGCGGCAAAGTAAAAAAAACAAGAGTGCGATTATGCACAGAAATATATATATATAAATATATTTTTGTATATGCAATGAGTTACTTGTGGTTACGTTTTCGAAATTAAATTAAATTAAAGTTAAGTTAAGTTACATTAAATATAGTACATATTTATCTATTTACTTTTACCTCCGGCAGTGAGGCGAGAACATGGGATCTTAAGGCTGTCAGTCGCGCATCTTACCGCTGCGCCACAGAGTCAATTGCCGAAATTGTGTATTCCTAAGTATATACCTCTACTATATTGCCTAGCTCTACTATAGGACCAGGAAAGAGAAAAAATACTATTTCCCCACTTCCAGCTTCTTTTTTCAAATAAGTTTTAACATGATTGATTTATTTTTACTTGAAACAAAGATAGAAGATATTAGTTTAGTGTCTGTTATTTTTCCTGAACCACGGATGATAGACGGTTGCTTTAGCTTTCTTTTTTCCCCAATAATGTATTTCAATACTTTCGAACAATTTGGCCTGTTATCTGTGATAGTGTTGTAATATTTGCCGCTGGACATGGATCATGTTTAACAATCTAAATGACTATTTATGTTACAAAATGGTAGGATTGATATAGCCATTAACCTTTATACAAGGGGGAAGACTATTTACCA
Source organism: Mytilus galloprovincialis (assembly GCA_037788925.1). NCBI lineage: Eukaryota > Metazoa > Mollusca > Bivalvia > Mytilida > Mytilidae > Mytilus > Mytilus galloprovincialis. The sequence continues at coordinate 238,795 of JAWDJN010000030.1, forward strand.
AATTACAAGGCGAAGAAGGGATAACAGCAACTAAAGGAGATTGGATGGGACTTGCGGTTGGAATACAAGTACTCGCGTGTAAAGTTACCATTTGCTTAAGTCATTACTCTTTGTAATACTTTGCAAAGGTTATAAATGTTGTTCGTTGTTTAACTTTACCACGACACGTAAGTATATAGGATATTGTTTTTTTTATACGAAAATGGTGTTTTCTTCGTTCAATAATTGCAAAATACCTGCTATGTTCTGCAATATCACTATTCGATTGCTTATCTTGGTCATTATCTAAGCATTTTGCTTTATTAGAAAACACAACTTTTCTACAATGATGTTATTTGCAAAAAAAACGACTAAAACATCTTTAGAGTTACGTCCCTGCTAAACTGAAGTCTTCAGGTTTCAGCTCTAGAGGTCCCAGTGAAGACATATTTTTTTAATTCTTCACGCACACACGTGCACAGTTTACGAACAAAGTTCGCAAAATGAAACAAAAAATGCACTCTGAAGTATATCTTAACATTTACTCGTGACTGATGCTGAATTTCATACAAACATACAATGTACGTTGAAGTCATAGGTTAAAAAAAAGGCCTTATTATCATGTTAGACAATAACAAAAAGTGTATACGGTAAACGCCAATGAGACAACTATGGAACGAACAAAATTTCTAAAATACTTTTATGTACAAGTTGGACAGTAAGATGGAACATAAGTTTTACGTCAATTTACCGCAACCCGTTATCAAAAATATTCAAAGAAATTCAATATGCACGTTTAGCGGCAAAGTAAAAAAAACAAGAGTGCGATTATGCACAGAAATATATATATATAAATATATTTTTGTATATGCAATATGTTTCTTGTGGTTACGTTTTCGAAATTAAATTAAATTAAAGTTAAGTTAAGTTACATTAAATATAGTACATATTTATCTATTTACTTTTACCTCCGGCAGTGAGGCGAGAACATGGGATCTTAAAGCTGTCAGTCGCGCATCTTACCGCTGAGCCACAGAGTCAATTGCCGAAATTGTGTATTCCTAAGTATATACCTCTACTATATTGCCTAGCTCTACTATAGGACCAGGAAAGAGAAAAAATACTATTTCCCCACTTCCAGCTTCTTTTTTCAAATAAGTTTTAACATGATTGATTTATTTTTACTTGAAACAAAGATAGAAGATATTAGTTTAGTGTCTGTTATTTTTCCTGAACCACGGATGATAGACGGTTGCTTTAGCTTTCTTTTTTTCCCAATAATGTATTTCAATACTTTCGAACAATTTGGCCTGTTATCTGTGATAGTGTTGTAATATTTGCCGCTGGACATGGATCATGTTTAACAATCTAAATGACTATTTATGTTACAAAATGGTAGGATTGATATAGCCATTAACCTTTATACAAGGGGGAAGACTATTTACCAAATTACAAGGCGAAGAAGGGATAACAGCAACTAAAGGAGATTGGATGGGACTTGCGGTTGGAATACAAGTACTCGCGTGTAAAGTTACCATTTGCTTAAGTCATTACTCTTTGTAATACTTTGCAAAGGTTATAAATGTTGTTCGTTGTTTAACTTTACCACGACACGTAAGTATATAGGATATTGTTTTTTTATACGAAAATGGTGTTTTCTTCGTTCAATAATTGCAAAATACCTGCTATGTTCTGCAATATCACTATTCGATTGCTTATCTTGGTCATTATCTAAGCATTTTGCTTTATTGGAAAACACAACTTTTCTACAATGATGTTATTTGCCAAAAAAAAAACGACTAAAACATCTTTAGAGTTACGTCCCTGCTAAACTGAAGTCTTCAGGTTTCAGCTCTAGAGGTCCCAGTGAAGACATATTTTTTTTAATTCTTCACGCACACACGTGCACAGTTTACGAACAAAGTTCGCAAAATGAAACAAAAAATGCACTCTGAAGTATATCTTAACATTTACTCGTGACTGATGCTGAATTTCATACAAACATACAATGTACGTTGAAGTCATAGGTTAAAAAAAAGGCCTTATTATCATGTTAGACAATAACAAAAAGTGTATACGGTAAACGCCAATGAGACAACTATGGAACGAACAAAATTTCTAAAATACTTTTATGTACAAGTTGGACAGTAAGATGGAACATAAGTTTTACGTCAATTTACCGCAACCCGTTATCAAAAATATTCAAAGAAATTCAATATGCACGTTTAGCGGCAAAGTAAAAAAAACAAGAGTGCGATTATGCACAGAAATATATATATATAAATATATTTTTGTATATGCAATGAGTTACTTGTGGTTACGTTTTCGAAATTAAATTAAATTAAAGTTAAGTTAAGTTACATTAAATATAGTACATATTTATCTATTTACTTTTACCTCCGGCAGTGAGGCGAGAACATGGGATCTTAAGGCTGTCAGTCGCGCATCTTACCGCTGCGCCACAGAGTCAATTGCCGAAATTGTGTATTCCTAAGTATATACCTCTACTATATTGCCTAGCTCTACTATAGGACCAGGAAAGAGAAAAAATACTATTTCCCCACTTCCAGCTTCTTTTTTCAAATAAGTTTTAACATGATTGATTTATTTTTACTTGAAACAAAGATAGAAGATATTAGTTTAGTGTCTGTTATTTTTCCTGAACCACGGATGATAGACGGTTGCTTTAGCTTTCTTTTTTTCCCAATAATGTATTTCAATACTTTCGAACAATTTGGCCTGTTATCTGTGATAGTGTTGTAATATTTGCCGCTGGACATGGATCATGTTTAACAATCTAAATGACTATTTATGTTACAAAATGGTAGGATTGATATAGCCATTAACCTTTATACAAGGGGGAAGACTATTTACCAAATTACAAGGCGAAGAAGGGATAACAGCAACTAAAGGAGATTGGATGGGACTTGCGGTTGGAATACAAATACTCGCGTGTAAAGTTACCATTTGCTTAGGTCATTACTCTTTGTAATACTTTGCAAAGGTTATAAATGTTGTTCGTTGTTTAACTTTACCACGACACGTAAGTATATAGGATATTGTTTTTTTATACGAAAATGGTGTTTTCTTCGTTCAATAATTGCAAAATACCTGCTATGTTCTGCAATATCACTATTCGATTGCTTATCTTGGTCATTATCTAAGCATTTTGCTTTATTAGAAAACACAACTTTTCTACAATGATGTTATTTGCAAAAAAAACGACTAAAACATCTTTAGAGTTACGTCCCTGCTAAACTGAAGTCTTCAGGTTTCAGCTCTAGAGGTCCCAGTGAAGACATATTTTTTTAATTCTTCACGCACACACGTGCACAGTTTACGAACAAAGTTCGCAAAATGAAACAAAAAATGCACTCTGAAGTATATCTTAACATTTACTCGTGACTGATGCTGAATTTCATACAAACATACAATGTACGTTGAAGTCATAGGTTAAAAAAAAGGCCTTATTATCATGTTAGACAATAACAAAAAGTGTATACGGTAAACGCCAATGAGACAACTATGGAACGAACAAAATTTCTAAAATACTTTTATGTACAAGTTGGACAGTAAGATGGAACATAAGTTTTACGTCAATTTACCGCAACCCGTTATCAAAAATATTCAAAGAAATTCAATATGCACGTTTAGCGGCAAAGTAAAAAAAACAAGAGTGCGATTATGCACAGAAATATATATATATAAATATATTTTTGTATATGCAATGAGTTACTTGTGGTTACGTTTTCGAAATTAAATTAAATTAAAGTTAAGTTAAGTTACATTAAATATAGTACATATTTATCTATTTACTTTTACCTCCGGCAGTGAGGCGAGAACATGGGATCTTAAGGCTGTCAGTCGCGCATCTTACCGCTGCGCCACAGAGTCAATTGCCGAAATTGTGTATTCCTAAGTATATACCTCTACTATATTGCCTAGCTCTACTATAGGACCAGGAAAGAGAAAAAATACTATTTCCCCACTTCCAGCTTCTTTTTTCAAATAAGTTTTAACATGATTGATTTATTTTTACTTGAAACAAAGATAGAAGATATTAGTTTAGTGTCTGTTATTTTTCCTGAACCACGGATGATAGACGGTTGCTTTAGCTTTCTTTTTTCCCCAATAATGTATTTCAATACTTTCGAACAATTTGGCCTGTTATCTGTGATAGTGTTGTAATATTTGCCGCTGGACATGGATCATGTTTAACAATCTAAATGACTATTTATGTTACAAAATGGTAGGATTGATATAGCCATTAACCTTTATACAAGGGGGAAGACTATTTACCAAATTACAAGGCGAAAAAGGGATAACAGCAACTAAAGGAGATTGGATGGGACTTGCGGTTGGAATACAAGTACTCGCGTGTAAAGTTACCATTTGCTTAAGTCATTACTCTTTGTAATACTTTGCAAAGGTTATAAATGTTGTTCGTTGTTTAACTTTACCACGACACGTAAGTATATAGGATATTGTTTTTTTATACGAAAATGGTGTTTTCTTCGTTCAATAATTGCAAAATACCTGCTATGTTCTGCAATATCACTATTCGATTGCTTATCTTGGTCATTATCTAAGCATTTTGCTTTATTAGAAAACACAACTTTTCTACAATGATGTTATTTGCAAAAAAAACGACTAAAACATCTTTAGAGTTACGTCCCTGCTAAACTGAAGTCTTCAGGTTTCAGCTCTAGAGGTCCCAGTGAAGACATATTTTTTTAATTCTTCACGCACACACGTGCACAGTTTACGAACAAAGTTCGCAAAATGAAACAAAAAATGCACTCTGAAGTATATCTTAACATTTACTCGTGACTGATGCTGAATTTCATACAAACATACAATGTACGTTGAAGTCATAGGTTAAAAAAAAGGCCTTATTATCATGTTAGACAATAACAAAAAGTGTATACGGTAAACGCCAATGAGACAACTATGGAACGAACAAAATTTCTAAAATACTTTTATGTACAAGTTGGACAGTAAGATGGAACATAAGTTTTACGTCAATTTACCGCAACCCGTTATCAAAAATATTCAAAGAAATTCAATATGCACGTTTAGCGGCAAAGTAAAAAAAACAAGAGTGCGATTATGCACAGAAATATATATATATAAATATATTTTTGTATATGCAATGAGTTACTTGTGGTTACGTTTTCGAAATTAAATTAAATTAAAGTTAAGTTAAGTTACATTAAATATAGTACATATTTATCTATTTACTTTTACCTCCGGCAGTGAGGCGAGAACATGGGATCTTAAGGCTGTCAGTCGCGCATCTTACCGCTGCGCCACAGAGTCAATTGCCGAAATTGTGTATTCCTAAGTATATACCTCTACTATATTGCCTAGCTCTACTATAGGACCAGAAAAGAGAAAAAATACTATTTCCCCACTTCCAGCTTCTTTTTTCAAATAAGTTTTAACATGATTGATTTATTTTTACTTGAAACAAAGATAGAAGATATTAGTTTAGTGTCTGTTATTTTTCCTGAACCACGGATGATAGACGGTTGCTTTAGCTTTCTTTTTTTCCCAATAATGTATTTCAATACTTTCGAACAATTTGGCCTGTTATCTGTGATAGTGTTGTAATATTTGCCGCTGGACATGGATCATGTTTAACAATCTAAATGACTATTTATGTTACAAAATGGTAGGATTGATATAGCCATTAACCTTTATACAAGGGGGAAGACTATTTACCAAATTACAAGGCGAAGAAGGGATAACAGCAACTAAAGGAGATTGGATGGGACTTGCGGTTGGAATACAAGTACTCGCGTGTAAAGTTACCATTTGCTTAAGTCATTACTCTTTGTAATACTTTGCAAAGGTTATAAATGTTGTTCGTTGTTTAACTTTACCACGACACGTAAGTATATAGGATATTGTTTTTTTATACGAAAATGGTGTTTTCTTCGTTCAATAATTGCAAAATACCTGCTATGTTCTGCAATATCACTATTCGATTGCTTATCTTGGTCATTATCTAAGCATTTTGCTTTATTGGAAAACACAACTTTTCTACAATGATGTTATTTGCCAAAAAAAACGACTAAAACATCTTTAGAGTTACGTCCCTGCTAAACTGAAGTCTTCAGGTTTCAGCTCTAGAGGTCCCAGTGAAGACATATTTTTTTTAATTCTTCACGCACACACGTGCACAGTTTACGAACAAAGTTCGCAAAATGAAACAAAAAATGCACTCTGAAGTATATCTTAACATTTACTCGTGACTGATGCTGAATTTCATACAAACATACAATGTACGTTGAAGTCATAGGTTAAAAAAAAGGCCTTATTATCATGTTAGACAATAACAAAAAGTGTATACGGTAAACGCCAATGAGACAACTATGGAACGAACAAAATTTCTAAAATACTTTTATGTACAAGTTGGACAGTAAGATGGAACATAAGTTTTACGTCAATTTACCGCAACCCGTTATCAAAAATATTCAAAGAAATTCAATATGCACGTTTAGCGGCAAAGTAAAAAAAACAAGAGTGCGATTATGCACAGAAATATATATATATAAATATATTTTTGTATATGCAATGAGTTACTTGTGGTTACGTTTTCGAAATTAAATTAAATTAAAGTTAAGTTAAGTTACATTAAATATAGTACATATTTATCTATTTACTTTTACCTCCGGCAGTGAGGCGAGAACATGGGATCTTAAGGCTGTCAGTCGCGCATCTTACCGCTGCGCCACAGAGTCAATTGCCGAAATTGTGTATTCCTAAGTATATACCTCTACTATATTGCCTAGCTCTACTATAGGACCAGGAAAGAGAAAAAATACTATTTCCCCACTTCCAGCTTCTTTTTTCAAATAAGTTTTAACATGATTGATTTATTTTTACTTGAAACAAAGATAGAAGATATTAGTTTAGTGTCTGTTATTTTTCCTGAACCACGGATGATAGACGGTTGCTTTAGCTTTCTTTTTTCCCCAATAATGTATTTCAATACTTTCGAACAATTTGGCCTGTTATCTGTGATAGTGTTGTAATATTTGCCGCTGGACATGGATCATGTTTAACAATCTAAATGACTATTTATGTTACAAAATGGTAGGATTGATATAGCCATTAACCTTTATACAAGGGGGAAGACTATTTACCAAATTACAAGGCGAAGAAGGGATAACAGCAACTAAAGGAGATTGGATGGGACTTGCGGTTGGAATACAAGTACTCGCGTGTAAAGTTACCATTTGCTTAAGTCATTACTCTTTGTAATACTTTTCAAAGGTTATAAATGTTGTTCGTTGTTTAACTTTACCACGACACGTAAGTATATAGGATATTGTTTTTTTATACGAAAATGGTGTTTTCTTCGTTCAATAATTGCAAAATACCTGCTATGTTCTGCAATATCACTATTCGATTGCTTATCTTGGTCATTATCTAAGCATTTTGCTTTATTAGAAAACACAACTTTTCTACAATGATGTTATTTGCAAAAAAAACGACTAAAACATCTTTAGAGTTACGTCCCTGCTAAACTGAAGTCTTCAGGTTTCAGCTCTAGAGGTCCCAGTGAAGACATATTTTTTTAATTCTTCACGCACACACGTGCACAGTTTACGAACAAAGTTCGCAAAATGAAACAAAAAATGCACTCTGAAGTATATCTTAACATTTACTCGTGACTGATGCTGAATTTCATACAAACATACAATGTACGTTGAAGTCATAGGTTAAAAAAAAGGCCTTATTATCATGTTAGACAATAACAAAAAGTGTATACGGTAAACGCCAATGAGACAACTATGGAACGAACAAAATTTCTAAAATACTTTTATGTACAAGTTGGACAGTAAGATGGAACATAAGTTTTACGTCAATTTACCGCAACCCGTTATCAAAAATATTCAAAGAAATTCAATATGCACGTTTAGCGGCAAAGTAAAAAAAACAAGAGTGCGATTATGCACAGAAATATATATATATAAATATATTTTTGTATATGCAATGAGTTACTTGTGGTTACGTTTTCGAAATTAAATTAAATTAAAGTTAAGTTAAGTTACATTAGATATAGTACATATTTATCTATTTACTTTTACCTCCGGCAGTGAGGCGAGAACATGGGATCTTAAGGCTGTCAGTCGCGCATCTTACCGCTGCGCCACAGAGTCAATTGCCGAAATTGTGTATTCCTAAGTATATACCTCTACTATATTGCCTAGCTCTACTATAGGACCAGAAAAGAGAAAAAATACTATTTCCCCACTTCCAGCTTCTTTTTTCAAATAAGTTTTAACATGATTGATTTATTTTTACTTGAAACAAAGATAGAAGATATTAGTTTAGTGTCTGTTATTTTTCCTGAACCACGGATGATAGACGGTTGCTTTAGCTTTCTTTTTTTCCCAATAATGTATTTCAATACTTTCGAACTATTTGGTTGCTAGATTTTTTTGGTCTTGAATGAATGAATTATTGAATTAAATTCGCAGATACATGTTCCAATTACATGTATTGTTTAAATAATATGAGTTTGTTGATGTAATGGCCTGTTATCTGTGATAGTGTTGTAATATTTGCCGCTAGACATGGATCATCTTTGTCAATCTAAATGTAAAACTGTATATGTGACAGAAGGGTAGGATTGATATATATTTTATATTTGGACTCCAGCACTTTTAATAGTTGGTTTTGGTGTTGTTTTGGGGTTTGACTAACTCGACTTGGTTTAGCTAGAGGTTGGATGAAACTTTGTATATTTAGATAACCAGTACTTTTTATGCTGTTCGTGTTTAGGACTGGATCATACCACAAGGGTTTCAGAAATAGTACCTTTAAATAAAAACACAAAGTTCTGTTCAGTTGGAATTTACAGATCAGTTTTAATTATTATAATACAATACAAAACATCAAATTAAAATACAAATTAAAAATAGTGATAATTAACAAATACAATAAAGTTGTAAATAAATCAAATGACATTGAATAATTTAAGTTTTCCGTTAAATTGATAACGTTAAACGAGTACATTATTTCTATTTTCGGATTACAGTTTAAAAATTTACTTTTAACCACAGATTCTTTCTCAATTAAATTGATTAAGTCGTTACCAAAAATGTGTAAAGTTTACTAACCTTTAAATATACGAAAAATTTCTAAACATAAAAGAGAGGGGGGATTTTTTACCAAATGACAAGGTGAAGCAGGAGTTTAGCGATTAATGGAGTTTGGATGGGGGCTTGCGGTTGGAGACAGTATTGCTCGCCTGAAAAGTTACCATTTTCTAAAGCTATAACCATTTGTAATGCCTTGCAAAGGATATAACATACATAAAAAGTCAGGACTTGTATTTGAGGAAAACCGATTAGAAGCGGGAAAGCAAAGTAAAGTTTTAAATTAGTTAACTTCTTGTCTTTCTATTTTTTTCTTTTGTCTTTTGTTTGTCTTTTTTCATTCTGTCGAAAATAAAATAACATATGTACAGGCTTTTGACTTGGAACAGGCGCATACATAGACACTGTGGAGGGGTTAAACATGTAAGCGGGATCCCAACTCTCCCCCTAATCTGTGACAGCGGTGTAACAACATGTCAACGAACTATGAAAATTAGTTGTAATATAAATTTTGCACAATTAAAAAAAATATTGACAATATATTTTTGCGGAAGCAGTGTTATGAGAGTTAACCAGATCTGCACACACTTTTAGCGAATCGTGTAGCAGTCATGTGTTCTCGTGTATGGCCGAGTAGAGATCGAAAGGTGGTCGAATGTGGTCGCGAAGGGGTCCGGTATTGGTCGAATTGGTCTGAGATAAAATCAATATAGAAGTCGCAGTGATCTGGAAGCGATCGGACATTGGACGAGTTAATCCGAAAATGATCGGACATTAGTCGAGCAAAGGTCGAAATGATCGAGTACTGATCGGTAAATTTTTTGTATTCCGACCACGATCCTTTCCCGAATAATTCGACCCTTTCTCGACGAGTTCTCGATCTCTTCTCGAGTGAATTGTTTCTCGATCCTTACTCGAATGTTTTGACATGTCAAAAACTCTCGGGTAGAAAGTCAGATCGATGAAGAGCAAGGCAGACTATCCCGAACATTCTTGTCGATTGAGTCAGACCAGTCTCCCGATCACATAATTTGTCTTGATCGGGCTTGATCGAGTTAATCTGATCGGCAGTGTGAACCTAGCTTAACTATGCTTGATATTAAAAAAAAAAGATATTGGGTAAACATCAATGAGACGTCAACTTCCTACCGAAAAATATAATATTTAAAAGACTTATATGTACACGTTGGACAGTAAGATGAAAACTTAGGGTTTACGTCAAACAGACAGCAAACCATGATCATAAAAAAATATTTACAGCAGATTTCAGTGAGTATGTAGCTAAATGTAATATATTTGTTTAGCTTGCTTGCTAGCTGAACCGCGAAGTCATTGTTAGGTTAGATAAACTACCCTCCTTTAATAGATAACCAACAGATAACCAATCTATCTCTCTGTAGGACTAAGCTACTTTAAAAGAAGGGTAGTATACCTTACCTATCAATGACTTCACGGTTCAGCTAACAAGCAAGCTAACCAAAGATATTACAATTAGCTACATACTCACTGAAATCTGCTGTAAATGAAATTGGTATTCACGTTTGACGGCAAGATAACAATTAAAGGGTAAAGTTAGACACAGAAATATATATACATGCTTTTAAATCGTTTGACTTTACTTGTTTACTTTCCTTCTTTTTCTTCCTTTTTTTTAGTAAACTTATAGTAAAATGTTTTACAGTAAGATAAGATTGATAGTTTTCGCCATGAGGCAGCAATCCAGCGATTTATAGGAATGAAGAAAAGTATTGAAAATATGCATATACGGTATACGTTCCTTGCTACAAGGAATTCATTTTTAAAAGATTCATATGTTTCACTCAATGCATTCAGTTGCCTTCCATAGTGCAAGAAACAAATAAAATAATTTTGAGTATTTAATTTCATTTAACCGTTCTGTACACCAAATAAAACCGGCCATTCTTAGAATTTGTGAAGTTTTAACTTTGTTGAACCGGAGATCGTGATTGATTCTAGTTTACGTTCTTCAAACGTATACGAGGTTTGTAATATATTGCATATTTAACTTCAATTTCAATAATATAACAAACTACTTCATTAATCGTATTTGAAAGGGTAAATAAATGTATGCTTTGCTATAGGCTAGTGAAAATGACATATGAACTAGTACTAATAGAGATTTTAGTATTTGCAACAAGTCTTCTCCAATTATCATATTGTAGTAAATAGTTATAAATTGCAGATCAAATTATGAAACATTGTTTGAAAGAGTGTTAAAAATGTCTGTATATCGTCTAAAACTCTTGACAGAAACAGATTCCACCACCCAATCTCGTGTTATTATATTATGCATCCACTCCCGACAGTCACATTTTAAATGTTTAAAACGTGAGGCCCACCGATATAACTGCTTCGAATGGATACATATCAACTTGCATCTAATGTCAGTGACTATATGGTCCGAGACCACAATTTTCGTCCCTTGATTTTCGTTGTGTTCACAAATATAGTCCCTAGTGTTGACAGTGGGTTACTTGCCATTAATTTTTATACCCCTTCCAAATTTATTTCTCCATGTTTAATGCCTCAAATTGCAAGTAGGGGGTGAAATTACACTGTAAAGAAATTTGGGTCCAGAATTTTAAAGGAAAGTAGTGATTTGGTTCAGCTGAAATAGGTTTAAAATTAGCCCTTTGGAAGCTGTCAAAAGATTTCAAGACGCCCTAAACATAAAATTGTCCAGTTTGAGTTAGAGCCGAATCGGATGAAGTTTTCTATAATTTTGATATAATTTGTCCCAAAAGTAGTACAACACACTGTTAAAGTTTCTTTGAGAAAGCGCAGGTGGGATTTTTTTTATTTTCATTTATGTTCTAAAAGAAATGCACTACGAAATAATTGTGGTCTCGGACCATATACTGACATCTTGTATAACATGCCGTTGAAAATATATACAATTGTTTAGAAATCAAGATTCCAATCACTTCATGCAAAATTTTGTTTAGATGTATAAGGCTGACTCCTGAAGTGGAATGGTTAGGGGTAGTGTTAGCTTTCGTAAACGTGTTTGACTTCTTCGCATTCTATATGCGCCTAGTCCTTGTTTGGCCATATTGTTCCGTGGTTGTCGTTGGTTTATGTCTGTCGTATTTGTTTTTCATAAACTATTTTGTTATGCATGGATAAAGCCGTTGGTTATCTACATGTAGTTTCAATTATTTTACAAACAATTTTCTATGTCTGGTCGTTTTGTAGCAGAATTTTCTCATTTATAAACTTTTAAGGCTGTACAAACGTTTAAAGTGGCTTAAATTCGTTTTATTTGAAAGGATTAGGTTCAGTAAGACCCCTTTTTGGCCCCAAAATATAGCAGTTTTAAAAAATTGTGAACATGTAATCTTTTAGCTATTTACTGGAAAGTAGAATGCTTCTGCTACATAAATATGGGCTGTTTTTGACAATACGATGCACATCTACTGGGTACTAGCATCATTAAGTCATGATTAATTACTGAAATTCACAATTTTAGCATTTTAGTTAAATTTTAGACGGTTTCCGTCTTAAATGAAAGTGACCGCATTCGTGTTCATTCATAATATTGAAATGTAAAAGTTGAGGATGAACACGGATGCGGCCACTTTCATTTTTGACAAAAACCATCTGAAAAGTGACGTTTTTTTGCATATTTGATAGATTTTTCATATTTAAGCTTAAATCGGAGCGTTCTTAATGACTAAATCAGTTAAAATCTTTCACAAAAACTAATTAAATCAATTGAAATAGACACTTAATTAGTGTTTAAAAAGTGTCCAAAATCTTTCGTTAGATGAACCAGAAATTTGAGACCAAAATAGGCCCTTACCGGACCTACTCCTTTGATGGATCGAATGTTTAAAATCCATCAGTAGTACGACTGGGTCTACATGTGAAGCAGGATCTATATACCATCCAAGGGCACCAGTTATCACCCGTTTTGTGATTGAGATCGTACTCAGTTTGTAGGTTTTTAATGTTTTATATAAGGTAAATTTATTTTCGTCGGTTTTGACAAGGTTTCTCTTCGACTTATTAATTTGTATTGTGACTGTGGTACCCCCCGCCACCCACCAAATAAAAAAAATCCCAACCCCTTTTTTATTATCATAAACCAATAATGCTTTTAGCCGGTCAATATTGAACGTAATGACACTGAGTGACTAGAAAAAAGAAGATCTTTATCAAATGTGTCCAAAACATTTTGCTTTTCATCTATGTATAATGGATAGTTTTTTAAAACTGTCATGTTATCGGAAACTTCGGAAGGCGAACTTAACAAATTGGATAAACAAAAGTTATTCAGGCAGACATTTTGACCTGTATGTACTCATATTTAAAGTCTTGGCATTCATAAATGTTACCGTTTTGAGGCGTTTACATGATAAGAATTTTTTAAGCATTAGTTTATATTGTCGATTAGTCGGTTAACTAATGTAAATACTTAATCGTGCTCTGGAAATCAATTCAATAGATAGATTGAAATATTACAAAAAAACAAAAAACATTATAATTCAAGAAAATGAATTGCGGAGTTTACACAACAGCATAGACATAACGCAATCATAGGATTATAATATATAATAGCAACTACATGCACAACAAAAAGGAATAGCGTATACTTGCTTATTAATCGCGTAAAAGCGTGCTTGTCCGTTTGATTTCTGAATTTCTAACATTATTTTCAGTGTACCAAGCTAAGTCTGCTTTTGGTAATTACCATAAACCGAAAGAGATACGTTATTATGACACCAACCCAGGAAAGGACAAAACAAAACCAAAGAACAGAAAGACATTTGAATGTCCACATAGTTTACGATTACCACAGGCATTAACAGTATAAACATACGAATATTTTGTCTGCTGATCATAGAACATGATGTTGGTCTTACAGTGAATAAGTGATTTGAACTCTAGTGAATAGCTGTCTAATTGAAAATTAAACTACCTATCGTTTTATATATGGCGGGTATTCAATTTCTTTTTTTTTATTAATTCCTTCCGCTCTTTAAATATTAATCAGTATAACAAAATGCTTTATGCTATGTGAATCAAAGTACACTCTGCTTATGTTAAATAGTCCCCTAAGATATCTTGATATCGGTAGTAATATGTTGTGATATATTTTATATGTCAACAACAACACTTCGTTTGTTTTGATTTAGTGGTCTGGTGGTTGTCTATACTTTTTTATCGGTTAAGAAAGATTTTACTATGATTTAAAAAAGAGATGTCATGAAATCAAAGAGTCAAGGGCTCAGTACAACTGACTAATATGGTACCATCATCTGGTCCTCATATAACACATGCCGCAACAAACCGGCAAATTCTTATTCTAAAACATTTTGAAAAATATCAACATATATACAGTAACTATATGGAAAACGATTCTTCACCACATCGTTCTTCAAATTATGATTATTATATAACTATAACAAACAATTTCTTTGACATCGACAAAAAGTCTCAACACTAATAATGGTATATGCTTTTGCTTACATTATCAACCTAGAGTTTGACGGCTAAACATAGTGTACAATTTACAACTGTTCGACGTCTCTTAACGACGAGGTTCAAAGACAAACGTTGGAGGCAGGATTGGTTTATAAATATTATCATGCTTAAACCCAATCCATGAATAAAACATTGTGATTAAACTTTTCATATTAACCGTTATTATAATTCTGTATACCAGACGCGCGTTTCGTCTAATGAAAAGATTCATTATTGACGTTAGAATGGAAAAAAAGGGCAAATAAAAACGAAGTTGGGGAGCATTGAGAACTAAAATGTCCAAAAGTTTCATCAAATACAGCTAAGTTAATCTACTTCTGGGGTAAACATGTATAAAGTGCTTCAAAAATTCAAAGTTTAAGAAATAGTTTTGCTACAAATATGCACCTGAGTCAATTTAAGAATGTTGCATAATTTGGTAGACAATTTAATTGTGTTTCCCCCGATCCTAAAGTAAGTAGACATGAATACCTAGTATATTGAATTAAAATATATACAAGTGTAATTGTATGTCTTAAATGCACTGTATTCATTTAAGAAATTGTAAATTCTTTATCCTAATTAATTGAATTAAAGGACCTAGTGCAGTGTACAATTTATATTGTTGCTGATTTTAAGTAGTCAGATAGCACGTCTGCTATACCAAATCTAGACACCCTTTTAGTAATAAAACCCTGCCCTTAAAGATTCATGCCCTCGCTATCAGGTAAAACCCCAAATAAGGGTGCAACCCTACTCCTTATCCAAAAATGAGATCTTTATTTCAGGCTCCTTCTAGAAAGCTGTTCATGCTTTAGTTTCCAAATATAAGATTATATAGGACACGGTGCATTAGGATCAATATTTAAAATCTAAACGTTCCTGCATCTTTTCATTCACAGGAACGTAGTCTTCGACCAAAAATTGTTTAAAGGAAATATACCACTGAAAACGAAATAAGTTTACAGTCACCATCATGAATTTATTGATCAAAATGATATGCCTTTGTAGGTTGCATTTCTGTAAATATTGACAATGCAATTTCCCATAGGAACTCCTTTTACGGCTAAAACTGTACCACTTTTACTATGAAGTTTTGATTTTTTTTTTATCCTAGAATTGAAAGTTCATATGCACCACAATTTTTTTCAAAGGTCAAAATATAGGGCTGTGCGGCATATTTTCAACGTTTATATGCCCTAAACTTCTCAGAGTTTAAACTATCACTAATTTTCTTAACTACCCCTAGCTCGAATGAAAGGTTACCACAGATTTCAATGTAAACAATATGCACATGTTTATTTACTGGTAACATTCCCAAGTTATGTCTCTGTGAGATGAAACACAGATAGCATAACTGTGAACCAGTATGTAAACAAAATTAATTTTCTATGAATATTCAAGATCTCCCCAAAAAAGGCGTGTTTTGAGAAACAGCTGTATTTACAAAGTGCAACCTGTAAGCTATTCTACTTAAATTTGAAAATGGAACCTTATTTTGTTAAATTATTACTAAGTTATTAATCATGTTTAAAAGACAAACCGGTACATGTTCAAATATTTCTATGAACATCTGATGTGTTACTATTGCCGTGACAGAAAGTTACTTTATGATTTTGGTAATCGTTACCATTGTATTCACACGTGTATCGGAATAATGTTACCAACAAAGTCACTACTCACTATAAATACATTTAAATACATCAGAGAAGAAGAACGTTCTGAGAATGTATTTCGTAATATCAAGTACTATCAAATTTATGAAAGGATATGTACTAAACTCAATAAATCGTTTACATTGTGTACTGTAACAAATTTTTCGCAATCACTGGACGTTTTCATTACGCGGAACTATGCAAATATTCCATGGCTTAACTTACTACGTATATACGTATCAGACAACTAAACGCATTAAAAGACGCGAACCCTACAAAAGCGCCGATGAACATATAAGGTCTTTTCGAGCAATGTTTATGATTAAGGGCATACGATACAGTTACAGGGGAGGTAATGACGTTGCTAACGTAAAATGTTATTTTCGCGACGTCAAACTGTGACATATCGGGAAAAGATGCATTTTTCGACTGATTTTTATCATTCAAACTGATTTAATTTGAAAACGAGTGCATGGACCCCTATTTTTTTAAACGACATTTTGTTTCATTTTGCAGGGAGATTATGTGGACCAAATTTTATAAAACTGTAAATAGTGCAATTTTTTTAATTTTGATAAATATACAACAAAAATATATGACGTTTTTTTCTCAATTCATGACCATTTGATAAATATGAGTTATTTCTGAATAAAAAATGCATATTTTTTAGGATACTTATAAAATACAGACATTACAAATTATTTAACAAAAAAACAATTTGTGTTTATTTTTTAAAACAAAAAAGTTATGACTTTCTTTCGAAAAGAAAAAAATCGGCCTCAAATCCGAATTTTAAGCAAATATACAAAATTTCGACCTCATTTTACTCAAAAGAAGCACATGAAGGTATATTTTTTTATATTTTTTTAGGAATTTTTTATCCTCAATGCACTTCAACTTTGTATTTATTTGGCTTTTTAACTGTTTTGATCTGAGCGTCACTGATGAGTCTTATGTAGATGAAACGCGCGTCTGGCGTATAAAATTATAATCCTGGTACTTTTGATACATATTTAATTTAATCAGGCAAAAAATAGTCTTTATGGAAATTTTCATCGAACTGTAAATACGGGATCAAAACTGTATCGTATGCACTTAAGTAGAATCACGACTTTTTCTAAAAATAAATTCTTACAGCATAATTGATCAATTTGTTAAAGAAAGTGTTTGTTTGACATGGTCATTTGATATGGGTCAGTTTAATTACGTTCCTGTGCTGTGTCTTGTATACGACACTCATGAATACTTTAAAACCCTATGATTCAGCCGATGGGATTTTCTATGATTGATGCCATGTTCTCCATGTGCACGAAATGACATCCGTTCTTCATTACGTACTATATTGAACACAACGCAGCAACACTACACGTGGTCTTATAGATTATGTCATGAATCTTTTAGATAAAATAAGTTTGTTTCCAGTAACAACAGTAATTAACAAAATGCAAATGACTATTTTGAAGAAAAATAAAACAAATTGGTGCTTGTGACGTAACAGTTCTGTCACGTGCCTTTAAATATATCTATAAACATACACTTTCTTTAATAAATCATGTATTAGAATACAGAGAAAATACAAACATTTAGACAGCATCGGTTCAAATCCAGATATTCAATGAATGATACTTAACCTGAATTGCATAATAGATTGGCAGCGATGGTCAGTATAAGATTAAGACACAACAAAAATATTTCTCTCGTCTTCCCCATTGTAAATTATCCATTTTTATTCAGAAATGGAAATAACTATCCTGAAGAATACTTCTTACAATTTATGAACTGCTCTGTCACGTGCCTATATCGCTTAAACATGATTTATGAACATCCACTTTTAAAAATAATTTAAGAATACAGATATATTTCAAACATTTTCACAGCCCCAGTTCAAATCAAGATATACAATGTATGATAGATAACTTGAATTGCATATATAGGTTGCCAGCGATAGCCGGTAGATAATAGAAATACAACAAAATATATGCCTCTTCTACATTGTGTACTGTCCATTTTCATTTAGTAAAATGCTTGTAACACCTTAATATGGAATAACTATCGTCTTCTTGGTACTTGCAGTGTATTTCTTTTATCTAGAATTGCCAGATTAATATAGTACAGTCATCCTAGAGCTTCTAGTTTATTTGAGGGAGGCACATACATTCTCGAATCTTACATGTACTGGTCATCTGAAAAGTTTAAGATCAGCGTTTGTAATTGTAGTTTTCCCCCATAATTTGTGTTATCGGCGGTGGTTATGCATTCTTTGGAACAATCGTTGCTATCGTTGTGTTGTGGTTTGTTTGTAAGAATAATATACAGTCACATGAAAGTCGATTTTATATACATGTATGACTAGATTAGATGTTGATTACGATTCTATTCATGACATACAGTATTTCATTGTATAGGTAATCTACATTTTGATGCAACAAATCATTCGAAAAGTAAACTTATCTAGCCTAATTTCTTTTCTTTTTTCCGGGATTATAATTTTTCAGTCATTTTCTAAGATTAAGTAAATGAAGGATTTACTTAATGGTATAAACCTGTTGCTAAAATGCATCTAGAGAGCAAACGCAAGACACTCGGAATCAACTTTTTTGACCTACATTAGGATTTACGCTGGAATCATCTTTAGTCATACTTCGCTGTTTGATAACGTAAACATACGATGGTTTCCGATAAACAAAGGTCACTCTGATTGACATTTTTCAAGTCATCACTTTTTACACACAGGAGGAGTGCCACTGTGGTTATTGTTCAATTCAATATTTATAATAAAATTGAGAATGGAAATGGGGAATGTGCCAAAGAGACAACAACCCGACCATAGAAAACAACAACAGCAGAAGGTCACCAACAGGTCTTCAATGTAGCGAGAAATTCCCGCACCTGGAGGCGTCCTTCAGCTGGCCCCTAAACAAATATATACTAGTTCAGTGATAATGAACGCCATACTAATTTCCAAATTGTACACAAGAAACTAAAATTAAAATAATAAAAGACTAACAAAGGCCAGAGGCTCCTGACTTGGGACAGGCGCAAAAATGCGGCGGGGTTAAACATGTTTGTGAGATCTCAACCCTCCCCTATACCTCTAGGTAATGTAGAAAAGTAAACGCATAACAATACGCCTATTAAAATTCAGTCCAAGAGATGTCCGAGTCTGATGTCAGAAGATGTAACCAAAGAAAATAAACAAAATGACAATAATACATAAATAACAACAGACTACTAGCAGTTAACTGACATGCCAGCTCCAGACTTCAATTAAACTGACTGAAAGATTATGATTTCATCATATGAACATCAGACACAATCCTTCCCGTTAGGGGTTTAGTATCATACCATCATAACATATATGAGAAGAACATAACCCGTGTCATGCCAACAACTGGTTTTTGAATAAATGTGTTTAGTTCTGATGCAAAGACCCTATATAAATAAAGGCAACAGTAGTATACCGCTGTTCAAAACTCATAAATCCATGGACAAAAAACAAAATCGGGGCAACAAACCAAAACTGAGGGAAACGCATTAAATATAAGAGGAGAACAACGACACAACACCGAAACGCAACAGCACACAGAAACGGACCAAGCAACAGACAATACACCACGAGAATAACAAATATAACATCAAAACCAAATACATGAATATGGGATAGACAAGTACCGTGCCACGTCTTATCTCAAAAATAAGAGAAAACAGAAACGAACAATTCAATATTTATAATAAAATTGAGAATGGAAATGGGGAATGTGCCAAAGAGACAACAACCCGACCATAGAAAACAACAACAGCAGAAGGTCACCAACATGTCTTCAATGTAGCGAGAAATTCCCGCACCCGGAGGCGTCCTTCAGCTGGCCCCTAAACAAATATATACTAGTTCAGTGATAATGAACGCCATACTAATTTCCAAATTGTACACAAGAAACTAAAATTAAAATAATAAAAGACTAACAAAGGCCAGAGGCTCCTGACTTGGGACAGGCGCAAAAATGCGGCGGGGTTAAACATGTTTGTGAGATCTCAACCCTCCCCTATACCTCTAGGTAATGTAGAAAAGTAAACGCATAACAATACGCCTATTAAAATTCAGTCCAAGAGATGTCCGAGTCTGATGTCAGAAGATGTAACCAAAGAAAATAAACAAAATGACAATAATACATAAATAACAACAGACTACTAGCAGTTAACTGACATGCCAGCTCCAGACTTCAATTAAACTGACTGAAAGATTATGATTTCATCATATGAACATCAGACACAATCCTTCCCGTTAGGGGTTTAGTATCATACCATCATAACATATATGAGAAGAACATAACCCGTGTCATGCCAACAACTGGTTTTTGAATAAATGTGTTTAGTTCTGATGCAAAGACCCTATATAAATAAAGGCAACAGTAGTATACCGCTGTTCAAAACTCATAAATCCATGGACAAAAAACAAAATCGGGGCAACAAACCAAAACTGAGGGAAACGCATTAAATATAAGAGGAGAACAACGACACAACACCGAAACGCAACAGCACACAGAAACGGACCAAGCAACAGACAATACACCACGAGAATAACAAATATAACATCAAAACCAAATACATGAATATGGGATAGACAAGTACCGTGCCACGTCTTATCTCAAAAATAAGAGAAAACAGAAACGAACAATATTATAACAATGGCCATCTTCCTGACTTGGTACAGGACACTTTTAAAGGGGAATAAAAGTGGTGGGTTGAACCTGGTTTTAAGGCATGCCAAACCTCGCACTTTAATGGCACAGTTAAATATAACATTGAAATGAAAACAAAAAATTACAGGACTACAATACAAATAAAAAGCAGAACATATTAGACAAAGAAAAGCATGATTAATAGATAACAAAAAGCATCAGGTTTAAAATTCAATAAATTTTAGTATTCACATCAATTTTGACTAGTTTGTGATATCGAAAACCCTGGTGTAATAATTTTTCAGTAATACATAAATTTCTCTCGTTAAAATCTAAAACATTGTTACATACACGAGCGAATCGTACAAGTTGAGATATATAAACACCGTAAGATGGTGACAAGGGAACGTCACCATCTAAAAATGGATAATTAACGATAGGAAATGAAAAATCATCTCTTTTATCATAAATTTTAGTATTCACATCAATTCTAAAACATTAATATTGTCAGTGAATATATAAGTGAATCAATATTAACGCCAAAATATGCAATCTTTAATGACCTGACAACAGTATCGTAACTATATCCCTTCTTAATAAGTCTATTCAAAGGTTTTGTTAGTTTTTGAGGTGAATACTGACACCTTTGTGCTTTATAAAGAATATTTCCATAAAAAATTGATGTGAAATACCTGAACGAATAAGAAGTCTGCATGTTGAGCTATATTTACGAATGATGTCCTTATACCGATGATAAAATTTAGTAAATGTTTTGACTAGTTTGTGATATCGAAAACCCTGGTGTAATAATTTTTCAGTAATACATAAATTTCTCTCGTTAAAATCTAAAACATTGTTACATACACGAGCGAATCGTACAAGTTGAGATATATAAACACCGTAAGATGGTGACAAGGGAACGTCACCATCTAAAAATGGATAATTAACGATAGGAAATGAAAAATCATCTCTTTTATCATAATTTTTAGTATTCAGCTTTCCGTTAGTGATATAGATATCTAGATCGAGGAAAGGTCAGTGGTCATTGTTAGTATTAGCTTTATTTAAAGTAAGTTCAGCAGGATAAATTTCTTTAATATACATACTGAAGTCGTCATTATTGAGAGCCAAAATATCATCCAAATATCTAAAAGTATTATTAAATTTGTTTATCAGATGTTGTTTCGATGGGTCTTTGCTTATTTTTGTCATACATTGTAACTCATAGCAATACAATCTATGAATAAGTAAAATGTGCATAGATTTGTTATTTTTTATGCTAGGTTGTATGAGATTGATATACTAATGATATTTAGCAGTATTTTGATAAATTGCTGCTGCTAGAAGTAAAGTGCGTCAATTTTTATTTGTTTTTGTTCTGATTGAAATTGTTAAACGTTGATGATTGCTGGATCCCTATTTTGACTATTTAACCTATCATGCCTGCATCGTTATAAATATAATGGAATTTGATACGACTGTTATACAAGTGAGAGGTTGAGCGCTATAAAACCAGGTTCAATCCACCATTGTCTACATTTGAAAATGCCTGTAACAAGTCAGGAATATGACAGTTGTTGTCCATTCGTTTGATGTGTTTTATCATTTGATTTTGCCAATTGATTAGTGACTTTCTGTTTTGAATTTACCTCGGAGTTCAGTATTGTCGCGATTTTTCTGCATCTAAATCAAAGCATATAACATATATTTTGTATTTAAATTACAGAAGAATAGGTAAATATTACAAAAAGAAGTTTTTGTGCTAACACCGATGTTACAAATACCAGCGGTATCTTATATCGTATTTAAGTCAAAGATTGCAGTACAATCATTACACAGTTAAATAATGGAGTGTTATAGTTTCATGTACACTAAAATAACCCTATTTTCGACCGTAAAAGAGAGCGAATGATGTTTCATTAGGGAAATAAGCTAATAATAAGAATTAGCATCGTAAAGACTATCTAATGTTAATTTAATAGTGAATTTCTACAGACATTGACGTTAAATTATTGCTCATTTGGAATTAAACTTGACATAGTGTCATCTATTGAATGTACCATAATATCAATTCTCTATACTGTAAATCTGACGAAGGGCTAAACATATTTTCATCATGCAATATACTATTTTTAAAGAGTCTTTTGTTGGTATGAAATCACAATTTACTATTTGTTTCAGAGACATAATGACACCAACGCCTACTATATCGATTATGCAATACATGGAATGTTTTAAACTACTTAAAAGTGAACTTATGTAAATAATGCTAATCATTGTATTAATACAAACGATACTTATATGTCCAGTTCTGATTCCAGTTACTACAAATAATCAAATAATGTCGCGTATTTCTAGATTTTTCTTTTATAATTGTATAAAATATTTACCTAAATATACGGCAGCCTTAGCAATGTACCAAAACTCCTATTTCATTTATTTACAAGATTAACATGAATATTTTTTTGAAAAAGGTTTAGGTTCCTGTCATAGAAATGTACTCATGTAGGTTTCATTCAGTGAATGTAGATGTTCCCTTAACTTTATATGAAAAAACCCCACTTCATTGAATACATGAAACAATCATACGGATGTTTAATGTGCATGATAAAGGTGCATACTACATTATCTAGTGAAAAACAGGTTGTCTTTAGGACAGTCGATATCTATCATTCCTGATATAATATCGTGTAATATTTCTCGAATTGGAAACAGCACAAATGCTAAATGACCACAAAACCAATTTTCGAATAAACAAAGATCGAGATAGTCACGATATTATGACAGCCTTAACTGTATTTAATGTACACATTCTTTATATCATATGTAATGGAATAGATGGGTTCAATAAAGTCTCTTATTTGGTGAGAGAAAACTATGTGTATAGCGAAACGTGAAGGGAAATGATATGGCTAGCTTATATTCATTATTACCAAGAAGCTCTAGCATGATGTGAATACAGAAAAAAAGAAGAGGTGCACAATTTGTTCCCATCGAAATAACGAATCTATCAAACGTTACAAGTTAGTTACTAAAAATCGTTGGAAATACAAGAAAAATAATTTGTGTTATCAGTACCATGTTTTTGATATAAAACGAGATTTTGCAGAGGTAATTAATTGTTGAAAGTGCATCTATTTTTCCATAAGAATTTGACAATGTCAATGAATTGCTAGAATATATTTGACAGAACTTCAATTCCGTTTATCTAATGATTTACAAAGGATTACTTTGCGTCCATATCAGACAGGACAATTGTTTAGAAAATTGCAACTGTGTAATAAATCGTTTTCTCATATGATATTTTTTTAGCAGTTTATTTAGCAAATTCAGCTGTCATTACCTGTTATATTATCTACCAAATTTCTGTGGTTGTCGCAGATGAATTCTTATATCATCTAGACTTTTCTTGATTGACATTTGCATAGTATGTAAAGAGGAAAACCAGTTGATTTTTTTCCTTCTTCGTGTGCGAAAAACACCAGAGAATAATGTTGTTTATGACAAATTTCCAGAAAAGTTTCAACCAGTATTTCATTATAACATGTGATATAAAATATCGCAAAGGATATGTATCAAATTCAAAAAAACACTATTTTCGTGTTTCAACAACAGCAACACGACGGATGCCACATTATTACCCTTTATGTTGTGTTTCTTGTATTATTGTTTGTTTATCTTTTTCCTTTGATGAACACGGTGTTCTCATTTGTTTTTACTTATGAGCTTGAATGTCAAACTGGTATATGTCGGTTCTCCTTAACATTCGTGGTACATTGTTTGACAACATTTTGGCAAACTTCGAACGTTTTCACTATGGGGAGCTTTGTAAATAGCACATGTCTTACTGTTACAGCTAAACATACTGCTAGTAAACGTATCAAGCAACTACACGGATTCGAAAACTCGAACAATACAGTGATGAACATGTAAGGCATTGTCGAGTACTGTAACAGTTATGATTTTGTCAAAACAAGATCCTTTTCGGCGAAAGTTTTGCATAACGCTATTTCGTACTTTCAAAAAAAAATAATCAGATCTAGAAAAGTGTCAATACTTACCAAATGAAATCCATTCTATTTCAGACCCTTAAATCGAAATCAAAACAGTTAAGTACAGAAATTAATCTAACCAGAGTATCTATTGTTCAAAGTATATAAAGATAGATGTGTTTTAAATATTTATCTTGGAACCCTTCTTAATCGAAAATTCGTTATCCCTGTCTGTAATCATATTTGAATTGTTCTGGATCTTAATTAAATTCTTAACCGAGACCGACTGTTCCGCTGTACACAGTGTTAATTTTGTAGCAATACATTCATTAGCTTCTTACAGCATAAATGATCAATTTGTCAAGGAAAGTGTTTGTTTGAGATGGTAATTTGTTAGGGGTCATTTCAATTATGTCCCTGTACTCTTTCATTATACTACAAATTATGATGATATAATACCTTGTGTTAAAAGTGCAGTCTTGTCTACGGCACTCACGAATACATTAAAACCCTATGATTCAGCTGGTGGGAATTTCATGATTGATGCCATTTCTCGATGTGCATTAAAAGACATCAGTTCATTACGTACTTTATTGAACACAGCACAGCAACACTACACTAAGTCTTACAGATTATGTCATGAAATCTTCTAGATTTGTTTCCTGTGAACAACAAATGCAAATAACTTTCTTGAAGAATATTTACAACAAGTTGGTATTTCTGACAATTACATAGTCTTGTATGATTTTTTTTAGTTTCTTGTGTATATTTCGGAGTTTAGTATGACGTCCATATATTATCACTGTACTAGTATACATTTTTAAGGGGCCAGCTGATTTACGCCTCCGGGTGCGGGAGTTTCTCGCTACATTGAAGAACCATAGGTGGCCTTCGGCTGTTGTCTGCTCTATGGTCGGGTTGTTGTTGCTTTGACTCATTCCCCATTTCCTTTCTTAATTCTATAACATTTCTGACATTTGCTTATATCAGTTACATGGGGTTCGTGTTGCTTATTCTTTATTTTTCTACGTTGTGTCATATGTTTTCGTTTTTAACCATGGCGTTGTCAGTTTATTTTCGATTTATGAGTTTGAATGTCCATTTGGTATCTTTCGTCCCTCTTTTACAAAAATAGAGGAAATTCAAACATTTTAACAGCTAAGGTTCAAATCCAGATACGCAATGATTGATACTTAACTTAAACTGCATATATAGGTTGGCAGTGATAATCAGTAGAGAATTGAAATACAACAAAAGTTATGTCTCTTGTCTTCCTCGTTGTGAACTGTTCGTTTTTATTCAGACAATTCAAAAAGTTCGGCAGCCCGGTTCAAATCATGTTATGCAATGTTTGGAAATTAACTGGAATTGCATACATAGGGTTTCAATGATAGTTCATTTGCATTTAGCAACATTCAAAAACTCGTCGTTTACATGTAATAGTAATGTCACCCTGGATACTTTAATCTATTTGAGGGGAACACATATTTTTTCGAATGTTACATGTATAGCACATCGAACAAGTTTTAAGATCAGCGCCAAAATAATTGTACATATTATTGTTCATGACTTCTATGAAAACAATCTTGTTATCATTGCGTTATGATTAGCTTTTCTTTACATAGTAATTTGTTTAACAGAGAAAATACACGCGAAAAACGATTTTGTAATTAGTTTTGGCTAGATAAGATATTGAGAACGATTTTATTGATGCCTTTTTATAGGTGATCTACAACTTGATGTTATAACTCATTTAGAAAGTTAACTAATCTAGCATATTTTTCTTCTGTTATTATACTGGATTATACATTAACAGACAATTGTTCAGTTTAACAGATGATATCGGTTATGTTCCTTATGTCGTAACTACAATTCCCTTCCCTATCCATGAATGCGATCTACCGAATAAGACTATTTACCAGATTTGTAATAACATTAGCAACACGACGGGTGTCACATGATCTGCTTACCCTTCCGGAGCACCCGAGATCACCCTCAGTATTTGGTGGGGTCCGTGTTTGGTAGTTTTTAGGTTTCTTTATTTTGTGTTATGTGTACTATTAATATTATTCGTCTGTTTGTCTTTTTTCATTTTTAGCCATGGCGTTGTCAGTTTATATACGATCTCTGAATTTGACTGTCCCTTTGGTGTCTTTCGCCCCTCTTTTAAGCGAATGAGGGATTTACCTTATGATATAACTTATAGCCAGAATGCACCCATATAGCAAGCGCAAGACACTCTTAACGAAGAACTATGCTTTATTGACATTTGGTTTTACGCTAGAATCCTCTTTAGTCATACATCAAACTTTGATAAATATACAATGGTTTACGACAAACGAAGATAACTCTGATTGACATTTTTTTTCAAATCAGCAGCTTTTTTACTTCTACTTATAACTGCGTTTTAAACACGGGAGGAGTGGTCATCGTCCAATTCAATATTTATGTCTGCATATAAATGAAAGTTGCATAGATTTGTTATATTGTATGCTCGGGTATAAGAGATTGCCATACTTAGAATAATAAGCAGTATTGCGTTATAAATACTTGATGCATTTTTTGAATAATTGCAGATGTTAATTTAAGACTGTACTGACTTAACTCTATTATGTTTTTAAAAACAATAGACTGTTTTTACTCAAATCATGGAAGTATAGATTAATATCACATACGTAAAATAGGGACGAAAGATACCAAAGGGACAGTCAAACTCATAAATCTAAAACAAACTGACAACGACATGGCTAAAAATGAAAAAGACAAACAGAAAAACAATAGTACACATGACACAACATAGAAAACTAAAGAATAAACAACACGAACCCCACCAAAAACTAGGGATGATCTCAGGTGCTCCGGAAGGGTAAGCAGATCCTGCTCCACATGTGGCACCCGTCGTGTTGCTTATGTGATTACAAATCCGGTAAATAGTCTAATTCGGTAGGTCACATTCATGAAAGGGAAGGAGATTGTAGTTACGACGTAAGGAACATATCCGATATCATTTGTGAAACGGTTATTCCATAAGGGGGTAATTGTTTGGGCTTACACATGCATGTATGCTACACATGTATGTTTACATTTGAAAACTAGAATGATACTATTTTCATCTGTAAAAGTATGATGTTTCATTTGGGATATATTTGCTTAAAAGAACACGTTATGAATCATGACTATCCAATGTTAATTTAATAGTAAAGATTTAAAGGCATTGACATGTAATCATTGCTCATTTGAAATTAAACTTGATGTATTGTCCACTAATGAGTGTACCTTGACATCAATTCTCTATACTGTATAATAAATCTGGTGAAACGCTAACTATATATTTCCGTGACATGTAATACACTATTTTTAATGAATCTTTTGTTGCACGAAAGCATATTTAACTGTTAGTGCCAGTGACATGATGGCACCAACGCCTACTATAAAGATTATGAAGTACATGGAATGTTTGCTCTACTATAAAGTGAACTTATCTAAATTATGCACAGCATAGAATTGTGCGAATATAGCTGATGCGTGTATGTCTGTCTATGATCATAGTCACTACAAGTATTCAAATATATTTGTAATATGGCATAATTCTAGATTTTCTTATTTTAATTGTATCCACTTTAACCCAATTATGCCTTTGCAATTAACCGAGACACCTATTTCATTAATTTCGTTTACAAGATTAACATGAATGCACTTTTTGAAAAAAGATGAGGTTTCTGTTATAGAATCATACTAAATTGTAGGTTTCATTCATCGTATGTAGCATTTAAGTCTTCCCATTAGTTTCATAGGAAACTTGTAAAATTTGTATACGTTGTATACCTGCTACAGTCACGACGATGTTAAATTTGCATAATAAGGGTTGACAGGTTGTCTTTAGGAAACAATCGATGTTTATCATTCTCGATATAATATTGTGTATTTACTCTCGAATGGAAACAGCATAAATGCACAATTACCACGAAACCAGTTTTCGAATATACAAAGGTCAAGTCAGTCAAAATATCAGACAGACTCAACAGTATCTGATGTATTCTTCATATCATATTCAATGGAAAAGATGTGTCCAACATAGTCACCAAACATATTTGGTTAGAGTACACCATATGCATAGCGAAACGTTACATTAAATGATATTGCTAGCTTGTATTTATTATCATTTAGATGCTCAAGTATGAAGTCAGTCTGAAGTTGATATAGGAACAAGTCAATAAGAAGAGGAGCAAAATTGGTTCCCATTGAAAATCCTATTGCTTGTTTCCCAATATGTCCTTCAAACGTTACAAGTATGTACCGATCAGTAAATCAAACATATTGACCAACACTTCATTTATTTACCAGGAATATCAAAACAAATGCTTAAATGTATTACAATAGTAAAGTGTATTTAATTCATATTCCATGCATTCATGTTTCCTTCCCTGAGCATAAGAGTGATGTCTGCAATCGTTGTGTCCGAAAATTCAACTCCTGATTTAGGTAAATAGTGATAGGTAAGATACAGATCATTTTGTGTTAGCTGTGTGGAAGTCAGATCTTTTTTTCATGTTAATGCCATGACATTTATTTATTTCCTAAAGGAAATTAAAGTTTGAAATGTACACAAACATTGACACGAAGGAAATACCCACAACCATAGAGAAAGTTAAAAACCAAACTATTCAAAAATAACAGACTGCATTTATATACTGAGTGCCAATGAAAACGCAACACTTTTGTTTTTCCAAAACATCTTGTAATTTTTATTTTATTTATATTAGAACTTTGTATATTTGGTTGAAAATGACTTTTAAGACAATTGTCGACAATTTTACGGTTGAGTGATTTTTGGAACAAATGCGAAGTAAGGGTTATAATGAACGGACATAAACCGAGTTTTCAACATACCGAACATTTCACGATTTCGTCATTTAAAGCTTGGCTAATATCATGAATTTTCCGCCCTTATTGTTAAAAAACTGAAATAAACATCTGAGTAGATGCCAGGACTTTCTGACAACCAGCGACATTCAGTTTTGGGCATGATCCAATGAAGCCTTTCACAACAGACAATTGCGAGAAGACTGAAGTTGTAGCCTCTACAATAGCCCAAATCATCCACAAATTCAACCAAAAGGGATCATTTAATGATAAGCCATATTCCGGGATACAAAAAGCAAGAAACGCTCAGCAAGACTGATACATTTGGTCTTTAACATATCCGATATCGACTCTGATGGCTGTTCAAGGTTCACGAGAGTTCAATGGTGGTCACGGTAGAACCTTTGGAGCAATTTCAGTAAAGCACCGTTAGTGCAGAAATTGTTAAAGAGCACTACAGTTTTTCCTTAGTGACATCTTACCGGCCGTCTGGCGTAAACATCGAATTCTGTAGACAAAAAACATTCATTATGTACCAGAAACCGTCAGTGGTGGTTACATAGACATATGGCACCCGCCTTGGCCAAAAGTCATGCTTTTCGCCGGATTTTGGTCCAATCGATCAAATTTTGAATCATATTTGACATGGTTTAGACGATGAAAACCACCACCAATATCATAAAGTCATCTTGAGTTTGCTTTGCGGGAAAAGAGGAATTACATTCTTCGGGATCTCATTAAACACCCGGGATGATCAATTCCACGGCGTTGTCGAGATTGCCATGCACCACGGGGTTATAACATTTTTTGTTAGGACTGTGAGTTCATAATTCGACAATGGATGTTTCGTTTACCTATTGCGCACGAAAGATGACAAGGAAACATTTTTGTTTGATATCAATTTATTGTTTAAATTGTTAATTTTCATGGACAGTTTATTTTGAAAGATTATCATTTCTAATATAAATTCTATTTTTTTTTAAAAACAAGTATTACGTTTTTATTGGCACTCAGTATACAATGCAGTGACTGATAAAAACATTAATTCTTAAAAAGCCACTAAACCAATTTTATCTTACTATGTGACACATTAAGATAAAACACGTTTACGTTGTTCATAATGATTTATGTAGTAAGTTTTAGTAGTTGTAAATGAGAAAAAGTTTGGTTATCAGTACCATACTTGTAACATGATGAAAATTCGTCAGAGGTAACTATTCGTTGCAAGTGCACGACTAGCTTTTTCCTGCTATGTGTCAATAAGAATCTGACAATGTCAATAAGTTGCTATGATATGTTTAATGTTTTACTAAGGATTACTTTGCGTCCATTTTAATATGACACAAACGGTATGCTTTATTTGTAAAAAAGCAAGGAAAAAGGGATGGTAAAGTTTATGTATATTGCTATCTAACATAACTACTAATCCAGTGACAAATCTCATTTTGTGGTGTCATTCCCCCCCCCCCCCCCCAAAAAGCAATAAAACTACCATTACATATCAGTGTCCCCTATGAGGAAGTTTTAATAAGCATTTGGTTCCTCTTTGTTGAGTTAGTGCAAGTCTCTCATACTGCCCACAAAGTGGTCGTCGTGTCAGCCGCTGCCTCACCTAGATTTATTGGCGCCCGTTGCTGTCTTCACCTTCTTGTTCGTCTCCTATACACTCTTAAAGCTCGGTCACAGCTATTAACCTGTCTCTCTAATCTCTCATCCCCTTGGCAACAAATGCAACTGCTTTATTTCTATGTAGATGTTTTAAATGTATTATTTTACTCGGACCTTCTACTGAATATAACCAAATAAACAGAGAATGTGTCCATGGGACACTGATAGTGCCTCAGCTAGCATGTATAACATTATAAAGGGTCATTACTCAAGAACGCCTATTTGAACTGTTTCATGGTAATAAGCATTGTATATACGGCGTTGCATAAAATTTGGTTGAGGCAAAATAAAATTAGAGAACGTAAACTAATATATATATTCTTGTGCATTTCTGTTTCACTTGTTATCTTGTGAAGAGTGATCTCATTAGCAACCATACCACATCTTCTTATTTTCGTATATGTCATACAGCTGACAGATCTGTATTATTATCTATTCACAAGTTGTCTATTGTGTGATGAAAGGCAACTTTAAATATGTTTATTGCCAAAGACTGCTTCATATTGATCTATACATTGTATAACAGTTCTTACGTCAAAAACTTTTCTAGATTTGAAGTCTATTCTCCATGAATGAAAATTTAAAACATATCCAGCTGTACTATATACAACGGTGTTTTGAAAAGGACATCTCGTGTTTGTGTACTTTCATTGAACCTTATGTTTTGATTATTATAAACGTTTTGTCCAGTAGTTAAATATTAAGTAGTTAGCTTAAGTTGATTATTACCCTGCATATCTTATGCTTTGATTTTTTTTAATTTAAAAATAAACATACATATTTCTTATGATCAAATATAAGCTTTTATTTATGTTTTTCTAAGAATATGCAGCGTTTAACAACATGAACAATATAAAAATCGAAAAATCGTGGGACAAATATCATAACCACATATTGACATATGTTTATTTAGTCATTCGTTCATATCTTATCATGCATTGTAACTTCCACGTGGCTGTACTCCGCAGAATCATCAACCACAAAATGTTGCTCGTTGTCTAATTGATTAGCCAGATCGTAGTTACTTTCGTCTTCAATTCCTGTACCTTGCATTGTATCATAATTACTTTCATCCGGACTCTGATTCTTACTTAATCGGTTGTGGTCTGTGTGATCGTATATTTCATCAGAATGCGACTGTCCGATTTTTTGTTTTATACTTTGTTCCTGTTCTGCTGGTAATCTGGTCGGCTTATTCACAGCAGCGTATACGACATCTTTGCTTGAATCAAATGGGGAATGTCTTGCATTTGAATTTCTTTTTCTTAGTCTATAAAGTTTGTGAAATAAAATAAACTGTTAAAATACTGGTAGTAGCAATTGATAAAAAATCCAGTATCTACGAAAGACCTGATTTTAACATCAACCATGAGAATGTAAATATACTTAACTATAGCAAACATTGTGCGTATGCCATTTGCGCCGATTCAAAAAAAAAAAATACATTATGTTATTTGCGCAGATTTCATTTTTTTTATTGCACCAATTTTATATTTGCTCCTAATTGCATTTTCAGTTTAACAATGAGAGAACACAGGCCATACATAACAGAAAGTCAGTGCAAATGATCGCGAGAAAGGTATACTTATTTTCTACACATTTCTATCTTGAATGTCTTTGCAATGTTATGTCTGCATTATTTATAGATGGAACTTTTAAGTGCTGTCCGAAATACTTTTATCAGTTATATATTTAACACGGATGTAAAATGAAAACTACGTACATCTAATTTACTCCCTGTTACCAGCGAAAGATGAGCAGTGTTATGAAGTGATGTGGAAAATGGTTTGCGATCTGTGCCGACGAAAACAACTTTCTTTTGTGGCCGATGTAGACATATTGACTTTGAACAAGCAGTACATAACATTGGTAAATGGCTATCCAAGTTGATTGACAATTCATAACATTTGTACAACTGGCTAACGTAAGAGGTCAATGATGGTAAATGAAAATTAGCATTAACCTGTAACTTATCTGTAAAACAATCGGCGCAAATTTAAGTAGATCTGCGCAAAGGCAAAAAGCTGAACCATTTTAGTAGATATTGCCTCATTAATTATCTTATGAAAGTGAGATATCGGCCGAAAATCAATCTAGTATACCCAATTTGATTCGAAATAATCGTGTAGATACCTATATCATAACATCATGATATTATACAAATACTTCTTTGACACACTTCTCACATACAAATAAGTCAACTATACCTTATATAAAAGACGATGATCACCACAGATATTGCGACAGTAATAACTGATACAACAATAAGCACAATTACCAAATATCCTGCAGAAAAAATTGTTATACTTATATTAAATGGAATTGCCAACAACTTTATTTTGAGATACGTCCTCACCTTTAAAATCTGCAAAAATGGTATTTCTTTTTGTTTCTTCTACACATGTAACATTAAAATTCAACAAGGTTTACTGACTCCACTGATCCAATCTACCCCATGTAACTTGATTTTTTTAAGAAAATCATTTATATTGTTACGTCTGTCACATATATTGACTCACATCTACAAAGCTAACAACGAGGTTCAGTTGATTACTGATAGTTTTTTTTTCCGGCTTTTAAATGCTCCATTTTCAAGAAGCAACATTAAAACAGCGTCAGCATATCATATGGAATTTGAAAGGAATTAACCCCTTAGCTTGCTAATAGTAAATATTAGAGATTGCATTTCCTAGCATATTTTGTCTGACAGACGATGGCTTCTCAAGGCTAAGAAAAATTAATAATGCGCGAGTTTCTTTTTTTTTTTTTAAAGTAAATCATGTTTTATTGATAGTTGTCACATTTGTTAATGGATACATCAAATACCGGTACCCTATATGCGCGAGTTTCTAGTGGTAAAGTTATGGAAACATGTGTTATATGTTCTCCAATTGAAGCCTATATGTTGTCAACGAAAATGATCAAGTATCTTCATAATGTCAGTTTAACAGCATTTTTGTTTGATTTAGAGTTTTTTTTACAAGCAGTTATTTTGAACTAAAGTAAGTACAAATGCAACCGTAGCGACTGTGAAGAGGCTATAGTTTGGATATTCTGCTCAACATCAAACGGATAATGAACAGAGATCCTTGCGTTGCACGAAGAAATTACTTTAATTACAGTTTAAATATTCCATGGCGTCTCAGATCTTAAATAGCAAAATGAGGAATTCACTGTTGATTACAATGAAACATTCTGATTCAACTACAGAGTGTATGTTTTACACATTTTCATCAAAACATAACTATATCAATATCACTGTTCAAGCATTATCACACTTAGGTGTTGACCAAACATTACCAAATTTGTATCTAAACCGAAATACTATTTAATATTACAAAAAATATAATTAAATTACGTTTAAAAAAACATTCAGGAATTCTATATATGTTTATACACAAAAACTGCTTTGTTGATTGAATTGGAAATGTCGTCATTTATATATCTCGACCACGCGTGGTTTCGAAACAGAAATTTGGTAATAGTTTCTACCCTTTTGTGCTACCTGTTTCTTTCATCTCATACAACCATACACCATACCTACATGCAACCTACGTTTTTTTCCATTATGATTATCTCACCATTGATAGTTGTTCCTTCATCTTCTTTTGAAATATCTCTAGAAGTAGACCATGAACACAAAGCAGGTAAACGTCTGTCACAGTGTTCAGGAATAAGTTTGGTTGTGCCACTGGGAAGTACATATGCAGCCATGCAGAACTCGCGGTCTTCGCCTAGTAAAGTATGACGAACATTGTGACGAGCATATAGAGTAAACCCTAGCTATTTTATCATTTATGCAATTGTTTAATATTTTTTAAATCTTTCTAATTGCGCATCAATACCTTTTTTTCCAAACATTACATTAAATGATTTCAATATTTTTTGAGTGAAAACGTATAACAAGTTATCAATTATTAAACATTTACTTAAATAACTCGCACGTGTTTGACTTATTGAATTAAATATTGTAGCATGTTTTTTTTGTCTTGACAAAAAGTATACGGTAGTTTGAAAGCTGCTACAATTAAAAGATATATGTATTCTGTATTTAAACTTACTCGGTGGATATTGCTTTACTAATCTCCTAGAATTAGCTAACCAGTAGGAAACATTCATGTCTAAGGGCGTGTTTATCTCACTGAAACCTGCTAGAGGCCTTCCGTTACATCCACTGAATGATTCAATCCAATTGTTTTTTGTATTTTTCTGCCCGTAGTACTCTTTTTGGCCTATATCTGCAATATTTGTAAAACATAATAAGTGGATGCGTTTTTTATTTCTGTTTGTATTTACACAAAAAGTAAAATCCAAAAATACCGGACTCTGAAGAAAATTCAATCGTAAAGTCCCTAACCAAATGGCAAAATCAAATGGCAAAACACATCAAACGAATGGACAACAGCTGTCATATTCCTGACTTGGTATAGGCATTTTCAAATGTAGAAAATGGTGGATTGAACCTGGTTTTATAGCGCTAAACCTCTCACTTCTTTACTGTCGTATCAAATGCCAATAGTTTGTGTCATTTAAAACATGTATTATTTTTATTAAACTATGTAGAAATATACTTGCAGATGACTTAGATTTGCTTTAATTTATTTTTCAAGTATTGGTTATTTAGTGTAGAAATTTTAAACCGATGCATAAGTAAATTGAAAATTCAGTATTTAGTAGATAACTGTATTGTATTTCAAGCTTGGCCTTCGTAAAACGTAGAGTTTACTGTCTCAAATTAAGTTTACATAGCGACGCGTATCGGAGCTAGGTGAACGGGTATTTGCGACAGTAAAATCAAGTTTTACGAAGGCCAAGCTTAAAATACAATACAGTTATCTTCATTCTAATGCAGCATATAAAAATAAATACCATTCAATAAATATTTTGGCTTAAAATGACAGAAATGGAAACGTCCGCGAAGGTGCTGCATTGTGTTTAGCATCTAAACAATGTGGCGTCATATGAATATTTACGATGTCAAACATCCATTCTAAACATCAGACGTATTTTTACCTTTCGTACGCTTCAGAAACGTTGCAATATTGTCAAAAAGAAGATTTTGAGGCTCAAAATGCGACTTTCATGTTTATTTTGTGAGAAATTCCATACCAAAAAAAAGGCTAATTGGTGCTCTATAAACATGGAAGACAGGAAGTGTACCCAAATTCCTTTTAGTCACGTTTGTATCTACCTATTAACTAAATGTCTGCATAATATTAGAAAGATTGAGAGCTCAGGGGACACTGTGCCATTTGTCCTAAACTTTGGCTATTTTAGCTTTAAAATTTTGACAATTTTAGCTAAACAGTGACAATCTAAGCCCTCCGTAGATATCGAAGATGACATTATTCTGGGAAATCCTTCTGATACAACCTTTATATATACAGAGTCTATGATTAAGTTGAATTTTATGGACATTAAAAGACCAGGGGGACCGCACCTTCATTTACGCGGTCTCAGTTAGTTTTTCACTATATATTTCTTTTTTGGGCTTTCCATAAACATTTCTATTTATATTCCAAAACGTTTCTAGCGTGATCGATTTACTTTTAGTTTTAAGAAATATCATATATAAAAGTTCACCTTTGAAGTTTTTTTATTGACAAAAATCTATATAACATAAAGACAAATATGCCAGTTAATAGAAAAGGGTTTATATTCGAGAACAACAAGAATTTACAGCAGTTAGAAGAGGTCATGAAACGATTTCCTACGTATCTTATAAGTCCTCTTAACTTTGAAAATCATTTTTTAATGTTAATAAGAATTTCTTTTTTTTTATGATTTTCAACTAAATTTTGAATATCGAATATCGAATAACGAACCGGCTGGTAACTTCACATACATCATAGTTTGTGTCTTTTAAAACCTGTTTATTTTATTAAACTATATAAAATTATACTTGCAGATGACTCAGATTACGTTTAATCTTAGCTTTAATTTATTTTTCAAGTATTGGCAATTTAGTGTAGAAGTTTTAAACCGATGCATAAGCCAATTGAAAAGTCAGTATTGATTGGTTTTCAGCTAGTGATGTTAACTTTAGATTTATTACTTACCATACAAACAGATACAGAAGTGTTGAACTAAACAGTCAAGTGCATAATAACTTGGATATGTCTTAGATTGTCTTTTACTCCACTTTACAGCTAAGCACTCTGAACTAGTAGGCACTCTATTAGCAACTGGATTCACATTCACTGGAGAATAGCATATGATTCATATTTATTTTATTGTTAAAACTTTTGAACTGAATAGCTGTTTTTAATCCCGAATATTTGGAATAAGATTTTAAAAAATAACTATAATACATGTAGGTCGTAAAGCACCCGTCCAACTAGACTACGATCGCACCACGCTCAAAGCGATCTAAAATAAATTCAGGTCGTGGTGAGGTCGCGGTATGAGCAGCTTGACAATGTAAATGTTCGTTTCTTTCGCGTTGCTTCTACGTCCTCATTA
Source organism: Mytilus galloprovincialis (assembly GCA_037788925.1). Taxonomy (NCBI): domain Eukaryota; kingdom Metazoa; phylum Mollusca; class Bivalvia; order Mytilida; family Mytilidae; genus Mytilus; species Mytilus galloprovincialis. Next base: position 276,693 of record JAWDJN010000030.1, read on the forward strand.
CGCTTCACAACGATCCCTCTACGATTATACCAAGTTCCCACCGCGCTTATTCTGCGCCACACTACGATTATCACGATCTTTCTACGCTCATCACGTCCTCACTACGACTATACCACGATTTATCCGATTGTTACACGATCTTATCACGCTTCTACTGCGATCATAGCACGCTCTTATCACAAGCATACTACGATCGTACCACATTTACTCATAAACGTTAGATCAATACAAGAAGTGAAGCACTTATAAATGTACGTCACGTCATTAATTTTGAAAAACAGTAAACTACTGTTTCCTTTGTTTATACTTGCCTTGTCAGGGAAACATGTTTAGCAAGATTTACAGCTTAAAATATTGCCCGTCTATGTCCAATTCTTACCACACAAAAAACAGTTTATACCAAAAATGCATTTTTAAATTTGTATATAGAAAATATTGAAACGGGAAAAAGCACCAATATGTTGTGTTTTTTAATTCAATGCATATATGCAAAAGAAGATGTGGTATGATTGCCAATAAGACAAATCTCCATAAGAGACCAAATGACATATAAATAAACAGCTATAGGTCACCGTACGGCCTTCAACAATGATCCCATACCACATAGTCATCTAAAAAAGGGCCCAAATGAAAAATATAAAACTATTCAAACGAGAAATTTAACGACCTAATTTATGTATACATAAAAAATGAACAAAAAAAAATACGTTACACATCAACAAACGACAACCACTGAATTACAGGCTGATGACTTGGAACAGGGACACACATACATAATGTCGCGGGGTTAAACATGTTAGCGGGATCTCTCCTCCATAACCTAGGGCAGTGGTGTAAAAGTTCAACATATGAACGATCTATAAAAATCAGTTGAAAAAAGCATAACTTTTCACATGGATACAAATAGAAATACACAGAGTGGACAACGTGGTTATAATAGGTAAACAGGAAAGAACATTGCCATTTGAGTATGACTTCACCAGTTAGCCGTACTTTTTTCTGACAAATATGTTATATTTTCACCTCGATTTTCACACACTAATATCAACGTTCAATATTCTATGAACTATTCATTTGATATTCCAAAATCAATTTAAGCTTGTATTCAGTGATAAAGTGTTTGTACTAAAGCTTTATGGGATTTACCTTGCAAGAAATGTAATTAGAAAGAATCTAAGTAGACACAATATCATTACAGTACGTTAATCTTCTGTCATATATATATTACATTAATTTGTAGGATCCTTTACTATAGATAATTTAGCTGATCTGTAACAATAACATCTTCATGCCTTATATATCATGTACTGTAGTACGCCGCTAGATAAAACTGACGAGGCTAGGTAACACACGGCCAGCGAAAGCTCTTTTTTGAGAGCCCAGGTGGTCGTGTGGTCTAGCGGGACGGCTGCAGTGCAGGCGATTTGGTGTCACGATATCACAGTAGCATGGGTTCGAATCCCGGCGAGGGAAGAACCAAAAAATTTGCGAAAGCAAATTTACAGATCTAACATTGTTGGGTTGATGTTTAGACGAGTTGTATATACATTATGTACACAGCCATGTATCACCATCATTGATGGCGATCCGATGGAAACATCTGTTGTAGAGTTGTCACTGACTCAGACGTACTTGTATACAACTCGTCTAAACATCAACCCAACAATGTTAGATCTGTAAATTTGCTTTCGCAAATTTTTGGTTCTTCCCTCGCCGGGATTCGAACCCATGCTACGGAGATATATAAGTACGTCTGAGTCAGTGACAACTCTACAACATATTTGTCCATCGGATCACCAGCAATGATGGGGATACATGGCTGTGTACATTATGTATATACAATTTTTTTTTGTTCTTCCCTCGCCGGGATTCGAACCCATGCTACTGAGATATCGAGACACCCAATCGCCTCTACTGTATCCGGTGCGCTAGACCACAAGACCACCTTGGCTTCACAATAATAAAGCTTTCGGTGGCCGCGTGTTACCTTTCCTCGTCAATTTTTTATCATTTTTTATAAATTTCCTGTTACAAAACCTTGAATTTTTCGAAAAGCTAAGGATTTTCTTATTCCAGGGATAGATTACAGTAGCCGTATTTGGCACAATGTTCGGTCCTCAATGCTCTTCAACCAATAACAAAGAGTACAATTTATAAACATTCTAGTCTTGTCAAAGTCATGTTGTTACTTATCTTTAGTACATGTAGTATGGTTTTCAAATATATTGGGTGTGATTTCCCCCAAAATTAAGGGTATTGTATATTCAATTTTCAATTATCTACAACATGTTTTAGTCCTCTTGATGTAGTTGCAGGAATAATATTAGATATCAAGCATAGAGTTAGTGTCTTTAGCAATTATATTCTATACAACATTGAGATGTGTTTATTAAAAGTGGTTGAATTTTGGTTCAAATTAGTTTGAAAGATGTGATTATATTAATCCCACAGTCATTTTGTTTTGTATTTTTTTCAAATCTGTGTTAATTGGAACAAATGCAAAATTCTTTTGGGTAACGTTTAGTTTAACCAAATGACTGGGTTGTAGTCACAAAAAAATACTATCAAAAGTGTGTTTGTGGTTTAATATGAAACCATATCAGAATATATATAATTCAGATAAAATGATGTCAAATATTTGTTATTTGTTTTTAAAGTAGAACTATATTCGACAAGTTGCATATTAGTTTTAATAATTCTGAAATAATTTCCAAAACAAATAAAATCAATTTTAGATTTGTATAATGTGTTAAACTTTTGTTTCTTTTAATTTTGAATTGTGCAGGGCAATTCATATTCCAAAACAAATCCTTACTTTGGCTTATTAGGACACCAGTTTTCGACCTGCCCCACATCCAAATGTTCTATAAAAGCATTATGATACCGTAGGAAAACATGTATACTTAAACATTTCAACTGATTTGTCCATTTCTATATTTTTACTTTAGTAGTGTAATACAGAACAGAAAGGAAATTTTTGTTCATCGGTGATCTGGTAGACATTGTATTCAAAGGTGTTACCACGATTATAGAAATGTCAATCAGACTTTAAAATTTAGTCGGGTACAAAAATTGTCATGTCATTCCTATAACAGGTTGGACATGTATAATGCAGGACTTTTTCATGACAAACAAATGTTCATTCTAAATATATTATTCATTAACAAGACTAGAAGAATAACTACTCGAAGAGGCTATAATTTAGAAAAAAAAGTAAACAATTTTTGTTTGATTCTTTATTTCACTTTGTATGTTATGACACTGATTAACAATGAATATTTTAATTGATTATATTTCTTGGACAATTCAGCAGAAAAGAATTTATTTTGAATGATATTGATAGTGAACAGGTTAGCATCAATCATATACGCTCTGTTATTATCTTTAATTTATAGAGCAAACAAAGGAAAATTAGAGAGAAGCTAATTGTTTTCAAGTAAACTAAATTTTGAAAACTTATATTTCAAAGTTGAAAAAGAAAATGATAAAGGCAATATGCTTCAAAATCAGAAACTCAGGTTTGATTACTTCTTGCTGATTTGTACAAACAATAAGAACAACCTATTCACATGGCAAATTAAAATACATGCTTATTTAATGTTGCAATGATATTACAACACATTTAGCTCATAATGAAGGATCTTCAATGAAATTATTTCTATATTGGCCTGCGTATTGCGTATCCAAGTCTAATTTTGCAAAGTTTTATTTCTGCACTATAAATAGTTTGCCATATATAAGGTTGGTTGATAGATATAAGTATACAGCATAGCGTTATTTTATATGAAATTTTGTAATTTCGGTTTCGACTAATTTCAGTATAGAAAAAATTTAGTAGAGTTATTTTTAACTAATTTTGACATAGTTTTTACATATTGTAAATTGTTTATGTGTAAGAGAATTGATCCTCCACTAAAATAAGACACTGCTTGCTAATCAGTGAATATTCTATATAATATAAATGTAATGGCATGGTAAGTATATTAACCATATTCATATAAAATGGTTATTTTTTTATATCTTCATATAAAATGGTTATCTTTTTTATATCTCAAGAAGAGATTTCATATGAATTTATAGGGTTTAACATACTTACCACAATCCACCACCACCCCTAGAATATTTTTTTTTTTTGGTGTACACAATTGTAATCATTCAATTAAACTACAAATTAAAACTGATGTTACTGTATGTTACACAGGTAAATTATAACGTAGGTGAATACATCTTATTAATATATAATTTCTTATAAACATAGTTAATTGCGATGAGAGCATTGTTGTGAAAGCAAGCATATTTTATATAATATAAATGTAATGTCATGGTACGTATATTCAACCCAAAAAATGCATATGAAATCTCCTCTGGAGATATAAAAAAACAACCATTTGTTCTTCCTATGCCGGCAAAAACATACTGGCAATAGACTATTAAAGTATGCCAGTAAAATTAATTCAAAGTAGTATAAATCAGTTATAGTACCTTTTTTATAGACAGCGAAACGAAGTTTGCTGGGATCAGTGATTGCACAAAATGCTTCATCGTCGTGGACACATTTTGTTGAAAATTCTCCTGTACAAATCTGTGTTATGCTAGATGTATCGATGACAATGTTTGCTAAACAAACACATTGCATCGTCTGAAAAGAAATCAGTATAACAGTTGTTCAGAAATGCTTGCAGTCAAATTTCTGTTATTGTGCTCAGATTTTAGACCAAACTAGGATATATGTAAATGCAAAAAAATATTCTCATGTTATTAACACAGTTCTTACAGAAAATGCTAACTTTTTTGCTAGCTCACTTATGTATCATTTCAGTCCAGCTATAAAAAGAAATTGAACTACTAAAATTATTTATGGAGCATTCAAAAATAAGAGAACAGCATTAACTCACAGGGCACATAGATACAGACATAGGGTGCACTTCTTCTGGTATGTATGTAGCATTAGCCATACATTTCAACACGTAGTCGACATTTTATAATCCGGATTCTATCAGACGTCCTTATTGCGCTTTGTAAACACAGTCGTTATCTAATTAGCACAAACTATGTTCGACACATGCGCACACATTTACTGCTTATATTCTCTTTATTATCATTGTTAATCTTATAAAACATGTACATAAATTTATTTGAGCAGTTTACATAATTTTTTAATCAAACAGTATACGTTTACCCTGCATTTAGTTTTCAAACTTATTGAATATGAACATGTATTGTACAAATCCCAAGTGGAGAAAACGACAGCCAAACATTTTTAAAGTATTTTGGTGCGCTTCGACCTTATAAATACTGTATTTATGCTTTCCTCCTTCAACCCAAACAAACAACGAGAGGTTTACCTTTCACTTGAATGAATCGGCGAGTATCTCATGTATTTAACATTTATTGGACCATTTGGGTAATGCATAAATGAAAAGAGAAACAAGAAGTTGAATTGCAATATTTTTACTTATTCAGAGTAAAAATGTTTCTCATACAAAAATAAACAATATATAATATATACATATACATTTTCCAACAAGATAATAACAGAGACATATAATGTATTATATGTCTCTGATAATAATGAATGCAAAACATAAAACGATAATAAAATAATACAGAATACAATAGCTTGGCCTAGGAAGGGGTCAACTAAGCCATATAAAGATATAAAATGATAAATGTAACACATGCTACATAAGCATACAAAAATGAAGATGGTAGCCAACAAACTTAATAAACTGGCGTATTACCAAAATACATTTGTAATCGACCAAAAATATATATGAACATCTAACCAATATCTTAAATAAAAAGCTAAAGGTGTTGAAAAGGGGAAGGAGGGTGGGAAAGTTTATAAAATCTCAAAATAAAAATCTTGTTTACAAAACTATCGATCTGTAGATAAGCAAGAAAGTGTAATAAGATACATAGTGAAGAAACTAACCAATGGGCATCCAGTCAAAAGAGCGTAATGCAGGGGTTCCCCAAAGGATTATGAAAATAATCAAAAAGAAATGAATTAATGGTTTTCGTCGTTTGCATAAAATAAGTTATTAAAATAACTGGCCTTTATGCTTTCCTCCTTCAACCCAAACAAACAACGAGAGGTTTACCTTTCACTTGAATGAATCGGCGAGTATCTCATGTATTTAACATTTATTGGACCATTTGGGTAATGCATAAATGAAAAGAGAAACAAGAAGTTGAATTGCAATATTTTTACTTATTCAGAGTAAAAATGTTTCTCATACAAAAATAAACAATATATAATATATACATATACATTTTCCAACAAGATAATAACAGAGACATATAATGTATTATATGTCTCTGATAATAATGAATGCAAAACATAAAACGATAATAAAATAATACAGAATACAATAGCTTGGCCTAGGAAGGGGTCAACTAAGCCACCAGGAAAGAAGCAATAAAATAAATCTTTCCTACCCCACAAAGGCCAAGCACTTGGCAAAATTCAGAACTGTTCGTCATATTTGATGTTTAACAAGTTATTTATGCCTTCACAAGATGTTCAATTTCTCATATTAGCTATATTAGTTCAAGCTCAATCTATGTTTGTAACTAACAGTGAAAATACTGAAAGTGATTAAGAACATTTGAAAAACCTATAAAAAGTTGCAATACAGTACCAGCCCAAGCAAGTTCTGCAAAATAACAATGAGACAATGTCCTTGTCAACAATCTTTTCAGTGATTATATATATATTACAATATCAAACTTCAATAAAAGACTGTTTTCACCTAAACAAAACAACTAAATGAGCAAGACATATAAGCAAATATCTGAATGAGAGATTAAATCAAGCATTCATTTTGTAATAATGACTTAACGGCCCAAGCAGTTAAGTTTAGTTAAACTAGCATGATATCCTACTGCTATGACACATTCATATTTTGTGCATAAAAATAATTTTTCTGAAAGGCTTACTTTATGTAGAACTTTTGAAAACCAAAAAAGGTTCTAAAACTAACTACCGGCCCATGCAGGTAATTATATTAGAAATGTCAAAACTTTGTCTATTGGAGTCTCTTTTAAAGCATTTTATCATTGCAGCATAACTGTAACTCAGACCAGCATCTCTCAGCTGTACAAATTTTTAAAGCTATATTCCTTATATTTTGAAACATTATGATCAAATATATGTTTCTATGTGTTATGTATATTTGAAAATGAAATTCTACTAACCAAAAATATGGTTTATAAGAAAAGGTTCATTTTAAAAAATGTATGCAAACATCAAATTATGTTGACCAAATACAGGGTTTATATTGAATGCATAACTGAGCATCAACTTCATTTGACCAAATACATGTTCTATGAAAAGTAAAGTCTATCAATAAATATATGGTATTTTATTGTAGTTCATCTATTAACTAAATACATGGTCTAAAACAACATCTATTGAACAAAATCAACAAATACATGGTTTACATCAAATGTATATGTACAATGTATATTATTACTATATATCTAATTCATATTGTATTGATGTTTACATCTAAAATATAAATACTATTTAACAAATACATTGTCTACATAAATTGTACACTTTTTAAATAAAAATATGGTTTACATAAAATGTATAGATATCTTAAATTCATTTTCTATTAAACAAAACATGATTCACATAAAAAGGTCATGCTTGTATCTAAACATCATAATATATTGAACATATGCAATGTCTACCTAAAATGTATATATCTAAAAATCATATTCTAATGAACAAATACCAGGTTAAAGTAAACTGGTCCTGTTTGATTTTAAAAATCATATTCTATACACAAATGTTGGGTCTACATAAACTTAATATACATTTAATCATATTCTATTGAACAAAAAATACATACACAGAATTTATACAAATTAAAATTATATTCTATTGACCAAAATAAGGTCTAAAAGTTATATATATGCCCAAATTAAGGGTCTGTTATTAACATCCATCGACCAAATACATGGTCTTAAAGTAATATACATGATATATATTGACCAAAATCATGGTTTGTTACCAACAGCTTTTGACCAAATACATGGTCTGTAAATAATATATAAACCAAATACATGATCTGTTATCAACATCTATTAACCAAATAAATGATCTCTGTAACACATACTTAATGACCAAATACATGGTCTGTTACAAATATGTTATGACCAAAACCATGGTCGTATGTGACATATAATGACCTAAATCATGGTTTGTTACATCATTCAATTGACCAAAAGCATGGTCCATACATAACATATAATGACCATAACAGTATAATGACCGAATACATTGTCTGTTACTAAAATTTATTGACCAAAACCATGTTCTACGTAACATATAATGACCAAAACCATGGTCTGTTACTATAATATATAATATAAAACGACCAAAACCATGGTCTAAACTAAACAATTAATGACCAAAACCATGTTCTGTTACTAATATCTATTGACCAAATACATGGTCTAAAAGTAATATCTATTGACCAAATACATGGTCTAAAAGTAATATCTATTGATCAAAACCATGGTCTACGTAACATATAATGACCAAATACATGGTCTGTTACTATAATAATATCAAACGACCAAAACCATGTTCTCTACGTAACATATAATGACCAAATACATGGTCTGTTACTATAATAATATCAAATGACCAAAACCATGGTCTACGTAACATAATATGACCAAATACATGGTCTGTTACTATAATAATATCAAATGACCAAAACCATGGTCTACGTAACACATAATGACCAATACATGGTCTGTTACTATAATAAATAATACCAAACGACCAAAACCATGGTTTACGTAACATATAATGACCAAAAAACATGGTCTGTTACTATAATAATATCAAATGACCAAAAACCATGGTCTCTACGTAACATATAATGACCAAATACATGGTCTGTTACAATAATATATAATATCAAACGACCAAAACCATGGTCTCTACATAACATATAATGACCAAATACATGGTCTGTTACTATAATAATATCAAATGACCAAAACCATGGTCTACGTAACATATAATGACCAAATACATGGTCTGTTACTATAATATATAATACCAAACGACCAAAACCATGGTCTACGTCACATATAATGACCAAATACATGGTCTGTTACTAATATCTATTGACCAAAACCATGGTCTACGTAATATATAATTACCAAATACATGGTCTGTTACTATAATATAATATCAAACGACCAAAAACCATGGTCTCACGTAACATATAATGACCAAATACATGGTCTGTTACTATAATATACATGTATAATATCAAACGACCAAAACCATGGTCTCTACGTAACATATAATGACCAATTACATGGTCTGTTACTATAATAATATCAAACGACCAAAACCATGTCTATGTAACATATAATGATAAAAATTATGGTCTTTTACTAATATCTATTGACCAAAACTATGGTCTATGTAACATATAATGACCATATACATGGTCTTTTACTATAATATACAATGTATTATATAAAATGACCAAAAACGAAACATACATGTATAATAACAAAATTAAAACACACACAGTATTAAATGTATGTATAAAAAAAAAAAAAAAAAAAATCTATTTAATAAAAATAGATTCTGTTCATAAAAAGTACATATCTTAATAAATCAATTCATATTCTTTTGAACATGTTGAACAAATACATATCATACATAACAATCTTATTCTATTAAACAAAACATAGTCGGTTACCAACCTCATGGACCTAATACATGGTTAATATATTATAATATACATATACATGTATTGACCAAAACCATGGTCTGTTACTAACATCTATTGACCAAATACATGGTTTAAAAGTAATATAAATTGGACTTTTACCAACATGCAACATTGTATTTAGTTTACATAAATTGTATGTATCTAAAAATCAAATTTTAATGAACAAATACATGTATAATGTGTACATCAAATATATATATATATCTAATAATAAATAAAATTCATATTCTATTGAATGAATAAATGATCTAAATAAAAAGTATATGCATATTGTATCTATAAAAGATGTTCTTTGAGAATAAATACATTAAATTAAATTGAATAAAATGTATAAATATAAAAATCACATTCTATTGAAAATAAACATGTTCAACCTAATCTACAATGCATATACATTATATATATCTAACATGCAAAACTAGAATATTCTATTGACATTGTAGTACATGTAAATATAAAATGATTATATCTAAAAATTCTATTCCATCTAGCGATATGTACATGTACATGTACATGTATATTACTAACAGTGGGATGAAACACCTACAATGTATCAATCAATCTTTTATGAACACCAATTTACAAATACAATGTGCATACACTATATAAATCTATTATGTCTATGGAACAAGTATCATGAGTATATAATATTTAACCAACAAATATTGAACAAGTGCATGTACATGAGCTTTAATTAATATACAATGTTTAACTAAATTAAATATATATATGCCAATTTATGTTCTATAAAGGAATATATATATGAACATGATGAACATGGTCTAAATAGATACAGTGTTTAATTAAACATCAACTGATTAACTAAATATTTTGTTTTTAAAAAATTATGTCTTTTTAGTTTTTTTAAATTCAAATATATAAACCTTATTAAACAAATACATTTAACATGTGTTAACATAACAATACATGTATGAATCATTGATGCTTCTTCAATAAAATAACCCAAATATACAGTAAGTGTCCCTGTAGATTTATTAATTCTTTTAACCAAATATATTGTAGACAATACATGTACATGTATATACATTTTGTATAATACAATACAATGTATATACATTTTGTATAATACAATACAATGTATATACATTTTGTATAATACAATACAATGTATATACATTTTGTATAGTTAAATTGTACTTTTTTTGTCCAAATACATGATCTACATTGTATTTAAAATGTTAATACCATTTACCAAATACATGGAATAAATTTATCTATGCATGGTTCAGATGTTCTTTTGTGTACATGTACATACGAACATGTACATGTATGAACAAGTATGATATGTGCCAAATACATGTACATGGTCAGACTCTAAATACATGTCTTTGATAAATATGAATTAAACTTGTAACACTGGACACTTTAAATTTGCAAAACACTCATTTGCAAATCCGCTGCCGCCTCAAATAAGAGCTACAGTGTCATGTATATAACCAAAATGTGCGGAATTACATGGGATTCAATAATTTCATTTGTTTTCTACTGTTACTATTATATTTATTTTGCTATTTGATTTATAAAAACATGGGATTTTCAATATACCATGGGACAGGGCAAAATCCCATGGGATTTACCATTATCCCATGGGATTTTGGTTAAATCCCATGGGATTGTTTTTGGTCCCATGGGATAATTTTAGTCCCATGGGATATTTGTTGTCCCATGGGACAAAAAAAATCCCATGGGATTATTATTATCCCATGGGATTTTTAATATCCCATGGGACAAAATAAAATCCTATGGGATTCAAATTATAAATATATAGATATAAATATACAGTATGTGTATGTTGCAATGAATGCTGTTTGGAAGTAAAAAGTTTTAATTGTATACAAGTTTTTTTATATTTTTTATATATAAATATAATTTTTTTTCTCATTTTGTCACAAACATGTTTTTTTTTTGTTAATATGACAATAAAGATTATAATTCTGATTTTGGAATGTTTAATAAAATTTAAGGTCAAAGAGTAAAGTTCTTTCACTGAAACAAAATGATGACATGTTTAAATAAATAAAAAAATATTGTTTTGAAATCTTTGTCTTGTTTATTTTATAATGAAAAATAGAACTGAAAAAAATATTTCATATTCTGACTGAATAGTTTACTCTTTTCATGAAGTAAGGTTTTCTTTGTTATAGTTTCATTGCAATACATGAATATGCAAACAATTTGAATTATATACCTTTGTGGTGTACATAATATTATGCTTATATTTGCAAATTTATAATTTAAACACTTTTTGTGTTAAAGTTTTAGTTTTCTTTTTCGCTGCTTGCTATGTACAATTATTCAGTCCACTATATAAGAGTCAAGTCAATAAATTATTTCATCCACTAGAATATTCCCGCAATTCTTAGACAAAACATTTTTCAATCTGTTCTTCAAAGATCTTCCTCCGTACATCTTTATTGGATGGAGCGATTCAAATGAGAAGACAAAGCAGGTTTATTTGGACAACAACATACTAATATTTTTTTCATTCGTTCCTTCTTTCAATTGATAATTACATTGTTGCATTTACATGATCAAGTTCTTGAGCATCTATGATTGTGATGGTATGACTCCTTTCTGTTTATAGTCATTATGTTGAAATTTCCTTTTTCTATTTAATGTAGGAAAAAAACGTTCCATTTCAAATTAATAAAAAAATTTGCACTATTGAGAAAAATATCATCTTCCAAGTTTTCTGTTCAGTATTGATCTGTTGAATGATGACCATGAAAACCGAGATGTCTGACCTACAAATACACAAAACTCAAAAATTATCAGTGAAGAGAAATACAGCAATAAAATGGCTATTTTATCATGTTTATGAACATTTTAATAAACTTTCATCAAATATCTATTGTTAGTACTCTTATTTCAGTGCTTTGTGTCTATGATTTACATATTACTGGTTATTGTTTGGTTCCTTGTTGCAGTCTTTTGAGTTAATATAAAAAAGAAGATGTGGTATGATTGCCAATGAGACAACTATCCACAAAAGACCAAAATGACACAGACATTAACAACTAAACGTCACCGTACCGCCTTCAACAATGAGCAAAGCACATACCGCATAGTCAGCTATAAAAGGCCCTGATAAGACAATGTAAAACAATTCAAACGATAAAACTAACGGCCTTATTTTTGTAAAAATAATGAAAGAAAAACAAATATGTAACATATAAACAAACGTCAACCACTGAATTACAGGCTCCTGACTTGGGACATATGTTGTGCTGTTATCATGGTTATTAAAACCACTGTCCGGTATAGCGTTTGCTCATTGTCAAAGGCTGTACAGTGAACTATTTTTGTTAAATTAAGGGGGCTCGCAGGTTTCAATCAATTTTTTCTTTCTTAATATAGGGTTACGCTATAATTTTCTATAATAAATGAACTTTATCTTATACTTTATAGAAAAATTAAATTAAAAAAATGGGGACACCATTCATTCACACTCACAATCCGCCTTTGAAAGAAGCATATATACATTTTTGTAAAGGTACTTTTTTTTCTGTTGAACTAATAGGAGAAATAGAGGTAATTTTGAAATGAAAAAAAAAAACTTAATTACAGAAATCGCTTAAATTTTACAATAGTTTAGTTTAAGTAAAGTTAGTTGAAAATGATAATAAAAAATATAGGTCACTGATGAGCTGGAAAAGATATTACAATTCTCATGCCAAAAAATGGCATTTCTGCACCAAAGGGAGATAATTTCGAGCTTTTTCAATGATATATACATTTTAAAAGTTGTCTGGGGCCAAAACAAATTGATTTTTTAGAATGATTTCTGTACCATATGATAAAGTAAAAACTAATAAAGTTATAAATAAAATTAGTTATGAAAAAAAAAATTTAATATTTTTCTGAAATTTTTATACCGTCGAGCCTCCTTAAATGTCATTTGATCTCTATTGGAGAAAAGTCTTATTTGAAATCAGACTGCTTCTTATTTTTATATCAACCCAGCCATAATATGCCTGTCCAATATCAGGAGCTTGTACATAGTTCAGTGGTTGATGTTGTTTCATATCCGTCATTTTTGTTTTTCATAATATTTTGTATTTTTATAAATTAGTCTGGTATATTTGAAGTTTGAATTGATGCTTCGTTTCAAATTTTGTTAGCGTTGTCTTCTATAGATTACAATATCATGTATAGGGTATGAGTTTTTTCATTACTAACAGGTCATCACTGGCCTCTAATCAGTAATTACAATGGTTACATCCACTTAATTGAACTCTGATGGATAGTTTTCTCATTTATCGTACCACATCTTATTTTAATAAATCATTACTCAAGGGCTAAAACTTTTTTTAACAGTGGACTTACCATTTAGGCTTTGTTGACCTTTGTAAATCTATGTTAGTTGATAATTTCGTCTGTTTATAGTTTCCCCTTTATCTTCAATATTCTTGCCCTACACATAAAAGGGTAAACAATATCATTTTATGACCAAAAAAAAAACTACTAATACATAAAAAGTAGGCAACTGAAAATTTTACCTCATTTGTATATAACTTCGACTTGATCCTCATTCTTGCTGTTTAATATTATCATTGTTTTATGAAAATGAGGTCTTAGTAAAATTAACCTTGGCAAACAGACATCTTTTTTTCATATGACACCTTGCATTCATTCCGTACAACAAGTAGACCTATGCTTATAATATCTGATAAAATGACAAAACCAAGAAAACTTAGCAAAGTTAGCATTGACCAAAGAACCATAAAATGCGGTCATGGTTTTATGAATCTGCCAGAGAGACATGCACACCTTACAATTGTTACATATCCTACAAATATAATCTACCTGTAACTTTAAGCATAATTATGGTAAACAATGCAGTGTTTCATTGACCAATGAAAATGAGGTCACAGTCATATAAAATATGACAGACAGACATGTGCATCTTACAATCATTCCCTTCACTAAATAAAGTGGCCTTATTGCTTACAGTATCCGGAAAATAAACCAAACCACAAAAACTAAACATTTTCATAGTTCCTTATACCCTGCCACATTCATAATATATGTGCCTGTTCCAAGTCAGGAGCCTATAATTCAGTGATTGTCCTTTGTTTATGTGTAACATTTAACTGTTTTTCCATTTTTTGTACATAAATTAGGTTGTTAGTTTTCTGGTTTTCATTGTTTTCCTTGTCATTTCTGGACCTTTTATAGCTGACTATGCAGTATAACTGGGAGTACAGTTTTTTGTACTCTCAGATCTGTTCATTGTGTCTTTTTGTGTAGGGATGTATAAGTACCTACGTCAACTTGTATTTTTGTCCATCTGATGAGTTAAGCCTTTTTCAACTGATTTTTATAGTTTATTCTTATGTTGTACTGTTATACCACTGTCACAGGTAAGGGGGAGGGTTGGGATCCCACTAACATGTTTAACCCCGCCACATTATTTATGTATGTGCCTGTCCCAAGTCAGGAGCCTGTAATTCAGTGGTTGTCGTTTGTTTATGTGTTACATATTTGTTTTTCGTTCATTTATTTATATAAACAATGCCATTAGATTTCTCGTTTGAATTGTTTTACATTGTCTTATCAGGGCCTTTAATAGCTGACTATGCTGTATGGGCATTGCTCATTGTTGAAGGCCGTACAGTGACATTTAGTTGTTAATGTCCGAGTCATATTTGTCTTTTGTGGATAGTTGTCTCATTGTTGTCTCTAGAAAATCTTGTGAGATTTTCGCTGCTAGTTTTGCTAAATAGGTGCAATTTGGGTACTCGGTGCAATTTGGGTACCGTTATGTTAGCTATTTCAACTTTTTTCTTGGACGCCGTCGTAGTAAAAAATAATCCTTTCAAGGCATAATAATTGTTTGTATTACAAAAAGAAGAAACCTAAATCTTACTTGTTAGTTGTTACGGGCTAACAAAAAAGATTTTTTTAAAGTTGGTTATACATACAATACAAAATAAGCTCTAGAGCTTTTATCCAACATACATATATGACAAGCACAATACATAAAACATTAAGTTCATCACTGAGATAGTAGTCTCAGAAAGAGGGAGACGGGGTCAACCAAACCCCTATTCAATCTGAATGTAGGACAGAAAGTCACAGGACAAAAAGTCACGGTCAACAAGTCACAGACAAAAAGTCACAATTCAGTTTAGAGATTATTTTTCTTTGAACAAGAAAACACTTTATTTTGTATTTTTCATGAAGTTTCATATAAGAAGCAACTTAGTAATTAAAATTTATTCAATAAATATCAATAATAATTAAATAATTGTTATGAAAACAAAATGTCAAAGTGGCTTGGTACTTAAATGGCTTCAATTTGCCAATAAATATGGCCCCATAAATCATATCCTTTGCAAGATTAAAATCTAATACATTTCCATTTATCATGTTTATCAAGCTTTATGAGCAATTTCCTTAAATGAATGTATGTAATAAAAAGAAAATATTTCAAGATCTTTTTCATATATATTCAAACCAATTGTCAACAATTTGTTGGTGACTTTTTGTCCTGTGACTTTTTGTCCTATCAAATTTGTGACTTTATGTCCTGTGACTTTTTGTCCTGTGATTTTCTGTCCGTTTACCTTCCATCTAAATCAGTTAACTGAATAATTGTTTTTTGCAGTAGTCCGGGTAACGAGTCGATATCTGTTATTAATCATGCAAATTGCGAGTAAACACTTACACACCTTTTTCAGAATGTCAGCTAAAAACAAAGAATCACTGGTGATAGGGGAGTGTAACCGATGAATTGATCCTGAATCAGATTTTCCAAGTATTACGGGGAACCTCTTTATTTGATCACACTCGCCTGGAGATTTAATAATAAGGCTACTAAAAACATTTTATTTCCCCATGTTCGCTGTTTTTCGCTATAATTATTAAGCTCAATAAAGCTATTTGAAAAATATATTAATTTGTGTTTTTTACTGCCAGAGACATATATACACATATGTGTATATATGTCTCTGTTACTGCTACAAGATATTTGAATAAAATGCTAATTACGCACCAGTTGCTGAGCAGAGAATCATTCTAAGCCAGGAACAGTATATACTAACTGTTAACAGTAAGAATAGAAATTCCCTGTAAAAAGGCAGTCAAATCTTAACAGATCTGTAACTTAATGATACATGTATATCAAGTTCCACCACCTCACCCAGCACCCTGGCCTAGCCCACTGAGTTAACAAACTGGTGTGTGTAAGTCCATGGAAGTAATATTACTTTCATGGTCAGTCTTATAATATAAAACTGCGTAGGTTCATATCGTTAGATTTATCGTTTGTTTGGATATTTTTAGGATCGTTGTAAAATTATATATCTTAAACTTTGTTAAAATACTATTTTAAATTGTTCAATTCGTTATATTTCATAATTTTGTCAAAGTGTACTTTTTAAAGTTTTAAATTTTAAAGATATAAAAATGAATATATATATTCCATTTTGATTTGAGGAAAATCTGTTTGAACTGTAATGACATGGTCAGTCAACTGATTTGTTGCAAAGCTGGGGCCGGTTTCACGAAGCTATCCTAAGACATGTCATAAGACATATCTTAGGACATGTCTTATGATCCTCTTATGACTATCCTAGGACATATATTAGACCTCGTCTCGAAGCTGTCTTAGGATCATCTTAGCTAAGACATCCTAAACCTGTCGCAAGTTCTTTAAATTTTCAAATATAGATATGATCTACGGAAAAAATTCATGTAAATGCAGTATGTCTTACCATAAATTATTCTAAACGTATTGATTAATATAATGACATAATTTGCAAAATAAATATAAAAAAATAAAAGTAATTTATATATAAATTATCTTTAAACAATACATCAATATAAATATGAAATTTTCAATGCAAAATTAAGAAAAAAGAATATAAAATTAGGACATTGTTTTGGTACAAGTGAGTTGAATTCAATTTCGACTTTATTGGTTATAAAAGGTTAAGAGATAGAATCGTGCAATTTTTATATCAATACATCGAACTTTCATTGTTGACAAATCCTGATAATCCGTCAATGTATATATGTTTTAAGCAGGAACTGGAGAATAGATAATTAGATAATAATAAGATATTTTTTTTTCAAAATTAATATAAAAAATGAGTGTAATTTATATAAATAAACGTATAACTATCCTAAGACCATCATAAGACACCTCTCGCGTTGTCCTAACTTTATGACCAACTTTAAGAGATGTCCTAATTTAGGACCGCTTTGTGAAACCCACTTAGGACTAAGATATGTCGTAAGACCATCCTAAGACATGTCTTAGTCCTAAGACAGCTTCGTGAAACTGGGCCCTGATTACAGGTAATTATAACATACAGTAATTTTCCATTACGACAGTGCGTGTATTCTCCGGTGTGTATAACGTAAAGTTTTTTAGAGAACATCCTGTCTACGTGTAATACAGATTGATGGCATTACACACAATTTCTTTTGTTAAATGTGCTTAGGTATCTGTGTCTATTCCCTATTTAAACACCACAAATTTTTCGAGGAAATTAATAAAAAAATCAATTATATGAAATAAAGAAGAAAAGTAGCAAATATCAACTTCAGTAACTAGTAACTGTGCATTGAGTAAACATAATTTCAATATTGCATGAACCAACAAATGGAAGTTTTTAACGAATACAGCCCTTGCACGGTCGGTAATGAATCAACCCTTGACAAAACGTATACATGTAGGCCTATGTAGAAGTGTTTAAAAAGACCAATTCCTATTGGTTATATTTCACACTAGGACCTTAGATAACTAGAACTAAGCAGTGGTTGATCCAGAAATTTTCTTAAGTGGGGACCCATTGACTGCCTAAGAGGGGGTCCCTGCCAGTCATGCTTCTGTGATTCCCTATATAATCTCCTATTTTCCAAGATTAGTGTGTGGGGGGGGGGGGGGGGGCTGAAAAAAAAACCTAAATCCGCCTCTGCTAATTGGGAAGTCATTTTGTCTGATACACACATATAAATACCTATAATGTACAAAATTCTTCAAATATATGCATATATAATAATGGTGCGTCTAAAAACCGTTAAGGATCTCTCGGTGCACACAAGACATAAAAAGTCACTTAGGACATGTATTTTAGTGTTGAGGGTATTCATTCGATTCATAACTTATTTCATAATCTTGTAATTTTTGTTTTGATAAAATTTGAGACATAAATACATGTATTGAGACATATATTACATGTATTATATGTCTCTGATAAAATAAAACCAACTTTAAAGAAGTTATTTAAGTTTGAATCGGCTGTCACCTGTGTTTTGCATTGGGATGCCAAAACATTAATGTTATTTACAAAAATGCCAAAACCTGCAAATATATTTTAGGCAAAAAGAGACATTTTAAATGAGTCATTTATAAATCGATGATTTTTACTCTAACCGTTTTTGTAATTTGTTATAGAAATATTAATAAGTACATGTACATAGTTTTATCAAGGATTTGTATAGTAACTATACACATCCTTGGTTTTATAAAGTCCTTCATTGCTTCAACCCCTTGGTGAAATTTAAATGGCGAGACGATAATTAATAAACTATCTATCTATCTATCGACATGCGCCGTTATTTGGGATTTTAGAATACGTCACGGATGACCGATGATCATATTCAATACCAATCATCATTTGAATTTTGTCAATTGATCTTTAATGATTATATAGGACTGATTGGTGATGGCAGAGAATGTGTCTCTGTTGATGGTTATAAACACATAGAAGTTAACTTTACAAAAAAAAGTTTACTTGGAAAAAAATATAAAATTATATGAATATGCTAAATAAATTTTTCTTTGGTATGTAATAATTGAAGACGTTTAGAAATATAAAAATCTTCACATAGTTGGGAAATTTTCTATTTAAGTTATATCATTTAAAAACGTTTAGAAATATAGATCTTTTTCGATGTACAATTTGGCCCGCTTGGAGATCTTAATAATTGTTTGTCTACTTTCGTCTATTTATATTGCTGAAATTCTTTAATCAAGGATTTGTACAAGCCCTCGGTACGTCTAAACACCGCTCAGGACCTCCTGAGTGCACTCAGGACATACAAAGTGCACTCAGGACATGAAATCTATGTTTAAGTGGGTGGTGAAGGTATGCATTCGATAGATAATTTAATTCTTCATTTTATAGTTTTGGTTTCGATAAAATCAATTTTATATTTAAGAAGTTATTTGAGTTTTTATCGGCACGCGCCGTTTTTATGAAATATGTCAGGCATGACCGATGATTATATTGAATACCAATTATCATGTTGATTAGGTCGTTTGATCTTTAATAATTAGAAGTGATTAGTGATGGATCTAACCTCATACATGTAAGCTTGGCAAACAAACAAAACCAAGATGTCTTTTGAAAAATATAGAACAAAGAAGATATATTGTTTTGGAAAAAAATGTTAAATAAACTTTTAGTTTTGTTTGTAATAATTGAAGCCAGTTGAGAAATATGAGAAATCTACATAAAGTTGGGAAGTTTTCATTCAAATCATCTCATTTGAAAACGTTCAAAAATATAGATAAAATTTATTGCAAAATGTGGCGTCCTTGGGGATCAAAACCCCGTTTCAACTACGAGGAGTGTTTCCAGAGATTGAGCAAGGTAAATTAACTTAATAGATAAAAATATCGTAAACATTTTCTTTGTAAAGATTTTCGAATTTTATTAAAAAAAAAATCAATACTGAAAAGTGTTAGTTAAATCCTTAATTCAAAATTCAAGATGAATAATTCTTTCGTATTTTCATATCTCTAGATATACTACAATAGACTTTTTAACGGTATTGTTCCATAGTGAAAAAAAAAAAGAATATATTATTTACTTTTAAGATTACAGGTAATCACAAAAAGTGGCGTTTATTTTTTTTTTTTATCAAATTTCTTTCATTATACGGAAAAGTTTTAGTTTTATTCATTAATAGTTCAAAAATTAAGATGAATAATTCTTTCGTATTTTCATATCTCTAGATATACTACAATAGATTTCAATTGCACTGTTCCATAGTAAAAAAATATAAAAGAATATGTGAAACACCTTTTTAGAATCTATATATAATTTATTTCCAAGCTTACAGTTACAATTACGAATAGTAGCGTTGATTCTTTTTTAATTTGGTATTATTTTGTTTTTTAATACTTTAATATTTATATATATATGTATGTGTGTGTGTTTTTTTTTCTCTATTTTCTTGTCGTTAAGATTCAATCAAAATTTCATTTTGTAAGATTTATTCCCCTATTGAAACTCGTTCTTGTCCAGTAATAAATTCCTTGAACGAGGTTAAAAAGGGAAATAAATTTACTTTTCATGAAATTAATTAGTTTTGTATATAGAAACCGTACTGACCAAAATAAATTTTTCAAACAATAAAAGTCTCATAAAGTTGGATTCTATTTCTCATTTTTATCGGACTTGTCCAGTAATTTAATTCCCGAGTAATACGAATGTTTGAACAAATCCGCATTTAGTAAGATTTTATTTCTCATGAAAGTCGTTCTTGTCCAGTAATACAAGCCTTGAACGAATTTCGATGTGAAAATAAATTCTGAAAAATGAATTTGTCTCCGTTTTTTGAAAACTATCATATTTGGGTATTTTTTCTAGACAATTTCATGCAGTAATATTTGGTTTTAAATTGAGCTCGTTCTTATCCAGTATTAAAATTAATGTAAAAGTAAATTCTGAAGAATCATTTGTTGTAAA
This sequence comes from Mytilus galloprovincialis, assembly GCA_037788925.1. Lineage (NCBI taxonomy): Eukaryota > Metazoa > Mollusca > Bivalvia > Mytilida > Mytilidae > Mytilus > Mytilus galloprovincialis. Next base: position 298,198 of record JAWDJN010000030.1, read on the forward strand.
AAAGTGATAAGAAATTGTCTTAATTTAATTCTGAGTAATACGAATGTTCGAACAAATCCGCATTTAGTAAGATTTTATTTCTCATTTTAATCGTTCTTGTCCAGTAATACATGCTAGTGAGCGTGGGTGGTCGTCTATTTGGACAATATTTGCCCTTGCCGAGGCTATAGGTAAACCAGTTAAATCCGTGTATCCACCTTTAAATGGTGTACAAGACTTTTGCTTTAGGTTCCTTAATATCACTGCAATTCCACGTAATTGCAAAGATGAAGATGACTTAATAACTGTAATGTGGACACGGTCATCGCTTCATGATCCTTCAAAAATGTTTACCCCAAACCATTTCGCAATGTTTACCCTCACTGGACTCTTTTGAAGAGTTTCCGTTACTTCAAGCTACATCAGTGCTAAATAACTCTTCCAATTCATCAATAAAGTCACCGGTAGAGGTTAATTCGGTAATGCCACAGAAAAAACATGAATCTCAACTATTTGTATAGACACATCTACCGATGTCGAAATGTCAGACTCTCTTCCAAATTCTAACGCCTTGACTAATGGATAAAATCTAACTGCAACTCAGGTTTTTTCATCTGCTATGAATACTGAATTATCAACAGTGGACAGTATTCCAAGGGGATATAAAGACAATGTATTTTTTGTATTTAACAATTCACATAATCTGCAACAAAATTCAAAACACAATAGATTTGCAGATGACTGTGGTTCATGGAACACTCATAGTGGCAGAACAACAAAAGCAGACTTTATTATAATGTCAGACAATACACTTAAATGGACCGTTCAGAAGAACGATATGTACTGTTTCGAGAGACAAGTAAAGGGCAAAAAAACCTACATTCAATATGATCCTCAGCCAAAACATGTTGTCACAATTCATAGGTATTACACTTCTCTAAAGCGTGAAAAGACCCACAAAAAGCGAGTGAGCTGGTTTGAAAACCTTCCTGATAGCTTCTCAACTCTTTCACATAAAGCCATCATTGAATATACTGGTGTATGTCCCCGTCAAGGAGAACCACACGGTAACTCCAAAAATTCTAGTCAAGAATATGTAAGAACTGATCCAAAAATCATTGATGAAGTAAAAGACCGTATTCAACAAAAACAGTCCTGTGCTGATATTTACAAACACTTTGTGTTCAATGATTTAGACAATGCTCCACGTGACAATCATCAAATTCGAAATTTAAAACACAACGAAAAGAAAAAAAGTCGATTAGGTGCTATTGGGAATGTTGCTGATGAAGTCCTTGAAGTCATCTCTATGGTCAATAAAATAGACTTTGTTAAAGAAGTAGTTTACACTGAGGGAAACAACAAGCCACCATCTTTCATATGCCGTTTATGGACAAACAACAATTGCGAGTCCATGAATCATGTATTTAAGAAAGCCGTTGAGTGGAAACCACAACCAATTCCAGACCTTTCAACCAAACTGATGGACATTGTACGTGTACAACTAATTGATTTGAAGCGTTCCCTGTATGGAATGGGAAATTATGAACTTTTCGGTCCGTACAGAAGACATGTCGTATCGTACCAATGTTGGTTTTCGAAAACACAAGAACAGCGAGAAAGACTATTTCGGAGACTGTTGATCGACACAAAATCCATCCAAACCACGACTAAATCTTCGTGCTCAGATTTTGAAGTGCCAAAACCCCAGAAGCTTGCTCGTAAGCCTAACCAAAGGAAAAGACCAAGGACAGCACGCACACAGCCAAGATATTAGACTTATTTTAAAATTGTAAATATTGTCATTGTAAATATTGTACATACATGTAATTGTCTTCTCTATAACTATGTGTATTGTTTATTGAGAATAAAATTTGATATTAAGTAAACATTGTTTTTGTTTATTAAGTTGATATGTAGAGCGAGAAAAAGCAAAATAGAACTTGTTACAGACTTTTTTATTTTCTTTATTCATAAACTGCAGAATACAAAATATAAATTTAGCCGACAAAATGAAAAATAAACTGAAAAAGAACATCGAATGGGTTATCTTATTTTTTTTCCATAAACATACAATTCAATATATTCACAACGCATAATTTAAATTTAACTACATTAAACAATCTCAACTATTTTAAACGCAACATTGTACAAACAACACAATTCATAAACATCGATAAAGATAATCCAATTAATTTTGTTGATTGGATAATTCACGGCTCAGTAGTTGTGTAATCAGTGACACGTGCCCTCATTATTTTACAAAAATTAACATATCTATGTAAGTTCGATTCCAAAGTGCCCTCATTATTTTACAAAAATTAACATATCTATGTAAGTTCGATTCCAAATTCTACCAAAATTTAATTCTTTTATAAGCAGCAAGTAACGAATATATACATACATCCTGTGTGCAAATGCGATGACTATAAAGGGTCCTGAGTGCACTTTGTATGTCCTGAGTGCACTCAGGAGGTCCTGAGCGGTGTTTAGACGTACCCACAAGCCCTTGCTATAATATAATGAATCTCGTCGCCAATATCACCATAATAACTTAAAGAACAGATACAATCTTATCCTAAATAGTTTGCCATCTAACAATTCAAAAAGAAATTTTGAGTCGAAACTGAAGTACCAAATCTTTAAAAAGAATCACCTTTTTGGAACAGTATAGACGTCGAAAATTAAACTGTATATTCTTTTTTCAAAACTCTTCATATGCAAATCTTTTTTAGAAGTATGTGAGCGTATTACCCCCCCCCCCCCCCCTTTTCCTTCTATAATAAACTATTGAATGAATCTGAATCTATACAATTTATTTGTAAACGATTTTGTGTCTTAATTTGTGTTTGCTAATTAATTGCGGTCCATGCTGTCAAAAGTCAAAAATGTCTCCTTGTGTATAAGTTATTGATAAAAAAATATTTGAAGCCGCCAGAAGAATAAATCATTTCCTGAACTTAAATACATTTATCTGTAAATAAAGACAATTTGCCTAAAACATTCTCGCATATATTTTTTTTTTTTTTTTTGAAGGCGCCACCAGTGACCCCGTAGCACACATAACCAACACCTCACATGGCGTATTCACGATGTTGAGGTACAATGTATTGACATACAATCACATTTATCAATATACAGCAAGTAGGTAATTTGTGTTGAATGCCAGTAGGTCAGAATATGTTAATTGAATTTTACCTGTAAAAGGGTCACTACTAGCTGTCAAATTCATGTTCAGTCGATAATAATCAAATTCACATAACGTGTGGTGTTGAATTGTTTATTAAAATTCCACGCACAATGACAATCTTGGCTGATATGCATAAAACCATTATTTCATGAACCTGCATGAAATATTGACTTATCACAGAACTAAAAAAATAAACCACCGAAAGTCCACATAAGAGGGTATGGTGGATGTGAATTAACAGAATAGAGAATAACGGGCAAAGAAAAAAAGGAACAAAGAATAGTGAAAGAAAAAGAATAATGGTAAAACGTGTAAGTCATTAAAAATATAGCTTAGAAAAAAGAAGCCTCTGTCATCAATTTGAGGAATTTACCCAAGGTTAATTTTACGGCGGCTTATTTTATTTTGGATTAAAAATAAACACAATTGACAAGTTTCCTTCCCCTGCATTTTCGATCGCACATGTAAATAGCACGTTGGTCTCAAATAAGACACTGATACATTACAACACTTGCCGTCAGTATATGAAAATATTAATTAAGAAGGTATAGAAAATTAATGCACGCACACTATTATCCTTCACAGGCCTAAATCGTTAGTCCGCAAACAACGAGGGTGATAAAAAAACACCCAGCACTTTGAACACGAACCTTTGAACACAGCACAGGCACTAGACGTTCTGTCAGTAGTATAAAAATATTTTTACACTAGTATAAAAATATTGGCAATTGGAAGAAAATAGTGTCCATATATATAATATAGAGCTATTGACAGAACGTCTAGTGCCTGTGAACACAGCCACCGGCATGCTATGAATTTGAAAGCTTCCCAAATTAGCAACTATCAATTTCTACCCATAGAAAACTTTTGTCCTTCTTTATGAAAATTGAAATATGTTGATATTAATGGTATGAAGGTTAAATCAACTTATTCATATATTTGACCGACTAGAATTAATTGGGGAATTTAAACCAATTCCTATTGTAAGTGATAAAACTATTAAAATTTATATCAGATCATATCAGGGTGATTGAAATGAGGAAAAAAAGGGGGGGGTGGTGATCAGGTATTTTGGGGGGAAGAAAGAAGGGAGGGTGAGTCCCTTGGGGGTAATCCTCACCCCCTTCAATTTGAGAATATGCTATTATCTTGTAAACGGTCAGATCCCCACCCCTAAACCATATATATTCTTGAATGGGACAATAAAACGAATCAATTAAAATTAAAGGGAAGTCCCTGGGGGTCACCCCACCCCGTTCAATTTGAGAATGTGCTATTATCTTGTAAACGGTTTAGATCCCCACCCCTAAACCATATATATTCTTGAATGGGACTATAAAACAAATCAATTAAAATTAAAGGTTAGTCCCTTGGGGTCACCCATCCCTGTTCAATTTGACAATGTGCTATTATCTTGTAAACAGTCCAGATCCCCACCCCTAAACCATATGTATTCTTGAATGGGACGATAAAACAAATCAATTAAAATTAAAAGGAAGTCCCTGGGGGTCACCCCATCCCGTTCAATTTGAGAATGTGCTATTATCTTGTAAACGGTCAAGATCCCCACCCCTAAACCATATATATTCTTGTATTGAACAATTAAACACATCAAATGAAATATAGGGAGAGTCCATGGGGGGTCACCCCCACCCTCACATGTTTGAAAAACTTTTAAATGGTTGAGATCCCCAGTGGTTAAGTGAAAAAAAATCCGTATCACAGGGGGAGGATTCTAGGGGTTGAAAGTTCAACTTGGAACCCCCCCCCCCTTTTTTTTGGACAATCAATGCATTTGAATGGGAACATATAGTTGGAACCACCCCTCCTAAATCCTGGGTTGGGAACAGGGAACCCCCTTTATAAAATGGCTGGATCCATCCAGGCATACCATCTAGCTAGCTATTAAGGCTTTTAAAAATATGAAATAAATCAAACAAGGAAATAAACGGTGTAGGCAACTGTTTTGAATTTAAAAAAAAGCCTTTAATGTTAAAAATGTTAAATTTTGTGTGCATTTATTTTTGCTTATTTTCAATAACAAATAAATAATGGACAGAATTGCGTGATTGATTATTGTAATTTACGAAAAATCTGCATACATGTTATAGCTTTATCATGTACATCTTTTGAATATTCATTTTATTAAATTTACTGTTGGCAAAAGTATAAATTACTCTAAATTATAGGGATTTTCTGGTAACTTAACAGAAAACCCTTGCCGTTTTTGGCACAACCTTTTTGATCTTTTGGTCCTCGATGCTGTTCATCTTTGTACTCGTTTCGGCTTTCAAACTTTTGTATCTGTGCGTCATTTGTAGGTCTTGTGTGGACAAAATACACTTCTGGCGTATTAAAATTTTGATCTTGTTGCCTTTTGTTGGCTGTTGTTCGTGTGATTCTTTGTCAATTGTGTTCTCCAATTTATTTATATTGTAGTCCTGTGTTGTCATTTTGATGTTATATTTCACATGGCCATAAAAGTGCGAGGTTTGGCATGCCACAAAACCAGGTTCAACCCACCATTTTTTCCTTTAAAAATGCCCTGTACCAAGTCAGGAATATGGTCATTGTTATATTATAGTTTGTTTCTGTGTGTATTACATTATAACGTTGTGTCGTTTGTTTTCTCTTATTTTTGAGTGTAAATTCACATTGCGATAAGACGTGTCACGGTACTTGTCTATCCCAAATTCATGTATTTGGTTTTGATGTTATATATATTATTCTCGTGGGATTTTGTCTATGTGTGTTACATTTTAGTGTTATGTCGTTGTTCTCCTCTTATATTTAATGCGTTACCCTCGGTTTTAGTTTGTTATCCCGATTTTGTTTTTTGTCCATGGATTTATGAGTTTTGAACAGCGGTATACTACTGTTGCCTTATTTATAAAATGGGAAGTAGAAACTGGGAATTTGTCAAAGAGACAACAACACAACCAAAGAGCAGACAACGGCCCAAGGTCACCTATGGGTCTTCAATGCAGTGAGGAAATTTTGGCACTGGTCTTCAGCTCATAAATATGTCTCAGAAATGAGAATGATATACAGCTCTCATTTGCATTAATCAAAACCTCACAATATGTTCTGAATATCAGAATATACAGTATTGCAAGATACTCTCATATTGTACACATGGAGCTGAGAAACTGTAAAATTAATCATGCTAATTTAACATTTAAGTCCTCGGAATTAATCTTAATATGCATACAAAGGAATATAAGTATGCAAAAGACATATATATATATAGGGTCTTCAAAAATAAGCGTATCAATGCTATTAATTTATGACAAGATCTTAATCAAGTAATAATTTTGATTTGTTTAAATATTTCGGAGGTTAGTATGACCTCCTTTTTTGTGATGATGTTTTCCTTTTAAGCTGGGAAAAATTGTTTGTATCAACAAAATTAAAAACACAAAGTTAATCTAGAATTATGTTTTTATCATTTTTTTATGTTTAGATCATGTAGATTGTCAGCAAGATGAAAAGAAAAAAAAATATGCAGCTCAAAAGTCAAAATGTGGATAAGCTGAGGTTCAAGGTCCTACTTTTGCAGATTTTCATATTTTGCATGAATGAATTTAAGGTTTATACCATGGACAGCAGAGAAAGAAAAAAAAAGACTTTTCAATTTTCCTGCTTCTGAAGAATAAATGTAAAACATCTTGTTTTTGGTAAGTTTTATGCTCTGTCTTAATAGTGTTTGTGCATTCATCTGTCCAGTTCTTCCTCTAAATTGTATCCTCTTTAATTTTTTGGTGAGTGTTTGTCATGAATTTCAGTAAGTAGCCTGTGGATTTACATATATATATACTCAAAATTTAGTACTACATGTAATATTAAGGGATTTTAGCATGACATCCTGTTGAATGCTTGTTAATCATGTTTATGTTCCAGAACATATGAGTATTAAGACTACGCGTACAGTCTGCCCAATTTTAAGAAGTTGGTCAAGTTTATTAGAAACAAATATACATTACAGATCAACATAACTGAAATCTTTAATAGATTAATACAAAAAGTTTAATTGCAGTAGAAATAAAAATACATGTTTGGTTGAGCTCTGGTATTAGACAGTACAAGTACCGGGTATACTCAAATGGTCTGATTGTATGCATATGGTCGGACTGTAAGAGTATACTTATGTTTCGGACCGTAAACGTACGATCCAAATACTTATATGGTCTGGAACATTTATACATGTCTTAAAACTAGTATCTGACAAACACGTTGGTGTTTGTGAACTTGGTAATAAGTTATTCGATAGAAATATAATGTTTTCAGATTATAAAAATAAAATCCCATATTTACTTTTAATAAAGAAGAAGATTATTGATGTATGTATAACTGTAAAATGAGACAGCAAGCCAACAACACAAAAAATAAGTATAAAACAATATATTTTTTTGTATCAATGTTATAATTTCCAATATGTCCGAAGATTTCAAGGTATTTTTACATTGAAATTAAACACAAATTGAACTCTGTCAGAACTTCAAAAGCTTAAAGATATATTGTTTCTGTTGTCTGCATTTTGTATAATATATTGAAAATTCTAGTGAATAATGGAATATGTTATTATAATTGCCTAAAGTTTTAACATTGATCTTTATATATATATATGATATATATAACTTGGGAAAATACCCAAATATTTTAAAGAAGAATAAATTAATTGATTGTTATATACCGGTAGTATTAGAATAGGAAGATGTGGTATATTGCTAATTGTCTTATGTAGACGAAACGTGCGTCTGGCGTGCTAAATTATAATCCTGATACCTTTGATAACTATTGACAACTCTTCATCAGAGACCAAAGGATGTAAGAGGTTAGCAACTGATGCCACTGGACAACCTTTAACAATCAGTAAAATCCATACCGCATAGCTATTTTTATTAAAAATCATATTATTGCTACATGTATGCAAAAAATTTTATATAATACTTCAGATTGTATTGGTTCTTTTTCAGAAGGATTGAAATTCATCACCTAGAATAAATGGAGAAAACATAGAAACAAGACCAGAATAAATTCAAAGACAAAAGTTGGATCAGCTATTATTTTCATCACTCAGTCAATGATTTGAAGATCTTTTAAATACCAAAAGATATTGAAAGCACAATAATGTCAATGTTCTGTGCTGAATGACCAAAAAGTGGACTATAAGATCACACAATGCTGGATGATAAGAAACTATTAATGTTTTGTGTTGAGAGATATTGTGAAAAAAATAGATTTAATGAAATAGCTACTGTAAATTCAAGAATTATTGTGAGGGTTTATATTTGCAAAAATTGCAACATAGTTGTAAAAGCAATAATTTAAACTCCCATTTAGAAATATTTTATATGAATTAAACTGATCTCAAAATCGTAAAAAATTAAAATCTCATTTTAGTCTTAAATGACAAAAATTCAATAATAAATGCACGCAATAATTTCTGAATTTACAGTACTAGTATGTTCAGCCTTATATTAGAGTTTTTCATTGATTTCAAATGATAAATAATAGTGTTTCAAAGTATTCTATAATTCATAAATAAACATATATTGATACTTACATTATCTACTTTGTTGTTTAAAAGTTAAGTTTTGAACAGTTATAGAACAATATGTTGAATTAACATTTCCAAAGAAAAAAGATATTCAATTAAAAAGATTCATCTTATAACAATTTACTACCAAATAGAATACATTGTAACATACACATTACTGTATATTTATATCTATATATTTATAATTTGAATCCCATAGGATTTTATTTAATAATAAGGATTTTTTTTTGTCCCATGGGACAACAAATATCCCATGGGACTACAATTATCCCATGGGACCAAAAAAAATCCCATGGGATTTAACCAAAATCCCATGGGATAATGGTAAATCCCATGGGATTTTGCCCTGTCCCATGGGATATTGAAAATCCCATGTTTTTATAAATCAAATAGCAAAATAAATATAATAGTAACAGTAGAAAACAAATGAAATTATTGAATCCCGACAATCCCATGTAATTCCGCACATTTTGGTTATATACATGACACTGTAGCTCTTATTTGAGGCGGCGGCGGATTTGCAAATGAGTGTTTTGCAAATTTAAAGTGTCCAGTGTTTTGTGATGAAATATGCAAATGTAGACCAAATACAAGTGTACATATACATTTTGTACATGGTCTTATGTTTAAAATCTATTCATGTAAAGAGTATATTTGTGTCTTTCTCTATTTTTGCTGACACATTACATTTGTTGTGGCATATGTATATATCACTTGTACTTGTGTCTATTGCCAGGGCAAATGTTTATCTATTTTTATTATAAGTGCATGATGATATACAAAAATGTACCTGCATAGGACAAATTTGCCTACAGTATTATTTCTGTAAGGTTGGTCATTCTGTCATGCACCAGTTAGCAAACTGACCTCAACTTGAATACTTTTGAAATAAAATAATTACACTTCATCATAAAATCTAGAACATACACTAGTACTTTATCAAGGCAAAGACTTCAAAAATATTTAATAATTCATGTTAACGCTGATAAATGTATCCCATCTGCAGCAAACTGATCTTTGGTCTTAAATGTGCCCAAGATAAATGTACATGTATATCATTGCTATATTGATAAAAATAGGTAAAACATTGTAATCAATTATTCTTTTCTCTCTGACTTCTCAATCTGTACTGAATCAGGGGTTGTTCATGAAAATAGTTTTCACACAAACAAAATTTACAAAATTATAATTTATTTTATAAATCTCACATCAAATCTACATGCTTATGCATGTTGTGGTTTTAAAATTGCATCGCACAGGCCATTACTTTCATTTTCAAATTTATCACTGATGGTTTAAACTGTATAATGTAGGCTGCATTATTTTGCAACTTGTCCACTGTGCCTCCACCAATACCATTTCATTCCCACTAAGTTGCACTGAATTAAAGCCAGGTTTAACATTCAGTTATTGGTTAAAGCTTGATGATGAGAACGAACAAACGAAACGTCATCTGGATAAAGTTTGTACATGTTTAAAATCTACCAATGTCATTACACACTCATCTACATGTACATGTATGTGACGCATAATTCCGGTCAGGTTGTAACTTCAAATCATTTGTTAAAGCTTGAGTGAGACAGGTAATAACGCTGTTATTTAGTATCAATACATTCGATAAAACGCCAATTTATAGGACGATGATAAACGAATAGACAACACTCTTTCAAAATAAAGTTGGAATAAATCCCCCAATGCCATTTCACACTATATATCTAGCACTACGTTGTGCTGAATTAAAGCAAATGTTGTAGCTTTGGGTTATTTGTTAAAGCTTAAGTGAGACGTAAAATCATATTTTTTGTTTCTTGTATTATCAATACCTTACAAAAAATGTCGGTTAATAGAACGACTAGAGCGAACCAACGAAACATCTTCTGAATACAGTTTGTATAAAATCCACCGATGCCATTACATATTATAGCTACGTGACGCGTAATTAAACACAGGTTGTAACTTTGGTTCACTTGAAAAAGCTTGACGGCCTAGCCAAGATCAGATGTGCATTTCATATTGGGTCTATGTTATAGGCTTGTAAAGACAAGAAGATTAAACTTTACATAAGTAATACATCTTTGAACTGAAGAAGAGAATGTAGGGCTTCACAATGAATATCAAATATTATGTATAGGTGTTACCGTTTTGAAAAAAAACACTAAAATACACGCTGAAAATGGGCAAAATTTCACGTTATGTTGTTTCATTTAAAATTTCGCTGTTTTTATCATTTGATAGTTAATAAGTGAACTTAATTTGAACTACATTATTGGTTCACTGTTATAGACAATTTATTCATCTTTCTTTTACTGGTTGTTGCAACAAAAAATCTTCAGTGGTTACAAAGTTATGATAAAAAGTTGAATACTATGCGCTTGTTATGCAATTTTGTACTTTTGATTTTAGCTTGCTCAGTGTAGTGATAAAAGAGAAAAATAAATCAAATTTATGCTATTATGTGTTTTGTTTTCTCTTCTAGTATATACATTATAAAAAAATACCTCATTTATCAAAATTGCAGTACCCTAGCTGGAGATATATGCCATCAAAGTTGAATATACAAATAAAGTGAAAAAATGTCTTGTCCGTAGACATGCATTCCCTAGTAAACTGGAAGCATAATTACATTAATGTTACATTGCTAAGTTCCTGTTCTTTTGTAGATATGACAACACTACTAACATTTTTTTCTACCATCTATTAATAGAGGAAAAAATTCAAAAATATGTCAGAATGTCTTGTCCGTAGACACATGTCTTGTCCGTAGACATGTCTTTTTATCAATATTGCTTGGCTTCATGGGTCTTAATAAGTCCTATATGTTGTTTAAACTTAGAAATATCTTATTTTTAATAAATAAATGGTAATTTAAGTGTTCTCAATTTTTGTAAAATTACTTTACAGGAGTGGATTTTAAAAAGTGTCAGATTATCAGTCATAAAAAGCAAACCTTATTTTACTCCAATATTGTTTATTCCAGTTGCTGCATACATTAAAAGATTAACTAAATCAAATGAAGAAAAAGTATTTCTCTCTCTCTAACTTTCTCTTTTGCATTTCAGTATTAACAGCAGATGAGGAAGTGTCTACGGACAAGACACTTGTACATAACAAGTATTAAATTCAATTATATGTCTGCTATGGAACTTAAATCTTATTTATAGGTGATGAAAGTTAGCTATTCAAATTAAAACTCAGTATTTTCAACATAATATAGTCACAATTAATTCTAACAGATTTTTTTTTTAACTGAAATTGTCTTGTCCGTAGACATCACCACAATATATTTGTATCCAATTTTCTTGAGTTCAGCATAATTTGATAGGTAAAATGTATGTTATTTTTTCAAGAGAACACATTCAACTATGTCAAAATTGAGTTTTAATAATAGTTTGATTGTTTTAAACAGTCAGATATATGGATTTCAGTTAAAAGAATGTGTCTTCATTTTGGCTTAATCAATAAATTATTGAGATATGTAAAGAATTGTGGGTACATTTTTATATTTTCCAAAATTTAAAAAACACAACTTAAAATTTAATTAGTAACTTTTAATCTTAACTTTAACAATCATCTTTGAAAGCATTTAATTGAATATCAATAAAATGTCTTGTCCGTAGACATTATCAAAATGTATTTGTTTCCATTTTCCTCAAAGTTAAGCATCATTTGATAGATAAACCTGATAAAATGTATGTTTTTTTCTTCAAGAGAACACTTTCAGCAATATCAAAATTAGGTTTTAATAGTTCATTTCATTAAATATGAATACAATGTCTTGTCCGTAGACAAAACATATAAATTGTATTGCTAAGTTTGATTGTTTATTGTACGAATATGCATCAAGTTATTTTAATGTTCTATACACCAAAAGAAAGGTTTTTTTTTGGAAGTTTTGTTATCTATAGATAAGTTTAGATACAGTTTTATCAGATAAGATTAATGATCAAAGAAAGCTACTGTTGTTTGAAATAACTGTGAGTTAAACATGTTCTTGTCAATTTTTTTTCAATTAAAATGTTTGATATTCAATAATTCAAAACATATTTTGTTGTCTTTGTCATTGACCAAAAATCTGACACTGGTGACAATGTCTTGAAGGCAACCATTAAAGAAAATTATACAGTTTTTAAAACACCATTTATTTAATAAAAAAATTAAATATTTCTTCCAAAACTGGATCTAATTATATAATTGCTTCCAGTGTTAGCCTAACGATGGCAATTTTTCATAATTTAAACCATTTTTGAACCAAAATATCAAAAGAGTTTTTCCCTGAGGTGAGACTCATTTTTGACTTCATGTGAAACACAAAATGCACATCTGATTGTGGCTAGGCCGTTGAGTGAGACGTGAAATAAAACTGTGTATTAGTATCAAAACATTAGGTACGATGTCAATATTTAGGACGACGAGAACGAACATACAAATCAACTTCCGTATAAAGCTTGAATAAATTCCGACTTACAACAATAGTGGTAAAGTTCAAAAACTCAAGTGCTTAAAAGATTTATCGTATATATCATCATGATCCTTCTTGTGGAATACACTATTACATAATGTTCCTATAATGTGTACGATATGTTTACATATTCATAATCTATGTTCGTGCACATAAACTATCCAAGATGGCGATCGAGAGAGCTGCATCATCACTGCATTCGTGCATTCGTCAGTTCAAAAGGAATAATATGCACGAACGAAATGCCTAAATAAAATTTACCTAGTTCCTTGCTTACACATATTCAATCATTGTATCGGTATAAAAGTCCGAATAGCTAATAAAAAGTTTATAAAATCTCAAAATAAAAATCTTGTTTACAAAACTATCGATCTGTAGATAAGCAAGAAAGTGTAATAAGATACATAGTGAAGAAACTAACCAATGGGCATCCAGTCAAAAGAGCGTAATGCAGGGGGTCCCCAAAGGATTATGAAAATAATCAAAAAGAAACGAATTAATGGTTTTCGTCGTTTGCATAAAATAAGTTATTAAAATAACTGGCCTTTATGACGTCTTTACACTAAATTGATGGGATGTTAGATGTGTACTGATTAATAATTTAGTCTTATATAAATGTGTTTTTGTTGTTGTTATTAGTTGTGAGTGGCTTTGAAATAGCTGTCAGTTACTGCGAGTACGTTCAGATCTGTACTTAGTTTCTTTTGTTGTTTGGATGTATAAGTATCCGGCTACGTCCACTTGTATGTATTTGTAATATTTGTATTTTTTAAATGATATTTATAGTTTGTTTTAATGTTGTACTGTTACACCACTGTCTCAGGTTAGAGGAGGGTTGGTGTCCCGCTAATATGTTTAACCCGTCACATTCTGTATGTATGTGCCTGCCCCTAGTCAGGAGCTTGTAATTCAGTGGTTGTCATTTGTATTTTGTTCATTTTTTTAACATAAGTTAGGGCTTTAGTTTTTGTTTGAATTGCTTTACATTGTCGTTTCGGGGCGTTTCATAGCTGACTTTGAGGTAAAAGCGTTTCTTATTGTTGAAGGCCGTACGGTGACTTATAATAATTGTTAATGCCAGTGCTATTTCGGTTCCTTGTGAAGAGTTGTCTTGTTGTCAATCATACCACATCTTCTTTATTATATATACAATGTATTGTATCGATCAACCAATTTATTAAGATGAAACTTAACCAGAACTCTTCTTGTGTATTTTGTATTACTCGATTTATTTCACTTGATTGGACGGAGTTTAAACGGTTCGCTCAACATATCATAGACCAGTCCATCTATAGATTTTTATGATATTAATCTTACAATTAGAAATATTTCAACAAAATACCACAATAGCCGACATTGTAAAATACTTAGCTATAGCAGATAGCACATGAACATATTCTTTATTTTAAAATCATTCTATTCCTCCAATATCATACATTCATTATTTTCTAAATTCATTTGGTGACACTGATAGGTGATTAGAAATCAATAATAATTATAACGGCAATCATTCTTATCACACATATGCAAACAGTCTGTCCTTAAAGATTCAAACTTACGCTCAGTTCCGTTCTATTGAAATAACATTGGTGATGATCACCTTTATGATGAAAACCGTATAATGTGATTAGGCGCATGCCAAGCGTACGTATTTTGTTAATTACGATAGTAAACGTTATATTGATGGGTCAAACATTTGGAAATTTTCACTGTAGTTCTAGATTCAAGTTTGAAGTCGTCAATTAAAAAATCACAATATAAACGAGATTCGTTTATAGTTCGGAGGCATCTTTAATCGCATATTCAATACAACAATGAGACGAGTCTAAGACTCACTGAAATAACCATTTTTTTTTCTCTAATGCAAACATTTGGTTATGAAATTTGGCTGTACTTAAAGAATTATTATTAAAAAGGATGTCCATCCTAGTTTGTATGGTGTTATTGTTAATAAAGCCAGTAAAATTTGTATTCATGTTAACTCGATGATCAGTTGAATCAACCAATTCGTATGTTATTAATTTAAAACAATGTCTTTGTAATATCTATTTTCTGATAAATTATGGTCCTGCTGATACAGGTATTATGTCTCTTTTGCAGTTTTTTTACTGGCATTCCACTATGTCGTATATTTTAGAACTGTTATGTATTCCGTTAGATTAAAAATTTACCCAAATAAAATCTTCAAACATACTTTATGACTATTATATTCATGTATCATTGGAATCGCCAAAATGAGAACTTTCGAAAGATCGATGTCGTCAATAAGAAATGAGGTGACAGTTTTGCATAAAATAAGGTCAAAGTTCAAATATTGTGTTAGCGATGTTTTTCTCTGTATTTTCTAAACTTAAAGATATATTTAGTAATATACGTTAATTCTCAGACAAAGACACCTTTTTAATCAATAAGCAAACGTTGAAAAACGTTCAAACGTTCAAAACGTCTTTTTATATGAATATTGACGTTTTCAAACAATCGTTCTATTATCCAAGATCAACAAAATTAATATTCCATTGATGTGATAGTAGTCACCTTACCTGGTGACATTCATACTCTGGAATAAATAACCAATATGATTTTTACTTGAAGTCTACTACATTGAACACATATATGTAAAAAGCTCAAGTTTGGCATTATTCAGCAGATGCACATTCATCCACCATTCATTCACTGAATAACGTGCGTAGCGTGCACCACATTTTTTATGTTATTTCGAATAGGCAGAAAAAAAATTACAGTTATTTCTTATAATTTAAAATTCTTAATTCCATTTTAAACCGGAGTAAATCATGAAAAAACGTTGATGACGTCACGGTCACATGACACAATTATGTCTATGAGCTGATAAACAAAACGACGTCAGCCAATTAGAAGACACTTTACATACAAAATTAAATTATTTTAGCATGTTGTGTATTTTGAGAATCCGGTAAATTAAAAATGATACAAATACGCAGCCTAGCATCAACAGTTGACGTAAAATAAAATAGATCTAAAGTTTGATTTACAACATTGCCAACAAAAAGGTTTAATCGAGAAATAATTTTCTAAATAATATGTTCTTAAAATATCTTTCAATCAGAATCGAGAGAAATTGATCCGAACATTTTAATAATCTGGTGCAACCTGTTATCCAATTAAGACTTAGTTGGTTGTAAAGAATACAAGCATTCGTTTCGAATAGATGATATAAAGAAGATGTGGTATGATTACCAATGACACACCTCTCCATATAAGACCAAATGACACAAAAATTAACAAATGTAGGTCACCGCGTGAGGCAACATATTTTTGCAATGAATGGTCATACTGACTTTAAAGTTAGTATGTTGGAAATAAGCATATATAAAGCATTATAAAACAATTTAGATTATGATTTCTGCTGCTCGTATTGATAAAATATGTATTGTTGGTTCTTCGACACTTTGCCATGCTCACGATCACTCAAAGAACAATCAATCGGGTACTAATTAAGATCACTTGTACGATAGCTTTTGTGCTTGGCTGGCAAGTCTGGTATGATAATTTTGAATAATGTTGCTGGCATTGTTTACAACCTATTCAACGTGTGCAGCAAAATAAAACTAGCTTTAATATTAAATTGTGATTGGAGTGATATTAGAAAGGTACTGTGTGGTGCTCTCCTTTATCACTTAAAATGAAAAATCATATTATCTGTTATGCTTATAAAGTGTTCACGTACATTGTCAAGCATTATAACACGGCGTTCCTAGCGTTACTCAATGATGACCATTTCATCGGAGCTTGACGAAAGAGGAGAGATGTCGTAAGCCTGCATACCAACACTTGGAGGATATGTTGTTATGATTCCTGATTTTGACAACCGTTAGTCTCATATTTTAACGACGGAATAAATTTGTAATTTATTGTAAAATGCTATTTACTTTTGATCAAACACAACCATCATTATAAACATTTATAAAGCATTCACATTGTTTTGTAAAAACCAACAATGTTGACACTTAAAAACAAAACATCAATACATAGCCTGAGGTAAAATTTGGTTACCGTAAAACTGAAAAAGGATTGGGTGATATACTAGTATGTTGCTAAAATTGCTCATAGCCTTGATATGGCTTGAATTGTCATGGGTAAGTTATGTGGCGGATTATCATTCTCTACTTATAGTTCGAATAATAATTGTGGAGTATTTTATTGGATTTTGTGGAGACTATAGTTACCCCAGATTCTTCTTACTAGGAAATATTGCTGACTTAAATTTGTTTAATAAATTAGTAAATAATTTTACTGCCAGGTTTGGCAAATTGGGTCGTCCTTATTACTATTGTTATGCTAATTCGAGCAAGCGAGAGTTTGCCGTATTACTTCGTGCCTTTTTGTAGTTCACATTTACATTTAAATCATAATTATACTATCTTAAAACGAGGCTAAGTGTACAGTTATTTTCTGAACTTTTCACCATTTTCAATAAGTTGGAAGCTTACAATTCACAAGGTATTTCATAGATATTTAGGGCCTCAAAAATAACTATTGTAAATTTTAACCATTTAAAACGAGAAACGAGAAACACTTATGAATCCTATAAATAAATGTATGTACGACATTGTAAATTTATTAAATATTATTTATGTCAGAATAGTGTCTTATGAACATAAAAAAAGTTTGTTTGATAACTATGAATACTTTGTTATGTAAATTCCGGGATAAAAAAGTGATGTCATAAGTCTTGTGTTAAAAATAAAGTAGAATAAAACTGACAGTTTAAAAAAATCGTTACCTGTAAACCGATAAAATTATAATCATGGCAGCTTTCTAAGCAATCCAATAACGTAGTCCCATTAAAAAAATCGTGCCTGGCGGTGATTTTCTCTTCATTTAATACAAAAACGCCTACAAAATATAGTAATGCCTTTTTATAGGCCCAACTGACACATAACCCTACAGTCACACAATCAGTCATTTATTTCATTAATTTGTCTAATTAAAGAACTATGCTATGTTAACAATATTAAAGAATGTTTTGGATCTTTTCTGAACAATAATGTATTACATCCCAGCTCCTTTGTTCTAATAGGGATGATCTGAGCCGGATCACCCCTACAAGATTACCCCAGTTTGAGTTTTTTTGTTATGCATGCTTTCCTTTGTTCTGTAACATTTTAGCGGGAATGTCAAATCCACTATAAAACTTATAATTAATATACGGAAAAGACTATTTATCAAAATTCACGTAGAAAAAATCCAATATGTATGCTGGGATTCAAACTCAAGACCTTTAGCATATCAGGCCACGACACATTCCACTACACCAGGACGACTGGATACGATGATAGTAATATAACATACATGTACTTAAAGGAAGCAAGATCTTTTTAGGGTGGGGCGAGTTGGTAGACGTTCATTCCAGGCGCGTAGCTGCCTTTACGCAAAAAATCATTTGCTTGCACATGTTTTTCACAAAAAAAAAAATAAAAAAAAAAATCTTGAAATTGAATTTCGGATAGTCTTTAGTCTTTCCGGATTATCGTGTCTGGCGGTGTCTGTACTTGCAACTACAATCACGACACAAAGTTTAACCCCGGTAGAAATAAAAATAAAAATGAAGAAGCTAGATTTTTATTTTAGCAAGAAGGCAGCGGAAAACGAAAGCCAAAACGTTTTATCTAATTCGCCCAGCAAAGATGTAAATGAGCCATGTACATCGTTTTCACAAGACGTTACTGCAAAGAAAATAACATTGTTTGACCCCCCTTATCCTGATATGTCTAACCTAACAAATGATGAGTTGTCAAAACATGAAACAAAAGTCAACCTACTGCAGTCAAGACTTAAAAGTAGCCGTTCGATTTCGTATTCCCATTGTCATTTCGTCCAAAAGACTATTGATTCACCTAGGGTATCTGTGTTACAAATGACCTTCTACCGTTGTCGTAGAAACCTCTCATTTGATTTTAAAATGACCCTCGTGAGAAACACCACGGGTGTCTTGCAAGAAGCAGGACCTGCTTACCTTCGGAGCTCCGGAGGTCGCCACATTTTTTCGGGGTCCGTGTTTTTCATCTGTAGACTAGTTAGTTTTCAATGTTGAAAGTTTTTGCTTGTCATTTTGTGTCTTATCTGTTCCCGGGTTTCCAAATTACGAAACCCACAAGGATGTTACTATCGTTTCTTGAAATATGGTATAGTAAGAAACAGATAGGGTATTTATCATTTTCATCATAAAATGGTCCAAAAAAATTTTCGCCTCGTTTCGCTAGGCTCAAAAATTTTTCGCCTTGCTCCACTCGGCGATATATGCTTGCACTTTAATTTAACTCAGCTACGCCCCTGTATTCAGTGGGGTTTAAACCTTTTTCGTTAATAAGTGCGTTGTCAGACTGATTGTTCAATTTGAATTTTTCACTTTTTCAAAAGTGGGGCAAGTCGGTAAACAAGAATGGGGCGATTTTTGTATAAAGTGGCGATATAGTATGGACCGACTGGCAAGTGGGGTGAGTTGATATTGTTTGATATCTACTCATCGTGTTCGGGGTCATTAAAGGTATACATCATAAAGTAATATATATAAAGTATATTATAATGGTTGTGTGTCGTTCTAAACTGAATTTAATGAATCGTAAATGGTTTTTCGTCTAATCTAAAACAGCTGGGATGTAAAATTGGATATTTTACGCAAATAAAGTAACTTTTATTATGCAATGTATGCTAACTAATAAATCAGAATGATACTAACTTCCTTCATGTTTTTATGAGTCGATATTTATTAATGTAACTTTTGAAAAGAAAATGTCGAAAAATTTGAACTGATATTTTGGCAATTAATGAAAGTAAATATTTCGAATTAAAAGTTTAATGAATTGTTTCACTTTTAAAAAAACATATGCATATAGTGTAAAAGTCATTTCCACAAAACAAAATAAATGTACACGAAGTTTATTTTAGAATTACCACAATTAGTTACCGCGAAAAGTGCACGTAATAAATACACTTGTGAAATATGCAGTAAACGCCCGTGTGTTTCCTAGTAAATCATTGTGTCTATGATGAGTTTATTTACAAGTAAACTCGAAAATTGAAGTTAACTAACAAGATATGTGCGTGCCGCGTAAACGAGCGTTTACTTTATGTAATGCTTTGCACAGCATGCAACCAACTGTAAATAGAAACCAGTACTTTCAAAAAAATAAAGTAAGGAACATGTGATTTTTATTTATTAAATCTAAGGACTGGAAACATAAAGAACATGTGTCGACAAACTCTGTTTAGCATTATGTTTGTTTTATCAACTTACATGTGTGACTTTACTTTTGTCTAAATCAGCCCTCTGTTGCCAAGTCCTATTTTGTTGTAACTCAAATAATTTAATCAACTTTCACCAAAATCTCTAATTTTGACCTACACTTTTGAAAAGTTTGACATAAATACTAATGTTTCACTTTCTCACATGTCTTGAAATTCACTAGAAACATTTGCTACCTTATAACAACGGACTTGATTTTCGGAGCCAAATATGGTCGTCGTAGAACATTTTCCGTTAATATACCCTAACGAAATAAGTAATTGCATATTTTTTATCAAGCAAATGACACACAAGTTTTATACATTTTTTTTCCGAAGTGCCATTTAATTCTAAGGGCTGAAAGTTAGTCTCTTAAAAAGGTTGAATGATTTCCCTGCAATTCGATAAAACACTGTTGAAGCAATACATAGTCGATAGTAAAAGACAAAACTAAAAGTTTCCGAAATTAACTCTTCAAATGTTGCATTCCCAAAATTCCTGCTTGACCCGTTGTAACTTCGCTGCGAATTTTTGATGCATCATAGACCTTCTGTTACTACAGCAGTATATCATAGCACTATACGAATTAATGTCACTGTTAAAAAGAAACAGTTGTCATTAGCCTCGAACTGTTTGACGTCCAAATAATAGATTGAAAGTGCACAAATATGTCAAATCTTTTCCTTTTCCGTGCAAATACTTTCAAATCCAAGAAGCTAACTTGATGATAGTGATCTTCTTGAAAATTAAGCATTAGCAACGTCCAGATATAAAGCATCAATTTTTGTTTCCGTATTATGTGCCTTATAACTATAAAATTTGCGGTTTTTCAAACACATATTTATTTGTTTTATAGTGTGAGGTTTGGCATGCCACAAAACCAGGTTCAACCCACCATTTTTTCCCTTTAAAAATGCCCTGTACCAAGTCAGGAATATGGTCATTGTAATATTATAGTGCGTTTCTGTGTGTGTTGCATTATAACGTTGTGTCGTTTGTTTTCTCTTATTTTTGAGTGTAAATTCACATTGCGATAAGACGTGTCACGGTACTTGTCTATCCCAAATTCATGTATTTGGTTTTGATGTTATATATATATGTTATTTTTGTTGTTCTCGTGGGGTTTTGTCTATATGTGTTACATTTTAGTGTTGTGTCGTTGTTCTCCTCTTATATTTAATGCGTTTCCCTCGGTTTTGGTTTGTTATCCCGATTTTGTTTTTTGTCCATGGATTTATGAGTTTTGAACAGCGGTATACTACTGTTGCCTTTATTTCATATGTTCAAAAAATTAAGAGGTCAGTATTTTTTTTATTCATGATAAAAAAAAACATAATTTGTTTGAGCTTTATCTAACAGGAAAATTGCTAAGATGCATCACTTTTGAAAAGTAATAAAGGGATCAAAATGCCCCTGCTATAAAATTATTCCTAATTATTGGTATGTTAATCAATTAAATCCATATTGAAACAATTACTCGTAAATTTTATTGAACGATAGTATAATCCGCATTCGTGTTTTAAGCCTAGATGCCATATAATTAAACACCGAGATTACCTTCGAAGACTGCAGACGGTAATATGACCCGATATAAACATAAATATACAAAATTGTAAAACTATACCGACTGCATTCAATTCGATTTTTTTTAGGTAAAACCAATCACTTGCAATTCAATATCATATTGATGTTTTTGAGTTTATTTTTGACAAATGGTCACCAAAATACCTGCTTACATGTAAAACGAAAGATTACAAAATTTCCTTTTTGATAATACTTTAAACATGTTTTTCTTCTAAATCGTAGCTGATGCCCATTTAAATATTTGCAAGATGTTTCTTTAACTGCATTCAGCCATTATATGGTGTAAATTATCTAATAAAATATGTCTGGTATAGTGGTGTACACACAATTTTAATGTCAGGCTGTGTGATAGCTTCAGTTAATTCCGAGTAAGCTTTTTAACAAAAAAAATAAAAAAATATGCTGCAATAATACCCTTTTCGTGCGGTTTGTGTGTTTAAAAAAAAAAGAACTTTGTGCTGTTACAACCGATTCCGACATTATTTCAGGAACACATCAAACCATTCTAATAAGCAGGCCTTGACAAAAATTTAATGCAAAAATATATGTATCGACTGAAATAGTTAGACGATTTTTTTTTTAAGTTACTAATTGAATTATCAAAAAATGAATCAGTGTTAGAAACCAAATTAAAAAGCTTGGGAAAAATTTTGGTAAATGTTTCAAAGGATCAATACATTGGTATTGGTTGTATCTTCATCCACGATATACTTTTACATCAGTACGGTAAACGTAATAATGTGAAACTACATTTCTAAACATTTTATTCAAATACAGCTATTACTAGACAATTCTTAGTGACCAGTATGATAAGTAATATTCTGTAATTCTATTCAGGGGCAAATATGATATGAGAGATTCACATGTAATTGATGACCATAGCTGTGAGTAAACGTTATAATCACATGTACCACAAAGCTAATTAAGCACATAAATTACACATGTGGAGCAGGATCTGCTTACCGTTCCGGAGCACCTGAGATCGACTCCAGTTGTTGGTGGGGTTCGTGTTGCTTAGTCATCTATGCTGTGTATTGTGTACTTTTATTTGTCTAGCTGTTTGTCTTTTTCTTTGTTAGCCATGGCGTTGTCAGTTTATTTTCCATCTATGAGTTTGACTATCCCTATGGTATCTTTCGCCACTCTTTGACGAACGTATTTCAAGGACATAAAGTAAAGGAAAACTAACAACAAGAACAGGAAGTCGAGATGAAACGATATTTAACAGGTTATAGTGCAATGGGGATCTTATTTCAGATGCAGTAATATATAAGTAGTTTTCTTTTTGACCATGAGTGGGACGTATACATGTAGAATGAATCACTTCATTCATAAGGACTTCCGTGTTGTATGAACATCGCATGTTGTAAATGTAACAATTATTTTACAATGGCGTTTACAGTGGAGATCACTTCTAACCTCTCATTAGAACTGTCAGAATATTCTGTCATAGAACTGTTCTAACCTGTCCTAGAACAGTTCTACCTAGAACAGTTCTACACTAGAACTGTTCTAAGTAGAACTGTCAGAATCAGTTCTAGGTAGAACTGACTAAATCAGTTTTAGGTAGAACTGTCAGGATCAGTTCTAGGGTAGAACTGTCTAAATCAGTTCTAGGTAGAACTGTCCAAATCACTTCTAACCGTAGAACTGTCAGCAGAACTGACTAAATCAGTCAGGACTGTAGAACAGTTCCAAATGACGTCACTGCAGTAAGGGCACTTTAGAATTTAGAAGAAATAAATCACTTCCAATTAATTTGCTATATAATAGCAGATTTTCTATATTTTTACTGATCAAACGTTACATGTACAAATATCGAAGTGAATAGAAGGTTATCCAACTCATCGGAGAAATATTTTTATAAGATTGCATACGGAAACATCATTGTTTACGTCTCTTCGTTCACCGTTTTTAACAGTCTCTTCCTAAATATAACTCTGCATTTAATTCATGGAATTTTAATCGTAATTTACCTTGTTTGCCTTGGATTTACATTCATTTAAGATTTTGTTTTGACGAAAGTTCAAACGAAAATTGTACAGTTGACATTGTTGGATATTAATGAAAAAAAAGTTGTATAACGTAAAAAAAACTATATATACATTTGCACCATCTCGTCAATTTAGCCAGACTTTTCCATAACGATTATAAATGATATCTGGGAGTCTGGAACTCAGAATAGACTCGATCTGAACAAGAATGAAACATTTGCCCCTGGACGTTCGGCTACAAACAAATCATGCATTTTTCTTTGCCTTCTTCAAATTATATTAACAGATTAACAGTATACCATGGTATACTATTCCAAGAAGAGAACTTCCCATACATGTACTTTTTATTTTATTTTTAAAATAAAGTATATGAACCAGTCATGTGAGTGTTGGATGATGCCGTTAAATAGTTTTGTTTTAAAAAAAAAAACATCACAAACTACTGACTTAAACATGTTAAAAAGTCACTTTAGTGACGGTTCATTATAATGGATACAGAGAGGAAATAACGGCGCGTTAAATTCTTAGATATGGTATAAATACACTTTGTCGCTATTTGTCTGCCATTACTGGATATCACACAGGTTCCCATAAAATGTTGACGTCATAAAACAAAATATCTGATGCCACAATGGAAAAGTGATTGTTGTATGCTTCAAAAGTTCAAGAGGCCGGGTCAGCCAGGATTAGCGATAAGGTGTATTGTGTTTCAAAGTTGGTTTCATTTTTATCATACCATCCGTCCTCACATAGAAATATTATTGGTTTACAATGAGGCCATATATGTTTACATGATAAAGTGTAAATAAGTTCAATTTTGGTTGATGCGGTCAAATAATTTTGGTAAAACGACTCACATACCTGCCTACTGTCATTATTTGCGGGGGATTTCCCCCATGAAAGCTCCCAAATGGAAATTTACAAAGAGCAATTTTGTCCACAATCTTAACCAAAACAGTTAGTTTTATAAATGCTAGAAGCTGTCAAAAGTATGAAGAAGCCTAAAAACAACATTAAAGTGCATTTAAAGGCCCCCTTGAAGGTAACTTGGGATCACAAGAGTCCTCTTGCGTGTAAAACCCCCATGTGCATTTTGAAAAGTTGGCAGGTATGGACTCAGTCTGATATATCGAAACTACTGAAATTTTGATTAAAAAGAGGACATGCAGGCACTAAAAACTAATAGCATAATTTTGTTTTCCAATATTGCTTTCATTTATATTAAACAATCCATCCTGATATAAAAATATAAGTGATTTACTTTGCGGCTATTAAGATTGACATCATGTGCATAATAAAGTGCAAATATGGTCAGTTTTTGGTTGTAGCGGACAAATTATTTTGTTATACCAGTCAGTCTGAGGTATGAAAACTACTGATATTTGTTTATGGCGCAATATTTTGAATAAAAAGAGGACTTCAATGCTGATACTCTAAATTGATGTGGAAATTGTTTTGTAGCCAATGTGTTCCAATATTTCTATCATTTGTATTTTCATGATTTTACAATCCATCCTTACATAAAAATATTACAGATTTACTATGCGACTATAAGAGTTACATAAAAAAGAGCAAATATGGTCAGTTTTGGATGATGCGGTCAAATATGGTCAGTTTTGGTTGATGCTGTCAAATATGGTCAGTTTTGATTGATGCAGACAAATAATGTTGTTACATGAGTCAGTCTGAAGTATGAAAACTACTGATATTTGTTTCTGATGCGATATTTCCAGGAGTTTGAACCTCCTTTTTTTTTGACGATCAATACATTTGAGGAGCATATAGTTGGAACCCACCTTTACTTATGGTTGGAAACCCCCCCCCCCTTTTTTTTTAAATGGCTGGATCTACCCCTGCACGCTGGAACTATAAATTGATGCGAACAAAATTGTTTTCCAATATTACTGTAACTTGTATAGTACAGTCCCTCTTGAC
Organism: Mytilus galloprovincialis; assembly: GCA_037788925.1. Classification (NCBI taxonomy): domain Eukaryota; kingdom Metazoa; phylum Mollusca; class Bivalvia; order Mytilida; family Mytilidae; genus Mytilus; species Mytilus galloprovincialis. The sequence goes on from JAWDJN010000030.1 coordinate 324,163, forward strand.
CTAAAATTAAAACTGAAGTACTGTGTAGCTATATAGATTTGCTGAAAGAAAGAGCAAATAATGTCAGTTTAGATTGATGTGGTCAAAATATTTTTGTTAAACAGGTCCGTCCCAGGTATCAAAACTACTCGTTAACAGATATTACATTTGGTTAATGAGGTCAGATAATTTTGTTATGTGATAACGAGCCATCCTGACTCCCGGAATAACAAATGTAAAACAATTCAAATAATAACCCCCCCCCCCCCATAATACTAACGGCCTAATTTATGTACAAAAAATGAAAGAAAATCAAATAATTTATGTAACACATCAACAAAAGAAAATCACTGAACTACGGGCTCCTGACTTGGAACAGGCACATACATGCAGAATATGGCGGGGTTAAACATGTTCTCTTGCCGATTATAAATCTGAAATAAAACCGGCAAAATAGCAAAAACTCTATATAATATTAATCGCTATTTTGCCGAAGCCTTTATATTTAGACAAAGATTTCTTAAAACTTATAAATCAATTCTAGGCTAAACAAATACTGAAACGTTTCACTATCGATCAAAAATCCGGAAAATGACATATATCATGTATCATGATAGCACTGTTAAAACTGTAAACTTGTATTGTTTATAATACAAATTCAAGTTCTTCGTGTACATATTGTCAATATTTCATTTTATTACTTTTAAAAAAAAATGGTGTAGAAAATTCAGGGGAGGCAGTTGCCTCCCCTGCCTCATAGGTAGTTACGGCCCTGCTAGCCGTAGAACTTATAAATCAATTTTAACCGTAGAATTTATAAATCAATTCTAGCCGTAGAATTTGAAATCAATTCTAACCGTAGAACTGTTCTAGAAGTAGAACTGACCAAAGATTTGGTCAGTTCTAGCTAGAACTGTCTAAAACTGTTCTAGGGTAGAACAGTCAGGATCAGTTCTAGGTAGAACTGTCCAAATCAGTTCTAGGTAGAACTGTCCAAATCAGTTCTAGGTAGAACTGACCAAATCAGTTCTAGGTTAGAACTGTTCTAGCTAGAACTGACTAAAAGGTGTCAGGCTGACAGTTCTACGTACTGTTCTAGAACAGTTCTCCTGACAGATTCTGACAGATTTAATGAGAGGTTAGAAGTGATCTCCACTGTATTTGTGTGTTGATATTATCGACTTTTAATAAAATTTAGAACTGATAGCGTTTTATATAGTAAAATATATACTCATTTACTGTTGATATTCAAAAACTGAAAGCTATTGGTCCAGCATCTTTTCATCACCTTTTACAAAATATCTTTTACGTTTGTTTATGTACCTGTATAGAGTGTGAACACCCTGTTTAAGATGTTTTATATGGAGTCATTTCAAAATAGTCATCAGAAAATACACATTTTAATTCGCTCGATAAATCCAACAGTAAAATCAATACACGAGCTTCTAAATTTTTTTATATGTAAATTATATAATTATGTCAATGTTAACCATAGCCTACCTAAATACTCAACCCACGACGAATAATATCCTGTTACATCGACCCAGCTCAAACCTGTATAAGGGGAAGATATGTTCACATTTTTTTCGAGTGCAACCATTTGACAATATTCTTTTGCTTCAAGCCAAGTGAGCTGATCGGTAGATAAATATGCTGATACTGCTTCTCCTGAAAATAAAACAATATTAATGCAGATTAATATTTCAGCTCATAGTCTCAAACATACAGACAACACCATGGAATTAAAAAGAACGACCAAAAGACAAGCAACAGTTTCTAAACAAACAAAAAAGATGAAATCCGTGTGTTTTAAATTAAAGAAAACACATGTTACATACAATATTATCAATTTAAACAATTAGAATTAGACGACGTGGTGTGATTGTCAATGAGAAAAACATAAGGACGTTGATGTCAACAATTATAGATCAAAACCAACAAGCCATGACCAAATCCCAAATAATAAAGTAAGCTATAAAAACAGAGACATGGACAAACATTTAACAATATAAACTGGATAATAAACTGCTTGATTTATGCTAAAACAATAAACGGAAACAAATATGGAAGAACGAATCGAAAACAAACACTTAAGTACAGCTTTTAATTACAAATAAGCTCATGTAACATTTACAAATGTTATCGGATACTTTGATTCAGTACATCAAAGGAACAAACTGACAAATGTCTTTTAGACGGGGTTAAATCCATCAGATTGGCACGACGCAGAAATAAAATAGTAGTGCATATCAACTTTCTATTCAAGGATATAATTTTTCACGAAACTTCGTAGTAAAAGTGTCAGTTTTAGTCGCAAAGGGAGTTCTATGGGAAATTGCATTCATTTTTGTCTATATTTACAGAACTGCATTCTATATACATGTAGTCCAAAATAACAAAACAATCAATGCATATCTATCGTTTTAGTGGTCGTAAAAATTTAAAACGTTAACATGAAAGTAAACACTACATGTATCTACATATTATAACTAAAATAAAAAAAGAAAGACAATAAGATGACAACAAATTACCTTCTGAAACTAAAGCCAATACAGAAAACGAAACGACCAAATATACATATATATGGAAAAAATCCATCCTATACATTCTCCATCATAGCACTACCATCGGCAAAGTATTTCCCTTCATCTTCCGAAAAATTATTGTCTACGCATGGATTAATATTCAAGTATTCATTTCCGTAATTACATATACTACACAAAGTTACATGTGAAGGCATACGACATGTATTTTTCATTACAAAGTTATAAAGGTTCGAATCCAGTAAGTTCAGTAATTTTCACTGTCGTATTCAAATATGTCTATTGTAGAATAAACATGATAAAGGCTAATGTGAAAAACTACCTTTTGAAAATACAAAACAAATTATTTGAAAGTATTTTTTAAAACAATTTTATAAGGCGGTTAGCATATAACTATTTGATATATACTAACAGGATTAAAGCCCAAAAAGGGTAATTAAAGTAGCAGAATCTATAATATTGATTACTGAATGCGACTATAAATGTGATGCAATATCACTGTAAGTGCGATCATTTCTAGTGTGGAATTTTAAGAGGTACGATGACTTTTCATTGTTGTTTTATATGAAATTTCGATATTGAACAACTGAAAATAGTCTTGTAACGTCTTTGAATTGACGATAAATACAATTTGAAATGAAAGCTAGTCGTAGATGCTTTAAGTTACTAGTACTTGAATATACACGGGTATAACCAAATTGAATGTTTGTTTGATTCTGGACGTCGTGCGTTGTGTTACGTTCATTGATTTTAATCTGGACGTTTTCTGTTTTGCGTTTTATCGTCATAGTTCTGTACCATTCGTTCGAAAAAAACATTGAGAACAACATTAGCTGTTTCTATTGAATCTTTAATTTTTTGTTAGCAAGCATTTGAAACTACTAAAACTATTTGACATTCCTAACATTTCATATTGAAGATTCAACAACCGGAAGTTTGCATTTGTTTGACGTGAAACAGAACTTACTGGAACTGAAGAACCTACTCATCGGGAGCGCCTGATTTCAATCTAGTGTCTAAGAAATCCAGTATTTTGATCTTGAGGTCCAAGGTGAAGCTCTCGCGAATATCAGGGTGGTATGCATTACATCGCCCTCAGTGATACATTTATATCATGTATATTCAAATATTTTTGGTGAGTTTGCTATTATTGTTTTGTAATCGGAGAGTATGATTCTTCTTGCCAAATCGCATGTCTCCATCTGGACTCAAACCCGGAACCTCTATGTTACTAAATATACTTCCTTAGCTCAACCGCTTACGGCTAACTAAGTATCTACTAAATCTTCTAAGGGAAGCAATCTCGACACCCCCCCCCCTCCCGCCCCACCTCAAGAGTAATTATACTCTATAATGATGATATATTCATCTTTTTTACATTTATATTTTAACCTGGCATGGTATTTCTTCTAACCGTGGGTTTTTATTGTTGGGCGCCAATGTAACCGGAGAGCATGATTCGTCTTTAAATATCGCATGTCTCCACCGGGCCGGGACTCAAACCCGGGATCTATGTTACAAGCCAGTGCGTTAACCGACTGAGCTAAAGTAGTACTTCCTTAGCTCAACCGCTTACGGCTGACTTTTAAGTATCTTCTTAATATTCTAAGGAAAGCAATCCCGTCACAGTTCCATGGATCTGAACATTGACTGTAGTAGAACATCAATTAATGAATATGACAATTTTTATAACGAGTTTTTCTTGAAAAGTTTAAATATTCGCTTCTAAAAACTTTAAAAATTTGCCATGCAGTCACAAAATTCTGAGGTCAGTGGTCCAAGTAAATGTCTGCAAATGAAATAAAACAACGGGTATCTCGTTTGCGTTATGTATTTAAAACAAAAACATATCATAAAATACACGTTACCACTAGTTCAGTGAAGATCGTTTTGCGAATGCTCTATGGAATCTTAGATGCATCCATTTGGGCTATTTTCCTATTGCGTTTAGTTTAAAGGCTTGGTTGGTTTGGCTTTCTTTGTATAAATGTTTGCTCAATCTCTATTACAATGATTAAGCAAACATTTATACAAACAAAGCAAGAAAGCCAATCATACTTTTAAACTACAAGCATTTGGAAAATAACTTAAAGAACTGCAAGTTATGAGTACATGTATGTGATGTAGATTTAGATCGAAACCAAAATTTTTTCGATATATTTGATTGACTTAACTGTCCAACGATATATGTATTTAATGATTGCGTATCATAGTAAAGGATAAGTGTTATCCTAATTCACTATATTAGCAATAAATGCTATTTTAACGGAATTCATTGATATATTACCTCAGACTTTCACTCACAAAGTTGGCATCTATAACCAACAATTCTTACTTCATCAATGATGTTTAATAAACAGTCGGGATGAATTAAAACTGTATATGGTGAAAATTAATTATTTCCTTCTGTGAAAATGCATCGCATGTACAATAGAAATGAATCGCCATACAGTGAAATTTAAACTCTATCATCATTGTTCGACAGTAAATATAAATCGCATTACGAAAACAGCATAGTGGAATTTGATTTGATATCAACAAGCTGAATAACAAAACCTGTTTTAAGTTATACAACATTACTAATTATGTTAAAAGGTACAGTATATCATTCTACATCAGAAAATTCATTAATTTTTTTATATATACAGCCTCCTCCATAAATAACTGGTGTTTCCTTTGAATATTAAATCAGAAATAAGATCAAACCAAACGTTTGTGTTATTACGCACAGTTTTGCGCTATTTCGCCAAGGTTTGCGTTCTTTCGCGAAGGTTTGCGTTTTAACGCAAACATATGAAGAAATATAAAAAAAGTTGCGTGGCGCTAATACACTTCCATACAAATGACAATTACAATTAAAAACCATTTAATCAAAGTCACCTTCCAAAACAATAGTTTTGTCAATCATCAAAACGATTTCTTGAGATAAAAATCACTTTCAAATTGATTTTAACACTCCAAATATTTATATCACACCATTTTATCTCATGGTAGGGGTTGTCTCCTTTAGCACCTATTTAATTGGTTGATAATTCTCGTTGTAAGTCTGTTTTTGGTGCTTTTCTGTATTTTTGTTTTTAAAGATTAATTTTATCCTCATCCGTCTTTGGTGTGGCCTTTATTCTTCCAAACATTATTTTTAGCAACAATTAAAATGAAAAATAATAAAGAAATGCTTCTAACGAATGACATATCATGCCGCAATACAAGGCCCATTAACAACCTAAACTTCACCCTGTGTACAAAGTGCAAACCTAGAACTTGCTTCATGAACTAGAGGACTGCGATAGTTTTATAAATTTAGGTATTTTTTCCAGAACTTCCTGCATGAAATATTTGTCACTGGTTGTTAAGCAACCACCAATCATTCAATCAATAAATATAAGTTTCGGCGTTACAAGTTGTTGTATTGGAAGTTTGATATATTTGCTTGAATATGAATATAATGCAACACTTCGCTTATGAACGACGATGAATATGGGAAGCACAATAAAGGAAGATGTTACCGTATGTTATCTATTAAACAAATCAAATCGTGTGTCCGATTCGCACTTTGTTCGTAGTGATTGTTTTATGTTATAAAAGAAAATAATAAAGAGTATTTTTTGCAAAAGGAAATCGAGAGACAAAATAATGTATCGGTAACATTTAAAAAAAAAAAACAACATCAAAGCACATAAAATGAAAAAAGAGCGACACGACCTTGTAGAAAAAAAAAACAGAAAAGGGAATGGGTATTCCGGCGGTATCGTTTGGGGAAACAACAGTGTCTTGCAAATTCAGATGAACAAAAGAATTTTAAATGATTGCACGGTGTTATCTCTTCATTGTTCATAATAATCATATATTTAAAATAAAATCGACTGCGGTGTATTCGATATGGTTCAACGCGGACCTGTCTTCCCATGTTTTTCTTTTTTTTCTTTAACCATGTAAGAAAAAAAAGCTATAGAATAAACAATAATCTAAAGTAGATCGTATATACATAATATATTTCTCTAATTCTTCGTCAATTTATCCCTTTCTGCACCGATTCAAAAAAAAAAAAATCTAATCAACGTGTGGTTCGTACACAATATGTATTTATCGATAACTAGATACTAATTTTCACAAAATACACAACCTTTTAGATGCAAAATTAAAAACAGTTTCAGCGCTTGAATTTTGTTCTTTTCAAAGATAAAAAAAATATTGAAATAATTTGATAAATTGATGTTTTATAGTTTAGAAAATAATTCTGTAACATACTGTAGTGAAACACTACACACAATATGAAAATTTTTGGATCTGAAAAGGTCAAGGACACAACTTCTTTTGCTCTGTCATAAATGGAAAAAAATCAGAAGGTTCCAAATCAATGCCTTTTTGTAATGGCAGCTCTTCATATAAGTAGTCAAATTTGTCGTTTTAGCATTGTTTATAGCATATGCTTATGATTGAATTGTTTTTGTAGCATTATATTGAATAAATATCAGAAAATTTCTTCTTTTTGTCCTTGTGGTTAAAATATTGATAATTTTAGGTCTGACCTTTGACCTCAATTACACAAAAATGTGACCACTCTGGATTTTTACGACTAAACTTTTCGTATTGTACACGTTTTCCTCTTTCCATCGATATATAATATAGGTGTGTTCTTCCGGACCAATAAAGTTTTAAAAAAATTACCTCCAGTTCCAATACTATTCGCAGATGTCTATTGTCCATCTATAATTGTCCATTTAAATCAACATAACTCACAACATGTATTATTTGAGGAGAGCTTCTTAAACTTCTTTCCAAACTTAGTTTATTTATACAGGAACGAAAACAAAGTGAATTGCAAAATCCAGACACGTTTCAAATTTGAAACTTAAAATTCATTTAAAGGAGTAGGTTCGATAAGGCCCTAAAATGGCCACCTTTTTAGCCTCAATTTCAAATTAGAATTTATTGAGCAATATCACAATGAATCATAGCTTATACAGTGACTAGATAAGTAAATAAGCATTTTTGTACAAAATGCACGTTCTTGCGTTTTATTCATGACGTCGCAAATAGTATTCATTATTATTTTCCACGTAAAATCAGTGAAAATGGGTAGCATAGAGCGCATTTGTCGACAAAAAATATCTTTAAAAGTAATGTTTGTAATGAGATGCTTCTCTATGATATCTGGTCCGAAATTTGAATGAAATTGGCCAAGTTCGTCAAATGTTGCCAAAATATCTAATTGGGGTGGAAAAATCAACGCTTCAGAATCTATCATGACATAAATAGTTTTTTATAATTTTTTTCACAAGACTGTAAGTAAACTTTAAACATTGAACTTTAATCGAGGTCAAATATGGCTCTTACCGAAATATCTCTTTTTTTATTTAGGTAAAGCTATGCTTTAAAACTTTTCCCGATACACAGGTTTGTCTGTACTCAGAGTGAAATTAATAGTGTATATATACGACCATATTTGCGAAAAGGTTATGATGAACCTTAACCTTAGATCCTGCTAATACGTAATATTTATGACAAACCACTGATTGATTCAGCAAAACGGTAGATCAGTTCGCAATAAACCCAGAAATTGTAAAATTGAACTCCAAAATGTTTAATCATCTTCTATCATGTCTATTCCTGCATGGTTTTATAATACAGTGAGTCAACGGTTTGTGTCATACATGTGAATATACATGTATGTTATCAGTATTTTCCATACATTTGATTTTCCGAAGTTATAAAATATTTAAATATCTTTTTTTTTTTTTGTGTATTGATGACAAAAAGTAAAATCTGAAAAAATACTTAACTCCGAGGAAACATCAAAACAGAAAGTTCTAATCAAATGTCAATATCAAAAGCTCAGACACATCAAACGAATGGACAACAACTGTCATACTCCTGACTTGGTACGGGCATTTTCTTCTGTAGAGAATGGTTGGTAAGGCCTCGATTTACAGGTAGCTAAAGCTCTCACATGCAATTGTGCGACAGTTGCATAATTTCCATTCTTCGTTTATTTATAATAAAATATTGCAAAAATGGGGATAAAAATGTCCCCAATATAATTCAAATTAGAATTTCAATGCATTTGAGTGATATCTTTTCTGAAACTGATGACAATAATCTACCAAATTATTATATACAAATTTAAAAAGGGTGTCTTTCGCCTCATATTTTCGATTTTTTTATCAGTGAAAATACGGACTGATATACAGAAAACAGCATATATATATTACATACATTATACAATCTTGGTGTAACAACCCACTATGAAGGCTAATTATGTCTTCAGCTATCCAAAAACGAATTTTATTCCACACTAGTTCACATATTTGAAGAAAACAAAATGCTAAACTTCACACCTAACTGTGGTGTGCTACTTTAATATGAATTTGTTTTCTTGTTTCAATGTGAAATACATTTTTCTATGTCCTATTAGCTGTAATGATTTTTTTTAAATTGGTCCAGTAATAAAAAATTTATGAAGGTTAGCAGTTGATGTTGAAACGCGACAAAAAGTAATTAAAAAAAAATGCTTGATAAAATTATACAACCTCAAGTATGTATCATTTGGGGGTAAATTTTCAATATTTTTTCTGTTTAAATCATAAAATTACCTTAAAAAGAGGAATCATTGTACAATTTTAAGTTTTTGAAAAGCAGTTGTAAAAGCAGTTGTAGACTAATTTTGCTGTTAAAAGCATATCAAACCCTGGTTTAGAAATAGGGTTTAAAATTCTAATGGTACTGCCATCTTTAAATTTAATTCATGCCAGCTTATTATGTAACATCCTGTTACAATTATTTGAATGATCTTTAATGTTTGACTTATTCGCATGCAAAAATATATACCGCAATCTTTAGTTACAAGGGCGAAGAAAACAATTGAAAGACCAATGTTTGATGTGATATGAAAATACGGACCTACACACAGAAAACAGCCCATATTACATACAAAATATATAATCCTGGTGTTCCTAAAAAAAGGGGCAAAAGTGATATACCACTGTTCCAAAGTCATAAGTCGATGAGAGAAAACAAATCCGGGTTACAAACGAGAACAAAGGGAAACACATCAACTATAAGAGAGAAACAACGAAATAACAGAAAACTGAAGAGCAACAAAAAAACAAACAACAATACAACATACATAGAAACGAACTATTAGATAACAACTGCCATATTCCTGACTTGATACAGGACATTTATAGAACAAATTGTTTGTTGAACCAGGTTTTGTGGCTAGCTAAACCTTCGATATTAATGGCTATTTTAAATTTACCGCTCAAATGACATTGCATGACGAGAATACAATACAAATAAATGCAAGAGCTTAATTACAACTATCAAAACTAATGGTCAACTCGATATATTCAAGCATAACAATTAAAAGTTATAAAACCAAACAAGTATAAAGTTAAAGAGCATTAAGGACCTAAAAAATTTTAATAAGCTGTGCCAAATACGTCTATGGTAATCTATTCCTGGGATTAGAAAATCCTTATTTTTTCGAAAAATTCAAATTTTTGTAAACAAGAAATTTATAAAAATGTCCATATAATTGATATTCATGTCAACACCGAAGTGCTGACTACTGGGCTGGTGATACCCTCGGGGAGAAACGCCCACCAGCAGTGGCATCGACCCAGTGGTGTAAAAAGTTATCAAAGGTGCCAGGATTATAATTTAATACGCCAGACGCGCGTTTAGTCTTCATAAGACTCATCAGTGACGCTCAGATAAAAAAGTTATAAAACCAAACAAGTACAAAGTTGAAGAGCATTCACGACACAAAATCCCCAAAAAGCTGTGCGAAAGACTGCTTTAATAGTACGAAAAACTAAATTATTGCGTAAATTTTGCAAGTTCAACGACCATTACTCTGCAAAAACAATATAGGAACAGAACAAAATATTAACTAGACCAGTAATTTATCTTGGTCAAATTTTATAACAAATATCAAATAAATATAATTAGGCATTACGAAAACAAGTGCCGAAAACTGATTTCTTGCTTGAATTTTTTAATTCCATGGACCATAGCTCTGCAAACAATCATAAGACCGGAACAAATTTAAAACGTTTTAAATACGTAACTGGTCTTCATAAAACTATCTATGATCATCTATTATAACTTTATTAGTGAATACCGATAATGTTATGTGTAAAACGGTCAACGGCAATCGTGCTGTATCAACAATCTATGATGAAATCGATATAAGTCAAGGTTGCAAAGATTTGAACACACATCAACTGATTAAATATGTTACAATCAAATCCCTAATCTGTAAAGCGTCATGTCAAACAAAAACAACATCTACTTTAGGTATAAAATGAAATTTTTATATGACGTTTTTCAAAATTACACACCGTATCAACCCTCAACCAATAAGCAGAGCTTTTGTGATTATATGGGAGTTTCCGCGCGGTTGTACAGGTAAACACGATTAGAGACTTAGATAAATCAAATTGCACGAGTTTGCTATCTATATCTATGTTTATATCCCTTAATTGACCAACGGCAGTATTTCGGAGGTCAACTCGATAGTTAATTAGTTTGCGCTAGACTAAAATATATACAAAACAATGAGTCACGTTATCGAGGCCATACCTTGTAAATTGTTTATGTTAGACTTTTTTATAATTTAAAAATAAAATGTTTTATCATATTATAAATCAAATATGAAAATTTGAGACAAACCGATAAACATGAATTTGTGAGCTAATGCCCATATACATGTACAGTTATAATTATGTTATATGAAATGAGTAATCATTCGAATTCTACTAAATGATAATAATATTTGTCGAACTGACAAATTTTCAAATAGAGGATCGGAGCGCTTTGAATAAAACGTTTTAAATACTTCACATTTAAATGATAGTCGTTTACACATATTATTTTCATTTAAGAGCTATATGTATAATGTACAATTTTGTTTGTATTCTACTTCAACCTCTTGATATATGAAGTTATCTCTGGTTTCATCAAGTGCTTCCCACTTGTCACTGTGTGAAACTATTTCCCTGTTTAAATCAATTTTCTCTCGTTTAAATGCGAATAGTCCAGTTAACAACACTTTTGAATAAAAAAAAATCGTTGCTATTTTTACATGTTCCATCGATGCATGATAGTTCTGCTAAAAGTGTTAGTAAGGCATGTGCTTCTTGCTGCTCAACTGCTTATTGATTAATCTTTGCATATGTATGATACCTTTCCTATATGATGAAGATTATTGAATTTTACTTCCATTTTGTTTAAGTAAGATTTTTAATTTCAGAAGATGTGTTTATTTTCATAACGACTGTATGTTCAAAAGTAAAAACTCAGCATTCATTAAGAAAGTGTGATTACACCGTCAACATTTGCTCACGTGAATCTAACATGAATCTCATATGACATTCACGTGAGATTCACATCAAACGAGCATATACATGAATCTCACGTGAAATTTTTCGTGTGAATTTAACATGAATAGAAGTTCACATGAATTTCATGTGAACATTTTGACATGAATCTCACGTGAACTTAACAATAAAAGTTATTGCGGTTTTTTTTCATGATTTTAATTATATTTGAAAATTGAGATGCTATTTAAATTAGTAAGTTTTTGAAATCTATGTGAATTTGACTTTGAAAAATTGTAAATAACTGTTAAGCACGTGCACATTTAAATGTAAAACAAGAAATTTTCCCAACATATGAGGAAAAAAAAGAAATAAAAAGAATAAAAGTTAAGCTTGTAAAAACGGTACCTCGGATGGCGTTGGTTTGTAAAAATACCGAATGTGTTCTATTCTCGATTAGCTTTTCTGGTAACACATGCTCAACTGAAGACGCCAATCATATAAAAAATCCTGTCGCGCTCAGATTGGGGACAAAACGTAGCCATTAGTTAGTTTTTCTCTCGGTACTATCTTCAAATAATTGTCTAAATTTATGACCAATTATATAGATAAAACGATCTTCCCCAAACTTGGCAGAAGCAACGAAGTGTGTCAGTTCTCGGTTTAATTTAAGCCGTTCTTTTGTCGAATTTCGTTTGACTCGGTGGCTGCATATTTAGCTGGAATAAGAAAAATGTCCAATGACGTGAGATAATTATAACATCTACCGAAAGAACAAACATTTGCCTCATTGTTCGTGAGAGTTAAAAAATTGTAGATTCTATAAAACCATCTCTACACAGTCGTTTTCCAAGCGGTAGCCATTTTGTCCAAGTTGATATTTCATTTGTCCAAGCAATTAATGCGGGTTTTTTTACCTGATATTTCAATAAGTAATTAATAATTAACCAAAACAAAAGTTAGATACACGAAAAGTACATAAAGTCTAGATTCTTTTTTTTTTATTAACTGCATGTTTGGGTCTTACAGGAATAAAATGCTACGAAACATTACAAAACGGTAACCATTTTGTCCAAACGTCGAAAAATCCAAACAAACGCTTTTTTTTTCGACGTTACATGTGCAAAATTTGTTCCGATGTATATTCCTGATACTTAAAACGAATCGCGTGGTAAAATTTAAAAAAAAAATGCTGGTTGTCGAAAAAAAAAACCACAGTGCATGTTGTGCATGAAGCGGAAGTAACCGAAAAACTTATCGGAAACAGCGACAAAAACAGTTTCATTGACTTAATGCATCCCCGTATTATACGGACGATTCAGGAAAAGATTAGTACATTTTAAAAGCAAGCAACTTCAAATGACTGGGAAAATAATTTTTAAGATCGGGTTATAGTAATTTTATTTAATGGTTGTATTTCGACAAGTTATGTGTCAAGCAAATTTTTAATACAATTCAATTCAAATTAATCAAGGGTAAATATGTTTTTTTAACTTGCAGAGTGTCGGATATATTTGTATTAGGGTTGAATCAAGATATGAAAAATTTACAATAACAGATGATATGCACCATTCAATTTTAGCAGCCTGCGATTAAAGTTTTGTTATAATTCATTTCATGATTGAAAACCGTATACTTCTGTCCCATTTTTCCTTCCTTCAAGTTCATTACTTACGACAATACAACATTTTAAGGTGAATTAAGGCCACACCAATTTAATTCCTTGTTCGACGGACCCGCCCGCACCTATTTTTTTCAAAACAGAATTTTTTTATTTTTTTTATATTCCCGCTTCCCGCATCCGGAAATGTAATCGTGTCCATTTCCCGCACCGTTTTTTTGTAAATATTATAAAAAGATCAATCTCCCATACAGACAGAGTTATCGTCCTTTCCTCGGAGATAGCCTGGGGTCCTGGCTACTGATTAGCTCCGCTACATGTTATCGACGCCAGGCTATCCTCAGAGATTGAGGTGGAAAGGACGATAACTCTGTCTGTATGGGAGATTGTAAAAAGATCAATCTCCCATACAGACAGAGTTATCGTCCTTTCCTCCTCAATCTAGGAGTTATCGTCCTTTCCTCCTCAATCCAATCTAGGAGATTGAGGAGGAAAGGACGATAACTCTGTCTGTATGGGAGATTGTAAAAAAAAAAGATATTTGCACTTGTTTTTATAATCATAGTCTAACCTGTATTTATAACGATTTTAAACATATAAGCACCCAAGTACACTGTGTCAATGTCTGTGATAATATTTGATTCAGCATGAAACCCATTTATCCCAAATGGGAGTGCTCCGATATATATATATTACAGAGGAAAATACCTGAACAGAACAAAACATTGGTTTCCTTCCCCCTTACTTATATTCCCTATCTGTTCGTTAGTAATAAACTTCAAAGAACTTCGGAAAGAAATGCCTTCAACTGCAATTATATTGTATGCTGGCGATACAAAACTATCCATATCCTCTGCATGTTTTTGCACCTGTCCTGATTGATTCAGGGGCCTGTCGTTCAGCAGCGGCCCCCCCTCAGGAAAAGTTCTGGATCCGCCACTGGTTTGTATATATATAAATTAGATCGTTGGTTTTCCTGTTCGAATTGTGTACACTTATAATTTTGGGGTCCCTTATAGCTTGCTGTTTGGTCTGGGTCAAAGCCCTGCCTAGTCCGAGATTACTCTGACGTCCAACGGCTGTTTTGCCAGACAAGCTGGGGCCGTGGGACGTCAGAGCTCGTCCCATATCAAAAAGTGGATATTTGCCCACCCAAAATAGATGCGCTGCTTCGTCGCTTCTGATGCCGACTGACGGCCTTGGAATTATATAAATCGGGCATCAATCTGTTTATTTTCCATTTATCTCTTCATTTATGTAAGTTTCACCTACCTGCCAACCTTTATTTTTCCATATTTTAACAGTTTTCACAGAGACCCATCGATTTCGGCATTTTGACTTTCACTTTCAAATGGACGTCAAGTTACGAGAGAGTTCGTGGTCTCGAGACTCAAAATATGCAAATATTTATATTTTTTCACCTCCTTTACAGGAGATCGATGTTTAACATTTAGTTCCGACCACGTTACAATCGGAAGCTCTCGGACATTTAAATAACTTGCATCGTAAATGAACGAGGTGTTACATTATGGTTATTTGCATAAATCATCACTGTTTTCTCGTGGTCACGTGATTATCTTTGAAAAATGAAAGGCAAAATGCCGAAATCGATGGGTCTCTGTGAAAACTGTTAAAGTATGGAAAAATAAAGGTTGGCAGGTAGGTGAAACTTACATAAATGAAGAGATAAATGGAAAATAAACAGATTGATGCCCGATTTATATAATTCCAAGGCCGTCAGTCGGCATCAGAAGCGACGAAGCAGCGCATCTATTTTGGGTGGGCAAATATCCACTTTTTGATATGGGACGCGAGGTCTGACGTCCCACGGCCCCAGCTTGTCTGGCAAAACAGCCGTTGGACGTCAGAGTAATCTCGGACTAAGCCCTGCCGTACGTACTATGACCTGTATTTGTTATTATCAGGTTGGGAACAATCCTCCCTCAGACAGGGCACATATGGGGTCAATCCTCCCTCAGACAGGGCACATATGGGGTAATTTTACTGTTGTAAAAAGGAAAAAAAGAATACCAAGGATTTGCATAGTGTAACTATACAAATCCTTTGAAAAACTTTTAAAAATTTACTTAAAAAGAGGAGAAATACATCATATTTTAAACAATATACTATTCTTAAAGAGGGGGCCACTTATTTTGAATAAAATTAAAGTAAATGTGTTAACATGGCCTAAGTCCAGGAATATTACAAAATTCTTGGGCATGTTTTGACCATTTAATACAAGATAGAAATATAGTTCTTTGGGAAAATATGAGCTCTTTTGTACTGAAAAGTTTTATTTACAAAAAAATATATTGTAACTTATATTGACCCCTCATAAAAAAGGATATTTATAAAATTGAGGGGTTGTTCCCAACCTGATTATGACTTGAATGGAGAATTGTCTCATTAATTGGCACACATACATATACCAAATCTAACTATTCAATTATTTATTGGTGAACAGGGAAAAATACTTCATAAATTAAAGAAATGTCAAAGTACAAGTGATAAATCAAGTTTTAATATTGTCAAAACCTACTATTTTCTGTTTACAAAAAAAATTATAATCGCTCGCCTTTACTTTTCAAGCTTCGCCTCAAAAATTTGCAAATTAAATATTTTTTTATTAAAATTTTCAAATCGCTCGCTCGCCCCAAATTTTGGAGTCCAAAAATCCATAGAACAAGAAATTAAATTGGTGTGGCCTAAATATAATTAAATGCTAATTCTGTTCATTCCAAAAAAAAGGTATCACTTGATACCGGTATGTAGTTACAATGTAAATGCTCGCAGGTTAACAATATCTCTGTTCTATGTATCAGATACCGAGGGGCCCTCTCTCTAGAATAAACAGTTTTCTCCGATTTCGTTTTTCCTGCGAAACTAATATTAAAAATGTTGGTTTTTAACTGCAGCTCATTTGAAACAGTACAATGCAAATCCTTATAATAAGGAACATTCATTTTTTTTTTAAATTTATGTGATACAGTTTAAAAGTATGAAGATTCCTTTGAGCAAACCAAAACCCCGGTATCTTGAGAAGAGACCGTTGCATAAACGGAAAGGGTAAGAATAAGAGCCGACTTGCCGTCATATCAAAACACAGAATTAAATCAAAGACAAATGTTTTTCTTTTTTACTCTTTTATGCGTACACGTATGAGTTCATAAACAAATTGGAGTATGAGTTTGTTTTCATTAAAATGCACTTGTTGGTCCTCTTTCGTATTTGAGTTGAAGATCACATAGAGCACAACAGCTATATATTTATCGGTAGATAAACTATTCATCTTCCTCATTGATTAATCATTTTCAGTACAATTAATACACACATTTTGGCTATTTATAGTTATTAGTGACAACAAAAGTGTTATTTTTTTTTTATATTTAGCGAATTTTGAAAAATTAAGAAAATAATTTCCCTAGTATTGTAATGATGCTCATCCTATTTTACGTAAAGTAAATTATGATAAACATTTGTATGCAATCATTGCCAAACAGAAGATAATTTAAATCAAAATAATGCCTTCCAAATTTTGTCACTTTACAGCCAGCATATCTTTTAATTTTCTGGCACACTGGTCTGATGATGCCATATTGAAACACATGAATGCAATGTTCTGTAAGCTGTGACTGCCGCTATTCCATCTTTTATTCTTATTTAGGTATTAACAGACATATGGTCAATAAGACGGTTGATAGATGTGTCTTATCAAAATTATAACTTGTGAATTACTTTAGCAATATACTTTCGAACCGTCAAATGTTGGATTTTTCTGCCACTTAAAAACCATATCTCAAATTGTTGATCTCGTTAAACCTTGATCAGAATATTGGCAATGCTTCTATTGTTATCAGAAGCGTTGGAATTGGTCGAGGTAAATTTGATTATATTAACACAATTACTTGACTTGTACAACGCTTCACTGATACTTCACTCAAATTTCCCTTTACTACTCACCTTGACTCATTTTTACCCATGATTATTCGCTAAAGAAACCAGATTTTTCCCTTTGAATTAAACGCCAGGAATGATAATGAATAATGAAGTTGTTTTTTTCTTTCAATCTCCAATACTTACTAACATAACTACATGTAAGCTAGTTGCTTGGATTTTAAATGTAAACAGCATGTTCAATGTTGAAATGAATAAAATATAGCTAAATAAGAAAAAGAAAATTTAGAATTTAATTCTTACATCGGTATGAAAAAGACAGCTATTATTCTCAATCTTGAAACCGATATTATCATCTGTATTATCTTCCACGGTAATCAATGGAATTTGTATATAATATTGAAAAATTATTGACATAAAAGCAATTGGATTGTAACATTGTAACTGATATTGCTAACTGTGTGTGTTTTCAACTTTTTTTACCTCAATAACACGAATAACAAACTTATAATTCATTCTTTTCACGTTCCTAATATTCATAGTACAAAAAATGTACCAGAGAAAACATTTTGTGTATGTACGCGAATGATCTTACAAAGCATTTTTCTACACAGGTCTTTACATTATTAATATCTGAATTTCTGAATTTGGATCAAAACCACAATAAAGAATCATGTTTGACAGTCTTATTTGTATTTATTCGGAAACTGTTCAGATTGACATCGGTATCATAATAAAACAAAATTATTGCAAGCAGATGTCTGTCGTATACCACTTAAAACACTTTCGGTTTTCTTTTTACAAAAACATAAAATAGATGCATGTTTGTACCAAAAATACCTTCAACGGTATTATCTAGCGCAGACTTACTTTTTTTATTTTATGGAATACAATAATTGCAAAACAATATTTAAGTAAATGATAAAACAAATACGTGTAGGGTAAATGGCCTAACTATTGTTATACGCATGCAGTTTTATGATTTCTTTCAGCATAAATACCAAATGGATATTTGTCTGGTCGAAATTATACATGGAAAGCGGCAAAAGATAGCTGTAAAATGGTTGGGTTATTTGATCAAATACAGGTCCCTAACACTGAACAACAATTCGCATGGGTAGATGCATATGCAAAATATTCCCCATGGTTTGAATATATAGGTAAGCAACAGAATTTTCTGACACAGGTATAAAGCTGTTTTTTTTAATATGTAAGTTACATATCATAACAAATAATCACCCCTTGCATGAATTCATCATTCTATTAACGTTCACTGTTATTTAAATTGTAAGCATTGACTAACATATTTCAAAAGAAAACATACATGAATTTGATCCGAAGCAAAATTATGAATACTTTTGCAGAATACACAATAGCAAGATGAGACATTAGGGAAGCATCAAATTTAAGGAATATTTCCTGGAAGCCATAGTTTTGTTGAAAATTTATACAGGACATAGGGTGTGATTATCGAGTTTGATCACGAGCCTTCCATGAACTATGTCGATTCTAATGGGACAAATACGTTTATTTAAAGAACTGAAGCGAGTGTGGGTAAGCCTTATAAGTGGCTGTCCTAAATTTATCCCCCTTAGATAAAGTTAAAACTAACGATGTATAGATTATCGGGTTTTCTACATGAAACATTTGCCACTGGACGTAAAACAATCAACAAACAATCAATCTTACCTTGGCGTTTTTTTTAGTAAGTTTTTTGGTGCATATCACTTACGTTTTGTGGGCATGACTAAAACTAACTACTATTTTATTAAGGAAAAAGTAAGTCGCAGATTTTTTTATTCATGCCACTTATAGCTAAAAGGGCGGAGTTTCCTAAACTAAAGTGTTTATTAAGATAAATCTTAACTTAAGGTCCCTGCATACAATGATCACGATTTAAATTTTGTAAATCCACCAAGTTATTGTCTATGTGCCTTTCTTTATATCTAGAAACAACATTACACACCAGCTTACATCTCAGCTAATTAAATGCTGATGCTTGTTATATTCTAGATTGCCTTTATGTTAAACCACAGTTCATTGACAAACATACAAGTGTTACATACGGCAATCAGTTGCAGCAGTGCTTGCACTTTTGTGAAGACTATAAATACATCGGATTACAGGTTAGCTCATTATTTAGGGTATTATAAGTATAAATTGGAATGCAACTTACAATAAATAAATTTGGTGTGTTTACTGTCTTCTGATTGGTTAAAATTATTAGTTTTATTTTCAATGTTGTCAATTTTTATGGCGACACGCCCACTTCGCTGACGTTGTGTATTCATATGCCAACATGTGTGTACGTTGTAATTGTTAATATAAATAATATAAAAGTTCTTTGAGCTTTATCTGTTTGATAGAAATTTATTTATAATGCATGGCAATCATTTATTTTGAATTGATTGAACCAATTATTCAATGTGAAGAGTCAAAAATTAATTGTATGGTTCAATAAATTAAAAATAAATAATAGCCATTCATTAAATGTTGTACAAAACCATAGAAGCATTCACTTTTACATCTAAATAAGAAAAATTGTGTTTGTGACGCTAGTTCTCGAAATGCGCTTCTGGTGCTGGCAGCAGTAATATAGTTACCGTTCAATGTTTAGATAGTGAACTAATGCCTTACATAAACACATTCATGTACAATATGTCTTTAGCGTAGAAATGAATCTTGGGTGAATACAATCATGGTTCATATTTATGTTTAACATAAAACTATAGACAAAAGAACCGTGTGAGTTAAGCATTTTCCAGCGAATTCTAAGGATAGTATAGTGACATAACATACAATAGTTATGTTCTTCATTGTATACATTATAAAATAAGATTAAATCAGTGTTAAAGAAATGCGAAGATGTATATGATTAAGGGTCCAGGAAATGGCTAACATGAGTGCATTCCGTCGAGGGAAGAACAAAAAAAAAATTTGCTGACGTAAATTTACAGATCTAACATTGTTGAGCAAGTATTTAGACGAATAAGTAAAAATATACAATTATATAAATAAGTCTTAATTGAAAACAACGTTAAAGCTACATGTATGATTGCGTTAGTCACTGGTGACTGCAATCAATTATGGTGATTGCCAAAAAAACGGACCACCAGATGTAACAAAATGAATCTTAATTATTGATACCAAAAAGAAAACAACAAACTTGCAGAAAAGATGGTATACCGCAAATATGTGGCTCTAAATAAAGGCAACTACCGCTGTTCAAAACTCGTAAATCTATGGACAAAAAACAAAATTGGGGTAACAAACTAAAACTGAGGGAAACGCATTAAATATAAGAGGAGAACAACGACACAACATTAAAATGTAACATACACAGAAACGGACTAAGCATAGACAAAATCCGATGAGAATAACAAATAAACACAAAACCAAATACATGAATTTGGGATAGAAAAGTACCGTGACATGTCTTATAGTAATGTGAATTCATACTCAAATATAAGAGAAAACAAACGACACAACGGAAACACAACGTTAAAATGTTACACACACAGAAACGAACTATAATATAACAATGGCCATTTTTCTGACTTGGTACAGGACATTTTTAAAGGTAAAAATGGTGGGTTGAACCTGGTTTTGTGGCATGCCAAACCTCGCACTTTTATGGCAATGTTAAATATAACATTGAAATGACAACATAATATTACAGGACTACAATACAAATAAAATAGGAGAACGTATTAGACAAAGAAACACATGATTAATAGATAACAAAAGGCATCAGGTTTAAAATTCAATACGCCAAAAACGCGCCTCGTCCACACAAGACTCACTAGTGATGCCCAGATATAAAAGATCGAAAGTGAAAAAAAGTACAAAGTTGTACAGCACTGAAGATCAAAAGTTGAAAAAGGTTGTGTCAAATATGGCTAAATCTAAACCGGATTTCGATATTTAATGTCTCTTCAGTCATGTCTGGAATCGGAACGGTATTTGGAAAGCCATACCATTTTTTACCTTAATTAAGGATATACTCTTGATTTTTGAAGAGTCGAAATAGGATTATCTGATTATATAAATCCGTAGGCAAGATTCGATGAGATGACTCCATATTGTCTTCTTATAACACTTGGTTTTATCAAAACTATTAAAAATTAAAGAAACAACAGACACGGCTTTCTCTACCTCATTTTTAGACTTTCATCTCGAATTTGACATTAGCGGTCACCTCAATACCAGAATCTACTACAAGTAAGACCATATTAAGTGTGTAATCATAAATCCCTCCACCTTAGCAGCAATATACTAACACCACCTGCATATTTAATATACTTTGCCTAACTCATTCGGTATTCGACAGCTTGTAGCTGCCACACAGACTTTATAAAACATCACCAGTGTCTGAGCAGAAAGTTGATGGAGCAAGGTTATATCAAAGAACGTCTCGTTATGGTTTTTTTTTCAAAGTTCATTAGGAGATACCTATACCCTGTTGATATATATGCCTTATCAACTTTACTTTTAATACGTGATGATCTTGAAATAAATATTCTAGGAACTAACGTTGTTCATCATCTGAATTAAGTATAAAAGTTCTCGTTTCTTGTCTTTATATGTTTCTAACCTTTACTGTTTATCCATTTTTATACGCCCGTCAAAATTTTGACGGGACGTATTATGGTATACAAATGTCCGGTGTCCGTCCGTCTGTCCGTCCGTCTGTCCGTCCGTCCGTCCGTCTGTCCGGCGTAAACATATCGCACCGTTACTTGAGAACGACTTATCCAAATTTCATGAAACTTCATATAGTTGTTTCTTATGATGGTCAAATGATCTGTATACTTTTTGGTGAAAATAAGATTTAAACTTTTTGAGTTACGGCACTTTGTAACTAAAGGTGTCATACCACCAATTACTCCCTCAAATTTAGAACGTATGTGAAAGTAGGCCTACTCGGACAAAAAAAAGTGCATTTGATGTCATTGTTCACCTAAACTAACCAACAAATTTGCAGAAATGAAAGTTTTGTTGAAAGAGAAATATATTAAGACCATTTTGAGCCAAAATTTACCTGTCTATGAGTTTGCATTAAAAATTGAGGATTAATGCGCTCCATAGTATACTAATTTAAGATTTCCTGAAAACCAGGGGTTATTTTTAGTGGTACCTCCTTTCGGAAGCTCTCTGCTTTCTTATATGATTTTTAATGTATGTTGAAAATTGGCATACAGAAAGGTGACACCTGTACAATTCAGGATATACCTAGTTTCTATGAAGTTAAACTTAAGGTAAAATATTTAGAAAGCTGTGAAAATTGCAAAATTTGGTTGAACAGATAGGGACTTTTAATTGGTGGTATGACACCTAAAACAGGGGTGTGTTTTTTTTCACATGTCGCACCGTATCTCAAAAACGTTTCTTGATTATTGCTTAAAACTTTACACACTTCTTAGTTATATTAATTATAAATCTTAATATCTGTATACTTTTTGGTGATGATTCAAAATTTCATTTTTGAGTTTTTGAGTATTTTGTAAAAAAGGGGGAGGGTTTTTTTTACATGTCGCGCCGTATCTCAAAAACGATTTATGATTATTGCTTAAAACTTTACACACTTCTTTGTTATATTAATCTTAAGATCTGTATACTTTTTGGTGATGACTCAAAATTTTATTTTTGAGTTATTGAGTATTTTGTAAAAAAGGGGAGGTTTTTTTTTACATGTCGTGCCGTATCTCAAAAACAAACTGTACACACTTCTTTGTTATACTAATTTAAAGATCTGTATACTTTTTGGTTTGATTCAAAATTTTATTTAAGTGATATTTATAAAAAAAAAAACAGGGTTGGGGGGGGGGGGGGTTTCACATGTTCCGCCGTGACTCAAAAACAATAAATGGTTATTGCTTAAAACTTCCTCAGAAACTATTTATGATTATTGCATAAAACTTCCACACAAGACGTCGGGCGTATCATGCGCTCATGGCGCAGCTGTTTATTAATCATGCATTCAATTTGTATACTTATGACGTGGATCGATACATCCCGCATTTGGGTTATTGTCCTATGGTCAATTGGGAGTTTTTGTTTGTTTTTGTTTACCATGTACTTTGTCAAACAGCTATTTTGTGTTTCTTTGTTGGATCAATTATTTGTTTTTGCATATTTTTGGTGATTTAACCAATTACTTCTGCATGTTTTGCTAACACATTGTGTCATGCAAGTTGGAGTCTTAGTTAGTTTTAAAACCACATTTTCTACATAAGGAAATGTCTGTACCAACTTGTCCAAGTAAGGAATTATGAAAGTTGATTTCCATTCGTTAGACGTTTTCCAGCTTTTAATTTTGCAATTTTATAATTTATAAATTAATATAAAGGGGTTACCATTCTAATTTTTTCATTTAAATTCGGTATGTTTGGTATTTCACCTTTTTCAATCATAATATTCCTTGGGTTTGTTTTTAGCAAATAATTTCTACTTACGCACTTACTCAAAAAAATTCATGACTTTTCATTTTATTTTATTGAATTTACTAGCAAACCAATTGTTCCTGTTTGAGCCTTTCTAGTTTGAGTGATAACACAGTCAAATCAGCGTGCAGGGAGAAAGAGACATTCCATGGCGACAAGATCGCATACTGTTCATACCGTGTAAATGACAGCATTCATCAAAATGGTTTTGTTGTCTATAAAAAAGGTAAATACACATAGGCATATATATACAATAACCATTTTTAGACTCAAATTAGCATTTTAACTAATTTGACAATAAAACAAACATTTAAAAAAGACATCAAAAACATCAATACATTGACCGCAATGTAAAATTTATCTATAATTTCAATTTTCTTTTTTGATTTTGTAGGTCAGTGTGAGTCTTTATATAGACGAGTGCTAACATAACTTGTATAAAACCAAGGTTTTGACTGCTTTGTAAGAGAAGTTTAATATGAACAAACAAAATAAGCGTGTTAATGTCATTGAAAGCAAATCAACCCTTGATCTGGATGTTAACCCTCTCTACATGTATTTCATACCTGACCTGCGGACATGTGTTCAATATTTCTAATAAACGGACTGCTTACGACCAAGCCAAATATATGGACAGGTGTTCTCTTAATCGAATTCGACTTGAGGAAAGGTATGATTTTGATTGAATGATTAAGTTATTGATTGCTAACGTGGCGTCGTAGAATATGTAGTATGTTTAAGTAAATACTTTACTTTTGTTCAATATCGACCTGAATTCCACATGACGAGTCAATACAAGTACTACTCCATTTTATGAATAATAAGGTGATATATGGGAATGCCGAAAGTATACAAGTAACACCTATAATATGCTTTATATTCATTTGCTGATCGCCATGCTCTTGTTGCATGGGCAATATGTATAAATCGACGAGGTCGTCATTTTCGTGCCTATTATCTATTCTAACCATATTAAAAGAACAATAATAACAATTATTTAGTCTTTATTATCATTTTTTAAATGTAAACGTAGGTTTAATTAATATGCACTTTTCTTTCATAGTTGTTTCTAATTAACACCATTAGTTCATGCATTTACTATTTAAGAATTAAATGCTTCTTTTTGTAACTTCATTGGGGTGTAAAAGCGTTGACCGAGGTACACGGCGCACGGTCAACCGCTTTAACAACCCTATGGAGTAACAAAAAGAAGCATTCAAACTTATAATTACATTGTTTAGCTAAGATCATAACAACACGATTTTTATCAAGTTTTTATTTAACTTGCTTGTGCACTTTATTGTGGGACCTCGTATCATCATGAATGATAAATTTTATTGGATAATGAAGTTGATTAAGGAATAACGCGAGATTGCAATGTAGCCAATCAGAATAACGTATCATAATGTAACATGCATCTAATGTAATTATTGTTATCTGAATGAAGATATTTCTGCATTTCCGCGTTTTTGCGCCTGTCCCAAGTCAGGAGCCTCTGGCCTTTGTTAGTCTTTTATTATTTTTTATTTTAGTTTTTTGTGCACAATGTTGAGTTCAGTATGGGGTTCATTATCACTGAACTAATATATATATGTGTTAAGGGGCCAGCTGAAGGACGCCTCCGGGCTGGATTTTTTCGTTACATTGAAGACCTGTTGGTGACCTTCTGCTGTTGTCTGTTCTATGGTCGGATTGTTGTCTCTTTGACATGTTCCCCATTTCCATTCTCAATTTTATTTAAATCTATATACGTTCTGTGTGATACCGGTTGAGTATAAAAGTCGCGTTATACATATCCTTTTTTGTTTTCACTGAGACGAATGTTTGAGCTTTTGATTTTGCCAATAGATAAAAAAC
Source organism: Mytilus galloprovincialis (assembly GCA_037788925.1). Classification (NCBI taxonomy): domain Eukaryota; kingdom Metazoa; phylum Mollusca; class Bivalvia; order Mytilida; family Mytilidae; genus Mytilus; species Mytilus galloprovincialis. Next base: position 349,823 of record JAWDJN010000030.1, read on the forward strand.
ACTTTTAGGTTTGAATTTTCCTTTGAATTCAGTATGTTTTTACTCATGATATATTTCGTTTATTGAATGGATTTTAGGAATGTATGTCGTCTATATATTCATATTCCGTACACATCATTTGTCAGCTGCAATGGTCGAGGTAATGTTTGCACTTCTAGGTTAGTTCCTCGATCATCGTTTCTTTGTGTAATTGGTATATGAAATGAATGAATGTATCTTACAGATCCGAAAAAAACTCACATGTTATAACTCGTCGCGTTCAAATAAATCTGATTTGTAGTTTCTTGGTAGCGTCACGCAAATATTGTTAATCGAACATAACAGTCGGACGGATGCAAACGAGTTTGGTTATGATAGTGTATAGTTGATCTCATTTTAGATATGATAACAGTGATGAATACGTCTTGTACAACATGGAGCTATTTCTATAGTGAGATATAAGAGTTACCTGTCAGATGCAATGAATCTGAAAATGAAAACAAAATAACAACACTATAAGCATCAGCACCAGCAAGTTTAAGTAAACTGGAACATTGGGATAAACATCATCTATGCATTGCTATACAGTAGATGAAGAAAGCATATTGATATTTAAATCTGCTCGTTGGTCAAAATAATTGTGATAACTTCTAAGTGTATGAATAATTATCAGGTAGGAGTTAGGGAGTTTATCAACACTGAATATTACTTAAATCCACCAGCAAATTTATACATGTTATACATAATAATTATTTAAAATATATTTTGAAAACACTTGTTTGCAAAAAGTAAAAACTACATCATAAGAAAATTGTATATGACTTAACGACGAGTGATACTCACTATTACTATTTTCACTATCATTATTCAGGAAATATCAGTGGGACATTCAATGCTGGAAATTGTTTAAGTGTTTCAAATCATCACGACAAACTTGATAATTTTATAGCAAACCCGTGCGAGACAATGTTACATTCGTTCTGTAAAGGTCAGAATATGTTTATGAAACTGAGTCTGGTTTCCTTATATTTGTCAGCATTTTGTCAGTCAATGTTTACCGCCATACAATTTCTATATTGAGTGTAATTCTAAAGAAATGTATCTATTCTGATTTGAACGGTAAAATAAAAAGTATTTTAACAGTGAGTCATGATGTTATGTTTAGATACTAGTGCTGTATAAATGTTTTGCTTCTTTGTAACTATTTAGCTTTTTTAACTATAGTTTAAAATTAAACAAGAATACGAGACGTGTGTTTTGCATGTTTTTATACTTACCTTGTGATCATGATATGAGAACTTGTTTTAATGTTTATGACTTCTAGCATCTGCGTCATTTGATGTTGTTTATAAAAGCATTGTTATTATTTTTGATTACAATGTTTAGGTAAAATCAGTACATCCAAACATGACTGCATAAGCTCTTTCAAACAATGTATCCGATATAGGTTTGCTTCGTATAAAATGTACACAGAGTTGAAGAAACCGAATTTAGGAGACTTCTGGCTGGCTAACACTAGAAGATCAATAATCCACCGCTCTTCAGGTAGTTTTTTAGCTGTCTTTCTGATATTTAACTTTTTTTCTAAAACCTGTAAAAGATTATGTGAACATAAAAAAGAAGATGTGGTATGTGTGCCAACGAGACAACTCTTCAACTTAGTCACAATCACAATTTGCTAATAATAGGCCAAAGTACGGCCTTCAACACGACGCCTTGACTCGAACAGCAAGCTTTAAAGAAAGAGGTCCCAAAATGACTAGTGTAAATCAATACAAACCAGAAAACCAACGATATTATAAAAAAGAAGATGTGGTATGATTGCCAATGAGACAACTATCCACAAAAGACCAAAATGACACAGACATTAACAACTATAGGTCACCGTACGGCCTTCAACAATTGAACAAAGCCCATACCGCATAGTCAGCTATAATAGGCCCCGATAAGACAATGTAAAACAATTCAAACGAGAAAACTAACGGCCTTATTTATGTAAAAAAATGAACGAAAAACAAATTTGTAACACATAAACAAACGACAACCACTGAATTACAGGCTCCTGACTTGGGACAGGCACATACATAAATAATGTGGCGGGGTTAAACATGTTAGCGGGATCCCAACCCTCCCCTAACCAGGGACAGTGGTATAACAGTACAACATAAGAACGAACTATAAAAATCAGTTGAAAAAGGCTTAACTCATCAGATGGACAAAACTACAAGTAGACGTGGTCGGGTACTTATACATCCCAGCACAAAAAGACGCAATGAACAGATCTGAGAGTACTCGCAGTTATCACCTATATATATGTTAGACTCAGATCGGCGACTGGTCTCTAATCGCCGTCCGTTCCTTAAATCGACGTTCAATTCTGACGTCACATTCTCAAATCGACGTCCAACATTTTTGATCCTCTAATCGACGTCAAACTTGACGTCATGTATCGCCAAAACGACGTCCGATTGGTTGAAGTCTTCCCTTATCGATGTCCAATATTAATAAATAACAAAATAATAAATTACTGCACTTACACTTATACATGTACATGCATAGGATGTTGATTGATTTTGAAACTTTCAAATACGAATTAAAAGATGAATTTTGGTCTGATTTGAAAGGTTCATATAACGACTTAACTTTCAAACATTCTTTCCATCGATATATTGTTCAATCCTATTCATATTCATATTGACAAACGACATGTAAGTATAAGTAAATAAGAACCCAACGACAATGACAACAAAACGACATGCATATAGGGCAATAGCTGCGGAACCGTAGCTCATAGGTCCTTATGTTGTTTTTGACTATTTACGTTTTTCAACAAGGACAAACTAAAGATGTAATGCCAACTGTTTTGAGAGTATTACAATTTGGAATCTAAGATATTTTTTAGCAAAGTTTCACACCTGGAGTAGAACATATACAAAATAAATTTGCATTATGTTTAAAAACTATGTTGTGCTGGAACACCACTGTTCTAAGTTAGAGGAGTGTTAAGCGATAACAAACATGTTAAACCCAACCAAATATTTTATGTGCCTGTAGTTCATTGGTTGTCGTTGGTTTATGTCTGGCATATTTGTTTTTTTCGGTTTGTTTTGGTTTTTAGTTCCAACTGTTTTATATGTTTCATGTAATTAATTGCCGACTTTATCATTGTTGAAGGATATAAAATACGGCATGTCGGCTAAAAAAAGGGCAAAATGCGTTTGAATCTTTTCATAGACCCATAAGACGATCGTCGATTAGAAAATCTAAAAATTGGACGTCGATTAGATGAGCTACAAAAATGGACGTCGATTAGAGGGGTATACAATTGTCCGTCGAGTTGGAATCATATTTTATTGTGACGTCGGCTTTGGACGTCAATTCGAGGCACGAACGTCGATTAGAGACTGGACGTTGATCTGAGTCTTACATATATATAAACGATAAAACAAAAAAACAGTTATGAACCACACCAACAAACGACAAACACTGAACAACCGGCTCCTGACAAGGGAAAGGGGCATACACATGCAGTGGATTTGAACATTTTGACAGGCGCTAACCTGCACTCTAAGCTAAAACAGTTGTGCAACATTAAAACATAAAAATACACACTGTAAAATATCAATTGAAACATCTTACACTTATACAATGAACGAATTTAGCATCTTTGTTATTCATAGCATCCCAAATAGATTCTTAAACATCAACAGAACAAATTTTATACCCAATTAAATTTAGTTATCTTTTATGAATAGATGTCGCAAACTTCATTGGAGGTTTATGAGAGATTGAAATACAATAGAAAAATCAGAGACAGAGTTTTGGAGGTCAAACTGTGTTGTACAAGAATCTATAGAATACTATGGGATGCTATGAATAACAAAGAAACTAAATTCATTCACGTATGGACATCACAATACAGCAACTACCTACATAACAATCAATTGTATAATAATGATTTCATAATGAAAGTTTGAAGGATTAATTTGTCATCTTTCTTTTGGTACCTCATTTATAAAATTTAAAGAAGGATTAGAGGAATTACATCAGTTTAAAGTTGTCAAATTTGTTGAGTGAGGGTGAACAAATCTTTGTATTGTGCTACCTTAATACTCAACACCATTTAAACTTTTATTTTTATTCATACAGTTGCCGTGTCCTTTTCCGTTTAATATTCAATCAATATGGGTTGTTTTGAACTTAAAAGAATAGAATGATTTTTTTGCAGATATGTGCAAATTAAAATCAATTGTGTGACTTGCACCTATATTTAAGATGTGCTCATTATCAACATCCTATTCATGTTTTAAATATATTCAAATTCACTTCAAATCTACGAACGTGATTGTTCACAATACCCCTTTATTAATAGTTATCAAAGGTACCAGGATTATAATTTAATACGCCAGACGCGCGTTTCGTCTACATAAGACTCATCAGTGACGCTATGATCAAACTAGTTGTAAAGCCAAACAAGTACAAAGTTTTAGAGCTTGGAGAACCATAAATTCCCCAAAAGGTTGTCCTAAATACGGCTAAGGTAATCTTTTCCTCGGATAAGAAAATCCTTAGTGTTTCGAAAAATACAAAGTTTTGTAACAGGAAATTTATAAAATTGACCATATAATTGATATTGATGTCAACACCGAAGTACTGACTATTTGGGCCGGTGATACCCTCGGGGACGAAACGTCCACCAGCAGTGGCATCAATTAACAGGGATTTGCTCTTCAAGCAAAACAGTTGAGGTTATGTAAATACATTTGTTTTACTTTTTTGTTACTTTGGAATTTAATTAATGTTGCATAATGACATGCACAACGTTGACCATAGTAGATCTTTTGTCGGTTTGTTAATATTCAAATAAGCAGTTGTGGTATGATAGCCAATCAGACGACCCTCCACCAGAGAATAAATGACATAGAAGTAACTCCATATTTTTCCTTACCTGGTTGTGTTGTTTAATATTTTTTACTTTATCTGTTACTTAAGATCTTATCTATCTGAGGAAAAAGTGGTTGCATGTCAGTTTTACCCCGAGATGTCTCAAGTCTACAACCTCGTCACTGTTGTTGTATTAATATTAGTATTTATGTCCATTCAGACCCTGTTGATAATAACAGTATATAATTTTAAAAAAGTCGGACACTTTATTCAGTTTATCATGGAAAAGTACTGATAGTATGAAACCAAATAAAAAATAAAATTACTTAACCAATTTTGACCTGAAATGATCAATTCGGTCTGAACAGGTCTTGCGGATCCGGACACGTTCAATTATACTTATTCATTTTAGTCATGAAGCACTTTCGTGTGTGTGTTCTAGCAAATACTGTTAAAAAAAATGAGCATCACCTTTATCTTGGAACTGGAAACTATCTAATAATAAAAAAAAAAACGTCTTCTGTGAACGGAAATCAACGAAAATCGACAACACAGAGAAGAATTTTTGTTGTTGTCCATACTGGAATAATCAATCATGGCAAATCCAATGTGCAATAAATTTTGCATCTTACACATAAAGTAGACATCAATATTGATATATAACTCGTTAGATCAATTTAAATGTATTAAAATATCCAAAGATAAACTGTATTATGTAAACTTAAGAAGCTTAGACAGGGCTATGAACCAATCAAATTAAGGTCATCATTCAAGAAATTGTACGGTCGCCATCATGAGCTGATTGGCCATTATGACAAAAGTGGGTCAGAAATCATATCTGATATTCTTCCTCAGTCATAAGAAATTTTTATCATTACCGAACTGAACAAAGAAATAACACGACGGGTGCCGTATACGGCGCAGGAAATGTTTACCATTCCGGAGCACCTGATTTCACTCCCGGTTTTTAATGGAGTTCGTGTTGTTTCTTAATTATTATTTATAACTGTTGATGTAAATGTCCTTTGGTTTTGTGAGTCTTTGTTTACTCCTTGGTTTTGATTGTAATTGTCTTCTAATGCGTATAAACTTGTTTTTTTAAATCTCTTGGTTAGTTTATAGTGTTATCAAGGTTATCTGGAGACCTTCGTATCACCTGTGTTGAACAAAGCTAGAACAGAACAGAAATAAAATATGCGATCACATATACAATCAAAAGGAAAAATCAAAAAAATCTCATCATATATTGTTAAATCTCATTATATACAGATGCAGAACCAAAATATTGTATTGCTGTGACCATCCAAAAAGGCAATCATGAAGTATTAATATATGCCAGGCCATGCACCGAAGAACTACCAGTCGTGTGTTCTGTCACAGATATACCATCTTCAGACAGAAGTAAATTCCGTATGTCATTTACTGTAAAATAAATGAATTCGATTTTCAATTGTTAGATTACCTATATTTACTATAGATAAATTAATCTAAAAGACACAATGTTATAAATTATCCCTGTAAGTCATTTTGCTGCCTTCCAATAAACGGATTAAGCGTGTGCAATGATGACAGGTCAATTAAACAAAAAATGGAAATGTTTTTACCTAGAAAGGCGTTGCCAGTTATTATATCCGTATGTTGTATTTACATTAAATGTAAGTTCATGCATCTTGCTTGCCAATTAACAAAAGGTACTTACATGATTTCCACACCGAAAGACAATATACATTGAATGTTTGACACTTTGTTTGCTCATAACCTAATAGTTAATAGTAATACTTATCACATGAAGATGCGATGTGTCAATGATAAATCACCCCGATCGCCAGAGGTCAGACGGTGATCTCACACTGAAACACCAAGTTCAAATGGCAAACTATGTTACATCCAAGGTGTTCTAGGTTAATCATAACAAAACATCTGAGGTTCATAACATCTAGTATATAACGCCAAACTTATTATAATGTCTTTAATATTACTATTAAGTATATACTATTTATGAATCCACAACATAATGTTTAAATATATTGAATAATCAGAGAGTTAATATAAAGTCGACATAGTGTAGCGATACGATTTAAGAAAGAAAAATAAGGACTCTAGAGTCGATATGTTGAAGTTCATGACTTCGAGTCCCAGCATAGACACATGATTTTTTGATAGTTAGTCTTTTCGGTATGAATATTTTTATTTTATTGTGGATTTTACATTCCCGCCAAAATATTACAGACCAAAGAAAATCATGCAGAACAACGATAGCTAAGCTAGGGTGATCTGGTGAATCCACCTCGATAGAACAAGAAACTGGGACGTATCTTTTGAACATATTTAGGATATTTGTTTTATTATGAATATCAGAATGAGTATCAATGTTATACCGGTTATTTAAATTTTTATTTTGACACCAGTTTATATTACTTACAAAATTAACCAACACAATAACAAAGCGAATAATTATATACATTTCAGATATACTACTGATTGTACTGATTATAGCAGCAGTTTTTCTAGTTGCAATTATTATTGCAGTAATAGTTTTATACAAAAGGTTTGTTTATATGTTCACTTGGCTATTGACTAGATGGCACTGTCAGCGTGTATTCTTATGTAAAGAAAGATATCGCATGTTAAGATTATTGTATTAATTTTCGAATTGAATGGTTAAAAATTGGCTTAAGCAAACATTCTTCTTGAGTTAAGTTGTTTCAAAGGTTGTATTTGGCATTATTTGGTGCTTTTTTTCCATCTAATTACACCTTATTTAAGAATCCTGGTTTTTGATTGGTTAATGGCCAGTGTATTTTTCACCAATTTACTATTATCAAATGAATATCGTTCATTTTTTAACGCCACCGGGGTATATGCAAAAATGATATGCCTTTTTTACCCTCTCAGCCGTGGTATTGCCAAAAAATACTCTATCCGACTGGACGCTTGTAACGTCACGATCATCAATGCGTTTTTGAACGTTAACCTTCGGTGTAATTAAACAGATATAGAATGTTGTTGAGGGGTATTTGCGAAAAGTACCAGTATTGAGAATGAAGTCCCCTCGCCGTACGGCTCGTGAAATTTAACATTCTCTTGACTGGTATTTTTCGCAAATACCCCTCCTTAACATGATATATCTGTTTACAATATGTATCAATAACAGTAATATTTAAATGTTATTATCCTAGTATTATGATATTTTATGAGCTATCAACCTTAAAATCGACATCTCAATTATGTAAGCCTTAGCTACATGATGTTTACTAGGTTTCACGTGGATTATACAATTTTTTATTTCATGACGCATTGTTTCTAGAAGTTCGGAATTGACATTTTTCTTTCATCTAGATTTAAAATGTTAATAACCTATATATGTATTATTTCGAAGATCTATGAATAAAAGAATTGAATCCTGTTTTTTGTTTCTTTTTAATAATTCGAAATAATAGAACTTACTATCACATTCCCCCACCCCCAATCTAACAAAATGTGCTTCGGTCAACGCTTAAAACCCCAATACAATTATTAAAAGAAGCCCTAATTTCTTAAATATTTCCTTTCATTAATCTAGGTGAATATAATGATTTTTTTGGTATATTACAAACTCGTCAGGTTCATGTTATTTTTAAATTATTATTATTATTACACTTTAAACTAAATTGACTAAAACACAACTCTGCATGTACCAAAATATTTGGTACATCATCCGAAAACAGACATATCAGACATTGTTTTTCCTCAATCAAAGCCCATATTTCTAGTCTGCATTCATCTGTTCGATTTTTGAGCTTTTTGGGTAATATCAAACCTGCAACGTCTGAGCATGACTGATAAAACAATAATTTTCGAATAGTGGATCTGGTGAAGATGAAATGGTACATGTGTATCGTTGATATCTTTCCATGGTATACATTTAATTTTTATATGTTTTAATCCATGTTGCTTGTAACTCGACTCCTTGTTCTTTTATCAGACGGAACTCATTGAGATCTAGACATCGCCCATCGGTTGTTCCAAGCAATGAAGTAACATACGCGCAGGTGAACAAGCCAACAAAAGAGAAAACACCTATCCATGCTGGCGACACGACTAGAAACAACACAGCAGACGATACCTATGATCATATGGAACATCATCGACTAAGTCAGAATCCGATTCCAACTGAGAGTAACTATGATACCATGCAGTCTGTTGGAAAAGGAGAATTGGAAAACGACTATGATGTTACAAGTGGAACAGACAGACTACGAAAAATTGTCGTTGATGATATTGCAGAATATAGTCATGCGGAGGCTGTTAATCAAGAAACAAAAGATGTAGCGATGTAAGAAAACGTTCTTTACTGAGAAATGCACATGAATACTGTGTGTTTTACAGTAATTATATAATTTAGCAGGAGTCAAACGTTTATCAATTTGAGTTCTTTTATATTACTTGTCCGTGAAATGGTATGCAAATATTATTGCTTTGCTATTTTAAGATAATAGAGGTGAGTCTTTTTTTTTATTGGCTTTGTGTATTCAAAATATTTTTGTTAAATATCAATGTAAGTGATGTATGTTGATTAGTGAAAATGACTATGGATCATGCAAGTATTTCTTATTCCAGGCAGAGATTACCTTAGCCGTATTTGGCACAACTTTTTGGAATTTTGGATCCTCAATGCTCTTCAACTTTGTACTTGTTTGGCTTTATAAATATTTTGATATGAGCGTCACTGATGAGTCTTATGTAGACGAAACGCGCGTCTGGCGTACTAAATTATAATCCTGGTACCTTTGATAACTATTTACACCACTGGGTCGATGCCACTGATGGTGGACGTTTCGTCCCCGAGGGTATCACCAGCCCAGTAGTCAACACTTCGGTGTTGACATGAATATCAATAATGTGTTCATTTTTATAAATTTCCTGTTTACCAAACTTTGAAATTTTTGAAAAACTAAGGATTTTCTTATTCCAGGCATAGATTACCTTAGCCGTATTTGGCACAACTTTTTGGAATTATGGATCCTCAATGCTCTTCAACTTTGTACTTGTTTGGATTTATAAATATTTTGATATGAGCGTCACTGATGAGTCTTATGTAGACGAAACGCGCGTCTGGCGTACTAAATTATAATCCTGGTACCTTTGATGACTATTTGTGCGTCACGTATAATAAAATATGCAAAAGATTTCGTTAGACCCATCCATAAATATATTTAGGTATAACATAATCGCACAAATAAACCCTGACCATTTTACTGTAATGAACATATACATAAACTTTAATTGTTTTCCCAAAAATATATACATTTTAAAATTGAAACGCCTCAAAATACATTAGTTCATTCACCATTGTATAAAGAGAAATAGGTGTGTTTTTTTTTAAATGCAAACTTTATTTTAGAAATTTGCATTTTATTCTAATGATTTCATAATCATGTATACATGTATATTAGTTTTTGCCAGATTTAGCTTTCTGTGGATTGTTTACAATTTGTGATTCATGAGTTTGTTGTTTGTCTGTTCATTTGTTTGTATGATCTTTTAATGTTTTATTTTTCTTCTTTTTTCCTTGGAGTGGAGGGGTATCCATATTATATATATGTTGTAATCAGTATGTTAGTGATTCAGAACATTATTTCACATACATATGAACGGTCATCGTAGTGGCTATGAAGGCAAGTTACATCTTTCTGTTAGTCAATATTTCAGTTTCTTGCACAAATCTCAATCGACTGACTATTGCCTTCATAGCCCAAAATATTGCTTATATCAGGGAGGAGTGAAACTCTTCAGAAACATTATCGATCAGATAATAAAAAACGTTGGCAGCAAATGGGATCAATAAAACCTGTGGTTCAAATTGCCCGATGTATAAATACGCCTTGCTATTTATTTTTTATGTATAAATACGCAGTGCTATTCATTTTGAATGTATGAATACGCAGTGCTATTCATTTTTTTTTATAAATACGCAGTGCTATTCATTTTTTTTATGTATAAATACGCAGTGCTATTCATGTAAAAATACATAACCGCTGTTGTAATTACTTAGCTATCGTCAATTTAGAAATTTAAGATATAGACTGCAATGTACCTTTTCATATTGCACATATCATGTTGAGCAAAATCAGAATAGATTAATATGAACCATTTGATAATAAACATTATCATACTGGTAAGGATATATGTTATTCCTTATATATAGATACAAACATACTTATAATAAATGAATTCTTTTTTTATTTTGTAATATTGCTGTTTTGTACATTTTTTATGCATATATATGTAATATGTATATACAAGATGTAGAAGCCGTAAAGTGATAGCAACAGACACACCGCTCCCACATTTAGATAATTAGTGTACTGACAAACCAATACAGTTATTGGCAATGCCTTTACAAAAATAGAAATGTTCTTTTTACCTCTGGATTAAAAATATAAATAAGAAGATGTTGTATGATAGTCAATGGTATAATTCTCCAGAGACCAAATGACACGGAAATTAGCAGTTATGGGTCACCGTACGGCCTCAAGCAATGAGCACAGCACATACCGTATAGATAGCTTTATTAGTTATGAAATGACAATTCAAACGAGAAAACTAACGGCCTCATTTATGTACAAATATGTAACACATCACCAAACGACAACCACTGAAAAAGGCTCCTGATTTGGGACAGGCACAAACATACAGAATGTGGCGGTGTTAAACGTGTTAGCGGGATCCCAAACCTTCCCTAACCTGACACCAACTATAAAATATGTTGAAAAGGCATCACCAGATGGATAAAAATAGAAAATAAATCTAACAAAAACACAGAGTGGACGTGACCGGGAACTTATATATCCAAACAAAAACAAAAACAATAAATATTGCCCTGAGAGTACTCGCAGTTACTGACAGCTAGTTAAAAGCCATTAACAACTGAAAAAAATTAATCATGCATCTAAAATTAAAAACTAAAACAAAGGTGACTTTATTGAGATGCATACAGTGTATCATAATATTATTTCTTAACTATTAGGATGTGCAACCATCAGATCTATATATGTATGTGAGTCTGTGGAATTTGGAAATTAATTACATTTGATGTAATAAACAGAATAATGCATAAAAACTGTAGGCAAAATTAATGGTATTTGATGTTTTTTAGACATAACATGCTGTAAAATATATTATTAAATACCTTTTATTTATGTGCTGTTATTTCCAAACATTATGTGTACCAATATGCTTAAGGACGAGCGCTTTTAATAGCGCATTGGTAATGTTAGACGTACTTGGTCAGTAGTAAGCTGTATAAGGAATGGAAAAGAGAATATTGAGTTGGTAGAAGCAAATGCTATTTGCTTTTACCGGAACAGGACATAGAAAACTAATCATATGTGATTTACATTCTGGTAAAAACATATATTCACCAATCAATTGCTTATACATTTTCTGTAATTAATGCAGGTCGAAGTTTGTCTATTTTTTTTTATTTTATTCATATTAGTTTCCTTTTTCATTGCAATACTAATGTCATAATATTGTATAAATAGGATATTTTTGATAATTTGATTTGTATACTGTATTGTATCAAGGGTTGAACCAGCTTGTAATTTACTCACAGTTCAAGTAAATAAAGAATTTGAAATTAATACTGCATCTTTATTTTGAGTATTTTATGTATTTATATATGGCATTCGAATTTGAACTTTGAATATTGTTTTCTCCTTCAAAATATGCAGAGGTCAACATATACAATACTACCTTATAAATAACCTTCTTGGATATGTCCTGTCGAGTATGGGCCTTTCAAAAACATATAAGTTTTTCCTTTGAAACAGTACTTCTCATGTTTTAGTTTGTACCTCGTAGAATTTAGGAAAATAATCGATTAATCTTGGGTTAACGTGAATCAAAAATATACAACAGAGATCATTCCAAAATTATGCATACTACACATTGTCACAAATATATGACCGTACAACCGATCACGCTTACAACAAACATTGGACCAGACGATTGTGACAGAGACAAACTAAATGAACATCAAATGGTTCGGTAGTCTGTTTTGGTACAGGGACATACTGCTCTGATGATAAACCAGTTTCAAATGCACACATATTTCCGCTTTGACATTAAGAGCATCACACATAACATTGTTTGACATAAAATTTGCCAATATCAAGAGAATGACCTCTTACCTCAAATTTGGACGTTACATACATTTACATGTTGTTGTTAACTTCGGAAAGCAGGATCAAATTGGGCACGCTATAAAATAATGCAACTTAATTGTCATATGTTGTTTGGAATAATTACCTTTTTCTTAATGATTAAAACAAATAATCAAAATACTTATCTACCCTCGATATTTAAATTCTAAAATTTTAAAATTGTAAAGTTTGTCGCCGTACCGGTTGATTGTAAAAAGCCAACATGAACATAAACATGACTGCTTGGCGGATAGTCATCTTGGATTGCATCAATACATATCACTGAAGAAACAAGATTACATGCATACTTTCAAAGAACTAAATTGTGAAACCTTTAGTTATTATACGACTCTTTGCTTGATTGTACTGCTGTTGCAGATATTGCTATTGAATTCTTTCATTTCATATATACTCGACTCAAGCTCACAATACGTTTTAAAAAAATCTGAACCTTCTTAGTAATAAAGTGTAATGTATTCGATTCGCGCCATTCTTAGGTAAGAACATAGTTGTCAAATCGCCAGGACGAGGCTAAACTGGGCATGCATTGTAAACAAACAGTATGGTATGTCCGTACTGCAGCACCTATCATCTATTACTTTTAAACATAACTTTAAATCATAATGTACATTGTCATTTTATGTTGTTCTCTCTTCCAAAATATGCAGAGGGCAACAAATACAATATCACAATAAAAACAGTTATCCTCAATTTTTGTTTATAAATGCATTATAAACAAAATTTAGCGTGCAGCACATGTAAAACAGGCACACTTGTTGAATATGTCTTTTTCAAGTGCTCTACATGAATTATTTAAATAAATATACTTGTGCAAATACACTCAATTACAGATACCAAGATTACAATTACGTACGTCAGATGCGCATTTTGTCTACAAAATGTGTCAGTGTCGCTCGAATATAAAAAAGAATTGTCGCCAAAACAATTACGAGTTTAAAGAACATTGATGACTCAAAGTTCTAGAGGGTTTGTTAAATACAGCCTGAGCGAAGTTAATCGTCATATATAATTTATTACTGGGAAGAAGTATTCGAAAAATTCAAACTATAGTAAACAGTGTCTTTATCATTGATTCCATAACCGATTATAATACATGCCAACACAGACATGCTGACTACTGGGCTAGTAATACCTTCAAGCAGGAAACCTCAACCAGCAGTGGTGTCGATCCAGTGGTTGTAGACAAACGCATAATTCGTACTAGGATTAATATTTTGTAGTACATTCATAAATTACGAAGTTGTAAGAGCATCGAGGACTCACAATTCCGAAATATGTATGATAAAATATTTTTAGGTATGAAATCTGTACGTTTAGCAGCATGTGTTTTGTGTCTATTTGTCGTTTTTGGTAAATTACGAAAGCTTCCATACAAAAACAAAAGTAATGTATCTTCTTAATGAAAAATAACTTTTACATGTCAAACGTTATAGACAAATCAGCTAACAAATACTCACTAATTCAATGTAATTACGCAAAAAAGAACATAGGTATGTATAGAAATACCCGGCCTCCAATGGTTTATTTCTTTTCTAATACAACACAGTTTGCAATTCTTATTTTGATCGAACGCTCTTTATGGAGGGAAAGGACAACTTTCGATTTCGTTGAATTTCCACCATCAATCTTGGTTTCAAGGTGGTACCTAAGACTACAGGGAGATAACTCTGTAAAATAAGCTGAACCTTTAAATTATGTTGTGATATTAAGAGAATATAACGCTTCTCAATTATCAAAAATTATCAAAATTATCAAAAACTGCTATATAACCAGTGTAAGTTGTCTGATGAAATAGTTGGTTCAATTTTTTTGTAATTTTTATATTTTTGTCAAAGGGTCAAAGTAAATACTGTGTCAAAATTTCAGGAAAATCAAACAGCCAAATTAAATTTAGGGGAAGTGTTGGGTACCACCTTAATGAACATTTATTCGTACGTTAAGGAGAGTTGTCATATCCGATCTTATGTTGATCTATTAGTTGATAAAATACGATAAAGCTATTTTGCATGAATTATTTGGCAAATTTTAATTCTTAGGCCACACCAATTTGATCCCTTGTTCGACGGACCCGCCCGCACCTATTTTTTTCAAAACAGAATTTCTTTATTTTTTTTATATTCCCGCTTCCCGCATCTGGAATTGTAATCATGTCCATTTCCCGTACCGTTTTTTTTTGTTGTTGTAAATATACTAAAAAGATATCACCTTTGTTAAATCACAGTCTAACCTGTATATAACGATTTTAAACATAAAAGCACCCCACCACACTGTGTAAATATCTGTGAGAATATTTGTTTCAGCATGAAACCTTGAGTGCTCCGATAAAAAGCAGCGGGTATTTCCGTGAAGAACAAAAAATTGGTTTCTTTCCCCCTTACTTATATTCCCTATCAAAAAATGTTCGTTGTTAGAATAAAGTACAAAGAACTTCTGAAGGATTTGCCTTCAACTGCAATTATATTGTATGCTGGCGAAACAAAACTATCCATAGCCGCTGCATGTTTATGCACCTGTCCTGATTGATTCAGGAGCATGTCGTTCAGCAGTTATCGTTTGTTGATGTTGTTCATTGGTATTTTCCCGTTTGAATATATAAATTAGATCGTTGGTTTTCCGGTTCGAATTGTGTACGCTAATAATTTTGGGGTCCTGTATAGCTTGCTGTTTGGTCTGTATCAAAGTCCTGTGAAAAATGCCGTACTTTGACCTGTGTTTGTTATTATCAGGTTGAGAACAACCCTCCCTCAGACAAGGGGTCATTTTACTGATGTAGAAAAGAAAATAGAAATACCAAGGATTTGTATAGTTCTTCTATACAAAACCTTTGAACACTTAGCATTTTGTACTCAAAAAGAGGAGAGTTACATCATATTTTAAACAAATTTTTCTAAAAGAGGGGTCCACTTAATTTGAATAATAATAAACTGTTTAAGTAAATGTGTTAACTTGGTTAAAGTCCAGGAATATTACTAAATTCTTGGACATGTTTTGACCATTTAATACCAAATAGATAATATAGTTTTATGAGAAAATTTGAGCCCTTTTGTACAAACAAATATATTATAACTTATATTGATCCCTCATAAAACATGTAAAAGGAATATTTATAACATTAAGGGGTTGCCCCCAAACTGATTATGATTTGGATGGAGAATTGTCTCATTGTCAGTCACACATACATAGACCAGATTAAATTATTTCTTGGTGAACAGGGAAAAAATACTTCAGAAATTAAAGAAATGTCAAAGTACAAGTGATAAATCAAGTTTTAATATTGTCAAAACCTATTATTTTATGTTTACAAAAAAAAAATATAATCGCTCGCCTTTACTTTTCAGGCTTCGCCTCAAAAATTTGCAAATTAAATATTTTTTTATTAAAATTTTCAAATCGCTCGCTCGCCCCAAATTTTGGAGTCCAAAAATCCGTAGAACAAGAAATTAAATTGGTGTGGCCTTATAATTGATATTTAGCACTGCTATCATTGGGAATTTCGGCTACATGTAAGTACTTAGGGAACAAATATTAGTTATAGTTTATCCTGCATAATGACAATCACAAAGACGCTTGATGAACTTTCATAGAGCAGAGATACAAGCGATCCCCTCGATATCTGGTAAATCATGTCACAAAGAAGCACACAAAGTTAACGTACCTTTTTGACAAAGAACTTCAAAGTGGTCTATTGTTTGCTGCATCCATACTAGAACAGCTTTAAATACTGCTATATTGACGTAAAAAAACGGAAGAAAAATGACTAATCTAATTCTTAACCTATTTAAAATAACATACTTATATAGGGTTGTTTGAAGTTAAGTGATTATGAACATTTAAAAAAAGATGGCTTCTAACTAATTCGTATCCTAGTTTATATATCCTATTTATGTTTGAGACATTCATATTCGTGAGTTTTCCAATGCAATGCTTGTGTCACAAATTTAAAAATAGTTGAACGTTCAGTGACGTCATGTTCACAGACTGGCCTCGGTTAACGCATTACAAAAACAAACGACGTAGCAGCTGACATACAATCTATATAGAATAATGATGTTTTTGTTTTTATTTTGACTCTTGGGCTTGACTCATCCATTTATAAATTAACGCGAAAACTCTTAAGCACGTGGTGTGAGCTACACAGATGCACATCGTCATTGCCCAATATTTTCGATTATCACGTCCTGTTCATGCACTTATTATTAGATAGTAAGATCAAAGCCAAAATGTACAAACTGCCGATAAACTAATATGTTCCCAATGATTTCATTTTTAGCCATGGCGTTGTAAGTTTATTTTCGATTTATGAGTTTGACTGGTATCGTTCGTCCCTTTTTTTTTCCAAGGGTGTGTACGAAAAGAGTTGGAAGGACCTTATATTACAATAATAAATTTAATTGATTGTAAATTTGCCAAACTTTTTTATTTTCAACGGCATGGATAAACATTTAAATTAACGTCAAAGGGGTACGAGTGCAAGACCATAATAATGATAAGCTAGGTGAATCATTGTTGCTTATGTTCTCTTCTTTCTTGTTTTCATAAAATAAATCATTTTGAATGAATTACATACAAGACTATCAAGAAAAACCGAAGAAAATGAATTTTGAGGCAAACAGATACAGAATAATTGTAATGGGCATGCTATCTTTGTTATCAAAAGGTAAGTTTTGAAAAGCTTTTGAATTAACGTTTAGGTAAGAGTACGTAAATGTCTTATATATATATGCGTTTTAAGAATTGAGTAAATGAATGTAACACTGGCTACAGGGTATAGGGGGAGGGTTGAGATCTCACAAACATGTTTAACCCCGTCTCATTTTTGCGCCTGTCCCAAGTCAGGAGCCTCTGGCCTTTGTTAGTCTTGTGTTATTTTAATTTTAGTTTCTTGTGTACAATTTGGAAATTAGTATGGCGTTCATTATCACTGAACTAGTATATATTTGTTTAGGGGCCAGTTGAAGGACGTCTCCGGGTGCGGGAATTTTTCGCTACATTGAAGACCTGTTAGTGACCTTCTGCTGTTGTTTTTTTCTATGGTCGGGTTGTTGTCTCTTTGGCACATTCCCCATTTCCATTCTCAATTTTATTTGTATATATATATATATATATTCCTGGGTTTTTTTTCCGAAAGCATATTTTTTTTAAACATGCTATAGCAAAACAAAAACAAAATATATGCAATCATATGACAATTGGTAGACAGCAGAGAACAATATAAAATAGAAGAAACAAACTACAACAGCAAAACGAATTATCAAAGATACCATTGTAACTAATACGATAAACAAACATTCTTACAAGCATTCATTCAAACATGAAACTCTTTTTGCAAGATGTGGTTTGATATTCAATAAGACAAATCTGCACAAGAAACCAAATGACACAGCGACTAACAACTACAGGCCTTCAATAATGAGCAAAGCCCATACCGCATAGTCAAATATAAAAGGCCCCGAAATGAAAAATGAAGAACAATTCAAAAGAAAAACTGACGACCTTACTAATGTACAAAAAAAGCTTAACAACACACATGTTACATATCAATAAATGACAACAACTGAATTACAGGTTCCTGGATTGGGACGGACACATACATACAGAATGTGACGGGGTGAATTTTCTCGCTACTAAACTCATTGTTGCATGTACACAAACAATCCGTCAAAAAAAATTTGTTAAATAATTACGTCTACATAATAAGCATAATTCGTATAGCAGGTATCCCCGAAAATTTTTTCGAAAGTACTGATGAAGAAGTTCTTAAATTTTCTAATGATGTGCTTAATTCTCAGTTAGAACCTGGTGAAATTGACAGATCACACAGAGTAGGTCCACCGCGATCTAATGATAGTAAGCAAAAGCCTCGAGAAATTATTGTTAGGTTTGTGTCGTACAAAAGCAGATAAAAACTCTTAAAATGCAAAAAAACAATGCACGAATTCAACAAGAGTATTGGTACAAACTACCTAATGTATGAAGACCTTACACGCAAGCGATCTGAACTAGCCTATAATGCACGTTGGCTCAAAAATAACAACTTCATAAAAGAAACCTGGACCTTTGATGGGAAAGTTTTTATTAAAATGCCAGACGACCGCATTTTTTTATGCACTAGACCATCAGATTTTCCGACTGCATTTCAACAACATCTTCCTATCAACAATAAACCCTCAAAACCAGATGATAACAAAACAGGCAAACGACCATCCAGTTATGCTAAAGCGGTTAAAACCAATAAACAGTCATCAGAGTCACCATCAGTACCAATATCATCACAAACGTACCAGTCGACTATCCTAGAGGAAACATCTGTCAAATCATCATCTGCCTCTAATGAACCAACCTTAGAATCAGGGGATACTTAACAGTTCGTAATTTAAAATTTGATTAATTAATAACCATGTGCTGGTTGATATCTTATTTGTAAACATTAACACGTGTTTAAAAGCACATGGCTCTATTTATAGTCTAACTAAATATTGACAAGGTCACACTGGTCTATCTGATTTCCATATCTAGCAATATAGCTATAATTATAAGTTACTACTATTGCCTACAGCTGTGTCTTACTTCAACAGTAACACACCTTTTTTATATTTCTTTATCTTGTGTATTAATACTTGTATATATGTTACATTTGACAAGAATGATATTATTTTGTGTAATTTTGGTGCATTACAACCTATGTTTTGGTACTTTAGTTGTTGGTTCTTATGCTTATATATTTGTTTACTTCCTGAAAATGAGGACACTACCAAATATACTTTTGATTTTTGACACATACGATTAAATAATGATCACTATTAAGTGTATGAACGTTATTGGTAAGTGTCCCTCTGGCTCATCATTTGACTGTATCAATCACCTTAAGTTTTATATAATGTATAAACTTATTTTCCTGTTT
Organism: Mytilus galloprovincialis; assembly: GCA_037788925.1. Lineage (NCBI taxonomy): Eukaryota > Metazoa > Mollusca > Bivalvia > Mytilida > Mytilidae > Mytilus > Mytilus galloprovincialis. The sequence goes on from JAWDJN010000030.1 coordinate 369,794, forward strand.
TTTGTCACCAGTGAATTCGAAGTTATTATCAACTTACATTTTTCACATCTTTTGTCAATACTCCTTGTACGGTATGGTATTGAGCGGAACCCAGGTGCACATCGCTCAACAGATTTACGTAATATTAAAATAGTTCACAATAATGTATGTAGCTTACCACCTAAGGTAGATTTGATTGAATGTGAACTAGGTACATATGATATTATTGCTCTTTCTGAATCCCATCTTGATGATAGCATATCTAATGAATCAATAGCCTTAGCTGGTTTTCAAAAGCCTATTAGATTAGATAGAACACGAGCAGGCGGGGGTGTCATAAGTTATGATAAAAATTATTTATACTATGAAGAACTACCTGAATTGGCAAAGCCAGGTTTGGAATTATTGTGGTTGAAAATCTCAACCCAACATTGTCATTTTAACTTGGTGTTTTTTACAGACCCCCAAATTCTCGTGTGAAACTATGGGATTATTTTTATGATTCTGTGTCGAAAGCTTTAGATAAAAACTCGCCTGTTTTTCTGACTGGTGATTTCAATGTAGATATGCTATCAAGCAATAATATGCCATGTAGAAGTACCGGTAGTAACAATTTGAGAAACATTTTGCAACGCTTGAATATGTACATTCTTGTCTTTGAAAAGACAAACTTTACTACTGATACAGGCACATGTATTGATTTATTCTTGACAAACAACAAAAGTTGTGTAAAGTCAGTTGATATATTGTCACCGTTTTGTAGTACTCATGCACCTGTGTGTGCAGAGGTTAATTTTAAAGTGAATAAAGAATATACATACAAACGTACAATTAGAAAATATGAAAATGCTAATTATAAAGATTGTGTGAGTGACTTAAACAATATTGATTGGAATGAACATTTTTATTCATGTGATAATATAAATGACATGTATTCTCAATTTTTAAATATTTATTCAACAAATGTGAATAAATATATACCAACTAAAGTTGTTACTATACGTCCAGCTGACAAACCGTTCATGAATTCCACTATCCGTAGGAAAATGAGACAAAGAAATAGAATTCATTACAAAGCTAAAAATACTAATAATTGTATTCATTGGCAAAAATTTAGAGAATTACGTAATGAGGTGATTGATTTGGTTAGACAATCAAAAGAGCAATATAAACAAAAACTTACAAAAGAAATTACTGACAAAAATATACCACCAGGAAAGTGGTGGAGGATTGTAAAATCTATTTCTAAATTATCAAAGTCTCGTGAACCTACACCTTTTCTGAAATCTGAAGGTCAAATATTTTTACATCCAGTAAATAAAGCTGAACTCTTAAACTCTCATTTTTCAAATATTTCTAAAATTGATGTTGAGCCTGAACTTCCAAATAATGTACCAGACCCATCATTTAAAATGGAGGAAATAATTATTACAGAAGAAGAAGTTCTTGATCAATTAAAAAACTTAAATTGTAATAAACCTTCTGGTCCTGATGGTGTTTCACCTAGAATTTTGAAAGAAATTAAATCTGGTATTGTAAAACCACTTACTTTGTTATTCAATTTTTCACTAAAACTCAAAAGGGTTCCATGTGCATGGAAACTTTCCCATGTCACTCCTATTTTTAAGGGAAAGGGAAGTTGTCATGATCCAGTTAATTACCGACCTATTTCGCTTACAAGTATCATATCCAAAATTATGGAGAAAATTTTATTCAAGCATTTGTTTAATTACATGAAAGATCACAATTTACTATGTTAATTTCAATCTGGTTTTCAACCAGGTGATAGTACAGTAAATAAACTAGCAGAAATATATAATACTATTATTTCCAATCTTGATCAAGGAAAAGATATTCGCTTTATTTTTTGCGATATTTCCAAAGCTTTTGACAAGGTTTGGCATGATGGTTTACTATATAAATTGAAAATTTTTGGTATCCATAGTAATTTAATTGATTGGATTGGAGATTACCTAGGTGACAGATGCCAGAAAGTTGTTTTGGATGGGTTTTATTCATCTCAAAAAGGTACCAGTGCTGGGGTACCCCAAGGCTCGGTACTGGGTCCATTCCTTTTTTTAACTTATATTAATGATATAGTGGAAAATATGAGTAATCATATTAGATTATTTGCAGATGACACCTCTTTATATGCCATTATTGATGACGACTATGATACTGTTTCTATGTCTTTGACTGATGATCTTGGGAGAATTAAAACATGGGCTGAAAACTGGGCTGTAACCTTTAATCCCTCCAAAACAGAAACCTTTTTATTTTCTAGAAAAGATATCAATCCTCCGGGTCCCCCTTTATACTTTGGCATTGGAGGGGACCAGATAAAAGAAGTTAAAAGTCACTGTCACCTAGGTCTCAACTTTGAGAGTAAGGCTAATTGGAAATTACATATAAATGCAATTTATAAAAAAGCATGTTCTAGATTACATTTATTAAGACAAGTAAAATATAGTTTGGATCGAAATGTACTTATTACAATTTATACAGCATTTATTCGCCCTATTCTAGAATATGCAAACATTATATGGGATAATTGTACTTTACAAGAAGCTGACTTATTAGAAAGTGTTCAAATCGAAGCTGCTCGTATTATTACTGGTCTCCGACGTACAACTTCTCTTAAAAAATTATACACTGAAATAGGTCTTGAAAAATTATCAGACTGAAGGAAGAAGCATAAACTTACTACATTTTATAAAATAAAAAATGGTTTTTCTCCAAGTTATATGATAGATTTATTAGAACCTTGTTTTCTCACACCGAATGATTACAATTTTAGGAGAGACTCTCAGAATTATACCATCCCAAGGTGCAGAACAGTTTCATATTATAAAAGTTTCATACCATCTGTTGTTAAACTCTGGAATGAATTAGATACTAATGCTAAAAATGCTTTGTCGATTAACCAGTTCAAATCTGTACTTGATAAAATATATAAACCAGAAATTCCTCCTAAATATTTTTGTTCAGGTATAAGAAAATTTAATATTATTCATTGTCAATTACGAAATGATGCAAGTAATTTAAATTCTCACTTGTTTCATGATTTTTTAACAGAAGAACCTTCCTGTCCTAAATGTTTATATAAATGTGAAGACAACCAACATTATTTTTTTGATTGTCCATCATACACTATTAACAGGATCACACTCCTTGATAAACTGGCTGCTTATTGAGTTGATATTGATTTAAACTTAATACTATTTGGTGCTCAATCTATGAGTATTGAAGACAATGTGCAGATAGTTAAGGCTGTTCATGAATATATAAAAAATTCAGAGAGATTTGTATAATGAAATGTATTTTATAGTCCAAAACCAAATTAACTTTTACTTTGTATGTCTGTATTTTATATTATATTAAGCTCTTAGACCCGAACCAGCTAAAAAATAATTAAAATTGAAACAAAAGTATAATGAAACGACAGTACTTTGAAATTAATATTATTAAAGCTAAAAAGCTAATAAATGCACCTTTATTTCTATATCATTCATATATTCAATTTGTATATCTTTTATTTCTTAAATCTTTTTTTTTTCTTTTATTATTAACATTCTAAATTCTTTTTATATTATTATAATTCTTTAATGTATCAATATGGTTACTACTCGTTGTCGTTTTTCTTCAGGTGCAATAATTTAGTAAAAATACATGTAAGTACATGATATCAAACATGTTGTTTCAAAAATGAGTTATTAAATTTATTATTTTAGATAGCTGACTGGAGACCATTTAATTTAATGTGAGACCTCTAAATCAATGTTGGAGTATACAACCTAGTATACAAAAACTTTTTCTTTTTTTTTTTTTTTTTTTTTTTTTTTTTCATAATTTTTTTTTATAATTTTTCTGAGTTAACATTTGAAGCATTTTAAAATAGTCATACTTTTGATCTCAGTTAACTATTTGAAATAACATTCCAGTCAGCTAAGAGGTATTTTTGAAAAATTAGTTATGTTTTGTCTTTATGTTTGTGTATATGTGTTGCTTTGTTTGAATGTAATATATTGTACCTTGTTTTGTGGAGAGGGCTTACATAGGCTATGCCTGTTGCCCAATCCAATTCAATTTATTTGAATAAAATATTGTTTAAACTCTTAAACTCTAGTTTACGTTCTTCAAACGTATACGAGGTTTGTAATATTTGCATATTTAACTTCAATTTCAATGATATAACAAACTAATTCATTAACCGTATTTGAAGGGGTAAATAAATGTATGCTTTGCTATAGGCTAGTAAAAACGACATATTAACTAGTACTAATAGAGATATCAGTATTTGCAACAAGGCTTCTCCAATTATCATATTGTATAGTAAATAGTTATAAATTGCAGATCAAATTATGAAACATTGTTTGAAAGCCAAAAAGTGTTATAAAAATCCCGATGATATCTGACACTAAAAGAGTTAATGACTGTAATATGCAATGAGAATAACAATTTAATGGTAAAACAAACTTAAGAAGTCAGCATAAAAACTGCAGTTGAGAAGCAGGTAAATTTAGTACAAGATATATAATGTTCCGCTTTATTTTTTCATGAATTCTCCGTTGGTCAGTATTTTTAAAATAATGACGTCATTTTTGTTTATTTTTCTCTGAATTTCCTTTTGTGACGACTAAACAAAGGGCAATCATGCATGATGATATCACATAGAAAGAACACATCTTGTTATGGTTTATTCAAAAAGAAAAATAATAAGGTTGTCTGTATATCGTCTAAAACTCTTGACAGAAACAGATTCCACCACCCAATCTCGTGTTATTATATTATGCATCCACTCCCGACAGCCACATTTTAAATGTTTAAAACGTGAGGCCCACCGATATAACTGCTTCGAATGGATACATATCAACTTACATCTAATGTCAGTGACTATATACTGACATCTTGTATTACATGTCGTTGAAAATATATACAATTGTTTAGAAACCAAGATTCCAATCACTTCATGCAAAATTTTGTTTAGATGTATATAAGGCTGCATTTTACTAGTCTGTGTCTTATTAAGTCACATATATCCTCATGTGCTTAAGTATTCATATCTCTGACTCCGGAAGTGGAATGGTTAGGGGTAGTGTTAGCTTTCGTAAACGTGTTTGGCTTCTTCACATTCTATATGCGCCTAGTCCTTGTTTGGCCATATTGTTCCGTGGTTGTCGTTGGTTTATGTCTGTCGTAATTGTTTTTCATAAACTATTTTGTTATGCATGCATAAAGCCGTTGGTTATCTCGTTTCAATTATTTTACAAACAATTTTCTATGTCAGGTCGTTTTGTAGCAGAATTTTCTCATTATAAACTTTTAAGGCTGTACGAACTTAAAGTGGCTTAAATTCATTTTATTTGAAAGGAGTAAGTTCAGTAAGACCCCTTTTTGGCCCAAAAGTATAGCAGTTTTACAGATTGTGAAAATGTTATCTTTTAGCTATTTACTGGAAAGTAGAATGCTTCTGCTACATAAATATGGGCTGTTTTTGACAATACGATGCACATCTACCGAGTACTAGCATCATTAAGTCATGATTAATTACTGAAATCTTCACAATTTTAGCATTTTAGTAAAATTTTAGACGGTTTCCGTCTTAAATGAAAGTGGCCGCATTCGTGTTCATTCATAATATTGAAATGTAAGTTGTATTTGCGCGTTTCATCTACTAAAAAGATTCATCATAGAAGCTAGAATGAAAAAAAGGCAAATAAAAGACGAAGTTGAGGAGCATTGAGGACTAAAAGTCCAAAAAGCTTCATCAAATACAGCTAAGTTAAATCTACTTCTGGGGTAAACATGTCTAAAGTGCTTCAAAAATTCAAAGTTTAAGAAACAGTTTCGCTACAAATATGCACCTGAGTCAATTAAAGAATGTTGCATAATTTGATAGACAATTTAATTGCGTTTCCCCCTATCCTAGAGGAAGTAGACATGAATACCTATATTGAATTAAAATATATCCAAGTGTAATTGTATGTCTTAAATCGGCGGAGGACATTTTAGCGCATTAATAGGACATTTGAGCGAAAAAAATCGGACGTTTTAGCGCCAAAGTAGAACCCATGTAGCGCCTGATTTTTAACCCATTTTAGCAAAAATTCATATCGTTAATTCCCATTTTAGGGAAATATTTTGTATCCCATTATAATATATAATAGATGAAAATAATAATAGACCCAATACAGCACAGTTTAAAATATATATTGTCCATTAAAAAACAGTAATAAATGTTTAAAAGATTAAATCAAATGTTAAAAAAGTCCGATCTAGCCTGGAATGTATATTCTAGAGAACGTACGTAATGGGTTCTAGATATACCCTCTGTACAATACTGTTAAATTGCATAAGGAGCTGTTCTTTCTCTGTATTATGTCTAGATTGTGGTGCACATTCTTCTGTACTTGTAATTTTATATATGTTGGTGTTTGCAATTTGATAATAGTGTCAAGAAAAACGCAAATAGCTGGTTGACAACTAGTATTTGCTTATTATAATGGGCATGGAACGACTCTGAACCATTATTTGTTTGCTTTGAATTACACAGAACTTCTGCACAAAGCTTAGTGGGTATCGAATATACAGGTAAACATATTAACCCGGCGCTAAAATGGATTCTAATGTCGGCGCTAAAATGTCCCCTGGTAGTTCGAAATTATATGCTAAAATGTCCTCTCGTCTTAAATGGACTGTACGTATCCATTTAAAAATTTGTAAATGCTTAATCCTATTTTAAGATTGATTGATTGATTGTTGGTTGCTTAACGTCCAGTGGCTATTTAATTGAACTAAAGGACCTAGTGCATTGTACATGACTACATTTTATATTGTTGCTGATTAAAGTTGTCAGATAGCACGTCTGCTATACCAAATATAGACAACCCTTTTAGTAATAAAACCCTGCCTTTAAAGATTCATGTCCCCGCTATCAGGGAAAATCCAAAATGAGGGTACAACCCTACTCCGTATCCAAAAATGAGATCTTTATTTCAGGCTCCTTCTAGAAAACTGTTCATGCTTTAGTTTCCAAACACGAGATTCTATAAAGGACACGTTGCATTAGCCTTAGGATCAATATTTAAAAGCTAAACGTCCCTGCATCTATTCATTCACAGGAACGTAGTCTTTACCCAAACATTGTTTAAAGGAAATATACCATTGAAAAGGAAACTAGTTTACAGTCACCATTATGAATTTATTGATCAAAATGATATACCTTTGTAAGCTATTCTGCATAAATTTGAAAATGGAACCTTATTTTGTTAAATTATTACTTAGTTATAAATCATGTTTAAAAGACACACCGGTACATGTTCAAATATCTCTATGAAAATCTGATGTTTTACGATCGCCGTGACAGAAAGTTACTTTGTTATTTTGGTAATCGCTATACCATTGTATTCACACGTGTATCGGAATACATGTAACCAAAAAGTCTCCACTCACTATGAATACATATAAATACACCAGAGAAGAAGAATGTTCTGAGAATGTATTTCGTAATATCAAGTGTTATTAAATGTATGAAAGGATATGTACCAGACTCAATATATCGCAGAACATAATAACAAAATTTTCGCAATCACTAAACGTTTTCATTACGCGGAACTTTGCGAATATTCCATGTCTCATTGCTATAGCTTAACTTACTACTTATATCAGACAACTAACCGTATTAAAAGTCCCGAACCCTACTAACGTACCGATGAACATATAATGTCTTTTTGAGCATGTTTTATGATTAAGTAGAAACACGACCTTTTCAGTTAACGTTAAAACTTTCTCAAAATGGAACATCGTACTTTTAAAATTCAGATCTAGACTAAAGCGAGGACTAAAGGCAAGACTAATCAAATGAAACTCATTCTATTTCAGACACGTTGGGTTGAAATTAAAACAGTCAAGTACAAAATTGATCTAACCAGACGCTCCCTTGTTCAAAGTATATAAAGATAGACTTGTTTTTAAATACTGATCGCGGAATACTTCTTAATCGAAAAATCATTATCCCTGACTGTAATTAAATTTGAATTGTCCTTGATCTAAATTAAATTGTTAACCGACTGTTTCGCTGTATACGGTGTGACTTTTCTAGCAATAAATGCATTAGCTTCTTACAGCATAATGGATCAATTTGTCAAAGAAAGTGTTAGTTTGACATGGTAATTTGATATGGGTCAGTTCAATTACGTTCCTGTGCTGGTTCATTATACTACAAATTATGATGATATATAGTGCCTTGTGTTAAAAGTGCAGTCTTGTCTACGACACTCATGAATACATTAAAACCCTATGATTCAGCTGATGGGAATTTTTATGAGTGATGTCATTTTCTCTATGTGCACGAAATGACATCCGTTCTTCATTACGTACTATAGCACAGCAACACTACATATGGTCTTATAGATTGTGTCATGAATCGTCTAGATTATATAAGTTTGTTTCCAGTAATCAATAAAATGCAAATGACTATTTTAAATAATATCAAACCAAATTGGTGCTTGTGACGTAATTAACAGTTCTGTCATGTGCCTCTATCAGTTAAATATATTTATAAACATATATACACTTTCCTTAATAAAACAAGAATTAGAATACAGAGACATTTCAAACATTTAGATAGCATCGGTTCAAATCCAGATACACAATGAACAATACTTAACCGGAATTGCATAGTAGGTTGGCAGTGATGGTCAGTATAAGATTGAAATACACTAAAATATGTATATCGTCTTCCGTATTGTAAACTGTACACTTTCATTTAGAAATGTAAATAATTATTCTGAAGAATACTTCTTACAATTTAGTTACTGTCCTGTCACGTGTTTTTATCGCTTAAACATGATTCATGAACATCCAGTTTCATGAGATTCACTTGTTGTCGAGTTGCGAGTTGCGAGTTAAGAAAATCGAGTTGCAAGTTAAGAAAGTCGAGTTGCGAGTTACGAAAGTCGAGTTGCGAGTTACAAAAGTCGAGTTGCGAGTTACGAAAGTCGAGTTGCGAGTTACAAAAGTCGAGTTGCGAGTTACAAAAGTCGAGTTGCGAGTTAGGAAAGTCGAGTTGCGAGTTAGGAAAGTCGAGTTGCGAGTTACAAAAGTCGAGTTGCGAGTTACAAAAGTCGAGTTGCGAGTTACGAAAGTCGAGTTGCGAGTAACGAAAGTCGAGTTGCGAGTTACAAAAGTCGAGTTGCGAGTTACAAAAGTCGAGTTGCGAGTTAAGAAAGTCGAGTTGCGAGTTACAAAAGTCGAGTTGCGAGTTGAGAAAGTCGAGTTGCGAGTTACAAAAGTCTAATTGCATAAAAATGAGGAAACTAAAATATTTTAATTTTTGGTGTACATAGTGTTGTTGATTATTTTTGTGGTTTTGACTTTATCTGAGTCGCTTGTAAAAATAAAATGGACTAGATAATAACTACTTATAGTATTTTCTGTAGAAGCAGATAGCCTTTTGAAATACAGAAGATGGCTTGCAGTTTAATTATTTTTAAATTTCATACATAGCACCGTCGTATTAAACGTAAAGGGAGATAGCAACTAAACTATAGTTCATATATGTAAAACACCCCTTCTGCAGATCTCGTTAAAAGTGGGCTTTGGGGCAGCTGCAGAGCCGGGCAATATTCGTTAGGGACCGCAAAATTTAGTGACACTCAAAATTGAGGATGTTAAAATTATATATGTCTTATACATTGGCTAGAGATGAAGGGGATATGATGGGCGTGAATAAAACCAGTTTAAACCCGCCGCATTTTTGTGTCTGACCTATGTCAGGAACCTTTAGCCTTTGTTGCTCTTGTATAGGTTTTAATTTTGGTTCATCTTTATATTTAGCAGCATAGAATGGCGTCTATATTCTTGATCTATCTAATATTGTGTTTCGCGGCTCACGGCTCCCTCTAGGTGAGTGATTTTTCGCTGTGTTGTAGACCCAATGACCTTTGGTTGAATTGTATATTTTGATTTGGTTGCTGTCTCTTTGACTCATTCCCCGTTTTTATTCTTTATTTTATAAATGTAGCTGTCAAAGATACTATTGTAAAAACTACATTTGCGCCATTTTACAGGTAAGATTTAATTGGAAAGTATAAAATGATTATTGCTACATCGTGATTTCATAAGTATTTTTTTTTTAAGTATTGGGTAACTTATTAAACTGAGTCACTTAGGTTTAAACTTGAGTTATATAGTGTTCACATGTTTGATATTGTCAATTATAAGTTATTTTTAACTTAATTAAAACCGGCAAAATAGCAAAACTCTATATAAATCGCTATTCTGCTGGAGCTGGTAAAATAGCCCCGAAGGGAGCCGACAAAACAGCCACTGCCATATTTTATACGTTGAAACGAAATATTATTCTAAATAAGTCACATACATTTAATTCAAGACAGGACCTGAACTATAAAATCATAACAAATATCATTGTTAAGTAACATATATTCATTTACATTTCGTTTAACATCTAGACTTGTAATAATATACAAATGTAGTTCCCTAAATATTTATGTACAGACACATTCTCAAATATACATAACAAATCAAATTTTTGTCTCATTTGAGAAATATGAAAAATAAGCAAAAATACTGAAAAATATCTCCTTGAAAAACATCTCCCTAAAGATCATCTTTGTACATGCTGGACAACTTGTAATGAAATGTTCATCTTCAACTACATTTCTTACAAATCCTTTAAAATGGTCTCTTGCTATATACAAAGTTTTATATCTTGTCTCTTTCTATTTTGAGATCGTGGGCACTGATTCTGATTTTACATATGACGACACTTCATCAAAAAATTGTTTAAAGATTCATGTAGATACATTTCTTTAGAAAAACAAGTTTTTAATTTGATATAAAAATCTAATTTACTACTCTTTGTATCTATTCTTTTTGTGTTCCAAAATTTTACCAAACTATAACAAAGTTTTTGCTTAACTGACTTGATAACAAAGTCACGCTTTACTTCCAAATTATGAATATTTCAGCTTTTTGAAAAAAATAATGTATGTGTATGGATGAATTAAAGCATTCAATATTATCAGTGAACATGTTTTTGTTACACATAAAGGTATCATATAATAAACCATCTTTCATATTGTTTTTTTTTAATTCTAAACCGATTTTTCATAATTGATAATACAACTGATAAATATAAAGGGAATATATCAAGCTCTCCTAGCACAGCTATAAAGTTAGAAGACTATTTGTTTAACCTAAAATATATTTCATATATTTTAAATTGGATTCATCTAAAAAAAAATCGTTCATATGTAAAGGTGCTGTCAAAAATAGTCACTTTCTTTCTGGCATGCTGCAGAGATAGTTTTGAACATTCCTGTAATTTCACTGCCATTCATTAAAATAGGTTTTATTGTATGGTCATATATATATATATATATATGTTATAGAGTAAAATTACTTGGATTGTAAGATGATGAAGTTCGCAATTTGAATATTGCTTATAGTGATTTTTTGTATAACTCTCCCTTTCCATGCTTAAAAAGTCAATATACATTTTAAACCTAGATACTTGTAATTGTAAACACATTCTATTATATATTTTTCGCAATACAAATATTCTTTTAAAAGTTTTCCAGGTTTGTTAAACATATTAACTTTGGTTTTAGATAGATTCACCTCTAAACACCATTTTAAAGTACAGGATAAACTATCAATTCGTTTTTTGAAAGACTTGCCTTGGAACTAGACAAAAAATAACAAGATCCTCTGCATACATGAGGCTGTCAATTCTGCGGTCATTTATATCAACAGCATCTGGGGTTTCATTAAATGCATCCGGTAAAATTCATTTATAAAAATCTTGAAAAGGTTGGGATTCAAAATATCCCCTTAGTTTACACCAATTTGGGAATAAAAATTAGAAGTAAGCACATTGTCTATTTTAGCACATAATTCCCTTTTATTGTACATATCTCTCACGATTGCATGGAAATTACTACCTATGTTTGGCGGCAAAAACACACGTTTTTCAAAACGATGGATGGAATAATGAAAACGGAAAAGATCGATCTTCAATCGGTCTAAAAAAGTCTACTTCCAGATATCGATGTAGTTTTAAAAAGATCAATCTTATTTGAATCGATCTTTTTTCAAGTGTAAATGCTTAGATCGATCGCTTTTTTCAGGTGAATGTTATATATTCAGATATGAAAATAAATCTGCGCATGTTCGGCGTGTTTAAAAATGATGGATGGAATACGAAAAGTGAACATAGATTCGGCTATTTTTTTATTATCTTCTAAATCAATAAGTTCTATTTGTTTGCTGCAAATCCTCATCTTCAAACGCATTGGCCGTTCGTTATTTAGCGATGGTCTACACACACATTTTCTAAATGATTTTGCAATGTGTTATAGTTCGCGCGAGATGAAGAATTTCCTTTACTATTCTATTTTAAGAATTATTTGTTTACGAAAGGTAATTTATAAATTTAGGGTCAGATCGGTTCTTTTTATGTTCGGTAGTGTAAACGCATTGGATTAAATAAGATCGATCTCGTCCATTAAGGATACATTATTTTTTTTAAATGCTTCCAAAACTAAACTTATATTAGACTCTTATAAATAAGTATCACATATAACTGTTTCAAATCCCACAATCACGGAAATAACTAAGTTCGGGTACATACATGTTTTGTTTATCAAATGTGAATCAAACCTGAAAATTCGGGGTAAACAATATTTTTGTAACTCGCAACTCGACTTTCTTAACTCGCAACTCGACTTTTGTAACTCGCAACTCGACTTTCCTAACTCGCAACTCGACTTTTGTAACTCGCAACTCGACTTTTGTAACTCGCAACTCGACTTTTGTAACTCGCAACTCGACTTTTATAACTCGCAACTCGACTTTTGTAACTCGCAACTCGACTTTCCTAACTCGCAACTCGACTTTCCTAACTCGCAACTCGACTTTTGTAACTCGCAACTCGACTTTTGTAACTCGCAACTCGACTTTCGTAACTCGCAACTCGACTTTCCTAACTCGCAACTCGTCTTTCCTAACTCGCAACTCGACTTTTGTAACTCGCAACTCGACTTTTTTAACTCGCAACTCGACTTTCTTAACTCGCAACTCGACTTTCTTAACTCGCAACTCGACTTTCTTAACTCGCAACTTGCAACTCGACGATAAGAAACCCTCCACTTTCATGAATAATTTAAGAATACAGATATATTTCAAACATTTCCACAGCCCCAGTTCCAATCAAGATATACAATGTATGTTATATAATTTGAATTGCATATAGGTTGTCAGTGATTGGCGGTAAATAATGGAAGTACAACAAAATATATGCTTCTTCTCTTTCCCATTGTGCACTGTCCATTTTCATTTTGCAAAATGCAAGTAACACCTTAATGTGGGATACATATCGTTTTCTTGGTACTTGCAGTGTATTTCTTTTATCTAGAATTGCCAGACTAAATGAAGAACAGTCACCGTAGATCTTCTAGTTTATTGGAGGGAGGCAAATAAATGTCCGAATCTTAAATGTACTGGTATTCTGAAAGGTTAAAGATCAGCGTTAATAATTGTTTTTTTTTTCGATATCTATGCTATCGGCGGTGGTAATGAATTATTTGGAATAATCGTTGCTATCGCTGCGTTATGGTTTTTTTGTTAGCATATATACACACAAAATTCGAGTTTACGCATGACTAGATTAGATGGTGATAACGATTCTATTCATGATAAAGAAGTGTTTGGGCTAACACCGATGTTACAAATACCAGCGATTTCTTATACCGTATTAATGTCAAAGATTGCAGTAAAGTAATTACACAGTTAAGTATTGAAGTGATAACATAATTTTATGTACACTAAAATAACCCTGTTTTTATCTGCAAGACAGATATAATGATGTTTCATTAGGGAAATAAGCTAATACGAATAAGTCTCGTAAACACTAACTAATTTAAATTTAAGAGGAAAGATTTATGGGCATTGACATTTAATTATTGCTCATTTGGAATTAAACTTGATTTAGTGTCAACTATTGAATGTACCTTGCATCAATACTGTATAATAAATCTAGTGCAAAACTAAATATATTTCCTGACATTCATTATACTGTTTTAATGAGTCTTATTACTGCTTGTTCTAGTGACATGATGACACCAACGCCTACTATATAGATTATGCAATAAATGGAAATGTTTGCACTACTATAAGGTGAACTTATCTAAAAGAGGGACTACAGATACTAGAGGGACATTCAAACTCATAGATCGATTACAAACTTACAACGCCATGGCTAAAAAATAAAAAGAGAAACAAATTTATGCACAGCATAGAATTCTGTTAATATAACTGATGCTTGTATATTCAGTTATTATCCCAGTAACTACAAGTAATCGTACGGAAGATCATTTAAGACTTTCCAAATTAATCGAATAATGTCGCGTAATTCTAGATTTTTCTTTTATTATTGTTTGCAAGAAGAACCTTAATATAGGACAGCCTTAGCAATGTACCGAAACTTCTATTTTATCAATTTGTTTATAAGCTTAAAATATATATAAAGTGCACTTCTGGAAACAAAAGTTTATGCTCATGTCAGGCATTTTCTACATAAATAGTTTTTAGTCAGTGTAGCATTCACAAATAATTATAATATATATCATCCCTTAACTTTTACATGTAAAAAGAAAGATACCCCTCGGAAGTTTCCCTATACAGTTCATTGTATACATGAAATAATCATACGATTCTTAAGTTGACATGTTACATTATCAGTGAATATATACTTAGTGAGGAAAATATTATTCTTTATCATTCCCAATGTAATATTGGGTTATTTTTTCTCTTAATTGGAAACAGGACGAATGCACAATTACACACAACCAGTTTTCGGATAATCAAAAGTCAATCAATGCAAGATATGAGTCAGACTTAACTTTAGCTGCTGTATTTTCCTTAGATACTCGATGGGATAGATGTGTTCATCGTAATCACCAAGCTTTAAATTATTAAATGAGAGGACATTATATATACAATGTATAGCGAAACGTGAAATTAAAGAATACTAGTGTAGCTTGTACTTATTCTGAGTATGAAGCTCCTGTATGAAGTCAGCCTTATTTGGTCCGAGACCACACTTTTTTCGTAGTGCATTTCTTTTAGAACATAAATGAAAATAAAAAAAATCCCACCTGCGCTTTCTCAAAGAAACTTTTACAGTGTGTTGTACTACTTTTGGGACAAATTATATCAAAATTATAGAAAACTTCATCGGCTCTAACTCAAAATATGGACAATTTTATGTTTAGGACATCTTGAAATCTTTTGACAGCTTCCGGAGTGCTAATTTTAAACCTTTTTCAGCTGGACCAAATCACTACTTTCCTTTAAAATTCTGGAACCAAATTTTTTTACAGTGTAAATTCACCCCCTTCTTGCAATTTGAGGCATTAAACATGGAGAAATAAATTTGGAAGGGGTATAAAAATTAATGGCAAGTAACCCACTGTCAACACTAGGGACTAAATTGTGATCTCTTAGACTAGTACGGCGGCTTTGTGAAAAATTGTGCACATCCTGCTACAAGCATGAAATTTGGCATAGACCTTCCTCACTTATTACTCTTTAATTTCAGATAGGGAGGCATTTGATAAAAATGTCGCACTTCCGGTAAAATCGAAAATGGCGAACTTCATACTTTAATCAGCCTAATATCGAAGGCTAGTATGTGAAAAGGTGTTATAATCATGCTACTATCATAATATTTGGTACAAACCTTTGTTTTTTACTACTTTTGGATATATAATATAGATTAGATGTCTTCAAAAACCCTACTTCCGGTAAAATCTGATATGGCGGACATTGTACAAAAATAAGCTTATTTTTAGGGAGGGTAATTGAAATATGTCTAAACGTATTGCTACTATCATTACATTGTGCAGGAACCTTTCTTTGGTGCTTCTCATGGATACACTGTATAAGACTTATTTCTTTAAAACCTTTACATCCGGTAATATCCAAAATGGCGGACATAGAAATATCAATTTCTTATTTATATATTCAACTTTTTTCAAAATGTAAAGAAAATGTTGTTTTTTGTGTTGGTTATGAAATTTTTGGCTTTAAGTTTTCCTCAAAACCACTTATTCTATTATGTTGTAAATGTTTAAATACAAAGTTAACACTTCCGGTAAAAAAAACCAATCTGGCGGAAATTTCAAAGATGAGTCCTCAATCCATATCTTCGATGTAGAGTTTTTGATAGATTGATTAAAACAAAATAAAATCACTAAAGTACTAAAACATTTTTAAAACTTCTACTACTATTCGGCCAAAATACATGTTTATTCACGATCACCACCACATGACCACAAGGCAGTCTACGGGAGACCCGATTTTCCACATTAACAACGACCGCATCATCCTTTCTTACATCCACATGTACAAGCTTCTGACAAAATGATGAGGCCACAGAAAGAGTTTTTTTTAAAAGGGATCATCTTTGTCCCTTCGCCATCCATTAGCGCCTAGACGGGGTAGCATAAGGGCCAATTCCAAGCTCGTCTGTATCACAACCAGTAAAGCCATGGATCACACTAAGTGTGTGTGATCACTCATTGCCTAGTGCATTTGAAAGGTCATTGATAGATATTAATTCAATGTTTTTTGCCTTCCCAAACACAATCCATAGTTCGTCTACCACTATGTCACGGAAAAGCGAAACAGTAATGACAACATCATCAGTAACGACTGTTCGAATCATGACTCGTTTAAGTTCGTGTTTCACTGCATCAGATACATGCACCATGATTCTAGTGACTGCCTCTTAATGTGAACTTGGTGCTAAACTTGAAATACATCACGTGGTGGATAAGATAGAATATCCTGAGCATTTGTTGCTACAACTAGCATCCATCTACTCGTGTTACAGTTTCAAGGTATTTTATGGAGGTAAGGACAAAATATCCAATCAGCAAACTCGTTAGGCCGCAAATACATGTTTAATCACAATCGGAGAGCTGATTTTCCACATTTACAAAGACTGGTATTGTTTCTTACATCCATAATGTACAAGCTCCTGATAAGATGAAGAGGCCTCACTAAGAGTTGTCCAAAAGGGTTCCCATGGATCATATTTGTTCCCTCACCATTCATAAGCGTCTGAACTAGTTAGCATAGGAACCAATTCCAAGCTTGTTACTCATTCATACCCGCCATGGTATATTGCACATTTTACATGCTGAAAAAGACTAGACCGAGTCGTGGGAATAGCCTCAATAAGTCTTTCCTCTTCCAAAAACGCATGTTTTCTTGCTGTGTACTCATTCTAAATGCTAAAGTCACATCTTCAAACGCCATCCATGTAATCTCTATGCCTAGTGCATTTGAAAGGCCATGTATAGATATATATCTAAAGTTTTTCCAACTTCCAAATGCAAACCAAAGTTTGTCTGCCCCTATGTCACGGAATAGCAAAACAGCAATGACATCAGTATCGACTGTTCGAGTCATGACTCAGTTAAGTCTGTGTTTCACTGCATCAGACACATTCATCTTGATTCTAGTGTAAGTCTCTTCATGTGAACATGGTGATAAACTTGAAACATCATCAAGTGGTGAATAACACTGAACATCCTGAGCATTTGTTGCTACAACTACCTTTTCCTCAAAATTTGATTAAGCAAGCTGTTGTGAATGAAAACTAAAAAGTTCTTTCTTATTGTCGTCATCTCTCCAAAAACTTTGCTAATTTTGAGGAATTTGTTTTGACCCTGGATTCGTCTGTGTATTCCCTTTCCCCAAAATGTAGCTCTTGCTTCTTGTAGCAGCCTTCAAACTACCAGTACTGTCTATGTACGCATCTGAGACTAAATCTACTATTGTTACAGTTTCATGGTGTTTCCTAACGAGTATGATGATTGGGTATTATGTCCTTACCTTAATAAAATACCTTGAAACTGTAACAAGAGTGGATGAAATCTTTGATGAGTATGGTAGTTGTAGCAACAAATGCTCAGGATGTTCAGTGTTATCCACCACGTGATGTATTTCAAGTTTAGCACCAAGTTCACATTAAGAGGCTGACACTAGAATCATGGTGCATGAGTCTGATGCAGTGAAACACGAACTTAAACGAGTCATGATTCGAACAGTCGTAACTGATGATGCTGTCATTACTGTTTCGCTTTTCCGTGACATAGGGGTAGACGAACTATGGATTGTGTTTGGGAAGGCAATAAACTTTGGATTAATATCTATCAATGGCCTTTCAAATGTACTAGGCAATGAGTGATCACACATACTTATTGTATTCAATGCCTTTACCGGTTGTGATACGGTTCTCTCTTTGCTTGAAAAGAAAAAAGACTGTGTGGGAGACATTGATTGCAATTGAAGATGTGACTTTAACATAAAGAATGATGTTTGATCAACCTAAATCTCCGGGGTTTTACTGTAAGATCGCACAAACTTATCAGATGGGGCTAACATGGTTAACGATTCAAGAAAATAACTATTTGCACAAAAGGGAAGGCTAATTGAGGCTATTTCCTCAACTTTGTCTAGTCTTTTCCAGCATGTAAAACGTGCAATATACTAGGGCAGGTGTTTAGAGGGACGAGCTTTGGGTTGGCTCTTATGCTACCCAGTCTAGGCGCTAATGGATGGCGAAGGGACAAAGAGGATCTTTAAAAAAAAAAAAAAACTCTTTCTGAGGCCTCATCATTTTGTCAGAAGCTTGTACATTGTGGATGTAAGAAAGGATGTCGCGGTCGTTGTTAATGTGGAAAATCGGGTCTCCGTGCACTGATTTGTTTTCATGTGGAGGTGACTGTGAATAAACATGTATATTTGTCAAATAGTAGTTCATGTAATTTTAAAAATGTTTTAGTATTATAGTGCTTTTATTTTGTTTTAATCAATCTATCCAAAACTCTACATCGAAGAAATTTACGCCATATTTTTTACCGGAAGTGTCAACTTTGTATGTAAACATTTACAACAGAATATAATTAGTGGTTTTGATGATAACGTAAAGCCAAAAGTCTAATGACCAGCACAAAAAAAAATTCTTTACATTTTGAAAAAAAGTTGAATATTTAAATAATGAATTGATATTTCTATGTCTTCCATTTTGGATATTACCGGAAGTAGGGGTTTTAAAGACAGATTTCTTATACATTGTATCCATGAGAAGCACCAAAGAAAGGTTCCGGCACAATGTAATGATAGTAGCAATACGTTAAAACACATTTCAATTACCCTCCCTAAAAAAATAAGCTTATTTTAGTACAATGTCCGCCATGTTGGATTTTACCGGAAGTAGTGTTTTTGAAGACATCTAATCTATATAATATATCCAAAAGTAGTACATAACAAAGAATTGTACCAAATATTATGATAGTAGCATGATAGTAACACCTTGTCAAATACTAGCCTTCGATATTGGGCTGATTTAAGTATGAAGTCCGTCATTTTGGATTTTACCGGCTGTGAGATATTTTTTTCAAATGCCTCCCTATCTGAAATAAAAGAGTAATAGTTGAGGAAGGTCTATACCAAATTTCATGCTTGTAGCAGGATGTGCACAATTCGTCTGAAATATGCTTGTAGCCGCCGGACTACTCGAACCATTTGTAAAGGAGCTAGTCGATAAGAAGTGGATCACAATTGGTTCCCCTGGAAATGGCGATTGCTTTTTAAAAACATTTTCCTCAAAAGCTACAAATATGTTCCCAGTCAGAAAATCAAATATGTTGACAATGTAGGATACAGAGCATTTTGTATTTGGATCAGAGTGATTTTTCAACAAAGTTACAGTTTATCCAGCCCTAGTATCACAAGATGCATGTACAAAATTAATGTATCTACAATGGCCATTCTTTTATTATTTATCAAAGCGGGGACCAATTAGACTATTTACCGGATTTGAAATAACATAAGCAACACGACGGGTGCCACATGTTGACCAGGATATGCTTACATTCTGGAGCACATGAGATCACCCCCAGTTTTTGTTGGAGTTTGTGTTGCTTAGTCTTTAGTTTTCCAAGTTTTGTCTTCTGTGCTTTTATTTGTATCTTTGTCTTTTTATTTTTAGTCATGGCGTTGCCATTTTTGTTTTCAATCTATGAATTTGCCTGCCCCTCTGGTATCTTTCGTCCCTCTTTTATATTCATTTTGTATACCCTTATTTTAAATAATACACACGGATTGAATAACAAAAAAGGGGTGTTAGAGAGCAATGATTTTATGGGCAATACATAGATACAACTAGGGATACCGAATGTTGCACAAAAGTTTTAAACAATAGGAATTAACATCTTTTAACTGTCCGGTGTGTTCCGTTTTGGTAAACATGTGTCGTTAATAGTCTTTTTGTGTACCTTAATAGTATATAATCTTAAATGTACACGAGCAGTTAAACGAAGGATGGAAAAAATTATATTGAAAAGTTTAAAAAAAATAACAAAAATATTTAGGTGTAACACCACTAATTCGGGCCCGGCCAGAAAGCACATACCAGAAAGTAGTACATATTTAACACAAAATAGTTCCTACGCATGGACATAACTTTCAAAATATTTAGAATATTTTATTAATTTTGGTATCAAATGAAAGCTTCATGACTGGTGATCATTGTAGAACAATTTTTGACTGATAAATTTGAATAATAAAAAAAATGGCATGAAATTTAAAAAGGAGGGTACATTTTGCCTTTTTGTCAGATCGGAAGTACCTGTTTTGGTACATCCGAAGTTCCGGGAACCAGTTCTTTCTTATATGCCATGTAAGGTATGTTGATTTTTTCAGTACAGGACACCAGAAGGTGTTGCTTTGACATGCAATGATTGTCACTTTATTTGAACTTAAGATAAAAGAGCTGTGACCACTCGAAATTGAGGAATTTAACATAGAAAGCAATGGGGCCATTAATTAGTGGTGTACTTCCTATTACAGAGAATCATCAGAAATCCAATTTTTAGAAGTTGTACCTATTCCAATGAAAATAAGTCAAATTTGATGTTAGTAATCATGTTTAATCATCTTTTTTGGGTGAACCATCCTGTTTATGGGAAATTTCAGCTCTTAATTGGCATACTCAAGTCTTTTAGCCTTTTATGGTCATACAACATGCATGCAGTTAAGACTTGACTCCAAGTTCTTATTTTTGCATTTTTTGTGATTGAAATCAATAAAACATGTATTTTATGACTTGTATATGGTACAAAATAGCTCTTGAACAAAATAAGTCTATGATTTTTCAAGTTTTATTGTGTTTCTTATGGTAGCCTTTCACAACATAGGCAAATGGTATCATTCATATAAGAATTCTAAAATCTCACTGTACATGCAATTTTGAACCAGTTTAGCAAGTTATCTAGCTGAGGGACATATAAATTGCTCTTACTAATCTATGTTTTAGCACAGAGTTAAAGTTTATTCCCAAAATAAGCCCTTTTCCAATTTAAAGAAAAAAGGGGGGACAATTTTCTCATTTATGTCTTAAGTTTGGACTAATATATTTTTATTTGATGAAGAACCTCTTATAGAAATACGAGGCTACATATTGTGACTCACCAAAAATCTTTCAACGCCACTACGCCAATCTTATATTACTATGTATACTGTAAGAAGTTACACTTAAGAACACCAAGGAAAAAACAAGTTTTTATTGTTCATAATGATTTACCTAGAAGGTTGAATAAGAAATATTTCGATTTATCAGTACCATTATTGCATATATATTACAAAATGAGATTTCGTCTGAGGTAATTAATCGCTGAAAGTGCACGACTATCTTTTCACTGCTATTTGTCAATAAGAATTTGACAATGTCAATAAATTGCCAGAACATATTGGACAAAATTTCAATTCCGGCTATCAAATGTTTTCAAAGAGATTACGTTGCGTCCATTTCAGACAGGACAATTATTTAGAAAAGTGCAACTGTGCAATTAAGCTTAGTTCTAATGTGATTTTTTTATAGTTTCATTTGTTGTTAACGAATTAAGCTGTCAATACCAGTTATAAAATCTATCAAATTTCTGTGGTTGTCTCAGTTGAATTCTTCATATCGTCTAGACTTTCAATGATTGACGTTTGTCCGACAGATTAGTATTCAAATTCTAATTTTAAAACTTTCGTATTTCCATCTTAGCATTTCTCCCGTTCAAGTTTATATTTTAACTTACGACTAAAAGACAGTTCTCACTTTCACCTTGACATTTCTCACTTATAAGTTGACATGTGTTACTTCTAAATGAAAATTTATTGAAAAAGTATACGAAAAAAATGTATGATGATTTTGGTCCATATCCATGTTTCATTTATATATATTCTTTTTTCAAATAATTACTTACTGCGTGGAAGAGACATGGATGCCTCTTATCTATTTTTTAAAAACCCAAAGAAGTGTTTTCTTATGACGGACGAAGATGTCTGTTAAATTTGCGTTCTTTGTCTTCGTTAAAGTACTTTTGTGAAATAAGTTTATAACAAGAATGTGTCCATAGTACAGGGATGCCCCACTCTCACTATCATTTTTCCTGTTCAATGGACCGTGAAATGGCGGTCAAAACTTTAATTTGGCATTTGATTTGGACAGATCATATCATAGGGAACATGTGTACTATGTTTCAAGTTGATTGGACTACAACTTCATAAAAAAACTACCTTGAACAAAAACTTTAACCAAAATCTTTAACCAAAAACTTTAACCTGAACTTCTCACTTTTATTTTCTATGTTCAGTGGACCGTGACATCGGTGTCAAATCTTTAATTTGGCATTGAAAATGACAAAATCGTATAATGGGGAACATGTGTACTAAGTTTCAAGTTAATTGGACTTCAACTTCATTGAAAACTACCTTGACCAAACACTTTAACCTGAGCCAACGAACGGACGCACATACCAGAAAACATAATTCCCCTCGACTATATATCGGAGGTGGGCCATACAAACAATTACCAGTAATGAGTTGTCCATGTATATACTTAGAATGAAGAAATGGGATAGTAAAAATCTGACAATTATCTTACATTTGTGTCATATGCTTGTTGTGAACTAACTACCGGTTACCGGTTATTGAATCGTTTGATTCCTAAAATATAGTTAAAATTGCAGTCAAAAGTAAGGTTATATTTAATTAAGAAATATAATGAATGTTGTCATCGAATTTGGTCGACCAATTGTTATCGTTTAAGGTTCCCGGCCAGTGGCGTAGCCAGGGTAGAAACGATGTGGATGCGAATTTTCGACGAGCTGAGCGAGGCGATAAATTTTTGGGACTTTTTAATGCAAAACATTAAATTTTTCCTGTATGCATGTCAGTGTATTCCCCTAGAATCCGACACTGGTTAGATTTTCGTTTAGTTTCAAAATACCCACCAGTATACATTATATTTCCAACAGAATTTATGAACTTGTCTACCTTCATAAAATTCATAAATATTTAATGTAAAAGTTTCACACCAAATCTTATATTTGACATCTCAAAAACAAACCCATTACAGCGGCACTTCTGTCTATGGAACTTTGGAATATAGGAACCGAAGTGACCCCCCCCCCCCCCCCCCCCTTCCTTTCCTGGAATTTGAGCCTCGCAATGGAGTTTTTGATAACTTGTCTTAACTCATTGCTGCGAGAGGATATGGAAATACCTGGCGTCCGTCCGTCCAGCCTTGTTAGCGCTGTCATTTGTACAATTCTTGCCAGATTTTTGTGAAACTTATATCATCATGCAGCAGTGTCTTTCACACATGCGAATATAAATCCTGATCAAATATTTTTAACCAATATATGCCCCTTGCAATATAAATTATAAATGCAAATCTCATTGTATTTGTTTGGAAGCTTTTTCTCTCGAGATATAAATTAAAAAAAAAGAAAAAGTGCTTGGTTTAGTTTTTGCCCTCTTGTACATAAAATGTATCTTGGATGCGGGGGACATTGGATCTCTGATCTTTTATTGAAAACAACATTAATATTTGTACCTAGATGGAAAAGGGTATTCGTGAGTCCTGGAATAAAAACACTTCATTACAAATAGAGTCGTCGTCTTTCGTGCCACAGAAAACGATATCAGGATATGATTTTTCAGATTTTTTTATCCATCTTGTTCACATGAAGGAAAAACCATGCATACGGCATCGGAAATGATTGGAAGCTATTCTCATATTCTCATATACATTCGGATACCATAATGTGTATATGCTGACAACTCTTGCATTATATAATTATTAAAAAAAAAAATAATTTGTCAAAATGATGTGGATGCTTGAGCATCTGAGCATACATGCAAGCTACGCCACTGCCGGCCCGGACGAGAAATCATTAACACTATTCACCTTATTTTGTTTGATAATAAATACAACAGTACTATACATATAATTGGTGTGTTGCTCTCCGTTGTAGTTTTTATCCCGAATTTGTTTTCTCTTAATCGATTTATGACGTTTGAACACCGGTATATATAAAAAGAAGATGTGGTATATTTGACTGACTATGCGGTATGGGCTTTGCTCATTGTTAAAGGCCGTACTGTGACCTAAAATTGTTAATTTCTGTGTCATTTTGGTCTCTTGTGGAGAGTTGCCTAATTGGCAATCATACCACACCTTCTTTTTTTTTTTTATATATACCGCTGTTCAAAAGTCATAAATCGATTAAACGAAAAAAAAAATCGAGTTACAAACTACAACGAAGAGAAACACAACAACTAATAATACCTATAGCCAGGATGTGAAGAACATCTGATTGATTTAAGGGTCATAAAGTCAAGTTAAAGTGACAACAAAATTACTAGAGAAGGAAATCATCATACTTGGTTCTAGGATTGAGCAAAAATACGTCATACACGCGTTTCATCTACAAAACACTCATCAGTTACTGTACTGCTAAATCAAAAAGTTACAAAAGCCAAATGAAATTCGAAGTGGAAGACATTTTGAGCCCTAATTTTTGAATGGTTAATGGGAGCAAAGCATTTCTCTTCTAGAAAATATTCCCTGTTAGTCAAATTTTTATCTTTCACTTAGTGTAGATGAAAGCTCATAGAAATGAAAAACCGATTCCGATTTTGAGATTAGAAGGTCATGGTATCAATGCCATTTAAAAACCCGATAACCTTTATCAAACTTATACTAAATTCTCCCGACAAAGATTGATTGTTAGAAAACTGTTTCCCAGTTTCTAGCAATGACGTTATTTTAGATAAATACATCTTTGGACATACAGCCGGTTTAAGACATACACTGACAAACTGGGTTTCGTAAAGACTCCAATTGATTTTGATTTCTATCATGAATTGTTTTGAATATATACGCATATCCTTATTTGTATCAGGTATGTTTTGTCAAACATTTACAATTTTATTTCATGATTTATAAGTTGAATGATTGTAAAGTGTACTTATCCGTCTTGCAGGTTTCCTTTGACCTCGACCGCGTATCAGTGTTAATTGGTAAATATTAAGTTTCCCGGTGTCACGGGGCTTTTCTATCCTAAAAACCTGGTGTCTTTTGTAAGGTATTATTCGTGTGTTTCTTTGTCCAATATGTTCTCATAGTTATTGGTATTGTCCTGTAGTCCTGTAATGTTATGTTGTCATTTTAATGTTATATTTATCATTGCCATTAAAGCGGGAGGTTTGGCATGCCAAAAAACCAGGTTCAACCCACCATTTTTTACTTTTAAAAAAATTTCCTGTACCAAGTCAGGGATATGACTATTGTTATATTATAAATTCGTTTCTGTGTGTGCTACATTTTAACGTTGTGTTTCTGTTGTGTCGTTTGTTTCCTCTTATATTTGAGTGTGAATTCACATTACTATAAGACGTGTCACGGTGCTTTTCTATCCCAAATTCATATATTTAGTTTTAATGTTGTGTTTGTTGTTCTCGTCGGATTTTGTCTAATGCTTAGTTCGTTTCTGTGTGTGTTACATTTTAATGTTGTGTCGTTGTTCTCCTCTTATATCTAATGCGTTTCCCTCAGTTTTATTTTGTAACCCGGATTTGTTTTTTTTTATCGATGTATGAGCTTCGAACAGCGGTATACTACTGTTGCCTTTAATCATAGTTTCGTTCTAATTTTAGATTATAAAAATGTATGTTGTTTCATCACATTCCCGATAAAGATTGTATAGCCCGACCTAATCTTTATGTGCGAGAATCTGTAATTTGGTTGTTGTATGTGGTTGCAGTCTATCATATGTATTTTTTCGTATATCTGTTCCTTGGTATTCTCACTTTTATCAGGGTTCACTTTCATTGCTGAATATACGACACGTCTTCCAATTCATGTGTCCCAATTGTAATCAAACCTATCGACTGTGAGGTACCAAAATTTCTGTATTTATTTTTATTTAAAAAAAAGAGAGAAATTATGGCAATCTTAATCTAATTCAATATTAAAAACAAAACTATTAGTATTTATACTCTGTACTATTGCTTTATCAAATGTGATCATTTAAATTGTTTAATCCTCATTCTCATGTTTGCCGCAGTCACATCCCATCTCCCCATTATACGGCGTTTATATATATCATGATAGTTGACCCATCATATTCACCCACTATGGACTTTGTTCATTTAAACATGTACTGACACTATAATTGTTCCACTACGGTTATAAGAAAGACAACTGGAGTCGACATTGTAAACATTTCACAGTCACCATGACGAATTGATTGACCATTACCATGTGTCTGAGTTTCAACTTACAATGACACCTGCAATTCTGGTTTTTGATTTTATTTAAAATATGTATATAAAAAAACAAGTTGCCTTATTTATGAGTATTTTGATGAAAAAAGATAAGCTTGAAAACGAAGAAGACCTCGTGAATAATAGCCTTGCACAACGTTTTGCTTAAAAAATGCAACCTTTAATTATGTGAATTTAAAAAACAAAAATCCCAATCACACGAACAATTAATGCTTTTGTCACGTACTCGGGGTAGTGACTTCTGGGTATCGTACCAAAGTTTACCCCTGGATATTGGAAGCTGCACCGTTTCTTATATTTTTATCTTTAATTTGTTAACTTTTGTCTCTGACACACAATAACAATTTGTGGGACGTGTTGCTGTCTTTGAACAGACCTTGTGTTAAGCAACAACCAGTGCTAACCTGTGCACTATTCCAAACCTTGCTAATGTCTACCTATGCGCTACTATCCTGTGCACCGCTATCCTGTGCACCGCTATCCTGTGCACTATCTTGCTTATTCAGCCTGTGCACTGCCTAACCAGTGCACGTATTTCCGCACAGTCGCCTATGCACCTATTACCCGGTGCGTAAATACAACTTTAATACTCCTGCAACCTTATTCAGGTACGCAGATAGATTCTTATTCAGATTCTATTAATTCTTTTATAAAGTGTAAATAATTACCTTTTCCCTTCTTTAAGGCGTCTGGATTATCCATCAAGCGACCCTTGTTCTGACAGCACATCAGCTTATATACTAAGGTTTTGGACCATACCATTTAATTTGGACGATACCATATGTCTTATTCATATGAGTGTTTATAATTACCTAACCCTTAATGCTAAAACGTTTGAATGACGGCCCTTATGTTTACGACTACCGATCGGAATATTTCCGGGTATGTTAACCACGACCGGTCCGTTACTGATTCTAAATATTATAAATATCCATAGCAATGTAAACAAAACAAAACCAAAAGTAGACAACTGTTCAACTTTCAAACATAACGAGTTCGTATAACAATGTTTCAGCTTGATAAAAGAAATAAGAAGAAGAACACTAGTAAAATAAAACAGGTGAACCAAGTTCATCACACTTTATCGAGTGATCCCCACGTCTCTTATAATTTAAAAGTCATCTTCCACGTGACTGTACTCTGCAGAATCATCAACAACAACGGGTTTCTCTCTATCTGGTTCATGGGTTAGATCGTAATTACTCTCGTCTTCAATTCCTTTTCCTTGCAGTGTGTCATAATAACTTTCATTCGGACTCTGATTCTGACTTAATCGATGGTGGTCTGTGTGATCGTATGTTTCATCAGAATCAGACTGTCCGGGTGTACGTTTTCTACTTTGTTCCTGATTTGTTGGTGACTTTCTTGGCTTGTTTACAGTAGCGTATTTTACCTCTTTGTTTGAATCTATCGGCAGAGGACCTGCATTCGATACTCGTTTTCGTAATCTACCAATTAAATGGAATAATACTAGGAAATTACGTTATAACATGAATAACTTTCAAAGACTAAAAAAAGGCATTTATAATATATGATATTCTATTGAAATAATGAAATAATGAAGTTATTAAAATTAAACCCTTGATATTCCGGCAAATTCAATTTAGCGCTTATGAAACTGGCATTTTAACAACAGGATGGCATTGGTTGTGCTATTGTTTTTGTCTTCTTTCATCATTTGATATTTGTCCTATTATTATTTTTTTTTATGTTATACAATTATTATATTTAATTTGATCAACATGTAAATCGTAGGTAATTCGAATGATACAGACAAATAAGTGTACATGTACCTTATATAAAGAAAGATGATCACGGCAGCAACTACAACTGTCAAAAATGATACGATAACCAGCAATGTTACCAGTAATTCTGTTAAAAACAAATAGTTTAAAAGTTGAAATAAGTACAAAACTATTGTCATTTAAAAAATGTTAACAAAAGATTGTTGTAAAATAAGGAATCCTCGTTTTTTATTTAAGACATAATTCATGGCAGCCGTAAAATTGTTTTCATTTAACCATGGGTTGGGCATTTATATTCAATTATTTTACCCAGAGCGTTAGGGGAACAGTCACATGATGAATAACAAAATGTCCTCCAAGATATGCTATCGTATGCAATTATTGTTGTTGTCAAATTGTTTTCTATCTTTTAAAAGATTCTATTGAATATTTTTGTGTTGGACATTTTAGGGTATTTGCATTTGACAACATGTCAAAAGTATTAACATATGGAAATATTTGTAGCTGTAAAACAGTTAAAAGCATACAACTTATAATCCAAATTGAGTTAAAATAATCAACTAAAACGTATGTTCCCTAATTACATGTATCTTACCATTGCTATCGGCTTCAGTTCCTAAACATAAAGCAGGTAAACGTGTTTTACAAGGTCTAGGATATTGTATGATTTTACCATTTTGTTGTACTTGTATTGCCATGCAAAATTCTGGATCTTTGAATACAGAAAAATAATATTATTCTTCATTATTATAAGTACAGCAGTTATGAGTAACTATTTCTGTGTTTCGGATTATAATAATTATACTTAAGGAATGACTGAATTCTTTTTTCTGTTTATGAAGAAATAAAATATAAAATTTGATGCACATTGAATAACGCGCGTAGCGGGTTATTTAACAGTGTGCACCACATTCTTTATATTATTTCGAATAGACAGAAAAAATATTACAGTCATTTCTTATAATTTAATAATTCAATTATAAATTCCATTTTAAACCGTAGAAAACCATAGAAAAACGTTGATGACGTCACGGTCACATGACTAAATTATGTCTATGGGCTGATAACAAAATAACGTCAGCCAATTAGAAGACGCGTTACATCCAACATTAAATTCTTAATAATTGGTGTTATAAATGATAATAATATGTATGTATAAAAAGAAAATGAGCATACTTCAATGAAACAGCATCCCAAGGACAGAGATAACACCCAACGGCATATAGAAAGGTAAACTTGAGTTTTCAACAATAGGCGCTGTCAATACAATATGTTTAGTTAAACAAAAACTATTATATAAAAGTGCAGAGTAAATTATATTAAAGATATGATATAAACACTACGGTCGTTAAATGAAAAAAACTCATTTATTTAGTACATTAAACATCTGATAAAATAAAGATAAAAATTATGTAAATTTTGTAATACCTTTTTCTTATAAATCTCGATCAGTAGAAAAATGCATTAAAGAACATACAATGAAACAGTCAGTAAAAGAGGCTGTTTATCGCAAACTATAATACCGTATCAAAGAATGTGCATAATTGCATGTGGTCAGCGAAATTTAATCTAAGAATTGTGCTTTTCATTTCGTTGATTACACATTACTTATGACTTTACATTAACGAAAAACGTGCGAGTGTTTGCATTTCGGTCAATGATTCTTAATTCATAGGTTCGACTATTTCTTTTTAAAATAATTTAAAACTAGAGGCTTTAAAGAGCCTGTGTCGCTCACCTTGGTCTATGTGAACATTAAACAATGGATTCATGACAAAATTGTGTTTTGGTGATGGTGATGTGTTTGTAGATCTTACTTTACTAAACATTCTTGCTGCTTACAATTATCTCTATCTATAACAGTACTTTCTGTGGAAAATGTTATTGAAAATCTTCAAATTTTAAGAAAATTGTTAAAAATTGACTATGAAGGGCAATAACTCCTTAGGGGGTCAATTGACTATTTTGGTCATATTGACTTATTTGTAGATCTTACTTTGCTGTACGTTATTGCTGTTTACAATTTATCTCTATCTATAATAATATTCAAGATAATAACAAAAAAACAACAAAATTTCCCCAAAATTACCAATTCAGGGGCAGCAACCTAACAACCGATTATCCGATTCATCTGAAAATTCCAGGGCAGATAGATCATGACCTGTTGAACAATATTATCCCTGTCAGATTTGCTCTAAATGTATTGGTTTTTGAGTTATAAGCCAAAAACTGCATTTTACCCCTATGTTCTATTTTTAGCCATGGCGGCCATCTTGGTTGGTTGGCCGGGTCACCGGACACCTTTTTATAAACTAGATACCCTAATGATGATTATGGCCAAGGTTGGTTAAATTTGGCCCAGTAGTTTCAGAGGAGAAGATTTTTGTAAAAGATTACTAAGATTTACGAAAAATGGTTAAAAATTGATTATAAAGGGCAATAACTCCTAAAGTGGTCAACTGACCATTTTGGTCATGTTGACTTATTTGTAGATCTCACTTTGCTGAATTTGCTGAACATTATTGCTGTTTACAGTTTATCTCTATCTATCATAATATTCAAGATAATAACCAAAAACAGCAAAATTTCCTTAAAATTACCATTTTAGGGGCAGCAACCCAAAAATGAAATGTCCGATTCATCTGAAAATTTTAGGGCAGATAGATCTTGACTTGATGAACATTATTACCCCCTGTCAGATTTGCTGTAAATGCTTTGGTTTTTGAGTTATAAGCCAAAAACTGCATTTTACCCCTATGCTCTATTTTAGCCATGGCGGCCATCTTGGTTAGTTTGGCGGGTCACCGGACACATTTTTTAAACTAGATACCCCAATGATGATTATGGCCAAGGTTGGTTAAATTTGGCCCAGTAGTTTCAGAGAAGAAGATTTTTCTAAAAGATTACTAAGATTTACGAAAAATGGTTAAAAATTGACTATAAAGGGCAATAACTCTTAAAGTGGTCAACTGACCATTTTGGTCATGTTGACTTATTTGTAGATCTTACTTTGCTGAACATTATTGCTGTTTACAGTTTATCTCTATCTATAATAATATTCAAGATAATAACCAAAAACAGCAAAATTGCCTTAAAATTACCATTTCAGGGGCAGCAACCCAACAACGAAATGTCCGATTCATCTGAAAATTTCAGGGCAGATAGATCTTGACCTGATGAACAATATTACCCCGTCAGATTTGCTCTAAATGCTTTAGTTTTTGAGTTATAAGCCAAAAACTGCATTTTACCCCTATGTTCTATTTTTAGCCATGGCGGCCATATTAGTTGGTTGGCCGGGTCACTGGACACATTTTTTAAACTAGATACCCCAATGATGATTGTGGCCAAGTTTGGTTAAATTTGGCCCAGTAGTTTCAGAGGAGAAGATTTTTGTAAAAGTTAACGCAGGACGACGACGACGACGGACGACGACGGACGACGACGAACGCCGGACGCCAAGTGATGAGAAAAGCTCACTTGGCCTTTCGGCCAGGTGAGCTTAAAATTAGCCCTGGTTTAAAATCTGGAAAGCAAATTGTATGACTTCCTACTAACGTATACATACCTCTACTTGCTGAAACTTGCTTGATAAATCGCCTTGTATTTGCTAACCAGTAATTACCATTGGTGTCAAGGGGCGAGTCGTCGAGTATTTGACTACGCCGCGCTATAATCGTTGGTGCACATTCCTTAAATGATTCAATCCAAGTTTTTTTTCTAGTTTGTTGCGCATAGAAATCGTTTTTGTAAATATCTAGAAAACAAACCATTACATAAGAATCAGATGGATGCATAGTGTTAGCAACTTTTATTACGTAATGAACGAAAAGGATATGTAAACGAAAAGGAGGCCAATCTTACAAAAACAAATTGTAAAAATATTATTATCGTAATAATGTCAATGACATGTCAATTGAATAATGGTTATCATATTGAAGAAATAAAAATAAGTTTCAATTGTATAATTATGCAGAGTTGTCAATATCTTACTAGCTATTTCTGTAGCCAGTGAATACAAAATTTACCTTTTTAGTAAAATTCGAATTATAGAAGGACGTCCTACATTATACCCTTTTCTTTGAAATTTTTAGTTGAAATATTCAGATACGTTTTACTTACGTTTTAAACATATAGGAAACAGTTCTGTAAAACAATCTAGTGCGGTATAACTCAAGAAAGAACCTCTGTTCGTTACAGATAAACACTCTCCAACAGTTTGCGTTGCAATGATAACTAAAAAGTGTTTATATTAGTTCTGTAACATGTTTCAATGCATCTTTATATCTCAGTATGTCTAGTATAAAATCCTGTCACAGATAGTTTGCACTAATATTTTTGAAGAACATTTACCCGGTTAACATATCATACACAATCTAGTATTTCCTGAACCTTTTCATACTTGGACAGAAATGAAGTAATTGAATATTCGCATTTTTAAGCTTTTTCGCATTGGAAGGTGAAATAACGGTTTCAACTCCCTAAGGCAAAGTTGACTTTATATGAATTTGGCTATCAATTTTAGATATTTTTGTCATATAGCTCTTCAACGGTGTCGGTACTTATACATCCTCGGATTTCAAATGTTTGGCTTTCAGCGTTCCTAATGAAGGTAAAACCAGAAAAGCGCGTCGGACGCATTGAAATGACTACACGTGTTCATCATAAGTTACTGTCGAAGTCATATTCTAAGTTTGTTCTGACATTGGAGCAGGTTCTGACTTATAAATTGCCTAGCATGAGCAATGTTAAAAATTACCATGAACAATCCCTTTTGTGTAGAACTTAAACATAACAAATGTACGGAATTAATTTGTCATTTTCTTCCTTTTATGTGTATCATGGATGCACGGTAAGGTTTATATATATTAAGGTATCGACACTCACATAAATGGGAATTTCAAAATAGCATTTAAGTTACCTGCTTTTTAAAACTGTAATGAGATATTAACAAATATCATAAGGTCAACACAATGTCTCTCCATACACAATGTGCATAAACATGTGAATAAATTTTTTCCATAATGTTGTATTTCGATTTTTTTAACAAGTTGAATTTTTCGGTATAAGAAGACCATCAACGAACTATTATGAGGATAACGGCAAGTTTGTGTTCCCTTTGATATCACATATTGATACGTTTGTCAACGTATATTTGTTCCACCTAACAGAAGTTCCAATGGAAACTTTATCATAAACATTGCCATAATATCTATTCCTGTTGGAACAAATATTCTATACCATTTATTCCGTTAGGAACATATACTGAAATATCTATTCCTGTGGAAATAATATTCCAGAATATATTTTCCTTTTGGAACTTATATTATGAAGGAACTTCTATTCCGTGACACGTTCCCCATTTCAATTCTCAATTTTATTATCTGACTTTTATACACCTATAATAAAACGAAATTGCTTACAGGTTTTACTCTACGTTGTACATACATAATTTTTTTTTTCATACAAGCAAATAAAGCTTAGACAAGAAATTGTCATCTTTATGATTGTTCTGAAATTTAGATAACTGGCAACGTAAAGCAGATTGCAAGGCGGATGTTAAAATGCTTACATTGAATTCATAAAGACTTTGCCGAATATTTTTACATATATTGCCTTAGCAGTGTTTGGCACAACCTTTTGGAATTTTGGTTCCTTAAGGCTCTTCAACTTTCACTTGTTTGGTTTTCAAACTATTTTGATCTAAGCGTCACTGATGAGTCTTATGTGGACAAAATCGCGTCTGGCGTATTTACTTATAAGCCTGGTACTTTTGATAACTATTTACAAAAGGAATGTTAGCGTTGGCCGGCCGGTCGGACGGATAGACGGATGGATGAGCAGACGGACGTTGTCAAGCGGTTTCTAGTACTACTTTCGACTCCGCTAGGAAGGTAAAGAATTAGCAGAAAACAATAATATTATTAGTAAAAATTCTTTAAGGTTTTCGCGGAACGATGTATCTCGCCTTCTAATTTTGGTGTCGGCGTAAAAAAGTAAAGTTGACTGCAGCAAACAGTGTCCATATAACAGTGAAATACATCAAACATGATTGTGAAAAATAAATGTCTTTTAATATGTTAGTTAATGATATTGTAGAAGTTTATGTTCAAATTTCATAGAATTGCTGATAGATATATATTATTAATTGAAGTCCATCGATAAACAAAGTACTGAAAATTGAAGAAAACAATATATTTTTTTTATCTAATATTTGTGCCAAAGTTTTAATTAAATGGGTGTTAGTTATGTCTTTATGGAATCAATCCCAGACTGCACATTATTGTAACTGCAATTAACGAATTAGTTATCGGTAAAATACGAACAAACGAAAACAAATGGTTTTTTTTATTCTGTGTCAATATTTTCATAAAACAAAACAAAAACTGACAACGTTAGCTAGTGATGTCTTAAACTAATTTAACCATAAACTGAACCTTATCAAAAAGTTTATACATACATACCTTTTTTGTAAACGGCGAAGTGCTGCGTGGAGATATCAGTGTCCTCCAATGCGCAAAATGCTAGTCCGTCGTTGAGACATTTGTTTGATAATCTACATGCACCGTTTACACTTGATCCATCCAGTGAAATATTTAGTAAACAAGCACATCGTTTTATCTGAAAATGCCAATTTTGAAAGTAGTTTTTACTGGTTGCAGACACAGAGTATGCTACTTTAAATTCTAAATCTTTAAATGTTGATCTACACGTAAAAACTAACTCTTGTCGTTAAAGTATGTATAATTTGTGCTTTTTAATATGATTTGCCTGTTTAAATGTCTTGTCCACTCTAAAGCAACGTACAGTACAACAATTAGATTAACACAGCTTCTCTATTTTAAGTCGGGAGTTTCTTCATTGATAGCCTAAACTTGTTATTTTTAGGGGTGTAGTAGTAAGTTTAGTCTGAACAGGGATGTACAGAATGTTTAACCAGTGTAAATTTATACACCCAGGAGCGAAGTGGAATGGTGGATGCATTTTCAAAACAAGTGTTTTCTTTATTCAAATGTGTTTCATCTGTATGCTTGTGATCTAGCTCCATGTTTTTTTTTACAAGAACATAGAATATGGGGCATTTGCCTTCAAGCTTGTCTTTAAAGATGTTTTTTTTTACTTTTTGAACGTTCACGTTAGAGCGGGAGGATTGCATAACAAAACAAAGAAAGAGATCGAAAAACAGAGCGTTATTAAAAAAGAAGCGAAATTGAAAGACACAGAAAAACCCAGTGGAATGAAAAAAAAACCCAAACGATTGGCAACTTTACACTCTGACTAAAGACAAATAATAACACGGACCTCATAAACAGTTTTGATAGACATTCACAGATCTTCTTTAAAACTACAGTTTTTTGGTTGAAATTAAAACTGGAAAAAAATCACATGACATAAAACAGTTTCGAGAAAAAATTCCAGCTACCAAAGATCAAATTTTAAAATAATCACTTCGAAACATTAAATATTTTCCATTACTAGTAATTAGCAAATAATTTTACTTCAGATACATTACAAGTTCTTACATGAATAAGAGCTACATTTTGCATAAAAATCACGAAGTTTGAATCTTTGGAAAATCTGCAAAATAATTATCCGATATCAATCTACAAAAACAGGTACACATGTTCTATGAATATTGATACAGAATGCATAACTTGAAAGTTCTAGGTGAATACGTGTCGGTGAAAAAGTGGGGGGGGTGTTCACCAAATGGGTATCTTCTCCGCTTGTCTGCACATTAACCCGCCAACCGCACTCACATAAGCACGACTTTCATCATATTATTCTATTAGACAGATATGCATATTGTGCAACCCGTTCAAATAAAAAGATTGGATCGCAGGTACATTTGAACCACATCCACCCGAACTTAAGTAAAGAGGTCCGCCCGTATTGATTTTGAAAACACCTTGAATTAAGAAAGAAAAAATACAAAGTAGTATAAAACAATGTCTCTATAACATGTAACAACTTAACCTCTAATTTATAGAATATTTTAAATGGAACTCTTTAGAAAACTGCTGATACATGTGACAATGTTTGAATTTGTTTTTATAAGAACAATTATACTGTATTCCAATATTTAGAAAAACAATGATGGGGATCCCAACAAAACACTTATAATAGCAGGCGAAGATAATGAGATGTAAAATGAACTTAATTGGAAACTACAGTAAGCACAGACGCTATTGATTCACATTTCACGTATATCCACTAGATCAACAATTATTAATAAATAATGAAAAACAGAAACTAGTCAATAGATCAAAAGACGATTAAAAACTTCATTATTTTTCCCTGAATAAAGAAACAGTTTATGTTTATATAGTTTACCTGTAAACCGATGAAGAAAGAACCATGACATGTCTCTAAGCAATCCAATAGCGAAGTCCCGTTGATAAATATTTTCTTGGTATCAATTTTGATATTTTTAACGTCGAAACATCCTACAAAATAGTTTAATGTCCCATTAAATATTTGCTGGACGTCGTATTCGTATGTTTGAAATTCTTTTTGTATAAAGCTTTAATGTATATATTCATATCACATTGAACACTGGTAATATTTTGCTATGTTTTTTAAGACTTAATATGCAAAATTGAAACCTTTCCTTCAATGTATCATCCATGAATGTATAAATATCATAAAACTTCAAATTCCTAGTAACAAATTTAAAGCCACTTTGCAAACAAAAATTTAGCTAGTTGTATATTATATGTTTTTTTTACAATGTGTTTTCAACAACGTACAACGATCATGTTTTAGCACGACCCGATGACCTCCCCTCAACAAAAAACCAACAAAACAAAACAAAAAACCCTACCAATGTCGACTAGAAATCTGACAATTTCGTCAATTTTAATCGAAGTCGTACACATCATGCAACGGGTCTTACATATAGAAGTTTACAGACTAGCTGTCGCTGTAGATGAATTACATAGACCACTAGGCAATAGAGGTCCCTCTCTTCTATTTAAAAATTTTCAATGTTTTCTTACAAAAAATGTATTTCTAGTTAACTCTATGGACATTATTTTTTTCGAACAATGTATATTCTACGAGTTTTTACATTTTGATTCCAACTAAACCATGTGCCAATTTTGAAGTCAAAGTTATTTTTTACGATGTAAACCATATAATTTTCGCAAGGGATGTATTGTCGCGACTTTCGCGAGTAGAACAATAAAGGAAATTAAATTGTCGCGATTATGTGAAACTTGGATCTTGCCTTATATATATATCACGAAATGATCTCAAAAATTGATCACCACGAAGTTGGCTACAAAGAATTTCATGCGAGATAACGTATGCGCGAATGTTTCTATGTTTAATTTATTCTACCTAAATACTCAACCCACGTAGAGCAAGTTCCAGTTACGTCGACCCAACTCCATCCTGTGTATGAGGAAGAAATATTCACAGTTTCTTCCAGAGAAGCTATTTGACAATACTCCTTTCCCTCCAGCCAAGTGAAATTATCAGTGGATAAGTATGTTGATACGGTTTTTCCTGAAAATGTATAATAACACTAACAGTGGAGATCACTTCTAACCTCTCATTAGAACTGTCAGAATATCTGTCATAGAACTGTTCTAACCTGTCCTAGAACAGTTCTACCTAGAACAGTTCTACCCTAGAACTGTTCTAAGTATAATTGTCAGAATCAGTTCTAGGTAGAACTGACTAAATCAGTTCTAGGTAGAACTGTCAGGATCAGTTCTAGGGTAGAACTGTCTAAATCAGTTCTAGGTAGAACTGTCCAAATCAGTTCTAACCGTAGAACTGTCAGCAGAACTGACTAAATCAGTCAGGACTGTAGAACAGTTCTAAATGACGTCACTGCAGTAAGGGCACTTTAGAATTTAGAAGAAATAAATCACTTCCAATTACTTTGCTATTAAATAATAGCAGATTTTCTATATTTTTTACTGATCAAACGTTACATGTACAAATATCGAAGTGAATAGAAGGTTATCCAACTCATCGGAGAAATATTTTTATAAGATTGCATAGGAAACATCATTGTTTACGTTTCTTCGTTCCCCGTTTTTAACAGTCTCTTCATAAATATAAATCTGCATTTAATTCATGGAATTTTAATCGTAATTTACCTTGTTTGCCTTGGATTTACATTCATTTCAGATTCTGTTTTGACAAATGTTCAAACAAAAATTGTACAGTGGATGAATTATGGGATATTAATGAAAAAAGTGTTGTATTATAACGTAAAAAAACTATATACATTTGCACCATCTCGTCAATTTAGCCAGACTTATCCATAACGATTATAAATGATATCTGGGAGTCTGGAACTCAGAAAAATATACTCATCTGAACATGCATGAAACATTTGCCCCTGGACATTCGGCTACAAACAAAATCATGCATTTTTCTTTGCCTTCTTCAAATTATATTAACAGTATACTATTCCAAGAAGATAACTTCCCATACATGTACTTTTTATTTTAAAATAAAGTATATGAATCAGTCATGTGAGTGTTGGATGATGCCGTAAAATAGTTTTGTTTAAAAAAAACCATTACAAATCTATATAGTAGTCTCAGCACAAACTAACGGACTTAAAAAGTCACTTTAGTGACGGTTCATTATTATGGAAACAGAGAGGAAATAAAGGCTCGCTAAATTTTTAGATATAATGGTATAAATACACCTGATCGCTATTTATCTGCCATTACTGGATATCACACAGGTTCCCGTAAAAATTTGACGTCATAAAACAAAATATCTGACGCCACGATGGAAAAGTGATTGTTGTATGCTTCAAAAGTTCAAGAGGTCGGGTCAGCCAGGATTAGCAATAAGGTGTATTGTGTTCCAAAGTTGGAGTCATTTTATCATACGATCCGTCCTGACATAGAAATATTATTGGTTTACAATGAATGAGGCCATATATATATAAAATAATTTTGTTATCATGTATATATAAAATAATTTTGTTATCATGTAAATATATATATTTAGATGATAAGTGTAAATAAGTTCAGTTTTGGTTGATGTGGTAAAATAATTTTGTTAAAACGACTCAGTCTGATACATGTACATGTATATCGAAACTACTGAAATTTGTTTACAATTCAATATTTTGAATAAAAAGAGGACTTGTAGAAAATTGCTGGTACTCTAAATTGATGTGGAATTTTTTTTGTAGCCAATGTGTTACAATATTGCTGTCATTTGAATTATACAATCCATCGTGATATGTAACTATAAGTGATTTACTATGCGGCTATATATATATATATATTAAGATTTACATTATAAAGTGTAAATATGGTCCGTTTTGGTTGATGCTGTCACATATGGTCAGTTTTGGTTGATGCTGTCAAATATGGTCAGTTTTCATGATTTGGGTTGATGCGGACAAATAATTTTGTTATATCCATGAGTCAGTCTGAGATATCAAAACTACTGAAATTAGTTTACGATTCAAAATTTTGTTTAAAAAGAGGACATGCTGGCACTATAAATTGATGCGAGCATAATTTTGTTTTCCAATATTGCTTTCATTTATATTAAACAATCCATCCTGTTATAAAAATATAAGCTCGTGCAATATAAAATTCTACTCGGAACAATATTCCCCAATATTCATGCAATAACCCTATAATATAGATCATTTGTATTATCATGATTAGACACTCCATCCTTACATAAAAATATTACAGATTTACTATGCGACTATAAGAGTTACATAAAAAAGAGCAAATATGGTCAGTTTTGGTTGATGTGGTCAAATATGGTCAGTTTTGGTTGATGCTGTCAAATATGGTCAGTTTTGATTGATGCAGACAAATAATTTTGTTACATGAGTCAGTCTTAGGTATGAAAACTACTGATATTTGTTTCTGATGCGATATTTTGAATAAAAATAGGAAATGCTGGCACCCTCAATTGATGCACAAAAAAAATTGTGGTCATTGATTTCCAATATTGCAGTTATTTATATTACTACAGTTCCTCTCGACCTAAAATTATAACTGAATTGCTGTGCATCTATATAGATTTACATAATATAAAGCAAATATATGGTAAGTTTTGGTTGATGCAGTCGAAAGATTTTATTACACGACTCAGTCTGAAGTATAAAAACTACTGATATTTGTTTATGATTCAATATTTTGAATAAAACGAGGACATGCTCATTGGAGGATCAAGAGAAGGGGGTCCCCCCAGCCTTTTAAAAATGGCTGAATCTGCCCCTGCATGCTGGCACTATAAATTGATGCGAACAAATTTTTTTTCCAAAATTGTTGTAACTTGTATATTACAGTCCCTCTAGACCTAAAATTAAAACTGAAGTACTGTGCAGCTATATAGATTTGCAGAAAGAAAAAGCAAATAATGGCAGTTTAGATTGATGCGATCAAAAGATTTTTGTTAAACAAGTCGTCCGAGGTATGAAAACTACTTGTAAACGGATATTATATTGGTTAATGAGGTCCGATAATTTAGTTATGTGATAACGAGCCATCCTGACTCCCGGAATAACAAATGTAAAACAATTTAAATAATAATGCCCCCCCCCCCCCCCCTAATACTAACGGCCTAATTCATGTACAAAAAATGAAAGAAAAACAAATAATTTAATGTAACACATCAACAAAAGAAAATCACTGAATTACATGCTCCTGACTTCGAACAGGCACATACATGCAGAATATGGCGGGGTTAACAGGTTAAACATGCTCTCTTGCCGATTATAAATCTGAAATAAAACCGGCAATAGCAAAACTCTATATAATTTAAATCGCTTTTTTACCCAAGCCTTTATATTAAGGCAAAGAGTTCTTAAAACTTATAAATCAACTCTAGCCGTAGAATTTATAAATCAATTCTGGCCGTAGAATTTATAAAAATCAATTCTAGCCGTAGAATTAGAAATCAATTCTAACCGTAGAACTGTTCTAAAGTAGAACTGACCAAATATTTGGTCAGTTCTAGCTAGAACTGTCTAAAACTGTTCTAGGGTTGAACTGTCAGGATCAGTTCTAAGTAGAACTGTCCAAATCAGTTCTAGGTAGAACTGACCAAATCAGTTCTAGCTAGAACAGTTCTAACCTAGAACTGACTAAAAGGTGTCAGGCTGACAGTTCTACGTACTGTTCTAGAACAGTTCTTCTTACAGATTTAATGAGAGGTACAGTGGAGATCACTTCTAACCTCTCATTAAATCTGTCAGGAGAACTGTTCTAGAACAAATTTCAGTAGTTTCGATATACATGTATCAGACCGAGTCGTTTTAACAAAATTATTTGACCACATCAACCAAAACTGAACTTATTTACACTTATCATGTAAATATATATGGCCTCAGTCATTGTAAACCAATAATATTTCTATGTCAGGACGGATCGCATGATAAGAATAACACCAACTTTGGAACACAATACACCTTATTGCTAATCCTGGCTGACCCGGCCTCTTAAACTTTTGAAGCATACAACAATCACTTTTCCATTGTGGCGTCAGATATTTTGTTTTATGACGTCAAATTTTTACGGGAACCTGTGTGATATCCAGTAATGGCAGACAAATAGCGATAAGGTGTATTTATACCATATCTAAAAATTTAGCGCGCCGTTATTTCCTCTCTGTATCCATAATAATGAACCGTCACTAAAGTGACTTTTTAAGTCCGTTAGTTTGTGATGAGACTACTATATAGGTTTGTAATGTTTTTTTTTTTTTAAACAAAACTATTTTACAGCATCATCCAACACTCACATGACTGATTCATATACTTTATTTTAAAATAAAAAGTACATGTATGGGAAGTTCTCTTCTTGGAATAGTATACTGTTAATATAATTTGAAGAAGGCAAAGAAAAATGCATGATTTTGTTTTTAGCCGAACGTCCAGGGGCAAATGTTTCATTCATGTTCAGATGAGTATATTTTTCTGAGTTCCAGACTCCCTGATATCATTTATAATCGTTATGGATAAGTCTGGCTAAATTGACGAGATGGTGCAAATGTATATAGTTTTTTTTATTAATATCCCATAATTCATCCACTGTACAATTTTCGTTTGAACATTTGTCAAAATAGAATCTGAAATGAATGTAAATCCAAGGCAAACAAGGTAAATTACGATTAAAATTCCATGAATTAAATGCAGAGTTATATTTATGAAGAGACTGTTAAAAACGGGGAACGAAGAAACGTAAACAATGATGTTTCCTATGTAATCTTATAAAAATATTTCTCCGATGAGTTGGATAACCTTCTATTCACTTCGATATTTGTACATGTAACGTTTGATCAGTAAAAAATATAGAAAATCTGCTATAGCAAAGTAATTGGAAGTGATTTATTTCTTCTAAATTCTAAAATGCCCTTACTGCAGTGACTTTAGAACTGTTCTACAGTCCTGACTGATTTAGTCAGTTCTGCTGACAGTTCTACGGTTAGAACTGATTTGGACAGTTATACCTAGAACTGATTTAGACAGTTCTACCCTAGAACTGATCCTGACAGTTCTTCCTAGAACTGATTTAGTCAGTTCAACCTAGAACTGATTCTGACAGTTCTACTTAGAACAGTTCTAGGGTAGAACTGTTCTAGGTAGAACTGTTCTAGGACAGGTTAGAACAGTTCTATGACAGATATTCTGACAGTTCTAATGAGAGGTTAGAAGTGATCTCCACTGTAAGAAGTGATATCCACTGTACTTATGTTTTTTTAACGATCTTGACTGGCTATAAATCCCTCGCACGATTGTATATAATGATAGAAAAAAAATTTGTACAAGTTAGAAAACAATACACACCTTACCTGTGCATTATCTAGATTATAAAACATTTAAAAGAACACAGAGATTTTTCCTTTGTCATTTTTTTTGGAATGAGATTGAACTGAATGATGTACTGTAAAATGGAAACTATTTGATTTGATTGTATGGTCACGAATGTATCGAACATCACATTTATGTAGTTATGGATTTATTTATTACTTGTTATCTTATTACTCTGATATTAGTAGCTAAGCGCCACTATCACAGAGTTACTTTTAATCTCAGTTCATATGAACGGTATGCATACTCGATCTTTCTCGTGAACACATAAGCCCATGTTCATTCGAATCACGTACCAACATATGAAGCTTTTTATTAAAAAAAAGGTCTTTCAACCCAGGTGAATTGAGTTTCATCTCATTCATATAAATTCATATAACACATGACACATGCAAAAATCTCTGTGTACTATTGTCTGAATAACATTCAGCTAAGATTATGTATTTATGTAACTCATACATTTTACACAATGAAAAGTCCAATTTACTCCTATATTTAGGGGCGGATCGAGGATTTTCCAAAGGTATATATAGCGGAGCAACTCCATACAAATGAAAAATATTTTGTTTGTTTTATTGACTACTTTGCACTTAAATTTAGATTTATCTCCCTCTGAGCATATTCTTGAGTGTAAGAAAAGCAATTTGTCTATACTTAATAATCCTTAAATTTGTGATTTGTCGCACACCGATTTAACAGTACATGAATATGAACTAAAACTGTTCGGGATATATGTAAGACTTCATTAAGAGGGCAATAAAACGACAAAAACATATTTAGAGGGCACCACATAGTGTTCAACAATAGCTCGATGTCAAAACAATAATCATGTCAAGTTATGTATAGATTTTGTCGGTTCACGGAGCTTGTGCTGTTTTGTTATTCAAGCTTGTCGACTTAATGGAAAGCTAAATTGATATAAATGTATGGTCACGAATGTAAAAAAAACAATTGAAATTCAAAACAGAAACAATCAAAGTTTTTAAAACACAATT
This sequence comes from Mytilus galloprovincialis, assembly GCA_037788925.1. Classification (NCBI taxonomy): domain Eukaryota; kingdom Metazoa; phylum Mollusca; class Bivalvia; order Mytilida; family Mytilidae; genus Mytilus; species Mytilus galloprovincialis. The sequence goes on from JAWDJN010000030.1 coordinate 414,046, forward strand.
TTCCAAATACTGTCACAGTAGCAATTAATGAAAAAAGACTGGATAACACAAAAGTTAAAATTTCAAAGTTGAGTTACCAACCTTTGACTACTTAAATCCGTATTTCCCCCTTTCTTTACTCTATATGTAAACTTGCAGCGGCACCGTGCATTGGTCGTCGATCGGGTCAAGCAGGGTAACCCGAATGCAAGGGTGGTGTTCTCGAAGCTATATTAGGATTAGGACGTGTCCTACGACCAACTTAACGCAAGTCTTTGTCCTAGGTCGTGTTCTTGAATTCTCTTACCTTAAGATATATCGCATTTATCGTCTTCACGTTAGCACACCTACACCTAATTAGGTGTTTTAAGATCGTCATATCTTCATCCTTACTTAATAAAGTTTGAAATTCCTTTTTTGCTCATTTGTTTACGTGTAGATAAACATGAAATGAAACGCACGATCGGTTATTAACCCATATAAAAAAAATGTACATGACTTTAAACTTTGAACTACAAATTCAATTCTCGTTTCAAAACAACCTATTTTCCCGTTTATATTTACAATCCTTTTTTATAAAATTGTATGATTACATTTGAAATCATGCGTACAATTTTGTACGTATAATTAAAAAAATTGTAAACAATTTTATTTATTTGTTTTTGTCATTTATAAAAGTTTTATAAAAAGTTACTTAAACGATTTAAACTTTTGCATCTAGGATGTGTTTGGGACATCCTAACTCAAGATGCGTCTAAGATAGCTTCGAGACACAAATTACGAGTGTCCTTTAATGATCCTAAAATTGGTCTCGGGATATGACTTAGGACGATTCTTAAGATCTTTTAGAGTACATACAATCTAACTCTCTTTTATCTTGTTACAGTATTAAAACCTTTAGCTTTTCTACTCTTTACATAAGTATTCAACATTCCAAACTAAAAGTTGAAAGAGTTGGTATTGCTTTGCCTCATAAAAAAAAATGGCCAACGTAGATACAAGTATCTTGTCTTAGGGAGCGATAAATCCTACTTTGTAAAGGATCACTCTGATTCAAACAAAAAATTCTCTGAAACTGATATTATCAAGATGCTTGATTTCTTGATTGACAACATATTTGTAACGTTCGGAGGACGTGTTTTTCAACAGACTGTAGGCATTCCAATGGGAACAAACTGTGCCCCTCTACTTGCCGACTTGTTTCTTTATTATTATGAGGCTGACTTCATGCAGGAAATTCTTAGGAAGATATTCCCGTGCTTGCATTTCCTATCATGATTTTCTTGATAGAGGGTTGCTGCTCACAAGGAAGCTATTAAACCAAGAGTTCCAAAAGGTGAAGTTGAAATCTTCCCTTCGTAAATTTTACGGACGCCATCACGAGTTGGTTGACCGTTATGGAATAACCGTTTCACAAATGATATCGGATATGTTCCTTACGTCGTAACTACAATCCCCTTCCCTTTCATGAATGTGACCTACCGAATTAGACTATTTACCGGATTTGTTATCACATTAGCAACACGACAGGTGTCACATGTGGAGCAGGATATGCTTACCCTTCCGGAGCACCTGTTATCACCCCTAGTTTTTGGTGGGGTTCGTGTTGTTTATTCTTTAGTTTTCTATATTGTGTCATGTGTACTATTGTTTGTCTGTTTGTCTTTTTCTTTTTTAGCTTTGCGTTGTCAGTTTATTTTAGATTTATGAGTTTGACTACTGTCCCTTTGGTATCTAACGTCCCTCTTTTAAGATACTTTTAAGAACACCACCCCAGGTTTAAGTCAGTCCGCTTTGACTCCGAGTTATCTCCTGAGCAATTTACGACGCGTTCTATAAATAGCAACAGCCAAATTAATGAAATACGTCAAACAATATTACCCAGAACCATTAATACTGAATATATATCTACATGTTGTACCATATCTATTGTACAATATTGCACATAAATTTTATCTTTTGAATGTGTATAGAAAAATCTTGCGTATCTATATGTTAGCTTTAAACAAAGATTTTTGATTTTCAATCAATATATTTTTTGAATATTGAAACGTTTGACGTGCCATATAAGACCATACAGTAGTCCGTAAAGGTGGTAAAACGAAAATGAAATGTCTATAATTAATATAGTACTGTACATACATGTTCTAAAAAATTACCATGTTCGGCAATTCCCGCCATCGTTCCGATACTATTGAGATCATCCAGTTTAATGCCAATTTGCTTACTATTTAATGAGATAACTAGAAATCTACAGTCGGTTTGATCAAACAAAGAAATAGTACAAACGTCTAATGTATATATTCTTGTATATCTTATTACAACGTTACAAACCGTGCCCCCTTAATTGCTAAAACATACAATATACATTTCCATGATCAATATTTTTATTTGAATGTATAGTTTGTGGCAAGTCCTGCTTAAAAATGTTTACATTTTATATCACAAATGAGAGAAAGAAAAGTAGATGACAACAATTTACCTTCTAATTGTAAAGTCCATGCGAATAACAAAGCAGAAAAATAGAGAAAGTTTCGGGAACAACTCATTCTACCAACTATCCAAACTAACATTATATGTAATAAATGAATGTATTTACGACCATCGTCCGGAAATTATGTTGACACATGAAGATCTTAAATGTCTGATAACTTATTTCCGCAATTTTAGATTGTACTTGAAGTCGTATTAAAAGGCAAGTGAAGTGTAATTAGTTTAAACATATTACTATGTATACATGTTCCGGACGATATGAGTATTTGGACCATACGCGTATGGTCATGACCATATGGGTATATACTCATATGGTCCGACCATACGCGTATGGTCGGGGTAATTAACACTCTGTTACAGTTTACTTTTAATACTTCTAAACTCTTCATATGGTATGACCGTTCATTCAAAAGACGCTATCATATAGGTAATTTTATCGTTATATTATAATAAAAAGATAAGCTAAATAAAAATAAGAAGTTTCACATTGTTAATTTTACTTAATTGTCAAATTTAAAGTAAACACATTTTATACCGATGGTCATTACCGATGGTCATAACCGATTTGTTATTACGAGTAAATGGCAATATGTCGACTAAAAAATTAAATTCCAAAAATTTCTTAATGAACTGTTACATAAGAAGTCACTGGAAAGTAGCATACTATTAGTTTATTTAAGTTGTGTTGTGAAGATGGTGTATTGCAGTCAACCGTTTTACGATATTTGAGATCTAGAGCTTCTTAAAAACACTGTAGACATCAGAATTGCCAAAGACCTCGGTATCACTGTACGCAGCTGCAAAAAAAGGCTTGTTTTTCACTCGCAAACAAAATGTGTAAATGAAAAAGATCGTGCACAAAACTTGCAAATGCAAAAAAGCTATGATACCGTGTGGAAGTGAATGTCATCCAAGCCTACATGCACTAATGTAACTAGCGATGAAAACTAACTATGGCTGCATCAATATTAAATTTTTACGTAGTTTTTTTTTATTATAAAATTAAAAAATTGTCATGTTTTAAACCATCACTGTTTTTTTTAGATAAAGTTCTTGTATTATTGAAACGTTTATAATGTAATTTGGAAAAATAAATATACCTATATGGTCCAAATACTCATATGGTCCGGCCCGTTAATAACCAAACGAGTATAATACTCATATGGTCCGACCATACGCGTACGGTCGGACCATACGCGTATGGTCGGACCATATGAGTATACGCATATGGTCATGACCATACGCGTATGGTCCAAATACTCATATGGTCCGGAACATACATACATTGCACTTGTAATATTAGTTTCATAGTGTGCTAGTTACGTAATACAATATAAATGGGGTCAGTAAATTCCATATCCGTTGAAAGCGAGCCCTATATAGAATTTAATGACCCCATATAAACTCATCAGTTTGCTTGAAAACTGTGTAACGAGTTTATCTTACAGAATATCGTAATATGTGACATCTTGATAGAGGGTTGCTGTTCACAAGAAAGCTATTAAGTCAATAGTTCCTAATGGTGAAGTTGAAATCATCCCTTCGTAAATTTTACGGTCGCCATCACGAGTTGGTTGACCGTTATGAAATAACCGTTTCAAAAATGATATCGGATATGTTCCTTACGTCGTAACTGCACTCCCATTCCCTTTCATGAATGGGACCTACCGAATTAGACTATGTATCGAATTTGTTATCATATAAGCAACACGACGGGTGCTACATGTGGAGCAGGATATACTGACCCTTACGGAGCACCTGAGATCATTCCTATTTTTTGCTGTGGTTCGTGTTGCTTATTCTTTAGTTGTCATGTGTACTATTGTTTGTCTGTTTGGTTTTTTTTTGTTTTAAGCCATGGCGTTGTCAGTTTATTTTCGATTTATGAGTTTGGCAGTTCTCTGGTATCTTTCGTCCCTCTTTTAGACAAGTTTCTTATCAAAATGACCACTTTTCACTTTCTTTGGTCTTTGCAAAAAATAGCAAATGCCAACAATAACATCTTGTTAGCTACTAAATAAATGTTGTTTTGTATTCATTTCAATCCCCCATCGCCAATGTTCTTTACTGTTGAAAATTTCCAGATTGCTCTTTCAACGCCGTGTTGGTTTTTAAAGGAAAGTAACACCACTATACTAACTATGTATCAAAATAAGTCGAGCCTTCTAAAACCTTCTGAAATATACACGGTCTCCACACTGTCGCTTTTAACCAATGATTTTCATAGGAATGTACTAATGGTAAGATAACAATATTTACATCGCATATTCTTGCTAATCTTATGTTAATCAGTATAATATTGTACATGTACTATACCTCTTTCAAATTGGTAATTATAAAATAGTACGTAAAATATAAATGACCATAGCTTAAAAGTGTAAAGATAGATTGCTTACCTGAGAAATACATTGCCATCGAAGCCAATTGTTACCATCAACATTGATCTAATCAACCAATAAAAAGTGGAATTTAGCATGATATTTAAAAAAAACAAAAAAAAACAGAAATTACCTTTGTTTTAAAAATGAAATATTTGGCATGAATACAGTTTTATCCTGTCTAGTACTAAATTAGTCCAAATGAAAAGAAATAACGTTTAAATACAAAATTATAACAATCGAAGGAGTTAAAACAATCAATTTTCGTTTTTTTTTTTATCTGTTTACAAGCTTCAGTAAGCATGTCATCTAACGTTTCCAAAATATCTTATATAAACACAAAAATATAAAGAAATGAATGTGATTGAAACACTCAAGATATATATTTAGAACTCATAAAATAAATCTACAATGAAATGCAGAGTAAATATTTTACAATTGCTGAATTAAAAGCAATATGTTTTTCGTATTCTGCATAAAAACAGATGTGACGTGCCATGTTTTTGTAACGTACATATATCAAAAAGTCATCTAAACATTGTCAATTGTAGAATAAGCAATCCAAGAATTGTTATATAAAAAACAAATAATCAATAAGTACCGAACTTCTATACATTACGTCGCATAATTCTCGTTGATCTTCGGTTGCAAGGTAAGATTTCTTTATATTTATACTTGAATTTTTGGCGTAGTCATTCTTGTTATCTCATCTCATTGACCACTGGCAATTTAATTGAAATTAAGTAGAAAATGCAAGGAACTATATCTTTTTCTGCTTCACATCATCAACAATGTCTGGCAACACCCACTGTCGTATAACGCCAGAGAAGTGAAATCATCAGCTTTATTTCACATTTGAACTTTTTTTAATTTTTTTATTAGGCAAACAAGGTATTTCATACAGGAAACCAAATGTGGTAGGACTTCACCAGTTTAACAATAATTGATGAGCAATTACAATTTACAATAAATTAAAGCACAAACTTCTCTCACGCAAACCTCGTAAAAAACATGCTTTAATTAAAAATTATAAAAACATTAGACGTTATTAAAATTTCGAGTTTTCAACAAGTCTTAGTCCTGAGTATTTTTACCTAACCCATCAAGAAAAATCAATTAAAAAAAATCAGAATAATGGGAACACTTTAAGAAATTCTTTAACACACATAACATTTAGTGGTTTGCGACCTTAAAAAAAACCCAACCTTTTGATATGTCAAATGTTCAAACCAGGTCATACAATTGATCCTGATATTTATAAATCTACTTGATCCTTTTTTGGTATAAGTAGTTATGAAGGGTTACATGTAAAAAAAAAAACGGAAATCACTACTTAGATTTGCCTTTGTATAATCTTTTTCCGTGTTTCAACGAAACTAAAAACATATACTGTGTAACATATAAATGTAGGGACATATTAGAAATGGGAAAACAAATTTCCTATGCTATTTCTTACATCTTTTATGTTAGCATAGTTCTGCTACATGTATTGGTTATCAATTCAAAAGGTAAGTCAGTGTATGCATAAGTAAAGTGACGGACTAATTATAAGAATAAGGAAATCTTGCATATTTCACAACGAGACGGCTATCCATCGGAGTTAAAATGACGTGGATGAAATCAATTAAAGGTCACAAATGCTGTGCATTAAAATTATACAAATCATGCAACTGAGGTGTCCCATAGAAATTTCAAAAAAAACTTTCATTAATATAGGCAACAGTAGTATACAGTTGTTAAAAAGTCACAAATCGATAAGCATATTCTAAAAGCATATCCTTTGCCCCCTACTCAGGGTCTGTGCACAGAGTACACATCGCTAATATCACAAATTATGATAATACACGAACACGCACAATCATAGCTTTCAGTGTATACACTTGAAATGATTTCGACATTATTTTAATTTAATTCGTCAGGGCTTAATCTATATCCACCTTAAAAGGAACATATAGGGACCAATAGTGTTATGCAAACTGATAAATGTGATTTACTATAATAAATAATGTGTCACCTATGTTGATACAATTGCAATATTCGTTTACGTTGATGCATCTTAAATTTAAATTTTAACTTATACACATATTCACTACTTTCTAATTACAACCATTTTTAAATATTTTCTCTTCCTCGTACAAAATGAATCTATTGTTTTTTCAATGAATGGTAGGTCATAAAATTAAAGTCTGCGTTCACAACTTTTGGGAATTTTTTTTTTTTTTTGTTAACAACCTATATTATGATTTTACCTCTTAACTATTATTATAATTATTACATTATTCACCTCCTCAACAAGAAATGGAATACATGTATGTATCTTGAATGCCAAAAAAAAAACCCAACGTTTTCGTATCTATGTTCGTTAAATTAATCGAAGAACTGTGTACATATAAAAAATGGACATATATGTAGTATCTCGCCATTATGCCCTTCTGTCATCGATTGATGAAAATATATAATCATGATTAAAAACAAGTATATATCTTTTTGTCATCTAGAGCACAGGAACTCGGTTATGTTAACTAGTGTATTATAATTTTGTTGATCAATGTTTTTCAAATCTTTCTTCGTATTGCCTGTTTACTTGTATTTTGTGAATAATATACAATTATGGCCCGTTGAAAAGGTGAATATCCAAAATTGTCATCACGAGAAGGTTATTTCAATGAGGGCGCAGCCCGAAGTGAAATAACTTTTAAGGGTTGACAATTTTGAATATTCATCGATTCTAAGGGGCCACACTTGTTTTATAATACCGAACTTACAGTGGAAAGGCCTTTCGAACACTTTCTATTTTTAAACTTTACATAATAAAGTCAAAGACAAGCTGACGTTTGAAAATACATTGGTGTTCTAGAATTTCTAGAATGTACAACAAAGGTAGAATCTTTTTGTAAAATATTGATGGCCCTGAAAATGACCGTTACTCTATAAGAGCTTTCATCAGCTGCTGGCATTCATGTCCGATGATGCATTATTTCCTCGTCTCTCGGTGGGCTTCCAGTGTAACGTGAACGCTGCCATTTTGTTTATTTACGTCTGTGACGTCATTTTCGTGGGAAATAACTCAAGTACAAATCAACAATCTCAAAAGGTTATTCGCCGGTGAATAGTTTTTCACCGCTGGTGGTAATTTTTAGGGTTGTTCGTCCTTCCTTGCAATTGAATGAAAGTCAACTGATTTATTCCATGTCACGTGATAACGTTTCACCCAATAGAATTGTTTAAAATATATGTAAGGTATAATAATGTTTGTTAACGTTGACATTACTATTTCTATGTTTTCTAGCAATGTGCAGTTTAATATCCATATCTGTATAGAGAAATATCCTAAAGAGATCTAAGTCGCAATTTTTAATAGCCTACCGTTATTTAAATAAAAAAAATAATAATTTCCCGAAGAAAGCAACGTATCTGGCAAACGTGTCGTTTTTCAAAAACTTTTTTCTTCTTTTATTCGTTAATTTCTCCGCACTGGAGCACCTTTGTCATTCGGTAGTAAACTCTAAAAGCCCTATCTTTAAAATATTAAAATTAACACACATATAAACATATAAAAGAAAAGGTGGCAGGGGATTATCGAAGTATCGATACACAATTGAAAAATAACAAAACTTAAACCCTCTTGCTGCCGAGTTTTTTTCTTGCTTCGTCGCGCCAAAAGCATCTTGACGTTTCTTATCTGTGACGTTGCCTCTCTGTAGAACTGCTTATTCCCGCCGTCCATAGTTTTTCCCGCATCAATGTAGCGGTAATTATGAAAAGCGATGTACATAAGTAATTTTACGGAAGTTATTGCTCTAAGATTGTCATAAACGATGTTTAAAAATAAAACTTTTAACCTTGAAATATAGTTTTTTTTTTTTATCTTTCTTGTGTTAAAATAAAGTGAAAATAATATACCATTTGCTACCCCTACTAGCTTTGAAGGCGACTTGGTTTTAAGTAAATACCGTAAAAAATCTCTCAAATCATTATATAAACGGCAAAACAACGGCACCCAATGAAAATAAAAATAAAAACAAAGCGTGAACAAATAAAAATAAATTAAATCTCCGAGCAGCTGTTCCATGATTCTATGAACTGCTTCTTGTTGTAAAGTATCAAACGTGGCAGATTAAAATGATCATTTCAATCCTAAGGCTTGTTTCGGTAGGCGAGGAAATATTTTTTATAAAAATTGTTATCAATATTCATTTTGCTTATTATTATTTTGTTGACCACGTATTGCTCAAAATTGTATAGAGAATACGAACTAAAAAAAACAAAGTAAAAACGAGGGGAAAAACAAGAAATATCTTTAAAATCTGTTAATTGATAAATTGTTCTCTTCTCAACGTTCAGCGGCAAATATTTCATGGAATTTGAAGGACGTTTAAAATTCAATATACAATACATTTAATGCTCAGTGGGTCCTACAAAGTAATAGATCTGTGATGAATGGCTGAAAATTGAGGCTACCACTGGGAAAGGATATAGATGATATATAGGATAGGAATATAAATCACCTACTAATTTAACATCCCCATTTCGAATGAAAATAAATATTTTAGGTCAGTGCTTCCATGATGAAACGGATTTAAAATGTATTGAAATATCGTATGGCAATGCAAGTACATCGGTTAACATGTGTGTACTTTTACAAAAAAGAAAATCTTAACTGAGATTTCAATCACGGCATTTGAGCCCTAAAAATTATCCAATTCTCTTAAATAAAGCGTTTAAAGTGACTCAATATTAATATTTCGCCTAATCAAGTATAACAGTTACCTTTTTTATGATTATTTATTAGGAATACGATTACTATATGAGATATTCTGATTGATAGATGTACGAAAAAAACTTAAAACAAATTTCTCGAAAGAATGCAACATTTTACATGAAAATAACGAACTAGATAATTAGTAAACACGTTAAATAGGTTAATATTATAGTACTAACAAGCTTGTGATCCTGTATAAATTCTTGACATCCGTTTTGAGTACACTTTTAATGCATTTTATTCAGTTTGCTTCATTCCCGCCAAAATCATCCCTTTGGCGCCGTCTTTTGACGTTGTCAGTGCCCCTGAGTATTGTGCCATTACAATGGACCTTTGACGTTTTACACAATCAACAAGATATGTGTGTAGAAGCCATAAATGTCCCTTTGGCAACAAGAGGGTGAAGTGGTATTGAAAAATCGGTGTCAGTTTGGTTCAGTTCTGTCGGAATAAGCTATAACACCACAATTGTGGCTTTTGATAAATGTGTAAGTCAATAATGGGAACATTATTTCGTATTCATTCATTTTTTTATTTCACCCTTGGTACTGCATCATCTAATAGTTATCAAAGGTACGAGGTTTATAACTTGATACGCCAGACGCGCGTTTCGTCTACATAAGACCCATCGGTTACGCTCAGTTTAAAGCCGTTGTCAGTATATGAACATACAAGGGAATTCACTTGGAAACCCCATTTAGTTTACTAATTTGTTCCACATAATAATCAGTCTTACAAACAATAAAAAAATACCTAGATAAATAGATAAATCGGGATTACACGTTTAGCATGTGCTTGTCTGTCTCTTTAAAGTTATATAATTTCGTCAATATAAGGTTGAATGATAGAGACTGGAAACGGGACATGTGTCAAAGAGACGAAAACACGATCACAGAGCAGAAACCAGACCAAAGTCACACATGGGTCTTCAACAAGTGTACTATTTCAGCAAAAATTGACGTCACACGTACATGTAACTCTATTACATATAAACAAACCAAAATAAAAAAAAACTACATGAATTACAAAGGTTTCCGACTTGGGACAGGCACAAAAATGCAGCAGGGTCAACATGTTTTATACGATCTTAAACCACCACTAGAACACTTAGATACACACTAAATGCTGACATATTAAAACAAGTTTATGCATTGGTTAATAAACCACATTCGAGTTATGTCCTTCTTCGGAACATGTAGTTAATTATGAGCCTAAATGTCGTCAATTATCAGATAGAGCGGTTCGCTTGTATCTATGCACTATTTAATTTCACCAAACAACTTCGTAATCGTTATTTTGCAGGATAAACTAGAAAATATGTTTGTTCCATAGCTAGTTAATTTGAATCGTGCTGAATATCAAATATAAGAATAGAATTTGCAGAATGATTCGTGCAATAAATCATAATTTTTTTTTGAAAACTCGCATGGTAACATGGTAACGGAAAAGACGATGCCCCAAAACGCACCACTGATCTTCACTCACACCAAAAGACCGAAAGGCAACGAACTCGAAAGTGGTCTATTGTTTTATGTAACTTTTTGTAAGTTGGATACACTGTTTAGGATTTTATAAGTAAAATATCAGATTGTCAGTAAAATAGGTGATTAGAAATATGACTGATAATACCCCTGTAATTAAAGCAAATGTGTGAAAACGAGCACGCATTCTTGCTAAGAAAAAACATAGTTGTCTTCTGTGTTACATTTTCGGCCAAATAGCAGTGTGCCTTAATACAAAAATAACACCAAATAAACTCATCATAGATACCAGGACTAAATTTAGTATAAACGCCAGACGTGTGTTTCGTCTATAAAAAACTCATCAGTGACGCTCGAATCAAAAAAAGTTAAAAAGGCCAAATAAAGTACGAAGTTGAAGAGCATTGAGGACCAAAACTTCTAAAAGTTTTGCCAAATACAGCTAAGGTAATCTCTGCCTGAGGTAGAAAAACCTTAGTATTTCAAAAAATTCAATATTTTGTAAACAGTAAATTTATAAATATAACCATATCAATGACAATTCATGTCAGCACAAGAAGTGCTGACTACTGGGCTTGTGATACCCTCGGGAAAATAAATCTCCACCAGCAGTGGCATCGATCCAGTGGTTGTACATAAACTCATCATAGATACCAGGACTAAATTTAGTACATACGCCAGACGCGCGTTTCGTCTACAAAAGACTCATCAGTGACGCTCGAATCCAAAAAAGTTAAAAAGGCCAAATAAAGTACGAAGTTGAAGAGCATTGAGGACCAAAACTCCCAAACGTTTTGCCAAATACAGCTAAGGTAATCTATGACTGAGGTAGAAAAGCCTTAGTATTTCAAAAAAATCAATATTTTGTAAACAGTCAATTTATAAATATAACCATATCAATGACAATTCATGTCAGCACAAGAAGTGCTGACTACTGGGCTTGTGATACCCTCGGGAAAATAAATCTCCACCAGCAGTGGCATCGATCCAGTGGTTGTACATAAACTCATCATAGATACCAGAACTAAATTTAGTACATACGCCAGAAGCGCGTTTCGTCTACAAAAAACTCATCAGTGACGCTCGAATCCAAAAAAGTGAAAAAGGCCAAATAAAGTACGAAGTTGAAGAGCATTGAGGACCAAAACTCCTAAAAGTTTTGCCAAATACAGCTAAGGTAATCTATGACTGAGGTAGAAAAGCCTTAGTATTTCAAAAAAATCAATATTTTGTAAACAGTCAATTTATAAATATAACCATATCAATGACAATTCATGTCAGCACAAAAAGTGCTGACTACTGGGCTTGTGATACCCTCGGGGAAATAAATCTCCACCAGCAGTGGCATCGACCCAGTGGTTGTAAATAAACTCATCATAGATACCAGGACTAAATTTAGTATATACGCCAGACGCGCGTTTCGTCTACAAAAGACTCATCAGTGACGCTCGAATCCAAAAAAGTTAAAAAGGCCAAATAAAGTACGAAGTTGAAGAGCATTGAGGACCAAAACTCCTAAAAGTTTTGCCAAATACAGCTAAGGTAATCTCTGCCTGAGGTAGAAAAGCCTTAGTATTTCAAAAAATTCAATATTTTGTAAACAGTAAATTTATTAACCATATCAATGATAATTCATGTCAGCACAAAAAGTGCTGACTACTGGGCTTGTGATACCCTCGGGGAAATAAATCTCCACCAGCAGTGGCATCGACCCAGTGGTTGTAAATAAACTCATCATAGATACCAGGACTACATTTAGTATATACGCCAGACGCGCGTTTCGTCTACAAAAGACTCATCAGTGACGCTCGAATCCAAAAAAGTTAAAAAGGCCAAATAAATTACGAAGTTGAAGAGCATTGAGGACCAAAACTCCTAAAAGTTTTGCCAAATACAGCTAAGGTAATCTCTGCCTGAGGTAGAAAAGCCTTAGTATTTCAAAAAAATCAATATTTTGTAAACAGTCAATTTATAAATATAACCATATCAATGACAATTCATGTCAGCACAAAAAGTGCTGACTACTGGGCTTGTGATACCCTCGGGGAAATAAATCTCCACCAGCAGTGGCATCGACCCAGTGGTTGTAAATAAACTCATCATAGATACCAGGACTAAATTTAGTATATACGCCAGACGCGCGTTTCGTCTACAAAAGACTCATCAGTGACGCTCGAATCCAAAAAAGTTAAAAAGGCCAAATAAAGTACGAAGTTGAAGAGCATTGAGGACCAAAACTCCTAAAAGTTTTGCCAAATACAGCTAAGGTAATCTCTGCCTGAGGTAGAAAAGCCTTAGTATTTCAAAAAATTCAATATTTTGTAAACAGTAAATTTATTAACCATATCAATGATAATTCATGTCAGCACAAAAAGTGCTGACTACTGGGCTTGTGATACCCTCGGGAAAATAAATCTCCACCAGCAGTGGCATCGATTCAGTGGTTGTAAATTAACTCATCATAGATACCAGGACTACATTTAGTATATACGCCAGACGCGCGTTTCGTCTACAAAAGACTCATCAGTGACGCTCGAATCCAAAAAAGTTAAAAAGGCCAAATAAATTACGAAGTTGAAGAGCATTGAGGACCAAAACTCCTAAAAGTTTTGCCAAATACAGCTAAGGTAATCTCTGCCTGAGGTAGAAAAGCCTTAGTATTTCAAAGAATTCAATATTTTGTAAACAGTAAATTTATAAATATAACCATATCAATGACAACATTCTTGTCCTTGTTGCTTAATTGTTCGTTGAAAGTTAAATAGTTATCAAAGGTACATGTACCAGGCTTATACTTTAATACGCCAGACGCACTGTTCGTCTACAAAAGACTAACCAGTGTCGCACAGATTTAAATAGTTAGAAAGCCAAAACAAGTACAAAGTTGAAGAGCATTGAGGACCCGAAATTCAAAGAGGTTGTGCTCAATACAGCTAAGTTAATCTAAGGCTTGGATAAGAAAATCCTTAGTATTTTTAGAATAATTAATACTTTTGTCAACAATCAATTTATAAAAATGACCATATAATTAATATTCAAGTCCACTCCGAATTACTACTAGGCTGGTGATACATTCGTGGAAATAAACGCCCACCAGCCGAGTCATAAACCCAGTGGTGTTAATAGTTATCAAAGGTACCAGATTTATAGTTTAATGCGCTAAATGTTAAAGTTAACTATAGTGTATAAAACTATTTAAACACAAGAAAAGTCCTGTTCCAATTCAGGAATATGAACAGTTCAAGGTAGTTTTCTATCGTTTGATGTGTTTTGAGCTTTTGATTTTTTCTTTTCATTATAAACTTTAAGCTTTGAATTTTCCTCGGAGTTCGGTATTATTGTTATTTTTACCTTGTTGAAATTCGATAAACAAGCAGTTTATAGAAAAGAAGAAATTTTTTGTATTTCTAAGATCTATTTTTAGCTGAACTACCAACTGCATATTTCAAAGGTCGTGGAATAACATGGAAAGAAGCAAAAAATAGCTGTAAGCTAATTGAGTTATTTGAGAAAATCCAGGTTTCTAACAACATAAATGGAGAATATGGACAATATGGATGGGTAGATGCATCTGTAGAATATACACCTTGGGTTGAATATAAAAGTAAGTATGCCCATGAAACCTTTAACACGCAGATATGTTTATATTGATGGATGTATGGTTGCATCAACTGGTGAAAAATTGCTCCGCGAATCTTCATCATTGTTTTACGAAACTGCGTTATTGCGCAGTACTTTTTCTTAACGAAAAAAACAAAAACAAGACATAAATAAAAAATGAAAATGTTTTGTAATCCGTTATTTATTAAAAATAACACCTCACGATTTTGCGAAGTGTCATAGTACTTCAAGACATACTATACAGTACAAAACTCGATTACTCAAATTAAAGTTTCACAAGACTTATACACCGTCGAATACTTCATATCTTTAGAAGCCTCTCTGTTATTTTATGCTTTAATTACATGTACATGTATGTTCGGATGGAAGTTGCAAGATAGGAAACATGCATGCAAAAGCTGGAAATGAAACCCGATATGTACGATAATATGCATAAACATATACGTTTGAATCGCAATATACGTATCCCGTTTTCAAATTGATGCATTATGCGCTGATTGGGCGTTGCAGGTCTTGTTAGTGATGATTGATATCGACAGTTCTCTCTTTTTAACTTGCATTTCTATACCAGGAACTGGACAAAATATTTGTTTTGAATTTTGTCTATTTCCTTATCTTAACTTTAGAATGCTACCGTGTAAAACCAGAGGACATAGTGAAATCGACAGTTGTGAAATATGGAAACCAATTGCAAGAATGTTTGCAATTTTGTAAAGCCTATACTTATATCGGATTACAGGTATATATATATATGTATTTGATTAAGTAAACGTACGTAAACATCGATACTTTACCTAGTTATTCTTTCTTAATGATGTTCATTCCGGAGTATATTTTTTTTCTGTGACAAAAAATTGAAAATAAAAGCTATTATCTGACATTTAATATTATAATGTATGACACATAGTGAAAAAATACCACCAAATAGTGTGCAGTAATTCACAAGAAACAGAATTATCAACTTTTGAACTTTAAAAAAAAAATTAATACAGAATTACAAAAAAGTAACCCAAATAATACCTCTCCAATAAAATATCCACAAGTTGTTATAATTGAAAAAAGTGTAGGATCAATACGTGAAACCACATCACGGCACGCACATAAGATAAAATTGGATATTCCAGGAAAAACAATACCAATTTCAAGGACTTCATTTCATCTTAAGTGAAACTAACACATTAATTAAAAGTGATATGAACAAATAAGGTAGGTCGGAAAATGACCTGTAGTGTTACTGTAAAACTGCAGAATAGTCCCATTTAGTAATTTCATATACATACACGAGGAAATAAGAATCTCTCCGCGGTCATCTATGGCACACATGTTTAATAACAATATAGCGAAAGCAATGCTGACTAAAAGTTCTAAAAGATAACTCCCTTTAAGCATTGTTACAGGACCCATGGTGTAATAGCTTTTATCTCAACAGCAACTTCCTATCGTAGATTTCTAATGGAAGCAATTAACAGTGGACAAGTTTGTCATTCCGCTGAGTGCAAAAAATGTCACCTTATTCCTGAAGGTAGGCTAAAATAAGGTTGATAACTTGGTTGGTATTGGTTCTTTGATATGTGTCCTAACATTTTTTGGCTCTAGCACCACTGTTGAAAAAGTTATGCCCCTTTCTCTTAAAATTTCCAATTATAGAAAAAGAATTCTCCTCAGGTGAAATTTTTTATTCCTCAAGGAAAAAAGATTTCCTTTAGGAAATTTGCTGCATATGTTTTTTCCTTTGAGGAAATTCTATTTCGATGTGAGAAAATTAGCTGCGTAAAATTTTCCTTCGATGAAATTTTATTTCGTGTGAGAATAGT
Organism: Mytilus galloprovincialis; assembly: GCA_037788925.1. Classification (NCBI taxonomy): domain Eukaryota; kingdom Metazoa; phylum Mollusca; class Bivalvia; order Mytilida; family Mytilidae; genus Mytilus; species Mytilus galloprovincialis. The sequence goes on from JAWDJN010000030.1 coordinate 430,574, forward strand.
AGCTGCGTAAAATGTTCCTTTGAAATTCTATTTCCTGTGAGAAAATAAGCTGCATCAAATTTTACTTTGAGGAGAGTCTTTTTCCTGTGAGGAATATATTGTTCTCCAAATTTCCTTTCCTTTTCTGAACATCAAATTTGCCCTAAGGAAATGTTTTCCCTATTTTTCCTATATGGAAATTTCTTAACAATACAAACAGTATGAATTTAATTTTAGCTAGACTGAATAAATGATACAAATGATATTTTAAACTTTAATAAATGTTTGACACATAAGTATAATGACATACAAAAACAACGCAGTCTGACTGTTATGTCTAGGTATTGTACATATTTATATGACTAATAGTGATTCATTAAATTTTTCTTGAAGCAAAGTTTTTAGATTTATTATTTTTTGTTATTGTTTCATTGCAATACATTAATAAACAACCCATTTAAATATCATACCATTTGCGGTGTTTCTTAATAATGTGTTCATATTTGCAGATTAAATAAAATAAACATTTTTCATGCTAATTTAACTTTTCTGTTTCAGCTGCTGTGTACAGTTATTCAATCCACTATATACGATTTCAGTGCATACATTATTTCAACCACTATAACTTTCCTTCAATTCTGAGAAAAACATTTTCACAATTGCGATATTGTGCATCTATCAGTCTATGATAGAACTCCATTTTGCTTATAGGCATTATCATGTGATCATGGTGAAATTTCTTATGTCTTTTTGCAGGAAAACACACATTTCATTTCACATTAATCCGAATAGCGCACAATGCAGAACACAATCAACTTTAAGTTTCCTCTTCAGTATTGACCCATTGATGATCAAGCAAACGAAGATGTCTGACCTATACATACACAAAACAAACAAATAAAATATTATAAATAGAGAGAAATACCAATAAAAATTATTATGAGCATTTTAAGAAATTTTAATTCCTTACTTGTGATTTCTGTTTTTTCCGTGATTTTTGTCTTTGGTTTTTATATTACTGGGGGATTTTGTGCATTTTGCCGATCTCTTGAGTTGAGACAATTGCAACGTTTGTTAACATTTTGTTTTTATGTTGAGCTGTTAAACCACTTTAGAGTAGGGTTGAGTGCTCAGGAAATTTTGTTATTAGTTATTATTGATTTTTAACTTGCTGTCAGTTACTGTGAGTACAAACATATATGTACTGTGTCTCTTTTATGTTACGGGGATGTATCAATGTCCTGCCTAGTACGGTCTGTGTATCTCGGCAGGAAATTTGCACCAGCAAAAATATTCATCCCCCCTTTTAATTGCCTGTTCAAGGTCAAGAGCCTGTATAAATTAAGTAGTTGTATTGGAAATTAAACATGATGTTAACTTTCTCCTTTGAATAGTTTTACATTTTTGTCATGCCAGTGCCATTTATAGCTAAATGTGTGGTATGGGTTTTGCTTTTTGTTGAAGGCTGTACGGTGAACCATAGTTGTTAACTTCTGTCATTTGTTCTTTGGTGGATAGTCTTATTAGCAGTCATGCTACATCTTCTTTTTCTTAAATACCCCATTGTTAATGTGTCTGTCCCAAGTTTGGACCCTGTAGCTTAGTATGACACTAAAGTTTAGTGGTTGTTCTTGTTAAAGGTCTATCATATTTATTTTTTGTTAATTGTTTTGTTATAAGTTAGGCATTTAGTTTTATAGTTGGGATTGCTTAAAATTTTATCTAAGGGCCTTATATAGCTGACTATTATGAGTATAGGATATGGGTTTTCTCATTATTAAAGGCTGTCACTGGCCTATACTGGCTTTCATAGACCTATGATCGATAGTTTTCTTATCTTATATAATAGTACGGCGGCTTTGTGAAAAATTGTGCACATCCTGTTACAAGCATGAAATTTGGCATAGACCTTCCTTTACACTTTTATTTCAGATAGGGAGACATTTGAAATAAATGTCGCACTTCCGGTTAAATTCAAAATGGCGGATTTATACCAAAAATAGCCCAATATCAATTGCTAGTATGTGAAAAGGTGTTATAATCATGCTACAATCATAATATTTGGTACAAACCTTTGTTATTTTACTACTTTTGGATATATTATATAGATTAGATGTGTTCAAAAACCCTACTTCCGGTAAAATCTAATATGGCGGATATTGTACTAAAATAAGCTTATTTTTTAGGGAGGGTAATTGAAATATGTTTAAACGTATTGCTACTATATCAATTCATTGTGCAGGAACCTTTCGTTGGTGCTTCTCATGGATACAATGAATAAGACATTTTTCTTTAAAACCCTTACTTCCGGTAATATCCAAAATGGCGGACATAGAAAGATCAATTTCTTATTATATATTCAACTTTTTTCAAATGTAAAGAAAATGTTTTTTGTGCTGGTCATTAGATATTTTGCTTTAAGTTATCATAAAAACTACTTATTCTATTCTGTTGTAAATGTCTAAATACACAGTTAACACTTCCGGTAAAAAAAAACCAATCTGGTGTAAATTTCAAAGATGAGTCCTCAATCCATATTTTCGATGTAGAGTTTTTGCATCCACATGTACAAGCTTCTGAAAATGCCATCAATGTTTCACACGCAGTCTTTTTACTTTTCAAGCAAAGAGAGAACTGTATCACAACCGTATAGGGCATGGATCACAATAAGTGTGTGTGATCATTCATTGCCTAGTGCATTTGAAAGGTAATTGATAGATATTAATTCAAAGCCCTCTCAAACAAAATCCATAGTTCGTCTACCCCTATGTCACGGAAAGCGAAACAATTATGACAGCATCATCAGTAACGACTGTTCGAATCATGACTCATTTAAGTTCGTGTTTTACTGCATCAGATACATGCACCATGATTCGAGTGCCTCTAAATGTGAACTTGGTGCTAAACTTGAAATACATCACATGGTGGATAAGATAGAATATCAGGAGCATTTGTTGCTACAACTACCATATGCATCCGAAAATTCATACACTCGTGTTACAGTTTCAAGGTATTTTATTGATGTAAGGACATCATACCCAATCAGCATACTCGTTATGCCGCAAATACATGTTTATTCGCAATCGGAGAGCTGATTTTCCCCATTTACAAAACATCCATAATGTACAAGCTCCAGATAAGATGAAGAGGCCTCACTAAGAGTTGTCCAAAAAGGTTCCCATGGATCATATTTGTTCCATTCACAATCGTCTGGACAAGTTAGCATAGGAACCAATATTAAGCGTGTTGCTCATTCATAACCGCAATAGTATACTACGAGCTTTACATGCTGAAACAGACTAGACAGAGTCTTGGGAATAGCCTCAATAAGTCTTTCTTCTTCCAAAAACGCATGTTTTCTTGCTTTGTACTCATTCTAAATGCTAAAGTCACATCTTCAAACGCCATCCATGTCACCAACGCAGTTCCTTTCCCAGCAAACGTGTAAACTCTCAATGCCTATAAAGGTTATGTATAGATACATATCTAAAGTTTTTCCCACTTCCAAATGCAAACCAAAGTTCATCTGAATAGTGAAACATCAATGACATCAGTATCGACTGTTCGAGTCATGACTCAGTTAAGTCTGTGTTTCACTGCATCATACACATCCATCTTGATTCTAGTGCAAGTCTCTTCATGTAAACATGGTGCTAAACTTGAAACCATATCAAGAGGTGGATAACACTGAACATCCTGAGCATTTGTTGCTACAACTTCGTTTTCCTCAAAATTTTATTGAGCAAGCTGCTGTGAATGAAAACTAAAAAGTTCTTTCTCATTGTCGTCATCTCTCAGAAAACTTTGCCAATTTTTAGGAATTTGTGTTGACCCTGTATTCGTCTGTGTATTCTCTTTCCCCGATATGTAGCTCTTGCTTCTTGTAGCAGCCATCAAACAACGAGTATTGTATATGTACGCATCCGAGACTACATCCACCATTGTTACAGTTCCAAGTGAATAAAGGCAACATTAGTATACCGCTGTTCAAAACTCATAAATCCATGGACAAAAAACAAAATCGGGGTAACAAACTAAAACTGAGGGAAACGCATTAAATATAAGAAGAGAACAACGACACAACATAAAAATGTAACTCACACAGAAACGGACTAAGCATTAGACAAAATCCTATGAGAATAACACATATAACATCAAAACCAAATACATGAATTTGGGATAGATAAGTACCGTAACACGTCTTATAGTAATGTGAATTCACACTCAAAAACAAGAGAAAACAAACGACACAACGGAAACGCAACGCTAATATGTAGTACACACAGAAACGAACTATAATATAACAATGGCCATATTCCTGATTTAGAACAGGACATTTTTAAGGGAAAAAATGGTGGGTTGAACCTGGTTTTGTGGCATGCCAAACCTCGTACGTTAATGGCAATGTTAAATATAACATTAAAATGACAACATAATATTACAGGACTACAATACAAATAAATAGGAGAACGCAAGGTGTTTCCTAAAGAGTATGCTGATTGGGTATTATGTCCTTACCTTAATACCTTGAAACTGTAACAAGAGTTGATGAAATCTTTGATGAGTATGGAAGTTGTAGCAACAAATGCTCAGGATGTTCAGTGTCATCCACCACGTGATGTATTTTAAGTTTAGAACCATGTTCACATTTAGAGGCTGACACTAGAATAATGGTGCATGTTTCTGATGCAGTGAAACACGAACTTAAACGAGTCATGATTCGAACAGTCGTTACTGTTTCGCTATTCCGTGACATAGGGGTAGACTACGGATTGTGTTTGGGAAGGCAAAAAACTTTGGATTGATATCTATAAATGGCCTTTCAAATGTACTAGGCAATGAGTGATCACACAGACTTATTGTGATCAATGCCTTTACCGGTTGTGATTTGGTTCTCTCTTTGCTTGAAAAAAAAAGACTGCGTGGGAATCATTGATTGCATTTGAAGATGTGACTCTAACATAAAGAATGGTGTTTGATCAACCTAATTCACCGGGGTTTTACTGTAAGATCGCACAAACTTATCAGATGGGGCAAACATGGTTAACGAAGCAAGAAAATAACTATTTGCACAAAAGGGAAGGCTAATTGAAACTATTTTCTCAACTTGGTCTAGTCTTTTCCAGCATGTAAAGCATGCAATATACTAGGCAGGAGTTTCGGGGGATGAGCTTTGGGTTGTCCCCTATGCTATCCAGTCCAGGCGCTAAAGGTATGCGAAGCGACAAAGAGAATCCTTTTTAAAACTCTCTTTCTGAGGTCTCATCATTTTGTCAGAAGCTTGTACATTGTGGATGTAAGAAAGGATGTTGCGGTCGTTGTTAAGGTGGAAAATCGGGTCTCCCGTGCACTGCTTTGTGTGCATGTGGTGGTGACTGTGAATAAACCTGTATTTTTGGCCAAATAATAGTAATTTTAAAAGTGTTTAAGTATTATAGTGATTTTATTTTGTTTAAATCAATCTATCCAAAACTCTACATAGAAGAAATGGATTGAGGACTCATCTTTGAAATTTACGCCATATTTTTTACCGGAAGTGTCAACTTTTTATTTAAACATTTACAACAGAATATAATAAGGGGTTTCGAGGATACGTAAAGCCAAATATTTAATGACTAGCACAAAAAACAACATTTTCTTTACATTTTGAAAAAAAAGTTGAATATATATATATGAAATTGCTATTTCTATGTCCGCCATTTTGGATATTACCGGAAGTAGGGGTTTTTAAGACAGATTTCTTATACATTGTATACATGAGAAGCACCAAAGAAAGGTTCCTGCACAATGTAATGATAGTAGCAATACGTTAAAACACATTTCAATTACCCCCCCCCCCCCCCCCTTCTAAAAAGTAAGCTTATTTTAGTACCATTATGTCCGCAAAGTTGGATTTTACCTGAAGTAGGGTTTTTGAAGACATCTAATCTGTATAATTTATCCAAAAGTAGTATATAACAAAGATGTGTACCAAATATTATGGTAGTAGCATGATAATAACACCTTTTCAATTACTAGCCTTCGATATTGGGCTGATTTAAATATGAAGTCCGCCATTTTGGATTTTACTGGAAGTGAGACATTTTTTTTAAAATGCTTCCCTATCTGAAATGAAAGAGTAATAGTTAAGGAAGGTCTATGCCAAATTTCATGCATGTAGCAGGATGTGCACAATTCGTCTGAAATATGCTTGTAGCCGCCGGACTATAACACATCTTCTTATTTGATTAATAGTCCACTTTCAAGGGCAATAACTTTTATTAAAAAGTGGCCTTACAATTTAGGCTTCCGAGACTTCTGCATATATCTTGTTTTGTCTACCATTTCTGCTGTTTTAATTTCTTTTTATCTTCTATAGTTCTTGCCCTACACATAAAAAGGGTAAAAATAAATCAATAATTATTTTGATGTTTAATGTATGTTAATGCGTATTTAATAACGAGCTGCACCATGACTGCATGATACTAGCTTGATTTGGACTCAAGTGTATATAAGTTTGTGGCCGTGATTTTGGAACAATTAAAGATCTAAATCCATCCAAAGTGTGAAAATTTACAGTTTTCAACAAATAATTCTAATAATAAATTTCTTCTAAAATTCAGGGGCTTCGGAGCAAAACTGACTATCTTCTTGAATATCAGACAAGAGACTATAGACAAGGAGTTTTGTTTTTGCTTTTCTTTTTTAATGTTTTTTCAGCATTTTTTTTTTTTGTTACATGTAACTATGTCATTAATATCCACTAAAGTAAGCCAATTTAAATTTTCCATTTTATTTTGTCTATTCTTTCTAATTAACTAACATTACAAAGATAAACTGATAATGTTAACACGACCTATTCCAATTTGAGGTTTTCCACACATTCGTTGTCCTGCGAAACAAACAATTTTGGCACATTTAAAACATACAAATCATGTCTGTGGGTGATTATAGGGACATGTTAGTTTGTGTGCCTACCAGTATTTAGAAAATAACCTTTTACCAAATGATGAGAAAATTTTAACATTACAAATACCTAATACATGTACTTCATCATCTATTTCTGAAACGACTCCTCGGCGTGAATATGCATGACATGCTTGCCACTGGACGTTAAGCAACCAGCAATCGATTAATCACATTTTGCTTTAAAAATGAATTAAACAATATAAGCCGCAATTGTTTGCATCTATTGGAGTCTGTTTGTACAGTCAACATATACTTACTGAATTCGTTTTTGTCCAGAAATATATTCCTTGGACGAGTTCAAGTATGTAAATCAATTCATAGGGTATCATGTGGTAGTTGAAATTATTCAGTGCAATTATTTTGAGTCTGTTAGGCCTCTGTCTCAAAATTTTAACATCCAATCATAGCGGTTGTGCTTTTTTCTCGGGACAAATATTGTTTTCTTTATTAAAAGAAAACACTAAACAATTTTCGAAATTCTATTTTTAAATTAACCGATGTATACATGTACTTAAGATTTTAAGCTATAGACGTTGAATTAAAAAAGATTTAAAAACAATAAAAAATTCAAAAATGTTTTAATGGTTAACATATCTAAGGTGTGTTTTTTTTTTCTCTAAAGCAAATAGTTAATTATTATTTTTTTATTTTAAAAGATAATAGTGTATTATTATAACAGTGATCAGATATGTAAATTGACACGTGTCTTACGGTTCACCGATTTTCGGCAAAATCATAGAAAAACATGTCTAAACATTGTTCAATTATTCATTTATTTGTGATTCTTTTTCGATAAAATTTGGAATTCATGCATAAGATATCAATCTCTACAATAATATGAAATGTGTTTGCATGTAATACATTGTTTGTAATACTCCCTCTAGTCCTTAATGGCATATTATAAGTCCTTAGTGCACTAAAGAGTCCTTAGAAGTCTTTAGACACACCCCTATAACATATTGCTTTTAGTTATAATCTTTTTTCATTCAATCCCAGTGTCTTGAATACAAAACGACCGATACCCCAACCTTTCGATTAAAAGTGGCAGACTTTATGTACGTACAGCCCCAGTCACACTGTCACGCTTCAAGAGATACGTTTTACTACGTTTTGAAAGCGTAGCGAAACGGGAATATGCGTAACGAAGCGTATCGAAACGTAGTGATCCTTTGTTCAAAACTGGACCTGCCCAGTATGTTTTTAAAATTCAACAACAAACGTTCGATTTGTCTCACTTTTCATTTAATCATTGGCAGTTTATAATGTTGTTGAAAACAATCGGCGCGTCTGGTTTGCATTTGATTTAATTGATTGTTGGATGTTTAACGCTTCGTTACAAGTATTCCATTCTATCCATGACGAGATTTAGCGTTTGTAAAAGAATTGAAAAGTGAATGAAATGACACAAGTTTAGTATTTTTCATGTATTATATCCACACATCCTTTATAGAAATGGAACGAATCGAAAGGAGGGCGAGTTTTGGGTTAATTCTGTCTCCTAGAATAAATCACCCAACAGGAAAGTCTCAATGTGCGCTAGGTATAATTGATCTGACTTAATTGCTATTGAATTATTTTTGGGAATACGTTTCAGATATATAGAGATGCACTCGATTAATCGTAAAGCCTTATAGAGTTATGTGTATTCCTGTTGAAAGTATAAGTGCTACCTCACTAACAAAACTGATAGTTACATAATTTTTAAAGGTACATTGTTTTCATTAAATACCACACAGTTATCCTGCTTTGATTTTTGTGTTCTAACAATAGAGTCTCTACATGCCCAAGTGTGGACAGTATATCTTTTTTACCAAATTAATTGTTTTATATATTTTATGCATTTAAAAAAAAAATATGGGCATGACTCAGACTTCTTGTATCATGTCCCCTTAGCGCGATCAATTTTATTCAGTTTTTCAACGCTATCAATCAAATTATTTTTTTCATTATTTATCACTATAAGTTATGGGAAAAATATGAATTCAAAATATTTTGTTTTGTCATTTGCTTGGCCAGTATTGTTTTTTCTCATCAAATTGGGACTCAGAATATATTTTTTTAAGAATAAAGTCCCTTTCACAAGAAGTTAAATAGTTATTCCCTTAGCCTATGAATTACAAAAAAAGAAACAAATTGTGTCTTTCTCGAATGCCAACATTTTATATGTTCCCTATTCCTTGAACGCCAACAAAAATATTTCAATGGATGACACTAGGTGTTTTTAGAACTACAAATGTTTTTATAGATATTTAACTGTTAAAGATAATAAGCTTACTTTATAATATTGCAACATTTATCACTTTTTGATAGAAAACTAGTAGATTTTGGGGTTAAAATCATTATGAATGTTAAAGAAATGAAAAAAAAAAATTTCTAATTCATTCTTTTATAAAAAAAAATGAAAATTATTCTAAACTATATATATTAGGAATAATAAAGACATTTTAGTTGAATACAGTTATTTCAAACTACACAAAAAAACAACATATAACAGATTAATGTTATTCCATATCTTTTTAAATATCTTATCAGTTAATGTGAACCAAAGGAAAATTTATATTAAACAATTATTTTAACTTTATGAAAGTATGAAAATATCAGCCACAAAAACATGTATTTGGGTAGCAAGAATTCCAATTACTTGCGAACATAACAAAAACCCTAGGAATTTATTATGAATCACTTACAATTAAAACACAATGGGTGTAATATTGTAATCAAGAAAAATATCCTGAACAACTTCACAAATAAAACAGTAATCTAACACGATATACAAAGTTTCATAAAATTCCTTCAAGTCATATGGGATCATATTACAACATTTTCAACTGTAGAAATATATCAAAGTTTAAAAAGTCTATTGTAGAATTTGTGCAAACTGGAATTCCTGAAAATATGCACATGTTTGACTTTGTGTTGCAGATCTTTTCAAAGTTATATTTATTCATTTAAGAAAATTCATGTTTATTCAAGTAGTAACAGTAAAAAAAATATTTTTAACAACTTGACAATTATAACATTTAAAACCAAAAAAATATAGGTCAGACATCTTGGTTTTCATGATCATCAACAATGAAGAGGATGCTTAAAGTTGATAGTTTCTATATTGTGTGCTAATTGGATTAATGTGAAATGGAATGTGTGCTTTCCTGCAAAAAGAAATAGGAAATTCCAACAAAATGGCTATAACCAAAATGGAGTACTATGATAGATGCACAAGAACACAATTGTGTAAATGCAACAACATCAATATTCATGGAAAGAAGGGAGACATGTAGAATAAAAAAAGTTTTTGTTTGTCGTAATGAACACCTGGTTTATCCACTCATCTACATTGCTTCCTCATATCAAATATACAGAGGCAAATCTTTGAAGAACAAATTGCAAAAACTGTTTTCTTATTAGAAGGAAAATGTCTACTGAATGGAATAATTTATGCACTTAACTCTTATATGTATATAGTGGATTGAATAATTGTACACAGCAGCTGAAACAGAAGAAAATTTGAAATGACATGAAAAGTATTTACTTTATTTAATCTGAAAATTTGAACACAATAGTAACATGATTAAAATAAATATTTTTGTATCATTTATTCAGTCTAGCTAAAATTAAATTCATACTGTTTGTATTGTTAAGAAATTTCCATAGAGAAAAACAATGAAAATACATTTCTAATGGGAAAATCTAATGTATAGAAATTTTTCATAGAGGAATTTGGAGATCAATACTTTCATTAGATGAAAGAGGTAGGGCCAATTTCCCCATATTTTTTTCACAGAAGGGCCAATTTCAAAAAGTGCTAAAAAAATAAAATTTACTTTAAAAACAAAAAATAAAAATGCTTTCTGATCAATATCTCGATTTTTATATATCATGATATGTATGAAAGATAGTTAATTCAACCCCCCCAAAAAGACAAAAGTCAAATATGCAGAATTTAAAGTGTTTTCAGATGGGAAAAACAGGGAATCCCACAAGAAGGACATTTCAAACCAAAAAAGAGTTATGTTTTTTGTTATTGTTGTAATATATACAACTTTTCCCCTCAAAAATGAAATTGTTTAGTGTGTCCTTAATACCTAAGAAACAACTTTTTAATAAAAAAATAGAACATCGCTAAATTGTACCTTTATAGTTCATTAATATCAATATTAGATAGATGCACCACCGTGGCTCAATCGGTAGAGCTTAGAACTTGAAAGGAAATAATAATATCAAGAAAGAGATCGAATCCGACATAAATTTTTATGATTTTTTTTTGTGTTGAAATATTAGATATTAATGTTTTTATCATATTTTTTCGGATGTATGCTTAATTCATACATTGTCATATAGTCATTCTGGATCATTTTGACTATTATTATTTTATTAAAGAAAAAATAATGTACCGCTTAGTGTGTGCACTCCTATGACTGTACATACTTTTGACTTACTCTCTATTCATTTGTTTACATTTATTACATATTTCCAAGGAAAAACTGCCGTCAAACTGAAGTAGATGTCTATGCATAACCAATAACACGAGAATTGATTATATGGCAATGAAGCTCAAATGGTGCATGTGTAATATACACATAACTTAAAAGGCCATTGTATACAAGTTTAAAAACAACACAAACAATTTTTGAATATCCCTATATGTAACAAATGCAGTCAACGTGGTCAACAGCAATTTTTTCACAAATTCACCAACTGTGTAGATACTAGTACTGCAATTGTTTCCACTGACCCTGCACCGGTCCATATAAGTCATCAGAAAATAAAACAACACCACAACACAAATCAATTACACTACAAATCGTGATTGTATGTAAAAAATCAAGAAGCTGTTGTATTTGTTAAAATACAAGAAAAGGCAATATTACATGTGTTATGTGGTTGTAAAACAAGGTGTTCGATCTATGACTTAGGCCGTGTTCACATTGACCTAAATTTGGTCTTGTGTTAGTGTAACTCACACGTAAACTAAACACAATTGCGTTCCCATTGATAAAACTCAATGTTTACATAGTAGTTTAAATCATGTTTTACCTACACACAGTCGATAGTCAATGTAGGCCTTGTGTAGGTTAAGTGTACACAAAACTAGGCATTTAGGACATTAGTTTTATCGTGTATATATTTAAGGAGGAAACTATTTTTGAGTAAAATTGATATTTTTGATAATTATAAGTTGTCTAAATTTTTACAGATTTTTTTGGTTAAAAAAATTTAACGTACTTTATTAATCCCTAATCAAGACTCAAAGCAGCATCATTGCCGAACCCATAAGGCAGCAACCAATTGATTTTCGGGGGAGGGGGGGGGGGGCTATTATAGTTGAGTATAAAACATAAAGGCAAGGGGGGTGGGGGTGGTGAGCTATGGATTTTGTTTTGGAAACTAAAAAAGTTTCCAGTTTTTGGCCCTGAAAAAAAATTGTTTGTTTCACCCTCATCTGCAACTATATATAATGCTAAAATTGATTTCGACTTGTCACCAAAATTTGTCCTGAAAAAAATCAATAGCTCACGCCCCCCTCCCCCTCCACAAAAAATGAAGTAAATAATTGTTGCCTAATTCATTTGAAAAGGTCTTCCCGAATTGACTTGACGTACACAGAAATATTCGCCACTGGTCTTTACTCAAAAAACGATTCACGCATAAATGCATGACTAAAACAAGTGTGAGGTAAATGATATGTTTGTCTAGTATCTCAGATCCATTAAATAACACGTAAAATAAATATAAAAAAAACCGCTACCCTATTCCCTTACCAAATACTCCTTGGAGAAGAAATACCATTTGAAACGAACAGAAAAGATAAAAATGTAGTGATCCCTAATATCTCAATCCTTTTTTTTCCGGCTGTAAGCACGCTGTTGCAGCTAACGTTTTCTAATGCGTTATCGAGACTTCTCTTGTATATTCAAACTACTGCAAATTATAAAATGGCTTTCTTAAAATAGCAACCACTTAACTTAAAAAAAGGGGGAGAGTTATTTTTTTTATCTGAGTCAGATTTTTTTTTTCGCGCGTACGTTTTTATCCCTTTTTTTTCGATGCTGGTTATCAAATACTTTTTTTTCAATATTTAACACTATAATGTATGGGGACACTCTTGATTCAGAACATTTTTTTTTATCATCTGTATGACCTTTTTGTTTTTTTATCAAATTGGAGATCGGAATATTTCCATTCCCATCCTCCGCCCCCCTTTTGAAGTCAATTGGTTGTTCCCTTACCGCTAGAAAAAATTTCCAAAAATTTTGAATTCAGTTCTACGTAATGAACATTTAAATGACATATAGTTTACAAGTGGGAACAAATCTTATGTACAGGTAGCTAAACAAGGTGTATAGATGTGAACAAATGTAATGTGAAACCAGTGTACACTACACTAAACTAATTGTAAACATGTTTACTCTACACGGCGTTTGGTGTGAACACGGCCTAACTGATGTCAGATGTTGTCGTCCGGTTTAAATATATATGATCTTATCTTATCTTATAGACAATAAAACCTTAAAGACCAGGACAAATACAGATATACATAACTCAGAATGAGAAAAACAGCATCCCATTTGAATTTGTTCGATTTAATTAGGCTTAAACAAGTTACGTGATATAGTAAAATGTACCTTATGCGCATAATGCATAAAGGGTGTTAACAATTAGATAAAATCAAAATAATAGAATCAATAGTCTTGGCCTTTTTTTGTAGGAATACCTGTTCAAGGTATGAAAATCGATGATGTGACGTATTTTAATGTACTATAATTAGCATCCATCGGGCTATTTAAAACATGATATACCTATCTCATCGAATGAAAAGAATTCACGGGAAATTAGCCATGCATCGATGTCTTTAATTTTCCCTCAAGGAAATATATTTTTCAAAAATTTCCTTACATGATGAAGAAATTCCGCAAAAGAAAGTTTTACGCAGTTTATTTCCTCACAGGAAATAGAATTTTCTCAAAGGAAAAATTTATGCATTAAATTTCCTAAGGTAAGGAAAAAGTAAAAACACAAAAATACTGAACTCCGAGGAAAATTCAAAAAGGAAAGTCCAAAATCAAAAGGCAAAATCAAAAGTCCAAACGCATCAAACGAATGGATAACAACTGTCATATTCCTGACTTGGTACAGGCATTTTCTAATGTAGAAAATGGTGGATTGAACCTGGTTTTATAGCTAGCTAAACCTCTCACTTGTATGACAGTCGTATCAAATTCCATTACATTGTCAACGATGCATGAACAAAACAAGCATACTCAAAGAGTAAAAATGTCAAAAATAGGGATACAGCAGTCAGTATTGTGTTATCATCTTTATCACTTTAAAAACAACAAATGTAACGAAGAGGCACAAAAAGGCATACATTAAAATTAACATACTCATTTTGCTTATCTTATACGACTTTATGAAAAGTCTACCCGTAAAGGATGGAAGGTTTTCAGTACTGGTGTAAAATTGCGCGTTTGAAATTCGCACAGGTAGACATAAAATAATTTTGTCGTTCAAAGTATGATGTTTTACATACGAACTAATAAAGACTAATAAAAGAATACTATAATACGTTATTAAGATGATAACCAACGTCAGTACGCAAAATCTATACATCAAGACCATCTTGTATTATTTGTGAAGTTGATACGGAATATTTAACAACAAGTTCTTGGTATCTTCCGATGAACTTTTTTAGAAAAAGGACGAGACGTTCTTTGACATACCCCTGGTTCATCAACTTTCTGCTCAGACACTGGTGACGTTTTACAAAGTCTGAATAGGAGCTGCAAGCTCTTGAATACCGAATAAGTTGGGAAATGTATATTCCATATACAGGTGAAGTTGGTATATTACTACTAAGGTGGGGGAAATAGATAATTTCTAAATTAAAATCGTCTCGTTTGTCATCGATTCTGGTACTGAGATGACTGTGTATGTCAAATTCGAGGTATAAGTCTAAAAATGAGGCGGAGGAAGCCGTGTCTGTAGTCTCTTTAATTTCTAGTTCTGGTGGGTATATCAATGAAACCCAATCAGAAAAGATCGGAGTGTTAATGGAAAGAACATCATCAATATATCTGAAAGTGAAATTAAATAACCTGGCTTCTTTGATCTTCTTGTTTTTGACTAGTGTCTGAAGGAACTCCGATTCATATGAAAATAAGAAGAGGTCGGCAAGGAGAGGCACACAGTTCGTTTCCATAGGAATGCCGAAAAATTGTTGAAAAAGTCCACCTCCAAATTCAACAAATATGTTGTCAATAAGAAACTCCAGCATACTGATCACTTGTTCCTCTGTGTAGTATGTTTTACCCTTTTGTTCCTTATTAACAAAATATGCCTTATGGTATCCCAAAGTGATAAATTTATAGCGTATGCTACCATTTTTATGATGAAAAGCATTGTGGATTATTTCTTTTAGACGGTTTTTCAATTTCACATGTGGAATGGTTGTATACAAGGTTGAAAAATCAAAAGTTTTAATAGAACTAATTTCAGAAAAAGACCGAGATTTAAAATTATCCAGAAGTTCTTTAGAATTTTTAAGAATCCACATATGGTTAATACCACTACGTGAGTAAACAGTTTCACAGTATATCTGAAGACCCTCTTTAACTGTGATAAGTGGTGCTAGAGCCCAAAAATTTAAGAACAAATATCAGGGAACCAATACCAACCAGGTTATCAACTTTATTTTGACCTACAATGTACCTCCAAAAATTAAGGTGACAGTTTTTGCAGTATATATATAAGCGGGATTGCAAACTTGTCCCGGAGACTGTTAATTGTTCTGGAATTAGAAATTTACTCTACATGGTGAATGTTAGCGTAACAAATTAGGAAATACCCACTATATAAAATTGACACTAGTAAGTTTGTTTTGAAATAAAAATGAGGCAGTATAATATCAACGCGATGCAAAATGTCTGATTATAATAATGTGCAGTTTCGGTCCGAATTACAATTCTTCTTGACAGTTTAGTAGGGATTGTAATAGGAGGTGAAAATATCAGCAACTGGAACCTCTAGTGACAGACTTCAATCTTATCAGATTGCTATTGTAACTATTAACACAGATGCAGTTACGATGAAACGGATAATGCCCCACCAGAAAACTATTATCCTGTCTATTAGCGATATATAGATTCCATCACTGCAACAAGTGTGCTTTCTATTCACGATCTATAGATTCCATCACTGCAACAAGTGTGTTACGATATTTCTCCACTAGAGACAGTTATATTTAAATACTATAAAGCACGAGACTTGCCGAGCTTTTTAAATAATTAAAATATAACTGTTGAAAGTGGAAAGGTATTGGAATACACGATTTATAGTGGTGAAATCTGTTACTCTTATGATTTGTATCCTTCCATTTCAAGGATTTGCAGAAAGTTGTGTTCTTTATATTGACGTCACCGGGTATGGTCGCCTTTTTTTATGAAGTCACAACAGGAAAATCAGAAGAAATCGAGAAAATTTAACGTCATGATCAAATTTCGTCCAATCAATTGGAACAGATAATTTACTAGTGGGGAGAACTACTTATCTCAAACCGCTCAAGAAATAAAAAGCACAAAAAATAGAGAAAAGTTGTAATGCATAACAAAATATTATATTTATCGTCCTGAAAATGCATGAAATATTTGTCACATGACATTAATCAACCAACAATCAATCAATCAAATTTTTATTTCCTTCTTTTTTTATTTGCGTTAGTAATGTTTTCCTTCCTTCGGCTAATGATTTTTTTAATTGTCCGTTTTATATTCTGATTATTCTTACAAAAGATGCCATGCAGCTAAAGTACAATGAGTATAAAGAAAATTTTTTTGCAAAAAACTAGTGTTCAGGAACACATTGTCAATTACGTCTTATAATGTCAAGGTAGCACATGCGTGTGTTACTTTATGAGGATTGCTTAACATTAGTTGACAACGAATATTCTCACAAAAATAAGATAGCTCCCAAAAACATCAATTAAAGTACCAAGAATTTATATGTCGAGGTATGTGCCATGGCACGTTGTTAAGATGGAATTTGTCATTTAAAGATGGCATTTCACCGAACTAGGCCTGTAACTGATTATTGAACAAACATAGTAACTGTAGTTTGTCGATATCTTTATATCGTTAAGCCATTTGTAAAGGCCATCTAGATAAGAACAGGGATTTCGTTACCACATTTTTTTTTAACCTTTACTAAATTCTTCTATAGATACAAAGATTTGGTTTTGCAAGTTTGGCTGTACCTGTAAAAAAATTATTTCAAATGGAATGTCACATCTTAAATGTTACGGTAATATTGATAACCGAGTCCGGAAATCTAGGATACGATTTTTGTAAACTTATCAATCCCTTTAATACATTTATTCTAAAGGCATACATATGTACCTATTCATCATTGTAACTACATCTTTGAATATTGTTTTTATTGGTTTAAATCTTCATTTTGTTATCAGTAAATCAAAACCATACTAACTATGAACCATATCTGCTTTTACGGTACTACATGGCCATCTTTTCACTTGATCCATGTGATGTAAGATGTTACCTGATGGAAATTTTAGTCTTAGATACATGATTTTTTTTATTAATTGTTATTGGCTTTGAACTAGCCGTCAGTAACTGCGAGTGCTCCCAGATCTGTAATTAGTGTCTTTTTTGTTGATAGGGATGAGGGATAAAAAAAAAACCTTCCGCGTCCTGTCTTTGTTTTTTTATGTTTTGTCTTTGTATCGATCTGATGAGTAGAGCCTTTTTCAACTGATTTTTTAAAGTTTGTTCTTATGTACACCACTGTCTCATGTTAGGGGAGAGTTGAGCGCTCACAAACATGTTTAACCTCGCTAAATTCTGTATGTGCCTGTCCCAAGTCAGAAGCCTGTAGTTCAGTTGTTGTCGTTATTTATGTCTGTCATATTTTTTTTTTCGTAAATTATTTTGTTATAAATTAGGCCGTCAGTTTTCTCAATTTAATTTTTACATATTTTTTTTTATGTCGGGGCCTTTAAAATGCCTAATATACGGTATTAGTTTCTCTCATTGTTGAAGTCCGTATGGTTGCCTATAATTGCTTACATCCACTTCATTTGAACTTTGGTGGATAGTGGTTTGATTGGCAATCATATCACAACTCCTTATATTAAAAAATACATTCTTTAAGTTAATGTATGAAAAATCTTTATTGTAAAATTACACCCTTAAGGGTCAAGCAATACAAACAAACAATAATACATTTAAATGCAATGCAATGTAATGCAATACAATACAATACAATACAATAGAACATATTGTAAGAGTTCAATTATCAAATTTATGTAAAAACACAATCATAAGGCTTAGCTCGTCTGACATGGGTCTGATCCCCTCAGTTTTAAAGACTGCTCAATAAAGACAAA
Organism: Mytilus galloprovincialis; assembly: GCA_037788925.1. NCBI lineage: Eukaryota > Metazoa > Mollusca > Bivalvia > Mytilida > Mytilidae > Mytilus > Mytilus galloprovincialis. The sequence continues at coordinate 448,896 of JAWDJN010000030.1, forward strand.
CAAGTTCAGGGGTGGGGTTTATAATGTGTTTTAAATAATTAAAAATATTATAATAAATCTAAAATACATTCTCTACATTTTGTCATTATTCTGTTACACCAGTTTATTTTAAATTTTGTATTAATAGCTTTTCTAAAAGCGAATCGAAATATTTAGTTTATGATTCACTCTACCTGGTGACATACATGTAGCATTAAATCTCGCCAGATGTCTAAAACTACAACTCTGCTGCTTTACACATGTAGGTTTCCAACCAATATGCCCATTAATGGCGTCACTGAGTGTATATTTATTAAGACCCATTAAAGTTAGCTAGCTTTGTGCTAAAAAGCATTTATGCAGGGAAATTTTCTAGTGCCCACAATGGATGCACCACAACTTATAACTGATTAGACCAGGCTATCAAAGTATCAAAGTGGAAACCTCCATGTGCTTTACTCTTTACAAGCAGTAAACTTAAAGCTCTCCCTGCTGACCTGGCTTCAGCTTTTTGCATTTCATTATATTCAAGAAATTCATTCAATATTGATATTTTGATACAATACACAAGTTTTTTTCACCAAGTAAAAATATTACATTGTTGGTTGTATAGAGGGATTTCTAAAATGAACACTCTTTGTCTTGTCAAAGTTAACATTCAATAATTTATTTGTATACCATGTATAAGAAATTATATCTAGCATTTATTATATTTCATTCTCAGCAATACATACAATTTCGTCATCATATGTTAGCTACGGGAGCGTAATAGGGACATATTAAAAAAAATGGCTTTGATCTTTTTTTCAAAGTTGAAATTTTGACATTTCTAATCTTAAAATTTCTACTTTAACTCGAAATTTTAACTTTTGAGATCTCGACATTTTGACTTTAACTTGAAATTTTGACTTTTTAAAACCTTGAATTTTCAGACGTTTTCAAACTAGGGAGTTCGACCTAATGTTTTCCTCGAAATTTTGAATATTTCATACAACTAATAATTTCAACTTTTCAAATCTCGAAATTTCGGCTTTTTAAAACGGAAAATTTCAACTTTTACTTAGTATTTCTACGTTTGCGATTATCATACTCACAGTCATGTATGTCAGCAAAAGGAGAACCATATACATCATATTAAAACAAAATAAGCATTTCCAATTAACTAAACCATTTTAAAGACGTTAGTTTAGACAGAAAATTTGTTGTTTACGGAAAAGAAAATGAAATACATGCATGTACATCACGTAAAAATATCTACTCCAAGTCTAGACTTTAGATATGTGTATCAAGACAACCCTGTTATTCCGACACACCTATATTACGCCATACTTTTATTCAACAGTCTAATATATAAGAACAATGGTTTAATAGTTGTGTAATAAGAATGCCAACTTGTAGAGTTTAAACAATGATCTTGAAAAAAGAACCAACATTTCAAAATGCACAACAACTAGAACACTGAGCAGGTCATGATGAGTCCTGAATAAGCATTGCCTATTTGAAACTTGATTTGAAATTGTTTAAAGAAGGCAACGTCAGTGACTTGCTTTTATGAAACAAAACCGGCCTTTAAAACCATAAAACACGGAATGCTAAATGTCATCAGATCTGACCCTATGATACTGTCGGGGAAACTAAAACATGGAATATTGGAAAACAACATGTTTTCCCGAATGAAACTCTTCAATATAATAGGTTAAACCATTGTGGTGACGTCAGCCTGTTTATTTACCGTGGATTCTTTTTCTAGAATCAACGCTTCCTAAATCCGTTTTTTTTTTCCTGTTTTATAAATTACAATTGTGGATATTTCTGTAATACTAGTTTTACCGTTTACTTTTGGATTATAATTGGCTATTTCACATATTTGCAACAAAAACGATTACATTCTATTTGTCAATTTTTCTTTTATAAATATAGTATGATTTCATCTGTTTTACCACACAATTTTAAAAATGTTTATTTACATATTCCTATGCAAGAAAATCGTGATGTGCCTAGAACTATGCTTCTTGCTAGAAATTTTGGTAAAATACTTATTATACTTTATACATGTATACAACTCTTTGATTGGGTTGTTGTGACTATGACACATTCCAATTTCCATTCTCAATTTTATTTGAAATAAGTTTAAATATGTCTTATCTTGTAAAAACCGATAATATTCAGATGCTTGATGATATAAAGATATTCAAAGGCTGACGTGTAATATAGGTCTTTCCATTTTACTGTGGAAAGACCTTTTGTATTTGTTCAGATCATTACTACGTATTTCCACTTTTCTGTGGAAAGACATTGAATTTCTTCTGATTATTATTTTTTTTCAATTTTGTTTTATTCTTCCGCCACTATTATCTCTTGTGTGTAATTTTTGTTTCGCAAGATGTCGTTTAGATGTTTTGTATATGATATTGAACAGTTTTTGAAATTGCATAACCGAATACTTTTCTTTGTTTTCCTTCTGAGTGCATCTCCTCCGGAACCGTAAAAGAAATCAACAAATTTATTTTACCAAATTGCTCGTTATATTCTCAGGATGTTTTGTCCAATTTTGACCAAAGCGATACGAAAACTCCATATAAGAGTTATCTCCCCTTCTGTATTTGACATAAGGAATATATAAATGCATAGCATGAATGATACGTGATAGAGACCAAGGTATATTGATTTGATGTCCTTGGTTCATTTAAATGAAATAGAAGCCGTGATGTTAACATGGTTAAGACCAATGAGTTAAAGCTAGGGACTTTGTCGGTTTAGTTTCGAATCCCGGTATTCTCTTTGTTGTTTCTATTTTCTTTATTGTTTCTTTTCTCTAGTTTTGCTGTATGTTTTTTTTTTTCTTGTTAAATATGTTATTTTTGATGTTTTTGTAAAAATAGTGAGTTTTATCGTGTTATTTTTGGATTATTATGGTTATTTCACATATTTGAAACGAAATGATTACACTCTATTTGTCCATTTTTGTTTGATAAAATTAGTTTAGTATGATTACATCTGTTTTACTACATAATTTTACAAATGTTTATTTGCAAAATCCAATGCGAGTAAATCGTAATGTGCCCAGAATAAGCCTTCTTGCTACAAATTTCGGTAACATACTTATTATACATACTTTTTATATGCTCTTTTGTTGGATTGTTGTCTCTTTGGACCATTCCCCGTTTCCATTTTCAATTTTAATAGGAACAAGTTCGATATGTCCTATTTTGTAAAAACAGATGATATTTAGATGCCTTACAATATGAAGATCATATTGGGTTACATTTTTTTCATCCATATAATATGATATTAACTTTATTTATGTAAACTCACTTACATTACCTTCGTATATTTTAGAGAATGAAAATCCCTTTCTTCATGATTAAGTAAAATGTACGAGCGTTCCAATGTAAAATTTTACACAAATAGTCTCTCATAATGATCTTCTTGACAAATATAAACTTTCTAAAACTAATGAATGTGCCAGTTGTAAAGAAATAGAAACTATAGAGCGTATTTTTTTAATGTACAGAAATAAAACAATTTTGGAGATAATTTTCTAATTGGTGGTATTTTGTTTTTGGAGCAAGAATATTTTTGAAAAAAGACAGTGTCATTTTTTATGCTTTGAATTCTGATAATTTAGTTCTTAATTATTGTATTCTACAGGCAAAGTATTACATTAAATATGTAAAGATTACACAACTAGACAGACTCTTAATATCTGTGAGAGCTTTCCTTAAATTTTTGAAAAGACGTCTGGAAATTATAGAACATGTATATCTTTCTGAAGACAAACATGAGTCATTTGTCGACAGATGGAGGAATTTATGGCAATTATTTAATTTATTTTGAATATCATTATACATTAAATGAACTCCAAAGCATTCTTAAGATGTATCATATACTATATAAACAGGGAGCAGTTTTAAAAGTATCTGGAGCAAATAATAGAAAATCGGAGAAGTATAAAAAAGTCATATAATAAAACAATTGTAAAGTAATTTTTCATTTATAAATAATGTTTTATTTTTCCATAGGAAATCATCTTTGATAACACGTTATATTCACCACGGCAACACTCACGAGCGGTTAATATTAGCCACTGTAAAAGCACGTGATATATTTAGTATATAAACAGGGAGCAGATTTAAAAGTATCTTGAGCAAATAATAGAAAATCCGAGAGGGATAAATAAAAGTCATATACTAAAAGTTTTAAAACAATTGTTGACTTTTGATTTGTTTGTTACAATGATTTATCAACGCCAGAGATATGACATTGACCCTCAACCTCGTTGAATATCATTGTATCAATTTCATCAAAAGTCAATAATTGTATTAATAACTTGTAATTTAAACATTGACGATTTTCAATTTATTTTATTCATGTACATCAGCAAGCCAAATGTGTTTGTTTGGGCGTGAATGAAACAGACATTATAACAGCTGGATCAATATGCCAAAAGGAGGCAACAGAACCGTGTAAGATAGACAAATTCTTATACTGTGCAAATGACATTATTAGTCCTGATGGTTTTATTATCTACAAATCAGGTAAATTGTACCAATAAATATTTAAATGTTTCTATATATGATTGTTATATTGCATTTTTAATAGATCGGCACTAACACAAGGCGTCTATTTTATAGCTTTTATATATATATTTATTCTAAAAAAAAAATGTATCGAAGTCATGCCCTTAAAAAATGAATTGATTCCTTATCTAGGTATTCCGAACTGAAAAAAGCATTGTCTTTTGTTTTTGCGTCCAAAGCGCTTATCTGATTTACCTTCATCCATAACGCTTAAACCAAGGATGTATACGACCTAAACATGTTCAGAGCTATATAAACAAAAAAGAACAATCCTAATATATCTAAGTCAATTTTGTCTGAGAGAGTTGGAACCTATGTTTCTTAATAATAATATGAATTATGTAGACAAGCAAGTTGTTCAACACTAAGATGGTGGTTTGCATGTATATCATAGCGTGTTTGTACATTAATGAGTTTGGCTTATAAATAACCTTGTAATACAGTCTTTGAATTAATAAATGTAGTTTTCGGTAGACGTGGGTTAGAGCTTGACCATGGCAATGACCTTAGTCGTTTTTAAGATCTCTGACCTCTGAATGTTTTTTCAATTTTTCACTATGTAAGATTGCTCGTTCATTCGTAAATACTCTTTACTAGTATTGAATGTATGGTCAGTAGTTAATGTTTATAACTAGTTTTCATTGGTCAGACTATTCATTAAAGGATAACAGTATAAAAAAATGCCGAGAGAACAAAAATCTGAGCATATACACAACTTTTCCTAAAGTTTCTTTGCAATCAGTCCATTACGTAAGTTTTCAGAATATTTTGTTTCAGTTACATGTAGTATAACCATGATAACCAAAGACGATATTCGAAAATGTTACTTCAAAGTTAAATTTAAGGAGATATGCATATCTTGCAAAGTCATTTGGACATTACAATTCATGCAAAACCAGAGTGAATCACATGATTCCAACACGGAGCGAGACCCTTTAAATACCTTATACAGGGTAAGCTTGGTAATTGTTTTTGCGTCCAGGATTTGTACGTCCATGGATAACACGACAGTGCCACTTGCGGAGCAGGATCTGCTTATCTTTCGGAGGAACCTGATATGCCCCCGAATATTGGTGTGGTAATATTTTTTACAAAGCACAAAAATGTCGGCATTCACCCATAAGGCTAACCAAACCTTTACACATACTTATTCAGAAAGGGATATAGTTACGATACTGTTGTCAGGTCATTGAAGATGGCATATGTTGTTATTAATATTGATTCACTCATAGGGTCTTTGCATCGGAAATAAACACATTTGTTCTAAAACCAGTTATTGGCATGATATGGGTTATGTTCTTCTCATATATCTTATGATGGTATGATACTAAACCCCTAGCGGGGGGATTGTGCTTGATTTTCATATGATGAAGATATAATCTTTCAATCAGTTTAATTGAAGTCTGGAGCTGGCATGTCAGTAATATATACGCTAGAATTTGACTCAGGGAATAAAAAAAATATTTTTTGAATAATTTTTAAATTCATAAACTGATAATTTAAGAACAGAATGTTGTAAATCATGCCAGAACCATTATACTAATAACTGAGCTTATGATATCATAGGGAACATATAGTCCTCGAACAGTGCTATTTAAAATGAACATAAACCGTTATATTATTATGCACCGGAGGCATTTATCTGGATTAACCTTCATAACTAACGCTCATGGTAAAATAATACATGGAAAGCCAAAAGCATATGTCCCGAAACACGTAAAGAGATGTATACCCAAACCGGACCTTAAGTGATAGCCTTATCCATCGAAGGTGATCTTTGTCTGAAGGAGTTGTAACTTTAGTTTATTTTTAATTTCTTAATTTAATTGATGAGCGGATAATTTCAGAACGGTATGTTAATATTATCCTGTTTGTATCGAAGAACTAACATATGAGCAGATGATACCACCAGGAACCAATAACCCACCAGCAGTGGAATCGGTGCTATAAGAAATAAAAATAAGATTTAATATTTGAAAACATCTTAATTATGATGTATTCTTTTTAGCCTTGAGCATCACTACAGATATAGTAATTGTGTCAATGCGCGTTCGATGCAGTAAAATTGGTACCAATAAAGTCATTTAATAAGATGGTTTTATTTATTTTTTATTCTAAGTTCATGTTTTATTCCACTTGTACATTTAGTAAGTTTCTTCCTTATCTATTTTTTATCGAGACCCTTTGAATACCTTATACAGGGTAAGCTTGGTAATTGTTTTTTGCCAAAATAAATCATAACTCGTTCAACCGTTTTAAATCGTCGTACACGTTTAACAAACAAACATTTTGGGAGCATATAGTAGAAAATATGCCTGTCCGTCCGTAATTCCGCCTTTGTTTCATAAACATTTTTTTCTTGCGATGCTTTTGCTTTTGTGTTAAAAGTCACTGTCATTATATAAAACGATGTCTGTTGATAATTGAGTTTACTGTTCAAACTTATACAGATGAAAGACATTGGGAAATGGGAAACGCTGATAGATGTTGACCTCAATAAATCAAAGTTCAATGTCACTAGTACTACTTACAACGGAAACTTTGAGAAAAACTGGTTTCTGATTGATTAAAATAAAACTGATATGTATGGAAGATATGGAGAGGCGAAATATACATATTTATTAAGGTTAATGTTCTAGGTCGCTTTTACAAAAAAAGTAATATTTGGACAAAGTTTGTTTAGTTTTTTAAAGTAATTATACAATTAGTTATGTGCACCAATGATTCATGGAACCACTTTTGTTTAAAGTATGTGGAAACAAAAAGTTTTTTTTAATATCGTAGACCTGGCCTGTAGAAAGGATTGACAATATTTTTGGTTTCTATATTCTTGACTTTGTATTCTGCCTACAGCACATAGTTCGAATATCTCATTTTAAAACATTGTTGTCCCGTCATTCTATTGTTGTACCCGTTCTTTATTTCAGTGATTGGACTATCATTTACCTGTAAGAAACCATTATATAACCTCTACATGTCCAATATTTTTAAGAATAGCCCTCCTCTTTCTTGAAAAAATACTGGACAGCTGATGGTAGCATGGCTAATTCTTCCAGGTAAATGCTAGTCCGATCACTGAAAACAACTATCAATTTCGCCAACTGTTTTGCATCATGTGAAAAGAAAAACTACACCCAAATAACAAACGACAATTACAAAAGAACATTTTATTAAAGGCACCTTATAATACAATAATTTTGTCACTAGTCAGAACAGTTTCTTTTGAGAAAAAAAACACTTTCAAATTGATTTTAACACTACCAAAAGATTTATTCTCGTCCGTCTTTGGTTATTAAAATTGACCTCTGGTGTTTGTTGCTCTTATTCTTCCTAACATCAACAATAAAGTAATGCTTCTCACGTTTGATAGATCACGCCTTAATACAAGGACCATAAACAACATAATCATCACCCTGTGTAAAAGCGCAAATCAAGACTATGACTTACTTCATGAACTACGGGACTAAAATAGTTGTTATAATTTTCAGGTTTCTTCTTTGATTTTCAATTTTGTTTTTTATAAGTCTGATGTTATTGCTTGAATATGAATATAATGCAACATTTCGCTTATGAATGACAATGAATATGGAAACTTAAGCAAATCGACCGTGTGTTTGATTCGCACTTTGTTCTTAGTGATCATTGTATGTAAGAGAGCGGGATTTTTTTGGCAAAATGAAATCGAGAGACAAAAATATATTCAGTTAATATTAAAAATAAAACAACACAAGGAACATCACTACACAAATAAACGAAAAAAAGAGGTGACACAAACTTCCAGGAAAATAATCGATAAAAAAGATGGATTATCAGATGGTACCGTTTGAAAAATGGTTTGGATAAACAATCACATTCTCTTGAAAATTCCGAAAAACAACAAAAGAATGTAAAATAATTGCACGTTGTTATCTCTTCATTTGTTCCTATAAATTATATACTATAGTATTAGTAAATAGACTGCGGTGCACTCAATATGGTTAAGCGTGAACCTGTCTTCGCATGTGTTTTTTTTTTCTTTTTCATTTACACAGTGAGGAATGAAAACCGAGAAGAAACAAGAAACTGAAAGGAGAGGACTACATTTGAAATATAATATAATGTATAAACTATGTCTTCTTTATAATCCACACTTAAATCGAATATATCTAAATACACATTTGATTTTAATCCAAAGTTTCAAACAGCACAATCACTGATCACCACTTTTCCTTTTTTGCATTAGGAATATACTTATCCATTTTGAAACACAAAACGCATGTAAAGGTATTCACAGAGAATATTTAATGTAGTCCTTTCGAACGCAAAAATACTGATACACATACCCTGAGTCTTATTCATCATGTAGCAATACATGTTGACAATGTTTACCTTCAGCTGTACATTTTTTTTTCTTCTATTGTTTAAGTTGAGCTACTGTTTAAAAGGTGCAACCTGTAGGATACAATTCAATGTAAAGAAAGTTTATTCACAAAACAATTTTCACAGTTGATGAAAATAACTCTTTTTTATTTGATTGCATTTTTTCACCTTTTTGACGTGTTCAAAGATGTTTAAAGTAAGATATAAGCCTCTAATAGTCCATTCTGACCTGTCCAATATTTTACAAAATGGACTGTTATCGTCTTATATCCTTTACATACATTTGTATTTTCGGGGAGCATATTGTGGCAATGCCATATCTTTTATGTGAGGAACTGAGGGAATTCAATTTAATTCCACGCGCGTCTGGCGTACTAAATTATAATCCTGGTACCTTTGATAAATAATTTCATTGAAAATTGAAGGAAAAACGTATTTTGATGACTCATTTCACTTTCGTTTTATAATTATTCATATACAGGGAACATCAATACACAGTTTGGGGCCGGAAATTGTTTGGCAGTTATTAGTTCTGATGGTAAAAGTAAACGCTATGAGGCTTACCAATGCGGGAACACTTTCTTTTCGTTGTGTACACCAGGTAAGATAACAAATTAAAAATGTATTTCGTTTCATTTAATGAAATAATAAATTTAAGGGAATGATCAATAGCCTTTTATTTATACGTTTGTTTACCTGGATAGTTTGTTTCATATGTTGAAGTATTCTGAATTTCCTTATTAAGTGAGGGACAATTCTTACTGCACTATCTAACCGATTTAATCTTTTTTTTTTTTTAGATATAAATGAATTTACAAAATAGCGTAATCTCAAAGTATGATTTCAAGCATGTAACTTGGAGCTTGAAAGCCTCTGTGACAAATACCACTACGTTTAAGCATTGATGAAGACCTTATGTGTCTTTTTGATTTTGCGATATAATGTTCACTTTTGAGTTTATCCTATATTACTATCTAGCACATACTATGTATATATTTTTATTTATTTTGGTGAATCCTATTTTTTACAATCTCAAGATGCAGAAACTGTCAACATTCAAGCCTTTAACAGGGATTGGATTAGTTCTACCAAACACTGTTCGCTGCATAATCTTATTTCTTATAATGCTTATCAAAAGTTAGACAGAATTGATAGGGGACATTTCTGGCTAGCGAATATACGAAGACCAATAATCCGTAATGGTGAAGGTATGGCTTCTTTTTTCATTTGCTGTTCCTTCAGATATGCTTATTACACTTTCTGTAAATGTATATGGTATGTTTAATATGTGTTTTTTCTTCTTTCTGTTGATATACAAAAATTATATAAATTTAAAAAAAAATGTGTAACTAATGTAAATGGGACAGAATTTACTAGAGACAACATGACGCACATGTTTCCGTATGACTTTCAACAAAGAACAAAACAAATACAGCATTGCATTACATAAAATGCCTACATAACAAAATATTAAACAAGTCAAATGAGTGAATCAATAGCCTTATTAATTGAATAATTAAAAACCAAAGATGATATGCACGAACAAATCGGAAACCACTGAATTACAAGATCCTGACTTTGGGCAGGCACATACATTATATTGTTTGGGCAGGCCCTAACTATTGAACTAACTACAGACTGTGATGTAACATCATACAGGTTTTCCGAAACAGATATAATCTTAATTGACGTTGAAAAAGGTTTTTTTTTCGTGTAACGTAGTTTTCAAATTTTCATTTATCCATCAACGTGTTCTGCTTATTCAAGTTACGTGATTTTCAGTGTTTATGTTGTATACTGATATAAAAATATGTGGTATGAGTGCTGATGAGACAACTCTCCATCCAAAGTCACAATTTGTAAAATTTAACCATTATAGGTCAAAGTATGGTATTCAACATGTTCAACACGGAGCCTTGGCTCACACCGAACAACAAGGTATAAAGGGCCCCAAATATTACCTAGTGTAAATCCATTCAACCGGGAAAACCAACGGTCTAACATATATAAAAAGAAGAACCAGAAACACTTATGAACCTCGTCAATAAACAATAACTACTGAACATCAGATTTCTGAGACAGGTGCAAACAAATGCAGCGGGTTTAAACGTTTTAATAGATACTAACCTTCACCCTTATCTAAACAAATAGTGTAACATCACAACATAGAAAGATAAACTATAAAATATCAATTGAAATTGCTAAACTCAATCAAAAGAAATATTAACACAAGTGAATATTCTCATTATGTGTCCAAGTAAAATTCAAAGACTCGACTGGAAGATGGAATTAAGAATGGAAAGGACAGAGGAGTTTGTTTCGATCTTCAATTAAAAAAAGTAAAAAATGTCAACGTAAATATACTAGTTGCCGGTCTAGATTAGATTTATTATTTATCCCCGATTTTTTTAATTGAGCGCCACTGATGAGTCCTAAGTTGACTGTATGCGTTTTTTGCATATTCAAATATAAACACGATATATTTGATGTAAAAATTAATGGTATCACTAAGTGTTGCATCTCCCAAGTTTTTATTTCAGTTTTACACGAGGAAATCAATACAAACATTAAAAGACAAAAGAGACGATTTTTCGTTTTCGGTAGTAAAAGTTCCATCTTTTGGACGTCGATGTTTTTTTCCCCTTTATTCGGCGTTTTCTTTCAAATCGTTCGCTGAATTTTTGTTGGTAGTAACGTTTAAGATGAATTAGCGTAATCGGTCTATTACTGGTAAATTTTAATGTTAAAAATTGCGTTGCCATAAATTACTTATATTTTTCGCTTACCTATTTTATAGACACAAAAATATGGTTTCGAAATGTAGAAAAAGCAAATACACATCAATATGCACAGAACAACTCAGTTTAAAAGAAGTCAGAGTCCGATGTTAGAATAAGTAACAAAAGAAACTAAACAAAATGACAATGATACATAAATTATCAAAAGGACTACTAGCAGTTACTGACAAGACCTCAATTAAACCATTTGTAAACTGACTGAAAGAATATGTCTTCATCATATAGATATCAAGCACAATCCCTCCCGTTAGGGCTTTAGTATCATATCATAATACAATATATGAGAAGAACATAACCTGTATCATGTCAACAACTGGTTTTAGAATAAATGTGTTTATTTCCGATGCAAAGACCATATAAGTGAATCAATATTAAAACCAAAACAGTTTTTTTTATTTAGTGTTACTGAAGTTGATTTAACTAAAGAAATGTTTAAAAATAGTAAAGAAATAAATAACATAATAAACTACATTTTTGTAATGAAGCATTTGCGAATTTGCTCTTGTTGAGATTTTTCTGGTAAAACAGGACATAATCCGATGTCACTCGTGTTTGCGCGACTTCAAAGACGAGTAAAGATGGTAACAGGGGGCCCAGCGCCTTATCGAGATTCATGCATAGTGTTAGATTTGAAATGTTGTTCTAAATTGTTGGGTGTGTTCATTGAATATTACTGAATTGATCTATTTATTTATATTACTTGTAGATACTATTTTTGAGTATTTGCGTATATGTAACGTTGCGCTCATATTAATTATAACTTTCCCCGTTTTTAAGTTTTATGACGTTACGCCTTTGACGTACGCTACGTTATCTAGAGCTCATATTCATTGCAAGTTATTAATGATTCGGAGACACGTTAAAGAAAGTGATTCCTATTGTTTGTTTAGTATTATGTTTAAGTGTTTTAATTTATATTCTTACTTACGATGTATGTTAATGTGTATTTGTATTTTATTGCAGAGAATCAGTTGTTACGATACTACCAAATGTATCGCCTATATTTGATGTGATCCGTACACATATGATTTTTACAAGTATCACTCCAAACGTTGGCTTACCAGTGGCTCCCTTGATGCGACTGTCATACAAGTGAAGGGTTTAGCTAGCTATAAAACAATGTTTAATCCACCATTTTCTACATATGAAAATGCCGGCACCAAGTCAGGAATATTACAGTTGGTTTCTATTCCTTTGGTGTGTTTTAGCTTTTGATTTTACTATTTGATTAGGGATTTTCCGTTTAGAAATTTCCTCGAAGTGCAGTATTTTGGACTTTACTTTCCGTTCTCGAAATCTTAGATCAGCACCTCCGATTATTTTCACAAAGATCTCAAGAATATTTCAATATAACTTAATTTATTTTTATCATACGAGTTTCTGTGAACAGAGCTCCTGGTCTTTGCAAATACACCCAGGTTCACACCACTAAAAAGTACGATACGTAACAAAGTATAACTGAAGTCCGAACGCTTTTAATTCAGCATCTACTTAAATTGCAGATTTAAACCAAACATATTGTATAGCTGTGACGGTAGGAAAAACGAATCATAAAGTATCTTGGCTTGTCAGGCCATGCACCCATAGATTATCAGCAATATGTGATGATAAAGATATGAACTCTTCCCACGAAACACCATCTACAATAACGGCGACAACTTCCTACGAAACACATTCAACAATAACGTTAACATCTTCCTACGAAACACATTCAACAATAACGACGAAAGATTCCACTCGGTTGGATAAAAAAGAAAACAGAACCAATCGTAAGTTTATTGGTAAAATTGAATGTTCTGTTCGATAGTTCAATGCTTCAATTTCCTAATTGAAGGGGGATTGGAGAATCTGTTGTTTAATGTTTTGTTTTTCATTGGCTTTACGTTTGGTTTTTGTCCTTGTCATTAACGGCTTTTCAACATTTCTATATTGGTTTTTTTAACCCCTCAGTTTGGTGTCGATCAGCGATGACGACACATTAATAGTGCAAGAATGTTCTACTATTGATTGCATACCTTTGCCGGTGGACTGTTAGTCCCCATAGGTATGATCACTTGTCATGTAACCAGTATACATTTGTAGCTACATGTAATACCATATTATGTTTTTGAAATGAATGGTTTATACTCTTCAATGTTATCGTTAATTGTGTTTTTAAAATGTTTGTAACATTGTTATTGAAAAACATACAAACATGTAATGCATATAACAACGTATGTACTTCAGGTAATCATCATGAACATCATGATCGTCGTTGTCGTTATCTTCATCTTCATCATCAGCAGCAGCAGTAACTTTCTTTTGTTACATTAATGATTTGTATAATTATCAATCAGATATATTTTCACGCTATGAAATAAATTATTAAATCATTCAAATGTGTATATATATTTACATTATTTTCAGAAATTCTACTGATATCACTGATTATAACCGCCGTTCTAGCTTTAGCAGTTATTATTGCAGTTATCTTTTTCTACAAAAGGTATAGTTTCTGTTAGTTTACATGATTATTGGATAAAACTGTTGTCGTATTGTCCAATTTGAGTAAATTGGTGAATTTCAAAGCATTTTTTAAAAATCATCTACTAGGACTTAGACTTAACACCGGATTTGTACGTCCATGGATAACACGACAGTGCCACTTGCGGAGCAGGATCTGCTTATCTTTCGGGGGAACCTGATATGTCCCCGAATATTGGTGTGGTAATATTTTTTAAAAGCACAAAAATGTCGGCATTCACCCATAAGGCTAACCAAACCTTTACACATACTTATTCAGAAAGGGATATAGTTACGATACTGTTGTCAGGTCATTGAAGATGGCATATGTTGGTATTAATATTGATTCACTCATAGGGTCTTTGCATCGGAAAAAAACACATTTGTTCTAAAACCAGTTATTGGCATGATATGGGTTATGTTCTTCTCATATATCTAATGATGGTATGATACTAAACTCCTAGCGGGGGGATTGTGCTTGATTTTCATATGATGAAGACATAATCTTTCAATCAGTTTAATTGAAGTCTGGAGCTGGCATGTCAGTAATATATACGCTAGAATCCTCAGGGAGTAAAAATACTATTTTTTGAATGATTTTTAAATTCATAAACTGATAATTTACGAACAGCTAGAATGTTGTAAATCATGCCAGAACCATTATTCTTATAACTTATGATATCATAGGGAACATATAGTTCTCGAACAGTGGTATCGACTCAGTGCTATTTAAAATGAAAATAAACCGTTATATTATTATGCACCGGAGGCATTTATCTGGATTAACCTTCATAACTAACGCTCATGGTAAAATAATACATGGAAAGCCAAAAGTATAAGTCCCGAAACACGTAAAGAGATGTATACCCAAACCGGACCTTAAGTGATAGCCTTATCCATCGAAGGTGAACTTTGTCTGAAGGAGTTGTAACTTTAGTTTATTTTTAATTTCTTAATTTAATTGATGAGCGGATAATTTCAGAACGGTATGTTAATATTATCCTGTTTGTATCGAAGTACTGACATATGAGCAGATGATACCACCAGGAACCAATAGCCCCCCAGCAGTGGAATCGGTGCTATAAGAAATAAAAATAAGATTTAATAGTTGAAAACATCTTAATTATAATGTATTCTTTTTAGCCTTGAGCATCACTACAGATATAGTAATTGTGTCAATGCGCGTTCGATGCAGTAAAATTGGTACCGATAAAGTCATTTAATAAGATGATTTTTTTTTTATTCTAAGTTCATGTTTTATTCCACTTGTACATTTAGTAAATTTCTTCCTTATCTATTTTTTATCAGACGGACCTCATTGAGATCTGGACATCGCCAATTTGTTGTTCCAAGCAATGAAGTGACATACGCTCAGGTCAACAAGCCTACAGAAGAGAAAGTACCTGTCCATGCTGGCGAATCGACTAGAAACAACACAGCCGACGATACCTATGATCACATGGAACATCATCGACTCAGTCAGAATCAGATCCCAACTGAAAGCAATTATGATACCATGCAGTCTGTTGGACATGGAGACTTGGAAAATGACTATGATGTCACAGGTGGAACAGACAGACCAAGACAAATTGTCGTTGATGATACTGCAGAATATAGCCATGTTGAGGTTGTAAATCAAGAAGTAAAAGTTGTAGCGACGTAAAGCAAAAGGTTTCTTCTATAGGTGTACTATATAGCGCAAATGAGTACTGCGTGTGTTTTATAATAAACAGTTAACAGAAGTTAAACGCTTCTCGATTTTAGAATTTTATAATACTTTTCCATGGAATGCTTTGCTATTTTTTCTAAGATAACAGAGATATGCTGACTGAGTATCTTAATTTTTAAAATTGTTTATAAATGATTGATTTTAATAAACTTGGTTGACAAGTGTTAGAAATGAATATGGATCATGTAAGTTTGTGTGCGTCAGGTGTAATGAAATATGCAGACATGTTCATCTTTTTTATGTTTTATTGTATTTTGTTTGTTCGTTTGATGTTTGTGTGTTTCTTTTCTTGTCTTGTTTCTGTTTTTCTCCTTTTTTTCTAAGGGTGGAGGTGTATCTATATATAATATAATCATGTCGTAATCAGTATGTTGGTGAGTGAGAAAAGCCATTTCACAAACGTATTCATGAACGGCAATCGCAGTGCATATGAATACAGGCTATACCTTAGCTTCCTGTTAGTCAATATTTGAGTTTCATGCACAGATATCAATCGAATGACTATTGGCTTAATAGCCCTCAACACTGTGTGGCTCGGGGAAAGTAAATCATTTGAGAAACATCTTTGAACAGATAATATATTATGTTGGCAGCACATGGGATTACTGAAATCTCATGATTCTATTGTTATTACTAAATTAAACTTCGTTGACCTCAAAATTCCAAAAAAAAAAGAATCAAACAAGCTGAGACACACATTGCTACTCATTTGAAATTTTAGATTTATACCAGTTTATATCGCACATACCGTGTTTAGGAACATCGTTAATATAAACCATTTGAGATAATCATAATCATACTGGTGAAGAATAACTGTTATCTTTAATATTTATAGATGAAACATGTACTTATAAAAACTATTTGCTGTTCCAATTTGTAATTTTGTTGTTTTATTCCCTTTTTATACATATATTTAATATGTATATGCAAGGGCGAAGGAACCGGGAAATGGTAACGATAAAACCCGCTTCTACATTTATATAATTGAAGAAGGAACAAACCTTTATAAGATTTTGCATTGTCTACAGAAAAGAAAGGGTTTGTTTTACCTGTAGGCTTAACATGTTAGACCTTGCACTACATATGGGTGCATACTGTATATTTGGGTCCATGTTCGCAATTGTTTCTTCATAGGCGGTCATGATAACGTTCTCTTCTGTTGCTCAGCCCATATCGTTAACATGGATATGTATGATGGCTCGTTTCGAAGCTGAGTCATTTTCACATATGTGATTAAATTTTCGGGGTACGAAGTGTGATTACTTTTTCCGTAAATTAGCAAACCCCAAGCATCCTTTCGTGATGCAGCTCCTCGTTGTAAAAATCTCTTTTTTAACACAATAAGTTCTTTGAAAATTTATTACTTTGAACACATTTAATAGCTGCAATAGTTTTTACACATCTACTCATTTTCAGGCGCACTAGGGATATTGCTCCAATTAAGACAGGGCTATGTCTGTCTATTTCTCTTTATTTTGTTTTGATAGTTTTCTGTTTCATTGCCATATAAATGTTATAGATATTGTATTAATAGCCCTTTTAAAATACTTTAATGTGTATACTTTATACTTTACTGTTTAAAGTGTTGAACAAGCAAGCCATGTAATTAGCTTGCAGTTTTTCAAGTAAATAAATATTTTGAAATGAACACCGCGTTTTTTTATAAGAATTTATAAACTTCGACTCTGAACTATAATTTGGTTCGATTAAGTTCTCTGCCTCCTAATACAGAGGGGACTACATATATAATATTGCCTTATAATAATTAAAAAAACAGGTGGTAAATAAGAATGTGTTGTACAGGCCCTTAAGGAAAAAAACATCATGTTTTTCTTTAAAATATATTTTAGACCTTCTCATGGTTTCTATTTTTATATCGTTGAAATAAGAATTAGGGACGTATCCTTTTTTTTATCATACCTCCTATACATAATTTCTAGGAATATGATTGGTTATAAGCGTCTGCGTGGATACCGTGTATATTTCATATTAGGTTAGTAGGGAGGCGGAGCTTATTTCATACACGGTTAGTAGTCGCGTTGCGTCCCTTTATATTCCATATTAGGTAAGAAGAGAGGCTTCGCTCTCACCCCATATGGAATTAACTGACCCCATATTTACCGTATTAGGTCACTAGCATACTATGTAACTAATAATATCGTGTTAACCGGAATAGAAAATATACAATATAGATATCCACATTATTCTTAATATGTTTTAGCCTAGTTATATATAGCCGCACAATTAAAATTTAGAATAGAAATGGGGAATGTGTCAAAGAGACAACAACCCGACCATATAACAGACAACAGCAGAAGGTCACCAACAGGTCTTCAACGCAGCGAGAAATTCCCGAAAAATGCAGCACAATTGACCACATTAACCACCGACGCTGATACTGACAATAAAAACAGAGACAAACTACAACGATTTCGAAAAGTTTAGTTGTCTGTTGTGGTCCAGGCACACAATGCTTTTAGGATAATCCTGTTTCACTTGCACACACACCTTCGTTTTCAAATTTAGAGTATCACATACCACGTGATTTTCTAGCCTATTCTCTAGTACTTTTCAATAAGATAACCTACTTATTGAATTTAGTAGAAAATGGTGAAGTGTAAAATGGTTTGAGCTAGAGACAAATACATACTGCAGTTTAAACTTATGAAAACGACGTGTCATGGGACAAAGTTAAGATCACCGGTCATATTGTTATGTTTAGTGATGTTAAACGAAATGAACTTCTGTTATAGCCCATGTTTGACTATGGAATAATTCACATTAAATCCAGAGCTGACAATTCTATTTCTGTCACTTTTATCGTTAATTTACAAGTTTGCGTCCTTTATGTAGCCGCGAATCAAACACAGTTAATAAAAACTTGGGAATTTGTATTAAGTGTTTGTACCAGTCAGGGATGTGGTAATTGAAAAGGTAATGGTAATTAAGTGTAATGCATTACAATTTTCCATGTAATTGAATGTAATGTGTAATTGAGCATTTTTTAAAATTACATGTAACTGTAATTTAATTAATTACATTGAAAAAAGCATGTAATGCTCAATTACTTTTGAATTACATTTCAATTACATGTACTTTTATTGTGTTAAAGATAAAAATTTGTGTTAAATAATATAAATTGTTAAATTATATTTATTTTTAAAATATTGATATCACATACTTCTTTAATATATGAAATCTGTAATTTATTCTGAAGTTTTGATATTATTTATTTGACCTACAGAATTTTTTTCTGAAAAGTCTTATAATTAAAATAGAAATGTGAGAATATTTATATATGTGTTGTTCAGTTTTTAGAAAGATCTTTGTTAACTAAATAGATTGATAAGCTATTAACAATCTTGTTAAACAAAACCAAAAAAAATGTGTCACAGTGAATCTTTTTTCTTATACAGGTAATTAGAATTTAAAATCACTGAACACAATCATTTTGTCAAATTAGTATACACAAAAGGATAATAGAAATAAAAATTAATAGCTGTAAAAACAAACAGCAATTAATCAGATTAAAATGTCAAGGAACAATGCCACTTTTACATGTATTTTTATCTAATTAGTGCAATACATGTATTGCTAATATTTAGACATTATGTACATTGTTTTTACTAAAAAATATTTTCAATATTGTGACAAGCACACTATTTAATATTTTAAAAGTAAAAAAAAAAAATTTAATTTCTTTATAATTTCTTTATTTATATTATGTTTTATTGGAACTTCCATGTTTTGATCAAGCAATATCTGCCACATAAGCTTCTGTCGAAAAACTTTAGAATTGCTGTCAAAGTGGTCAAACCAGAGATATGCAGACTAAATGACAAAACATTAAAATTACTAATGATTATCAAATTAATGCAACGCTAAAACTATGCTTATCGGTACATCATGCATATTTTACACATGGATTTTATATACGGGTCATTATAAAAAAAGCATGTAAAAATATGTTATTGGGTCTTTTTAAGTCACAGACATGAAAATATATCAAAATAACACTTGCATATGTTAGATATAAATGTTTTGTGATACACAATATACAGTTCACAGTATGGAATGTTATAAAAACATCCTTAATATTTCTTAAAACCTTGAAGATAGCCAGAATTTACTGTTATTTTTTACTATAAATCCTTTCAGACTTGAAATTAATAGGAATATTATTCATATCATTTGTTATTATGATTTATTACTTTTTTTGCATTTTGATACATACAAACATTTGTGAACGATTTAGGAGGTCTATGTGGGTTTTATAATAAACATTTTCACCTAAAGGAAAAATAACATTTTTTAAGTCAATGGTGTAACCAAAGGACAAATTAGTAGGATAAGAGTTATCTTTCGCAAAATTTGTGCATTTACAACAGTTTCTCCCTTAACAATGTTACCTGTAAGCATGTTATGCAAAAGAAAACAAACAATTATATTGAAGATTTAGTGAAAAAATCGTAAAAGTAAGTAAAGCTTATATCGTAATTGGAAATAGTGTCCATGGTGTACCCTTTATAAAAATCATTGTTTTTAAACATTTCCTTATCTTTGAATAATGAAATATATTGATTATAGAAACATGCACCAGTAACAACATATAGAATAGGGAAATGGAGCACTTATTTCGTAGTACATCTTAAATCATTGGTGTTACTGTCAATGGTGAGACCATTTTGATAAAATAACACCAGTGACCAGTTTAGTAACACCACTGAATATATCATGACAATCAGCATTGTTTTATGTTTCTTTCATGTTTAACAAACGAAACATCATATTATTTATGAAAAACAATACTTATTTAACAAAGTTTTAACAATATGATGTATTACATATACACAGTTTATATATTCGTTTTTCCTGTGTATATTTGTGTAAAACTGACAGTCAAAATTCTGTTTCTAAATATGTTTTATGTTGTTTTTTTTTCGTCGTGTATATGCATGTAACATTTGCCACTGAACTAGACAAACAACTGATCATCCATGTAAGCATCCAAATCCAAAGAACCAATATATAAATTTTATCCGAAAATGACACGAGTTACCCACATGATAATCTGTGTATCTAATTATAGTTCAATAGTCGAAGTGAAATCATGTACAATTTAATATATTAAATGTTGTATCAAACTGTGATGCTGGTTTCAATGTCGCTTTAACCATAATTCTCATGTTATGCAGTTTGTTATACAAGTGTAATAGGCTAGCACAATATGATTTGTGAGGAATTTGACACTGCAGACTCTGTAATAATCATTTTATTCCCATTATCAATCAATCAGTCAGTATGAGAATCTTCGCAGGACATCAAACTGTGAAATTATTGTGTGTCGATATGCTCATTACCTTCACTGTTTTGAACTTTACATCTGATAAAAATATGAGGTCAAATGTGTTAAAGGTTCCTGTTTTGTGAATGTTATCTTAGTGTAGTGTCAGTATACTGTAGATTAAAGAATAACTTTGTCATGGAACCATTGCTACTAAACGAAAAGGTTTTAATGTAATATATTTATTATGAAAATTACACTAAATAAAATGTACTGTTTTGATAAGACGATATAAACGTTTTCCTGATCTCTTAATATCTTTTTAAAACACGATAAGGGCAAATATGACTATTAATTTTGTGTAACTGAATATCTATACCCTTACAGAATGGATCAGTTTTGGACTGTTTCAAGTGCAGGTTAGCAATATTGTCTGCGAATGAAATGTCTGATATACATAAATTAATTGCAGGTTCAAAATGTTCGGATCTTGGCAATGGTTTGCCGTTATATAGTTCTAATGGATCACTACAATTTTCCTTCAAATAATTGTACCTGATTCCACATAGATAACGTTTAATGGTAGAATAATGAAGTTTCAGAACTGTTTGACAATGTGCAACAAAATATATGAGGATTTCTTCCGAAACTGGGGTCAAGTTATTTGTAAATGTCACATCCTTTAACAGTAAATATCTCTTGAAATGCATGAAACCAAAATCACACTCGTCCTTAGTCCTTTTGGATATCGATGTTGTCCATAGTTGTTCGACAGTTTGTTTTAACACCATATTACATCTGAGATTTTGGGACACGGTTCCGGAAAAGTGTCTGCATCTGGTGCCAGGGTTCTGAATCGTTGTATCTGAAATCGAGATAAGCCATCACTAATATCGTTTTGTACACCTGGCACGTGTTTTACACTAAAAAAGAAATTGTTTGTACATGCGCACCATGATAATTTTCTCATAAACGTCATAATATACAAACATTTTTTTGATCGGCCTTTTCTTATAATCTCGACTGTAGACATATTATCAGACCAAAATAACACTTTATTTCGTTTTCCATGAGGTGCCCATAATACAGCTGCCACAACGATAGGGTACAATTCGAAAAATGCCATAGAATGTTTACTGTTTGTGATGAGGATATAAAACCACTTTCCACCAAAATATCCACCAAAACCTATAGTTGACGATGCATCTGTGAATAATTCCATATCGTAATTAGATATATATGTAGAATTATAAAATATAATAATTCCATTCCAATTCTTAAGGAATCTTAACCAAAATTCGAGATCTATCCGACATTCTTTATTTAAACGCACAAAATGATGTAATTCTTTCGCTTTGTTTGATAAATTGATTAGATAAGACACAAAAGACCTGCCCGGTAATATAACTCTTGAGGCAAAATTTAAATGACCTAGCAGCTGTAGAACTTCTCTCTTAGAACAAAAGGATTTGACACTTATGCTTGAAATAAACTCACAAATTCGATCAACCTTCTCCTGCGGTAGACGGGCTTCCATTTTTTCTGAATCGAGAATGATGCCAAGATATTCAAGACCAGTTACAGGGCCAACAGTTTTATGCATAGCTATTGGAACATTTAATCGTTTAAAAATCATCATCATTAATGCCATTGATCGCTCTCCTTCAGTGTGTGGCGGATCTACATATACACAGTTTTCACAAACTGATGTATGCTGGTAACACCAATGACACTATTTAGTAACACTATTGACATTTTTAGTAATGGATGTTATGTTATATAATTTGAGATTTTTTAGCCTAAGAATTATTTTGTCATTTTTTTCTTTTGCCCGGTGATCTAGGCTTTGTGTTCAGTACTTAATAAAGGTAAAATTTAAAATTTGATGTCAATGGTGATACTTTCGTGTCATTGGAGTTACTGAAGGGTCAGTGGTGTTACCATATAAAAATGAGACATTTTTTATCTTTATTCATAAATGAAAGTGTTTTTAGGTCGTGTACAAATGATAAGGTATATTATTATCATTTAATCTTATACAATTCACATATATTCAGTTCGAGTGTATTTTTTAGTATTTACAACGACCATAATTAGGATAGCTTTTTTACGCCAATGTATTCTGAAATTTATGTTTAAATAGAATGCACAGCTATATGAATAATGTCAATAAGTCGTAATTTAAACCTAAACAACAAATTGGAACAGTTGTTTGATGTTAAACAATAATATTTAGTACCTAAATGTATGCTTTAAATTGGTAATACCATTGACACGATTCTATCAAACTAAGGATGACATAAAATTGTTAAAATTGAAGAAACTCTTCATTTTACCCATTGCATATTTCTGAATATCGTTGCTGCCATACTATAGAATAGCGGGACACATTTAAATGTTTTAAACAATGACATCATTTTTCAAAATATTATTTCGTCGAAATTTGCACACTTTTTTTATAATGACCCATACATGTATAATATTGTTAAAAATTATTATGGTAAAATGTAATGTGTAATTTAATTAATTACTTTAGTAAAGTAATTGTAATTTAATTAATTACATTTCAAAAACTGTGTAATGTGTAATTAGTGTAATTGATCATTTTTGCAATGTAATGTGTAATTTAAATGATTACATTCCAATGTAATTGACCCCAAGTCTGGTCCCAGTGTGACCAGTAAATCCCATAATATTCTTCTTTGAGTGTGCAATATGTTACACGTATGCATTGTCTTGCTCTGAATATTAAATAATATCAAGATTTGATATAAAAATAAGAAGTTGTGGTAAACGGACTATTGCCAATCGGACAACACTCCACCAGATACCAAATGAAAAAGAAGTTCACAACTATAGGTCACCTAACGGCCTTCATAATTGAGCAAAACCCATACCTTTTAGTCAACTTTAAAAGGCCTCGAAACGACAAAGTATGTCTCAATTATATTTCAATATTTAAAGTTAACTTAAATGTTATCTAATATAACAATAAAACTATATGAAAATATGACGAACATTTGGAGTAGGTATGCGTATTAGATAAAACATTTTGTTGCAAAATACAAGCTTCTCACAATAATAATATCATCATGGGAACATGTTTTTCAATGACAATAGTATTCAGAACATCTGATATATATATATTCTTTGGATAATGATTCAAACTGACCGAAAGTAATTTTCAATCAAATGAAATCATTATTCATGAATATCAATCCCTTGAACCTTGTATAAAGATATTTGTTGGCTGTTTATATTTTATAGCCTGCTGACATCTTTTTATATGTTACCTCCTGCCAGGAAGAGCTCTTCACAAGAGAGATAACTGTAAATGTAAAACTGTTTTGGAATAAATAATGATGTAAGCACTAGCTGTACTACATAGACAATTATATGCATCTATATATAATTTAATTATTATTTTGATTTAAAATGGCAATTACTGCAGCGTTTGAATGAAGGAATATTATTTCAAGTGTCAAATATTTCCCAAATAATATGCAAAGTATAGGGTCAAAACAAGGCATTAAACGTTTTTTTCTAAATATCACTGGTATATTAATTGGCCTACACGTGTATATAGAAATTAATGAATTTAAGATTTATCTTTAAACCATCATACAGATGTACTGAAATAACAAATTTGAATATATTTTCTCACAGTTCCACAGGCTGGTACAGTTAAATTACATCATGCATAGCTTTCAATTTTAAAATTTTAGCAGAACTATTATAATTTTGCTTTTTTTTTGTATCTACAGTGATAAACAAAAATGTTTCCTTTTTATGTTTAGATTGTTTAAAAACCGTCAGCTATCAGTTTTGATTGAAAAAAAAGTTTGTTCACAGCTAAGTATCCATTGCAATACATATTTTGTTAATGTCTTTTTTTTAAATAACTTATAATGCACATCGGAGCCAAGTTTTGTCTAATTTGATGACATCATTTCCTTGACAGGTTTTTGCTTACTTAGAAGAACTCTAATATTTTTAGTCAGTGCGTGTTTAATTAATTTATTTCATCTTCAAGGCACAGTAAGTAAATAAAACCGAATGGGCGGACAACTATTATTATTAATGATGCTCTGATTTTCTTCATAACTTATTTTTTTATGGTTCTAATATTATAATAGATTCGGATATAAACGCATCGTCCTATAAAGGAGTGCGTTTGTTCTTTGAAATGGGTAATCAATCGAATCCTACTAAATGATAATAATCTTTTTTCTAGATAACTTATTATTAAACAGGGGAATCACTTCGAGTTAAACATTATACCCACAACCGTTTACACACACATTTTCATTCGAGAGCTATTATGTACAATTTTGTTTGACTTCTATTTCATGATGTAGGAAGTTATCGCTTATTACATCAAGTGTTTTCCACTTGTAAATTTGTGTAATAGTATTTCCGTGTTTATACCAAAATTTCTTTTTCTTTAACTGTTGACAATCTACACATGTAATGTAGTAAGCATGACTTTTCAATAAAGCAAAATAAATTTGCATAGTTCTGCTTAAATTGTAACTAATATATTCGAAAGGAATGGTCGAGTGTCCATCTTGTTGCCCGGATGCGTAATGATTGATAAGATTAAGAAAAATTGGGAAAAGTGTCAAGAAGACAACAAGTAAATTAATTAGTTAAATCAGCCCTTGGAAATTATGAGCATGGAAACGTAAAACAATAAAATTGTGTAAGCAATATTAATGGATTTCTTTTGGTGTTCATACATGTACAACTCCTTACGTTTATCTAAGAGACAATATGTTGTCATTAGTTTTTTTTTCTCTCGGTGTATCTTCAAACATTTGTCTGAATCGAAAACAAATGGATAAACAGTTGTTAGGGACTTATAATAGTTATAAAAGCTAACATTTTCATTGTCTTGAGTGAAAATCAAATGTCTGGATGTATTCATCCTTTTGAATTTAAACACTTTTCAGCTCGAAAGTTAAACTGTTAAGCACAGCGTAAAATAATGCAAGTTAGTCATGACTCTCCTCTAAAATCCTTTAAAGTTGATGCTATCTCAACAATGCATGGCATGGATATCTCGTTCATGATGAAATCTCTATAGTTGACCACCGTTACTTCTTGCATTTTAATTTTTCAAGATATACAGAAATGTGAAAAATTATTTAACTTAATAAATTATTATTGATGCATCTGATAACCAACATTTTGGACCAGTTTTGGATCAACATAGCATCATGACAATAAATATAGTTGGCACATGGTTGGCAGTACGTGTTACAAGTTGGCGAAAAAGTTGTTTAGCCAGTGCGAAGCCAACTGTTGACAATGATATTGACCGATGAGCAAAGAGTTGTTAGCCCAACATTGGCTGTCATCACTGGACAAAACAAGATGCAAACACAAAGCCAATGTAATAAATGATGCAATACACGCTCAACGTTTAAGCATACAATAGAACTGTAAATTTAGAAATTATTATGGCGATTTTGTTATTTCGAAAAATGCAATAATTTAAACTCTCTATTTTAAATAAATTTAACACGATCTTTCTCTAGATCGCAATAATTAAAATCGCATTTTACTCTAAATTGACAAAATCACATAAATAAATGCACGCATTAATTTCTGAATTTGTAATGAATACCATCGGGATGAGATGTACTATTTTGCATGTTTTGATAGAAACACCATTTTTGAGACGAGTGGTTTCAATCAAAGAAGTTTCTAAATCGATGAACCATGTAGCATAAATTACATTATACAATTGATAGTTGCATCAAACAAAGCTCATTGTTTTTAATTCTCGATTGAGCATACTAGTTCAATTGTAAGTATTTTTTTATGATTTATTATTTCGATATAATCAGTTTTGAAGAGTTAGGCGTAAACAAAGCGGAAATTAGGACTCTTAATTGATATGTGATTAACCTGTTTCCTTGTTTCAACGAAAATAAATGATACACAGTGTACGTGTATATTAAATAATGTAGAACACTTTGTATGGACATTATGTTTTTCAATGCTGTTATTTACATGTTTCGTATTAGCATAATTCTGATAAACGCGCTGACAATTGATTCAAAAGGTAGGTGAGCATGAAGTATCTTTGTTGTCAATCTGCTTCATCAATTCGTTGTTATTAAAGATAATGCAACATTTTAAATCTTTTAAGAAGTAGATTCAAACTTTGAATGTACCAACCATGATGTAGACGCTGATTTACTTTTTTGTATGTAGTTTTGGACCAATAACTGAGCTTTTGAATAGCTTATATGACATACTGTCATGATGTTGTTCTTCAGTAAAGCTTTTGGACATTTAGCAAACAATCAGTTTTTAATCAATTATTTGCTTGGCACTGATCCATAATTTGATCAGTCATAACTTTAAAAAGATGGTTTATTGAGAATTAACATGAAGATATATATATATATATATATATAATCAACGTTTATTATGGTGATAGGCCGATAAAAATGCTACAGTATATCGCTGTTTATAAATCTATCAAGAGAGAAAAATCCAGACTACGAACTAAAACCGAGGGAAACATATCAACTATTCATTTGTGCATTGCAGCAAGAAACACCCGTAAAGATCCCTACACGGGAAGGGTTACAACGAGTAAAAAAATAAACACAGACGTCCTTTTAAAACACAGAATTAAATAAAAACCACATACTGTCCTTTTTACTCTTTTGCGTGTACATGTATGAGATAAAAAAAAAATCAAGTATGAAGTAAAATCACAACAATACTAAGCTCCGAAGAAAATGAAAAAAAAGAAACTCCCTTCAAAATCAAAAGCTCATACCCATCAAATAAATCGATAACAACTGTCTTTTTCCCGAGTTGGTACAGGCATGTTCTTATAAATGAAAAAAATTGTGGATTGAAACTGGTTTCATAGCTAGCAAAACTCACTGACTTGTATGCCATTCGCATCAAAATCCATAATATTGACAACGATGTGTGAACAGAACAAATAGACATAAAAGTTAAAAATGTTAAAATGGTACTTTTTATTATATTTAGCGAATTTAATATTGAAATGATGCTCATCGTATTTTACGTGAAGTGATTTACAATAAATAAAGGCAACAGTAGTATACCGCTGTTAAAAAATCGTAAATCTATTGACAAAAAACAAAATCGGGGAAACAAACTAAAACTGAGGGAAACGCATTAAATATAAAAGGAAAACAACGACACAACATTCAAATGTAACACACATAACAACGGACTAAGCATTAGACAAAATCCGATGAGAATAACCAATATAACATCAAAACCAAATACATGAATTCGGGATAGAAAAGTACCGTGACACGTCTAATAGTAATTTGAATTCACACTCAAATATAGGAGAAAACAAACGACACAACGGAAACACAACTTAAAAATGTTACACACACAGAAACGAACTATGATATAACAATGGCCATTTTGCTGACTTGGTACAGGACATTTTTAAAGAAAAAAATGGTGGGTTGAGCCTGGTTTTGTGGCATGCCAAAACTCGCACTTTAATGGCATTGTTGAATATAACATTAAAATGACAACATAATAATACAGGACTTCAATACAAATAAATAGGAGAACGTATTAGGCAAAGAAAAACATGAATAATAGATAACAAAAGGTTTAAAATTCAATGCGTCAAAACTGCGCCTCGTCCACTCAAGACTTACCAGTGACGCCAAGATATAAAAGTTATATATAAACATTACCTTTTCATATTTATTTATTACCAAACAAGAAAATGATTCAAATTAAATATGCCCATTAAAATTTGACCACTTTACAGCCAGTGTAGCTTTCAATATTTTGGCACATTACCCTGAAGTTGCGCATGTTGAAATACAATAGTTCAATTTTCTATTATCAGTGACTGTCGCTATTTTGTTTATGATTCGCCTTTTCATGCTTTACGTATTAAGAGACATATATATGGAAAATAAGACGGTTGATTAAATTGTTCTATAAAACAGTTTCAATCTCTGGATTATTTTAGCACTACTTTCGAACGGTTAAATACAAGAAATCGAACTGTAAATGACGATTAAACATTAATCAGAATATTTCTTATTCTTCTACTGTTATCAGAAGCATGGGCGTTGTTCGAAGCTAATTTAGTTAAACAAACCTAGTTACGTTTAGAACGCTTCGGTGACACTTCATTCGTCTTTCTTTTGACCTCTCCCATATACTCATTAATGACCATGAATATGCCACCAGGGAACACGATCTTCCCTTTGCATAAAACAAAAGAATAAAAAAATATGAATTGTAAATGAGACAAATGTTTGCGAAATAAAAAAAAAATATCAAATGTTATATTCAATTAAAAGCGACAGGATTATTAAGCCCCATTCCCACTATACCACGATCGCACCACGCTCACCGTGATCTAAAATAGATTCAGACCGTTGTGAAGTCGCGGAATGAGCGGCATGCAAATGTAAATTTTCGTTGCTTTCACGATGCTACTACGTCCTCATTACGCTTCTACAACGATCCCGCTAGGAGTATGTCACGTTCTCGCCGCCCTTATTATGCGACCTCACTACCTTATCAAAATCTTTCTACGCTCATCACGTTCTGACTACGACCATACCACGAGTTATCCGATTGCCACACGATCTTACCACGCTTCTACTACGATTATAGCGCGTTCTAACCACGATTATGCTACGTTCTATATCTGATTGATACGTATATTTCTCGGAAACTTTTCAGTCATGCCACCAAAATCTACTAAAACACGTGGGCGTGGTGGTAGGGATTGATGTAGAGGCGGAGAGAGCTCTGATAATTACGCATTCTGATTAAGCAGAAATGTCGGACCGACCAATCCAACCTATATTACAACCTATTGCTGGTCCATAAAGTTCAAATGAAGATATTTCAGTGAACGATATCAGAGATGACACAGATGTATCAATTGATATAGGAAGATGTGATATGAACGCCAATGAAACAACTCTCCATCCTAGTAACAATCTATAAAAGTAAACCAGTATAGACCAAGGTACGGCCTTCAACATGAAGCATTGGCTCACACCAAACACCAAGCTATACAAAATACTAGTGTAAAACAATTTAAACTGGAAAACCAACGGTCTCATCTATATAAAAACGAGAAGCATAGTTGAGCCGTTAGGGCCAAAAATGGGCAAGAAGTACTTATAACATACAAACAAACAAAACCTGGAGAGATTTAATATTTTTTTATGTGAAAATGACAATGAGAATCATTGACGGAATATGAACGTAGTTAGGTCGTAAGAAGATCGTGATGAGGACGGCAAGGGCGTGCTAGAGTCGTACTTTGGTCGTGAACAACGTGGTATAGTCGTAGTTGGGTTGCGGTGAGAACATTATGGTCGTAGTGAGGTCGTAGTAACATAGCTGTAAGATCGTAGCGCAGTCTCTTCGAATAGAATCACGTTCTCGCTACGATGGTACAGCAACCTTTGCGATTTTACTACGATCTTATTACGCTCTCACTACGATTCTACTACGACCTAATTTAACCACGACTGCATCACGATTGTTTTGAACATGTTCAAAGTTTGCAACGCTCATCACGATCTTGAAGACTGCGATCTACACGATCGTGCTACGATCATCAAAATTTGCATTTGTTACAAATCGTAGTGCGATTGTGGCCTAGTGGTACTGCGGTATTAGTAACACATGAACTTTGGCTAAAATTACAGAAAAGAAACATTTTTTTTACATTTTTGAATGTCCATCCTTAACAAAAATTTACATTAAATTAATTTTGTTGCATGTACATTTATATCGAATCATTCGGATACAAATAAATCTACCTCTTTTACGAGGCGACGTCTTTCGATACCAAATTGGACAAAAACATAAACAAGATGCAAGTTTGTACCAACACTGCCTTCTACAGTAACATACACTAGTAGCCAGATTAAAGTCTGAAACGGTCATTTTGGTTTGATCAAGTCTTGATCGACTTAATTTACCGCTAGAGAAAAACGTTAAGACTCTTCAGATTTTAAGACACTGTTCAGATATGCTGTGTTTAGTCCGTTCAGTCATGTCAAGTTAATCAAGATGGAAGGCTCTAGTGTTAAATCAAGTCTGTTAAGACTGTTTTGGACACATTTAGACCAATCATAAAAAGTAACGTTCAAAACTTTCAGATCTGGCGTTTCAGAATGATATTAAGAGTTACTCCCCTTCATGTGGATGATGCATTGTTTTTTAAATGCTAGAATAAAAAAAACCGTATATTATTTTGAATTATTAAACATTAAATCATTCGTTGACCTTTTTTAAAGGGATTAGAGAATTAATAATAATTCTATATATATACATACAGTTTTGTTAGTTTGTTTTATTTGGGAAATACATTATTCGCCAATAGCTATTTTTTTTATTTTCTGGTGTTAATTTATGTATTTATCTACTTATTCTATTAAAAAAAGTAATTGCAAATTTTAAACGTAACACTAACAAAAGAGTGACAACAACATCATAACAAATCACGTTTCTGGATTTTACTTCATCAGGAACATTCAACGCAAAACGGCCTAAATATTAAAGAATACAGAAACGAAGGACACCCTCCAGATCCTGATAGATTATAACAATTTAACCTTATTTTAAGTTCAGCATCGAGTATATGTCTTAGTACATCTGTTTGTAAATGCGCTTATCCTTTCTTTCATTTGAATAAAAAAACGTATTTAATATAAAATATGTATTTATTTATTTATTCAGATTGCACTATTATAAGTAGTTCTTCATTGTCTTCTTCCTCTAAACTGTAAAAGTACCGTACGTAGGTATGCGTTAACATTCGGTTTATAAGTATTAAGTTTGATGGCACGTGCCAATAATCTAAAGGTAATAAAATCAACGATCCATAAAATAACGTGGCAATTATAATGGCTATTTGACAGTTATATCATACGTTCACCCGTCATGGTATCATACATGTATCTCTGTATGTGTAGTACAAGGTTCTAAATCACTTTTGGATAGCTTTTTTCTAACACTATTGACGACATTGTTCAAACTACATGCATATATCACAAAACCGCAAATTTAGTATAGTTAAAAAGATATACGATATTGAAAATGCATTTTTTTCTATCAAAAATGTATGGTCCTGTATTTGAAACTCTAGGTGTTTACCTAAAATGTATTGAACATTTAACAGTTTAGATTTTTTCTCAAATATTTGCCAAAAGAAACATGTTCCGAAAAAAGCAATCCATATAATAACGTTTTGTCCTTAAAAATTGTTTTTAGGGTGAGGGGGGGGGGGGTGGGGGGTCGTAAAAAATATCAGGCCCCCTTAGTGCACTAAGAACAAAAAAAAAATGCATTAAAGACCTGATGGAATGATACAATTGACACAAATGACATTGCATATATAAGTAAACATTCTAAAAAATAAATAATTTCAAGTTTTATAATCATATCTTAAGTAATTAGAAAGTTATTTAATGTTTTATCGACACGCGCCAAACTCAGTTATAAAATTTCATGTTCGTTCAACCTCAACCCGTTTTGAATACACTAGTATGCTTTTCTGTTTGTTATAGTTTTTACTTCTATGTAAAAGTGTATTTTCTACTTATTTCTATTTCTTTTTGATTTCGTTTGCTTGTTCCGTAAGTTCACTTTTTCTCTAGTTATGTTTTATATAAATATTTTAAAATCGCAAAAATGTATAGAGTTTGTTTACCAACACATACTGACATAGAAGATACACATGTTACGCAAAGTATAACAGTTTATTACATTTTTGTTGAGCCTGCGACTTTTGTTGCAAAAGCGAGACATGGCGATCCACAAATCACAAATATTTGCTCTGTGGTTAAAGTGTTTGAAACTTTAAAAACTTTCTTAAACCTGGATTTCTACTAAACTAGGACAGAAGCTTGTTTATGATCATAAGATAGCTAAAACAAAATGTTTATCCGTATTATTATTTATAACTGAACTTTTTTCGTTTTTTGTAAGCTGATATACATCCATGCGTATATCACTCTGACTTACTTTTTGATTTCATGGAAATACGTCAAATTGTAATCAATATTTCAATATTTGATAAAACAAATACAGGTCAAATTCTAATTCTAATGTTTATGATTTCTTTCAGCAGAAATACCAACTGGATATTTGTCTGGTCGAAATTATACATGGACATCGGCCAGAGTGAGCTGTAAAATGATTGGTTTATTTGATCATATACAGGTCCCTGATACAGAACGACAATTGGCATGGGTAGATGCATATGCAAAATATACCCCATGGTTTGAATATACAGGTGAGCGAACCAATGACATTTTTCAGACACAAGTACAACATTTTATTATCAAATATATTAGTTAAATATCATAACAAATTATGAAACTGTTTAATTTAATTTAAACATTCTATTATCATAACCTCCAGGAACAAGGTATCCCAAATATCAATTTCATCAAATTAGTGTGAAACTACACAAAACACCTATTTCACCTATCTAGACCTTAATGTTTTGTTTGAGTGAAGCACATAATATGCAGTTCGGCAAGCAAAAAAATGACAACTTTACTACTTACAAAATCTCTTCAAATAAAATGATGCAAAATGCGGACATCTCACACATATTGTGTTATAAATTCATATGAAAATTACAATTTATATGTATATATCTAAATAAGTAGAATCACAAAAATAATGAACTCCACGGCAAATTCAAAACAGATGAATGAAATGGCAAAATCAAACGCTCTAACAAATGGATAACAAAAGTCATATTCCTGACTTGGAACAGGCATTTTTGATGTAAAAAAAACAAATGTTGAGTAAAACATTGTTATATATTTAGTGAAACGTTTGCGTTGTACAAAAATACTCAAGTCTTCAATTGAATAGTAAAGGATACTTGAAGCAGTACCTTTGCCTAATTACCGTATGCTATATATTAAGTAATTAAATAATTAGACGTATTAACGCGTGTTATGATTATTTAAATTTTTGAACAACACGTAATTTTAGTATTAAAAGATCTCGGATGAAATAGGTGTTGGTGTGTACATGTGTTAAACAAATAAGATATATTACGTAACCAACTAAAATGTCCAAACAAATACCAAATTAGCGCACAATAGAATTTGTTTGTTTGAGGACAAGCATGGGAGATTTTTTCCCACTTCCCCTTACTGTTTCGTTTTGAGAGATAAATGCACCTCTGGGGGAAATTGATTGTTTGTTTTTGTTTTTATTTATGTTAGGTTGTAGATATTGCATGCATGTTTAGATTCTAAACAAATTAACAAGAAATACAATAGTTATATCCTGCAAAAGAGGCTGTCTGAACATTCTGGAATGAAGGTCTGGGGAATTTGGACAGTCACTGGAAAATGAATGTATATTGGATGGGTAAAACAGTTAAATTCAAACAGGCATGATCTTTTCACGAGGCATCTCGTTTAACGCCCAAATCCTTACCGGAGATGGCGTCTAGACTAGTCTATGCATTGATAATTGTTTCTTTCAGACTTATTTTAATCTGAATATACGCTTTAATGTGTAATAAATCTAATATGAGAGTTGTAGTCAAATCGGTGAACATGAATTTGACAGTAAATGCTCTTTTAAGGTTAAATACACTGTCATGTAATTGACTTCGGAGAAAGTGTCATAAATAAGTTATATAGACATTTTGAATTCCACAGGATAGGTCTTAAAAATTCCTCTGAGTTTGTCAAAGTTTGTGAAACATATTTAAGGGAACATTTACCTATATCTTTAAAAAAAAAACGATGTTCCCTTCCACAGACAACATAACATAATCTTGTATGTCAAGAGACTTCATCTTTTCCTCCACACCCTTTCGTACTGAAAATCATTGATTAGGTATTTTAACATATAACTTGCAATATCATTTATGTAAGCATGGACTTACAGAGAAATCAAGAACAAAAAAGCGCAAATTTTCATCCGTATGAATATTTTTCGGAATACACAATAGCGAGATTAGACATCAGAAGAAAATGAAATTATAACTAAATGTTGTACCCTATATATTTATATATTTTGTTATTATTATACGCGATTTTAAGAAAAGTACAATCATTATGGCCGTTTATATTTAGCAATAAACAAATATTGCTAAATTATTATTAATCAATAAAGTTGTATGTGATTTATCCATGTTTTGCAAAAGCACATATTTTCAACTGGCTTTATCTAAATATGAAATTAGGTAACTTTGAAATACGTATAAATCTAGTGATCATCCTGAACATACCGGATGTATTTGCCAATGGACGTAAAGCAAATAAAAAATCAATCAATCTTAAGCGCTTTCTTAGTTTAAGGGGACGTGTTGTGTGGCCGTGACTAACTAAGATTTTACAAAGGAAATGTTATGTCAGATTGTTTTATGTATACAACTTAATAGGTAACAAGCGTGGAGTTCCATTAACTTCAGTGTTTACTCAGGAATATCTTAACTTACGGTTAAAATATTTAGTTTCACAAAAAAAAAACCTACTACTAAGATTTGTTGCAAGCATACTGAATTGTTCATGACTTTTAATCAATAATGATAAATCTTAGTGCGAAGATTTTTTTTTGTGAACCGACTCCTTAATTGGAGTTTTATAAATCCACCAAGTTCCTATCTACTAGAATGCGCGTTGTTTATACCTAAAAATAATATTACAGCCTTCTTCTAAACTAATAGATAACTGATGCTTTTATAATTATTCTAGATTGCTTTTATGTTAGGCCGAAGTTCATTGACAAATATAAACGTGTTACATATGGCAATCAGTTGCAGCAGTGCTTGAACTATTGTGAAGACTATAACTACATCGGATTACAGGTTAGCTCATCATCGATCTATAAGGTGATATGTATAAATAGTTTCACATTTTCGACGCAAGAAGTTATTAAACGTGTTGTTTTCAATTTTTTACCATTGTTCATATACTTTCCATTTGAGTAACAGTTTGTATGCATATATTGTGTGGTAAAAGAAATCATTTTCTTGGACGCGTTTAGATATGTCATATTAATTTTTTTTCTGCAAGTACAACACATTTCCCCTTTAAAAAAATAGAAAAAAATCATACGTTAATTTTGTTGCCAAATATGCGAAATTTATAATAATATACATGCTGGAAAATAATGCATTTCCTATATCATTGGTGAATAAGATGTTATGTGAAACAACACTGGTCTAGTGTTGTTATTTTATATATATGTTAGCGGCAATAAGTGAAACTAGGCATTAAGATTAAATTCAAGGCAATAAGCTAACGCCTAGGCATTAACTAATTGCCTTAAAATTTCAGCATAAACCTACTCCCTTAAATCTGATGATGATTATTCAACCTAATGCCGAACATAAATTTAGGCAATAAGTGAACTTTGGAATGTTTGTATATTTGGTGATTTATTATTGATATAAAGAAATGTCTTAATTATACTTCTAATATTACATGTATTAATATACATTCATCTGACATGTCTTCAAGTTCTAGTAATTTTGACAGTTAAAAGATATGAAGTAAGGGAGTATTCTTCTGACGTTACAGTCTCGTTGAAATCACGTTTCGGAATCATGATTTTACCAGAAACATGAACAAATGTACATCCCATATCAATTTTTTTTTACTTCTCAAATTTCTAAGATATATAACTGATTTTTCAACCATTTATAACAAAGAAGTTGAAATAATATGCATTTCTGCCGGAGGGACACATATGTCCATGGAAAAATTTATGCAAGCTTCTCATCAATGCTGTATCTCTTTCAATTAAAATACCGAAGATAAAACAGAGTTATGTTTTCTCCAGTGGGTCCCAAATGTATTGGTCATTATGTCGTGACGTCATATATCGAATGACGTCGTTGTTTGGCATGTTACGTCACAGACGTTGTTCTGTCGTATTTTCCGGCATATGAAATGCAACCTTGAAAAACGGTCGGCAGCAAGAGGGTTAAACAGAAGAAAATCATTAATTTACAAAATTGACTGCATGATAAATTTGACACGAAAAGTCTCAAAATATGATGACACATTCTTTATTAACACCTACTTATATTCTTTCAAGGTTAGATTTATTCAAGTTGGTCCACTCTATCTTTTTTGAATGAATGAAATGAAAAACATAATGTTGGACGGGGATTTTCTTTTACGATGAAAGCCCATAAATAAGTAAATTTTGGTACTTTCAAAGAGCTGCAGCCTAAAAAAAATCACCATTTTTGTTTTGTAGTCATATAAACCAAGGTTTAGAAAATAAAGGAAAAGTTTGACTCCTCGGATGTACACATCCTTAACTCTTGTTACAAAGTGATTGTATTCAATAGAAAAGGGGGAGAACAATTTTAATGATTATTTGAAAAAAATTACATCTCACTAGTGGAGCTGGTTATAGATGATCAAAAGTAGATAAAATTGAAAGATGATTTTTTGCTCACACAATTTTTTTTTTTTTTTTTATTGCATTAGTAAAGTTCTTTATAAACAGTTCCAAAAATTGTGATAGGAAATGATTGTAACACAAATTTCTATCAAATTTTCATATCTTTAACGTGTTATTTGAGTTTTCATATAAATAGCATAATTATTTTATTAGTAATTTTTATTTCCATTAGATGACATTTAAAACTTCAGTTTTCGTAATATTATTATGTAACAAATGCATTTTCATTTTAATGTCTTTCATTTACTTGCATTTATATCTTAGGCATTAAACTTTTAAATGCCTGCACACATTTTTCAGGATTTACGATTTATTCCTAGGATTTAAGACTAATGCCTAACATCAAAGAGGCATTAAACTTACTGCCTAGTCGTTAGCCTATTGCCTAGGATTTAAGATTAATGCCTACTTTCACTTATTGCCGCTAACCTATACATGATATATAGGCATACATTTTGGAATTTTAGAATAGTCATGCTTATATATAGTTTTTTATGTTACTATCTCTGATATTATTGAGTCTGGATTAAACACGGGTTATAATATGATCCAATCGCAGCTTACCGTCCAAAAATTAATGAAGTTAAAAGATTTTCTTCAACTTGTGCTGTCTATTTGAACATGTTTAAATGTACACGTACACTATTTAATTCTAGGATTTATCGTGCATTGCTGAGTTAATAGCTATAGGGATTTTACCTTTTGATAATATTTTATTTGTTTGAAATATAATTTCTGTCGTTTATATTAAAACATAAACGTCGGTATTAACCATTCCTAAATTTCAGCATTGTCAAGGACACTATCCATGTCCATACAATAAACAAATACATTAACAGACCGACCACCAAAGCTTCAAAGAGGGGTTATATTCTTTTCTGAATAAGAACATTATTAAGTTTCTCAACGCTACCCCCAATTAATTTTTTTTTTAAATTGCACTACTATATATACGGTATTCGGAAAAATCAGGAATCAGGAATAGAACATTATGTTGTCATCTGCTTGTCAACAATATATTTTTTTCTCATAAAATCGGGGATCAAAATAATTTGTTTTCGGTAAAACAAACATAAACCCTTTTTGAGTTAAATGGCCAATCCATTAGCGCACTGATATTAATAGTAATTTACTGGAATTGTTTAAAAAAATATAATTATTAATGTTTACATTTTGTACGTAACTGTTTTAAAAAAAAAAGAAAAAAAAAGAAAAATGCCTGTGGAACAAAAAGTTCAAATCTAAAGTACCCATGAATTCAATGATCACACAGGAGTGAAATGTGTCCGTTTAACAACCAACAAGTGTCCGTGTAACACCCGTTAATGTACTGTTTTTTTTCTCTCAAACTCTGGTGGGGGAAAGTCGTACAACTATTTTTAACCGACTGTATTTGCCGATTTCAGATAACCCTAACCCTAACCATTTGGAAGATAATTATCATACGTTTCTTGTAAAGTCGACTTAATCTGAAATTAAATGTCAATTTTTTATGATAGTTGTCTTGTCAAGTCGACTTAATAATGAAAATATCATAACATGTCGTAATAGGTTGAAAAAAGATGGCACTTCAGAGCATCATCTTGACTTTTAAGCAAGAAAACAAGATAATTATGATAACTTATTATTAAGATTATCATGAAACTTATCTTGTTAAGTCGACTTAATTTGAAATAAAATGTCAATTTAGCATGATGATTGTCTTAAATATCATGACAGATTATCATGCTATCTTGACAAGTTGATGTCACTTACATGCCAACAGAGTGATTCAATGTATAAAGTTGTATATTAAACAATAATCGTATGCATTACTTTCTGTCAAATTTACATCTATTTGTACATATTTCAGATTTGAGGTCAGTTGTCAGATATTATTACATTATATATTACTTCTGATTACAAACTTCCTATATAAAATGATGGTTTTCTAATGTATGCTATTGGTTTTTTGAACAGCAAACACACTGTTCCTGTTTGAGCCTTTCCGAGACAACTGATACAACAGTAATATCAGCGTGTAATAAGAAAGAGATATGCCAAGGCGACAAGTACGCATACTGTGCCCACTGTCCAAACGACACCACAAGTCTCAATTGTTTTATTGTCTACAAAAAAGGTAAATGTCAGTATATACTTTACATGACTTTGTATTGCCGATTAGAAAAAATTGAGGAAGCATACACTTTGTTTAAAGATTAACGTTTTAAGATTAACAGTAATGTTGTAATAACGGTTTAAAACGATTGTCAGTGATACAAAAAAATGATATAATGACCACACTATCTCATGTTTCTGTTTCAAAGCGTTAATTATGGCGTGTATGTTTATTGTGGTGCGTCGATCAGACTTGGGGTCAATTACATTGGAATGTAATTAATTAAATTACACATCACATTGCAAAAATGGTCAATTACACTAGTTACACATTACACAGTTTTTGAAATGTAATTAATTAAATTACAATTACTTTACTAATTACACATTACATTTCATCATAATATTTGTTAACCAATATTATACATGTATGTATAATGTATGTGTAAAATATTCATGTAAACATAGTTTAAGCGTTGCATTTGATAATCATGAGTAATTTTAATGTTTTGTCATTAGTCTGCATCTCTCTGGTCTGTACACTTTGACAGCCATTCTCAAAAGTATTTCTATAGGAGCTAATGTTGCATATATCGCTTGATTAGAACATGGAGATAGTATACTTCCATAATCAGTAGATGTGTTGATAGAAGAGGAAATTAGTTCCTATTAACTTGCAAATACATTCAGGGGTATTTTGGACATCTCAGAAATGAAGTTTTTTAAATAAAACATAGCATGAATAAAGAATTTATAAAAAAAAAAAAAAAACATAGCATGAATAAAGAAATTATAAATAAATAAAAAAAGGTTTGCTTGTCACAACATTGAAAATAATTTTTAGTAGAAACAATGTATATAATGTCTATATCTTAGCAATACTTTGCTTATTAGATGAAATACATGTAATAGTGGCATTGCCCCTGGACATTTTAATCTGATTAATTGCTGTTTGTTTTTACAGCTGTTAATTTTTATCTCTATAATCCTTTTGTGTCTATTAATTTGACAAAATGATTGTGTGCAGTAAATTTAAATTCTAAATGAACTCTCATAAAGATTTTTCACACACTTTTTTGTTTTTGTTTAACATGGTGATTTATTACTTTTCAATCTATTTAGTTAAAGATCTTTTTTAAAAAACATATGTATTTTTTCAAAATTTCTTTTGCACGTGTATATGACAGTTTTGCTTTATTTTTTCTTTAAACAAATTTGTTATATTTCTTAACATAAACAATTGATCTGAAAATATACATATCAGAAGTCAAAACAATGTCACCTGCTTTTATGTAGTCTAACAAAATTGCTACAGGACAGAATGATGTATTCGTTTTAGCTATAACAACGCTTTTTCTTTTCCTGTAACAGTCTGTTTTGCTGCTAGAGATAAAAATTTCTAAATATTCTGGTTTGAAAGCCAGATTGTTGGCCTTAATTGAACAAAGTTCACTATATCTCAAGAATCCTGCGTATGAAACCGTACACATAGATAATAATCGCAAATCTCTAAGTGTCCTGGGATTACAAAATCTAATAAACAAAGTTTTTATAATAGTAGCATCTATTGGTTCTTTCTTCTGTACAGGCCTATTTAAAATCCGTTTCGAAGATTTGACTATACTACGAACTAAATCAGATTCGCAAGGATCAACTAAATTTGCTAACTTATGTGCCCACTTTATACTGTAGAAAGCCGTTTCAACTGAACTATAATGATTTACTGTCTGCATGAGATGTTGTAAATAAAGGCTACGTACAATTCACTTGCCGGTAGGATAGAATCTATTTCTGGATATTTTTGTGCCCATGCTAAAAATCTTTTAAAACCGTAAGCATACTTCGAAACGATAGTCTTTGCTCTCGAATCAATTACTGTGGAACGTAAATGAAATAAAAGTCTTTTCAAATCTGAACTTTGTACACGGTCACTGTCATTCCAAAATCCGGATGAAAAAATTCTCTGCAAACGAAACATTCTTGTAACATTTTTTAAAAGGAAAACATTGAATCAATTTAAATATATAAATATAATTACCTCTAATGGCCAGATGTGGCCCAGTGACCAACTATCAAACAGGGGTGAACACAAAAAATGTCCAATGACCAAAATAAAATACTTCTCAGGGGTCCAGTGACCAAGTAGGCAAGTACGCTACCAGTGTAGGTCCGGTGACAAAGTACATCTGTATAAACATAGTTCGATGACCAAATAATACCATGTCCAGTGACGAACGTTTTCTACAAAAAAGTTTTTAAAACATTAGCATTTAGTTTTACTGCTAGAACTGTACCGGAAAATTTCCCGTTTGCAAATATTGAATTCAAGTTACGTCCAGGTACAAAAATTCTCTCGTTCTCATGAAATTCTAATACGTCTTCCACGTATTCCTTGTAACATTATATCTGGTTAAACAGTAGAGGCCAAATTGGTGCTGAAGGACATCTAGGGACAACCAAAGTGCCTTTTACTCTGCACTTAACTGAATGGTTGATTGTCTTAGATGCTAGCGAAACTGGAGGTACTAACCAATTTTTTTTCACAAGACCAATTACATGTGAAAGCATCTACAGCTGATGTACCAGGTTCCAGTAAATAGAACTAAATCTTTTAGTTTTTGCGTTTTCAGTATTCGCAAATCTATCAAAACTGTGTGGGCCCCACATCAAATCAAGAAATCTAAATAATTCAGGGGAAACACCCCAATCGTCTACATCTACTATTCTACTTAATAAATCAGCTTTCTCGTTTTGCTCCCGAGGGACCCAAAGGACGTGTAAAGAAATTTTATGTAAAACACAAATATTAAAAATGTCTAAAGCTAAGTTCTGTAACTCGGGCACCTTACTGCCTTTCCGCACTATACTCACAGCATTCTGATTATCTGTGTGTACTGTAACCGTACTATTTCTAAGTACTTTATTAAGAGATTTTAAGCATATTTGTATTGCTTTTATCTCTCTCCATGTAGAGCTTCTAAATTTCTCATGATTTAACCACATCTTGTGAAAAACATAAGCTGTATCTGAGACAAGGCCACCAGCGCCTGTGTCACTCGCGTCCGTAAATACATGAAAATCTGAATAAATATTAAACAAATCAGAAGGTTTTAGCGACAAAATATTCTCTTGCCAAAATCTCAACTCTTCAATACAACCTGGGAAGGTAAAAATATTTACAAATTGATCCCAATGCTCACGATGATTGATCACCGAGAAAATATTTCTAGTCATAATCTGTGTGACATTACCAATAGCAGGCTTCAATGAGATAACCTTACCGCAAAATCCGGCTAGATCTCTGATTTTAACTCGTGAACCTGTTCGTAATAAAGTGCATAACTGAACAATATCACTTAATTTTTTGTCTGGAACTGAAAGTTTTCCAAATTTCAAATCCCAGTGAAAACCTAACCAGTCTTAATCTTTCAATGGGTTCCATTTGCACGTATCTTTGTTAGGTACAAATCCAGAATTAATTATATCTGTTTTCACTTTTTGAGAATGTAAAGTACATACATCAGACGTTTCAGCTACACCGAACCCGTCGTCTAAATCAACAA
The DNA here is from genome assembly GCA_037788925.1 of Mytilus galloprovincialis. Classification (NCBI taxonomy): domain Eukaryota; kingdom Metazoa; phylum Mollusca; class Bivalvia; order Mytilida; family Mytilidae; genus Mytilus; species Mytilus galloprovincialis. The sequence goes on from JAWDJN010000030.1 coordinate 492,248, forward strand.
CTACTTTTATCCCGTCTTTCCGCCGATTTTTAACTAACGGTCTTATAACTTTAGTAAATGTATAACCGCTTGATTTTAGACCAAATGGAAGTACTGTAAAAACATAAAACTTGTTTTGTCATTGAAAACCTAAATATTGTCTGTGTGCATGGAATACGTCTACGTGATGATAGCCCGACTTCAAATCAAAAATAAACCCAAAACTCTCAGACTTAATATATTGACTGACTGTTTTCAAATCTTCAAATTTAATTCTACTCAAAACTACATGTTCATTAACATGACGTAAATCCAATATTAACCTTTCTTTACCTTTCGAACTGAGAAATACCGTTAGCGGGTTTATTACATGTGGTCTAACGGTAACAACCTCAGCTGACCCTGAAACAACAAGATCTTCAATTGCCGAATCAACAATTGTTTCATGCATGAAAGCAGATTTATTATTTTGTAAAATTACACTATCTGGTTCATTTCTCATTGGAATTTTATACCCGTTTTCAATTACATCACGAATAAAGTTTGACGCTCCAATATTTTGCCAAAAAGTAAGAAATTTTTGTAATCTACCTTTTACGTGAATATTTTTGAAACCCTCTTTATAAGAGCTATACATGTTTAAATTATCATGTACCTGAAAAATGTCACTGTGTGGTCCATACTGTTTAAACGGCACCTCCTCTGTATCCAGATTTTTTGTCCTTAGCTCAGCAATCTCTAGCCCAGTGCCCAAAGTTGGCACATGAATAGCATATGTCTCCGGCCTTGGCTTGTCTACTCAGGGCCAGCTTGGCCCTGGCTGCCACAAAAGGGCTGTTGTGTAGAAATAGTAGGAATAAAGCTCTCGCCATTATGTGTACCTTGAATGGGTGCTCCTGCTGCTTCAGCGGGTCTTTTACGGCCTTGTTTTTCCTCAGTTTTTGTCGTCCTAATTTTCCTAACTGCTCTACTTTCCGCCGCTCTAATACGTTTTAATCCTCAAAATTACTGGCAACATCATCTGATAAATACTCTTGCACTGTGTTCCAGCCACCCTCCGACTTATCGTCTATCCGGATCAGCTTGTTACGCTTTTTAAGTATTTTACTGGACTCTTCAAGAAGCTTCGTAGCTCTAGCGGGCCTTTTACTGTCAATATACTCTACGGCTCTGTCAATACTGTCTATAATGTCAGAATTTAACTAAAACTCTATCTGGTTACCTTTAAAACGAAACGTGGTCTCAACTTTCTTTACCTTCTTCGCAAGGCTGTGAGTTTTGTCGTCCAAGTTTCTCTCGATACCTGCCAACTTGGTGTTCATGTAAGTCGTGAACAATGAAAACAAATCGGCATTACTAACGTCTTCGTCGGAATTTCTATCTGGTTCAACGGACTCCTTACTTGGTATGGGTACATCAGTGTCGGACATTTCAACTCTTCCTATACACAAGTACACGTAAACACTACTCGTAAGGTGGTCTCCACCCTTGTCGATAATTTTTCTCGTGCACGCACGACTTTAAATACTAACGAAACTTCTTACTCTATTGTTATTACAACTAGCCCGCTACCTGAACTTGAAAATTCATACGCCTATCGTAAATAAATATATTTCTATTTTTGATAATATCATGTTTATAAATGTCTGGCTTTTTTTTGTTCACACATTGTTTCAATACAACGGAATGTTATGTGAATCTCATACAAGTGAGGGATTTACATAGCTATAAAAACCATGTTTAATCCACCATTTTCTAAATAAGGAACTTTCTTTAAATGACTATTCAAAGTCAGGAACATGAAAGTTGTTTTCCATTCATTTGATGTGTTTGAGCTTTTAACTTTACCATTTGTTAATTGACTTTCCGTTTTGAATTTCTTTGGGATTTGGTAATTTTGTAATCTTACTTTTTGTTTGTCCTTCGTTAAAAAAGATATGTGGTTTTGAACATTGTCATAAGAAGAATAATTGTTGAGATTACCGAAGAAATATGTTGATGAACAAAACATCTGTTCCGTCATTAAACTATAAGAACATGATATTTTCAAAAACTATTACTTTTATTGTTATTATAATTACTATCAGGGAATATTAGTGGAATATTCAATACTGGAAATTGTTTAAGTGTTTCCAGCAATCAACGTAGTACCAATTATTTTCAAGCAAGCCCTTGTGGAACAATGTTAGAGCCATTCTGTACAGGTAAGAGTATACATGTATAAAGAAAATTGAGTTTTGTTTCCTCCGCTTATATTAGTAAAAATTGTGTTTGTCAATTTTTTGACTCCTCAAAAATACTTTGTTTTGTGTAATTCAACATTAGGTATGTCATCTTCTTTTGATTCAAACGGGAAAATCAATATTTTTTTATGAGATTTAAAGATAATGTACATGAACTGGTGTGTGTTTTTTTTCAAATTTAAGTAACCAGCTACTGCCTGCACTAAAAAAAATATTCAATGATTTTTTTTAACTTGGAACGTGTCATCTACATTTAATCATATTAACATTATTATGAAATAAAAAAGAAAAGTTTTTTTTATGTCTCCTACCATCTGCCTCATTTCAGGGTTGTTTATTAATTTATTACTAATTAATATTTTATTTACAAGGAATCCACACTACTTACGGACAAAAATATAACTGGACGAGCTCTTTCAATCAATGCGGACAGTCTGGATTGTCTACATATGCTAGTTATAAAAGATCACAGAGGTCGAAAGTAGGAAGTTTTTGGCTGGCTAATATTAGAAGACCAATAATCTACCATTCTTCAAGTATGTTTTTAGTTGTGTTTCTGATTGAAATTTATATTTCTTGAACAAGTCAATAGATACTTCAAATATGAAAGTTGTTTGTTCTCTCTGATCGTGCAATTGCTACCAATTAAAACATGTAAAACAAAACCTGTATTAAATAGCATCTTAAACGTCAAAACATATTGTATGCTATCTAAACCATTCTGTTTATCTTTTTGGTTGAAAATATTTTTTCTTTTAATCAAAATACAGAAGACCGCAAATAACGATCCGGTTTATACTATACTCGAGCTCTTTCGAATTTCCTCAGATAAACCGGGTTAAATAAATGAACATTACGTACAGTATCTTTCATCGATGGTAAACAAACGTACAACCCACAAAGGTATTTTCCACACCGGTCACTGCTTACGACGTATTTTTCAAATTTTGTTATTGTTTTCATAGAAATAAGAAGATCTGGCATGATTTCCAAAAAGACAACTCTCATTCTAAGTCAATTTTCAAAAAGTAACATTTTTAAATAAAAGTACTGCCTTCATCACGGAGCATTGGCTTCGTATATCTATACTAATATTCATCTTTACATTTGTAGCTTTATAATGTATGATTTATATTGTAAGGAAGCAAATCGTTGCCGACGATTCATAAAATATTTATTACAGATTAGAGAACAGACCGAACATCCATATTTGTTATTCAGAAGACAAAAATAGTTCGATGTTCATAATAAACATCTGTCGTCTGTTTTTGACACAATACTCATGACATATGACAAAGCAAAAATGTCTAGTTAAATAATTTCACTCCTTTTCAAACATAACTTAATTGTAAGATATGTCAATTTTATTTCGGTTTTAGAAAAATTTTATGGTCCATCATGTTTCGCAAACAGATTTTAAGATGCACAGATCACATATTATAGTTAAATTATTAAAGCATAATATTATCAATATTACAGAGATCTTTGAAAAAAAAGTCAACTGACGTCTGATAACGTTCATTTGAAATTTACCACATTTCTACAACATTTGCACAGACAGTTCGAAATTTTGAAGAGTTGGACAAATCAAAAACCTATTCTTGATTCGGACAATGTTTTGATATTTCTTTTTACTGTTGAAATAAATCATCTTATTACTACGCGGGCTTCAAAGTACTTTGAATCGAAAATAAATGTAATACATGTGAGTTAATCTGTTTCCATAGCAAAAAGAATGTACAGCATTAATTGCAGAATAAAGAAAATCACTGTATAGTGTCTTTAAATATCAGCTGTATTTGTACTAGGTTCTAAACATGAGTTTTCATGTTTAGAGCCGTGGTGTTTTAGTTAGTGCATTGCACTACTAACAAAAAGATTCCTGGTTTGATCCCTATCTGGGGAGAAAAATTCAGATACTGAATTTTCGGCTCTCCCCTGACACCACTTGCGAGAATGGTTATGAGGAAACGTTGATAGTCCGTCGGAAGGGGGCGATAAAAGGCTGAACTGATATCATGTCAATATAAAGTTTAATAGAGTCATATATATATAAAGATATTAAATTATTTTAAGATTGCCAGTTGATTCTTAAAATGCATTTAAATGTGTATATGTAAAGGTATCAAATATGGCGAAACCAATTTGGTGAAATCTCCAACGAATATAAAAGATAAGACCTTTTTAGAAATTATTGGTTGTTTATAATGAACAAACGAAATGTTCATGATGTTGTATGGCGAAGAACATGGTAAGTTTTAGGTGCATTTAAAAAAAGGAAATAGAAATAAAATCTGCCATCACAGTATACAATTACAATACTCCCAGCTAAAATATCCCAGCATTTAATGATACATTTCTTAATATACAGATTCAGATCCTAAATATTGCATTGCTGTGATCATACGAAAAAGCGATCACCAAGTATATAGATATGTCAGGCTATGCAGCGAAGAACTACCAGCAGTATGTGCTATCACAGATGTGCCATCTGCAGATACTAGTAAGTTCCGTTTGTAATTTTCGATTTGATAGACAAATACGATTTTCTTTTTATCTTGTCAGAACGGATTTAGGGGCTGCATAATTCCCGTTTAATGCTACAAATTATAAATGTTTACTAACAAGGTATGCGGTAACACTAATTATATTATTCACATAAAATTGATTAAATATGAATTGATTCTTATTGCAAAATTTGAAAATAGTAGTGCTTGCTTGTGTTCTACACCGACAGACAATATACTTCGACATATTGAATGTTTGACACTTGCAAACCTTTTGTCTGCGCATGACTTTAGTATTTTGCTGTTGAACACAAAGACATTTGTACTAGTATTAGTATTAGAATGAATATTAAAAGTTAATCTTTCTTTTTGTAACTAAAAAATATATCGAACACAATAACAAAGAGGGTAAATACATCGAATTTCAGATATTGTACCGATAGCCCTGATCATAGTAGCAGTCCTTCTTGTTGCAATATTCATTGCCGTAATCGTTTTATACAAAAGGTAAGTTTTCTTGTTGACATGACTATTGAAAAGATAATACTGTCAGCATGAATATATTCTTATTAAATCCGGATCACGTCATGCTGTCCTATATTTTCTGTTCTATATGAATTACATCTTCGCTAGCTAAGGGTTACGATCCATTTCCCTCTTCTCCCTTGGCGGATTGAGATATAATTTTGAAGACACAAGGTAATGATTGCCATTGGTTGCAGTCGACACTCACTGCATTCAATCCAAAAGCGCCTATAAGATGATCACGTGTAAATGTAGAAAGTTTATGTAAATAATTGCCGCATGCTTATTGTACAACAAGTCTTTACATCCCCTTAAATTTGACTATAGTTAGTGACAATTTGAATGTTTTTAATCCAAAAATTGAAATTCCTGTGTATGTTTCTTGAACTAATGCATGAATGTCAACGTATTTATTAATGTCCTGCTTTACCAAGTGTGTAGAATCTAGACACTATCGTGTTTTAACTCCAAATTGAAGAGTTCAAGTGCTACCATTGGTCAAGAATAATGTATTCGGAATGGTCGTGACTTTAATCTTCCGATAGATGGCTGAACATTTTTATCACACATGTTGGCCTAATCTGCCAAGGGTGGAGAGAAATGAAGTGGATCGTAACCCTTGGCTTGCGAGGATTTATGAATTCCAGCCATATGCATTCTTCCTGCAAAGCTCAACATTATATCATGAAGATGCAAAAACAAAACTTATTCGGGTACAATAACGAACATGGAGCCTTAACTCAGGACATTTTAGTACATAAATGGCCTGTGTGTTATTACTAATACATAATACACATTTTGAAATTGACGTACTGTTGGTCAAAATATAAACTTGCGAAACCATTTACTTTATGAACAGTAATACCATGTATCTCTGTAAAATACAATTTGTAGAAAAATACTGTTGGTAAATGCACTTGTGCATACCTGTTAAACGAGTCTGCATTTGTATATATTCAGTTTTCTTTGTTTTACACTAAATTATGAACTGAAGGTAAATACCAGTATACATGTATACGACAAAATTCTAAGATATAACTAATGATGTCTAACATCAAAATCCATGCTAGATTGATAAAATATTATGTCTTTCGAATTGAAGTTTTTAAAAGTGGCATTCGTGAATTGGCTTGTTACGATCTTTGGTTTTTCAATATTGTGTCTTGTGAACAATTGTTTGTCTTTTGCACTTTTTTTTGCCGTGACGTCAGTTAATTTTCGACTAATGAGCTAGAATATCCCTTTGTTATCTTGCACATTTCTATTACAGAAATTGTAATTTTAGATATTAGTTTTTCATAGAAATATGTAAACGAATACTTTTATTTATTTTATGATGATCTATATATAATGATATGCACAACAATTATAATAATTGTAATTATATATTGAATATATTGTATGAGCTATATAAACTTTGATATCTACCTCTCAATTATGTAAGCTTTAGCTACATGACGTATACCCAATTTCACGTGGATTTACATGTATATATACTATTTTTTATTTCATTAGACAATGTTTGATTCGCAGTTTGGAATTAACAGTTTTACTCTCATCTAGATTCAAAATGTTGATAGCCTATATAATGTACGACTTCACAGATTTTTGAATATAAGATTTGAATTATTATGTTTTTTTCTATTGCACAAAATTAAAGAAATGACGATTTCATTTTTCTGCTCTTTATACAAAATGTGTTTCGGTGAACGATAACATTCAATAACAGTTATCAAAGGAATCAGTCAGTTTTTAAATATTGTCGTTCCTTTAATTAAGTTTCAATTTACAGTTTAATTCACTGTAAAACGAATTAACTAAAAATACTTTATATATGTAGTACACACATTATTTGAAAATTGAGGTTCCTGTATCTCAATCAATCAAATATCTTATTCCTAGTCTGTATTCTTCTGGTAATCGATTTTGGTACTTACAAGGGCATACGATACAGTTTTGATCTTGTATTTACAGTTTGACAAAAACTTCCATATAAGCTATTTTTTGCCTGATTAAATTAAATATGTAAAAAAAATATATCTCCATGTGCTACTTTGAGTTAAATGAGGTCGAAATTTTGTAAATTTGCTCAAAATTCGGATTTGTGACCGTATTTTCCCTTTCGAAAGAAGGCCATAACTTTTTTGTTTTAAAAGATAAACACAAATTGTTTTTTGTTAAAAATTTGCAATTTCTGCAGTTTATAAGTATCCTAAAAATTTATGCATTTTTTATTCAGAAATAATTCATATTTATCAAATGGTCATGAATTGAGAAAAAAAAGTAATTTTTTGCTGTATATAAATCAAAATTAAAATAATTGCACTATTTACAGTTTTATAAAATTTGGTCCACATAATCTCCATGCATGATGAAACAAAATGTCGTTTTAAAAAATAGGGGTCCATACACTTGTTTTCAAATGAAATCAGTTTGAATGATAAAAATCAGTCGAAAAATGCATCTTTTCCCGATATGTCATAGTTTGACGTCGCGAAAATAACATGTCATACCTCCCCTGTAACTATATCGTATGCCCTTAATATATGTGAACTCAACGTAGTATGTATGGCTAATGTAAATTTCCGAAATCAGGATATTGTGCAGTTAAACTAGTAACAAAGTCCTTTGATGTCTTTCCGCAGAATGCATTTAAATATTGTCATATTTAAATCCATGTTACTTCCACTTGTAACTCACCTCCTTGTATGTTTTTGTTTTGTTTTATTAGACGCACCTCATTGAGATCAGGAAATCAGCCAAACATTGTTCAAATCAATGAAGTAACATATGCACAGGTCAACAAGCCAACAAAAGAGAAAACACCTGCCGATGCTGTCGAACCGACTAGGAACAACACAACCGACGATACCTATGATCACATGGAACATCATCGACTTAGTCAGAATCAGATTCAAACTGAGAGCAACTATGATACCATGCAGTCTGTTGGAAATGGAGAATTAGAAAATAACTATGATGTCAAAAGTGGAACAGACAGACCAAGACAAATTGTCGTTGATGATACTGCAGAATATAGTCATGTGGAGGCTGAAATTCAAGAAACAAAAGATGTAGCGACGTAAGAAATGTTCCTTTTACATAGTAATGCACATGCATATACTGTGTGTTTAACAGTAGTTAGATATTTTAACCGGAATAAAACGTTTCTCAATTTGCGAACTTTATAATATTTGCCAATTAAATAAAATTAAATTTTATTCATATATCAATTCTTTGCTATTTTATGATCATAGATGAATATCTTTATTTTTTAATCGGCTGGGTGTATTGAAATTAATCCTTTATAGATCGATGTTAGTGAATAGGGTTGATAATTGCGATAAACGAATATGGATATGTAAGTGTGATACAGTTACATATACAACAATGATCATTTTACCTATCCATAAATAGGCATAACATCATTGCACAAATAAAACCTTAACTTATAACATAAACCTATATCTGTTTTTTTTTTTATATTGTGCTGGTGTATCGAACATCAGTTACATGTATGTATATATTATTTTCGCCAACCAAAAGGTAGTCTGGGGTAACAAAGGGAATATCAAGTTTGGCATCTTTTGATTCGTGCCATTCCCCATAAATGCTAATTCTAGGTGTTTAATGTAGCCATGTCCGAGTTAAATGGTGACATTTAATTTGATACCAAGTGAAGGGGGAATACGTAACGCTCTAATCATGTTAAATAACAATTGAAACTCTTTGTGCTTGACCTTACATGCCATCATTTTTCAAGTGAAAATGATCAAACCTACATACACATTACCACTTTACTACATGATGTATACCAAATCGCCACCTCTCCCAGTAGAGCTATTGAAACACCGTACATTGACGGTTCTTACATGGACCCGCTTACCTATATATAAAAATCATATTTGACAAAAGGCGAATTTTGTCCCAAATAACTTCGATTGAACTGACTGTAAGAGTGACTGTTTTCATAAACTGTTTCCATGTTCACATTAACTTACCACCTGATTGTGTAGTAGTTATTGTTATAGTGAAAACATTTGAGTGCCTAATTGGACTGTACGGAATATATTTCCTTTTTTATTCTGTTATCTTCAAATAACATATTGTGTCATGAGATTAATTATAAATCTACTCGGATATGTATCATTTTACTGTAATAAACCAAAACATAAACTTGTACATGTACATCCAACATTAAAACGCCTCAAAATGCATTAGTAATTGTGTTCATTCGCCATTAAATAAAGAGAAATATGAGGTGTTTTTTTTATAAATGCAAATTTAGTTTTAGTAATTGGAATTTTATTCTAATGATTTCATAATCATGTATACATGTATTTTACTTTTTAACAGATTTAGCTTTCTATGAAATTTTACAATTTTTGATTCATAAGTTTGTTTTTTGTTTTTTTCATTTGTTTGTGTGATCTTTAATGTTATATTTTTCGTCTTTTTTTCTTGGAGTGTAGGGGTATCCATATTATATTCATGTTGTATCAGTATGTTAGTGATTCAGAACATTATTTCACAAACATATGAACGGTCATTGTAGTGGCTATGAAGGCAATTTACATCTTTCTGTTAGTCAATATTTCAGTTTAATACACAGATCTCAACCGACTGACTATTGCCTTCATAGCCCAAAAGATTGCTTATATCAGGGTGGAGTGAAACTCTTCAGAAACATTTCGATCAGATAACTAAAAACGTTGGCAGCAAATGGGATCAATGTAACCTTTGGTTCAAATTGGTCGATGTATACAGACTCATTGCTATTTATTTTTTATGTATAAATACGCAGTGTTATTCATTTTTAGCTCACCTGGCCGAAAGGCCAAGTGAGCTTTTCTCATCACTTGGCGTCCGGCGTCCGGCGTCCGCCGTCGTCGTCCGTCGTCGTCGTCCTGCGTTAACTTTTACAAAAATCTTCTCTGAAACTACTGGGCCAAATTTAACCAAACTTGGCCACAATCATCATTGGGGTATCTAGTTTAAAAAATATGTCCGGTGACCCGGCCAACCAACCAAGATGGCCGCCATGGCTAAAAATAGAACATAGGGGTAAAATGCAGTTTTTGGCTTATAACTCAAAAACCAAAGCATTTAGAGCAAATCTGACATGGGGGTAAAATTGTTCATCAGGTCAAGTTCTTTCTGCTCTGAAATTTTCAGATGAATCGGACATTCCGTTGTTGGGTTGCTGCCTCTGAAATGGTAATTTTAAGGAAATTTTGCGGTTTTTGGTTTGGAAATGAATAAACCAAACCAAGATGGCCGCCATGGCTAAAAATAGAACATGGGGGTAAAATGCAGTTTTTGGCTTATAACTCAAAAACCAAAGCATTAAGAGCAAATCTGACAGGAAGTACAATTGTTGATCAGGTCATGATCTATCTGCCCTGGAATTTTCAGATGAATCGGATAATCGGTTGTTAGGTTGCTGCCCCTGAATTGGTAATTTTGAGGAAATTTTGCTGTTTTTTTGTTATTATCTTGAATATTATTATAGATAGAGATAAACTGTAAACAGCAATAATGTACAGCAAAGTAAGAACTAAAAATAAGTCAGTATGACCAAAATAGTCAATTGACCCCCTAAGGAGTTATTGCCCTTCATAGTCAATTTTTAACAATTTTCTTAAAATTTGAAGATTTTCAATAACATTTTCCACAGAAAGTACTGTTATAGATAGAGATAATTGTAAGCAGCAAGAATGTTTAGTAAAGTAAGATCTACAAACACATCACCATCACCAAAACACAATTTTGTCATGAATCCATCTGTGTTCATTGTTTAATATTCACATAGACCAAGGTGAGCGACACAGGCTCTTTAGAGCCTCTAGTTTATGTATAAATACGCAGTGTATTCATTTTGAATGTATGAATACGCAGTGCTATTCATGTTTTTTATATTTAAATACGCAGTGCTATTCATTTTCTTTATAAATACGCAGTGCTATTCATTTTTTTTTATGTATAAATACGCAGTGCTATTCATGTAAAAATGCACAACCGCTGTTGTAGTTACTTAGCTATCGTCAATTTAGAAATTTAAGATATAGACTGCAATGTACCTTTTCATATTGCACATATCATGTTGAGCAAAATCAGAATAGATTGATATGAACCGTTTGATAATAAACATTATCATACTGGTAAAGGATATATGTTATTCCTAATATATAGATACAAACGTACTCATAATAACTGTTTTTTTTTATTTTGTAATATTGCTGTTTTGTACATTTTTTATGCATATATATGTAATATCTATATACAAGATGTAGAAGCCGTAAAGTGATAGCAATAGACACCGCTCCCACATTTAGATAATTAGTGTACTGACAAACCCATACACGTATTGGCAATGCCTTTACAAAAATAGAAAGGTTCTTTTTACCTGTGGATTAAAAATATTAATAAGACGATGTTGTATAATTGACAATGATATAATTCTCCAGAGACCAAATGACACGGAAATTAGCAGTTACAGCCTCAAGCAATGAGCACAGCACATACCGTATAGATAGCTTTATTAGTTATTAAATGACAATTCAAACGAGAAAACTAACGGCCTAATTTATGTACAAATATGTAACCGTCACCAAACCGCAACCACTGAAAAAAGGCTCCTGATTTGGAACAGGCACACACATACAGAATGTGGCGGTGTTAAACATGTTAGCGGGATCCCAACCATCCCCCTAACCTGACACCAACTATAAAATATGTTGAAAAGGCATCACCAGATGAATAAAAATAGAAAACAAATCTAACAAACACACAGAGTGGACGTGGCCGGGAACTTATATATCCAAACAAAAAAAAAACAATAAATATTGCCCTGAGAGTACTCGCAGTTACTGAAAGCTAGTTCAAAGCCATTAACAACTGAAAAAAAAATCATGCATCTAAAATTAAAAACTAAAACACAGGTGAGCCTTGTACTATATTGAGATGCATATAGTGTATCATAATATTATTTCTTAACTATAAGAACGTGCAACCATCAGATTTATATATATATGTGAGTCTGTGAAATTTGGAAATTAATTACATTTGATGTAATAAACAGAATAATGCATACAAACTGTAGGAAAAATTAATGGTATTTGATGTTTGTTAGACATAACATGCTGTAAAATATATTATTAAACACCTTTTATTAATATGCTGTTATTTCCAAACACTATGTATGCCAATATGCTTAAGGACGAGCGCTATTAATAGCGAATTGATAATGTTAGACGTACTTGGTCAGTAGTAAGCTGTATAAGGAATGGAAAAGAGAATATTGAGTTGGTAGAAGCAAATGCTATTTGCTTTTACTGTAACAAGACCTAGAAACTAATCATATGTGATTTACAGTCTGGTAAAAACATATATTCACCAATCAATTGCTTATACATTTTCTGTAATTAATGCAGGTCGAAGTTTGTCTATTTTTTTTTTTATATATATTTTATTCATATTAGTTTGCTTTTTCATTGCAATACTAATGTCATAATAATTGTATAAATAGGATATTTTTGATAATTTGATTTGTATACTGTATTGTATCAAGGGTTGAACAAGCTTGTAATTTACTCACAGTTCAAGTAAATAAAGAATTTGAAATTAATACTGCATCTTTATTTTGAGTATTTATATATGGCATTCGAATTTGAACTTTGAATATTGTTCTCTCCTTCAAAATATGCAGAGGGCAACATATACAATACTACCTTATAAATAACCTTCTTGGATATGTTTTGTCGAGTATGAGCCTTTCAGAAGACTTATTAGTTTTTCCTTTGAAACAGTACTTCTCATGTTTTGATTTGTACCTCGTAGAATTTCAATTTAGGAATATAATCAATTTATCTTGGGTTAAAGTGAATCAAAAACATATAACAGAGATCCTTCCCCAATTATTCATACGAAACATTGTCACAAATGGATGACCGCACAACCGACCACGCTTACAACCAACATACCGGGACATACTCCTTTGAAGATAAACCAGTTTCCAATGCACACATATTTCCGCTTTGACATTAAGAGCATCACATATTGTTTAACCGACAATTTGACAATATCAATAGAATGATCTCTTACCTGCTCATGCAAATTTAGACGTTACATACACGTTGTTGTGAACTTTGGAAAGCAGGATCAAATTGGGCACTCTACAAAATAATGCAGCTAAATTGTCATATTTGGAGTTACTACCATTTTCTTAATGATTAAAACAAAAAATCACAATTCTTATCTACCCTCGATATTCAAATTCTTAAGTTTTAAATTTTAATGTCTGTCGCTGTACCGGTTGAAATAATTGATTAAATTTTGTTTTACCAATGCAATATGTAACCTTTAGATTTTTTTATGGACACAACGAAGGTTTTTTTGTTGTTGTAAAAAGCCAACATGACCATCAACATAACATGACTGCTTAATTAAAAATAAAATATGAACTTTCTGAGTATAAAGTTGTTCGAACCGTGTCAAGAATACACTGTAATTTAAGTATCTGCTTAATACAAATATTTGAGCCCATTCTTAAGTAAAAGCTCATAAATATTTGTCAAATCACCAAAACGAGGCTAAACTTGGCCTGCATTGTAAACAAAGAGTATGGTCACTCCGTGCTTCAGCACCTATCATCTGTAACATTTAAACATAACTTTAAATCATAATGTGCATTGTTATTTAATTGTGTTATATCATCGAAAATATGCAGAGGGCAACATATATAATATTTCCATATAAACAGTTATCCTCAATTTGTGTTTATAAATGCATATTAGACAAAAGTTAGAGGGCAGCAAACGTAAAAAAGGCACACTATTATGCAAAATACTCGTCGGTATCGCCCGAATATAAAAAGTATTGTCGCCAAAAAAGTATGATTTTAAAGAACATTGAGGACTCAAAGATCCGAAAGGTTTGCTTAATACAGCCTGAGTGAAGTTAATCGTCATATATAATATATTACTGTGAAGAAATCATGTGAATTCGAAAAAAAAGTGCAAACTATAATAAACAGTGTATTCATCATTGTTGCCATATCAATTACAATTCATGTCAACACAGAAATGCTGACTACTGGGCTGGTAATAACTTCGGGCAGGAAACCTCAACCAGTAGTGGTGTCGATCCAGTGGTTGTAGACAAACGCATAATTCGTACTAGGATTAATATTTTGTAGTAAATTCATAAATTACGAAGTTGTAAGAGCATCGAGGACTCACAATTCTGAAATATTTGTATGATAACATATTTTTAGGTATGAAATCTGGACGTTTAGCAGCATGTGTTTTGTGTCTATTTGTAGTTTTGGTAAATTACGAAAGCTTCCATACAAAAGTAATGTATCTTCTTAATCAAAAATAACTTTTGCATGTCAAACGTTATAGACAAATCAGCTAACAAATACTCACTAATTCAATGTAATTACGCAAAAAAGAACATAAGTATGTATAGAAATACCCGGCTTCCAATGGTTTATTTCTCTTCTAATACAACAAAGTTTGCAATTCTTATTTGGATCGAACGCTCTCTATGGAGGGAAAGGACAACTTTCGATTTCGTTGAATTTCCACCATCAACCTTGGTTTCAAGGTGGTACCTAACACTACAGGGAGATAACTCTGTATAGAATAATGATGTTTTTGATTTTTATATTGACTCTTGCGCTTGACTCATCCATTTATAAATTACCGCACAAAATCTTAAGCACGTGGCGTGAGCTACACAGATGCACATCGTCATTGCCCAATATTTTCGATTATCACGTCCTGTTCATGCACTTAAAAATATTAGGCAGTAAGATCAAAGCCAAAATATACAAATTGTCGATAAACTAATATGTTCCCAATACTTTCATTTTTAGCCATGGCGTTGTAAGTTTATTTTCGATTTATGAGTTTGACTGTCCCTCTGGTATCGTTTGTCCCTTTTTTACAAAGGGTGTGTACGAAAAGCGTTGAAAGGACCTTATATTACAATGATAAATTTATTTACAATTGATTGTAAATTTGCCAAACTTTTTTTATTTTCAACGGTATGGATAAACATTTGAATTAATGTTAAAAGGGTACGAGTGCAAGACCATAATAATGATAAGCTAGGTGAATCATTGTTGCTTATGTGGTAAGACTTTATGTTGATAATTGGCAATCCTATAAAATCAAGAAATCTATTTTTTGTTTGATTGAGGACACGGGTTCTTTGTATACAAGAATATTTTTATGAGAAGTATCATTGCGTGGTGTCTACAACATGTACAATGTATGTTATATTACAATATGTATCATTTATAAATATCTTTTACTTTCTTAAAAACATGACGGGCGTAGTCATTGTATTGTAATACGCCGTTGAAAATTAAACAATGTAGGTTTATAATTGTGTATGTGTAAAGCATACCAAAAAAATCAAATAGCGGAAGTTTACATTCAAGACTATCAAGAAAAACCGAAAAAAATGAATTTTGAGGCAAACAGATACAGAATAATTATAATGAGCATGCTATCTTTGTTATCAAAAGGTAAGTTTTGAAAAGCATTTGATTTAACGTTTAGGTAAGAGTACGTAAATGTGTTATATATATGCGTTTTAAGAATTGAGTAAATGAATGTATATATATATATATATATATATACATATATTCCTGGGGGGTTTTCCGAAAGCATATTTTTAAAAAACATCCTATAGCAAAACAAACAAAAAATATATGCAATCATATGACAATTGGTAGACAGCAGAGAACAATACTAAAATAGAAGAAACAAACTGCAACAGCAAAACGAATTATCAAAGATACCATTGTAACTAATACGATAAACAAACATTCTTACAAGCATTCATTCAAACATGAAACTCTTTTTACAATATGTGGTATGATTTTCAATGAGACAAATCTACAAAAGAAACCAAATGACACAGCCACTTACAACTATGGGCCTTCAATAATGAGCAAAGCCCATACCGCATAGTCAAATATGAAAGGCCCCGAAATGACAAATGAAGAACAATTCAAACGAAAAACTTACGACCTTACTTATGTACAAAAAAAGCTTAACAACAAACATGTTACATATCAATAAACGACAACAACTGAATTACAGGCTCCTGGATTGGGACGGACACATACATACAGAATGTGACGGGGTGAGTTTTTTTCGCTACTTAACTCATTGTTACATGTACACAAACAATCCGTTAACAAATGTGTTAAATAATTACGTCTACATAATAAGCATATATTTTGATTGCTTGTGTATCGTTTAAAAGCAAATACGGAATCACGAGAATCATCTTGCAGTCAATAATACATCAGTTTCTGTCTGCGCGGGACATCTCTCGTTGGTATTGATGAGTATACAATGTTTAAATGTTAAGTGTATAATTTTAGATAAGTAAAGGTATATTAAGAAAAAAAATTGGTAGTTCACAAGCTTTCGGTGTTATGTTGTGTCGTAGTTCTCTTATATTCGATTTATGAATTTTGAACAGCGATATACTACTGTTGCCTTTATTTATGTAACAGTCAGCAGATAAAAATGTCCCCCGACCCAGACTAACTATTTTAACTTCAGACCTACTAAACCTATGTCTTCTACCCAAATGCTGCGTGATTAGCGGAGAGCAAATGCGAATGTTCAAGTGTTTGATATGAATCGGTTGAAGATCGAACCCACGACTTTTCACACTTGAGACTTCCACAAGACCATCGCGGTGCTTATTATTGCAAAAGCAAGCTAAAGAACAAAAGGAGATATTGAGGAAAAGAAACATGACGTATATTATCCTCTTTGCCTAATTTTTGACATCAATGAATGAGAATGATCGACGAATCTGTACTTACCATTTAACAGATGAAACAAATGGACAAGATTCCCCATCTTCTACATGTACATGATATCAATAACATCAATGTAAGATACATTTAAAACATTTTTTCAGTTTATAGTTTTGTTATTCTGAAATTTGTGTTTGTTTTACAGGTCAAGCGAATACGGCATACTTGAGTTAGAAGATTTTTACTTGGCAAGACGCAACAAACTTCTGTACAATGGCTGGCTTAGAAAACAAAATATATGGGCCAGTGGAGGATAAGCGATTCGCTTGGGTTATTGTGTCAGTTGACTTCACATCATGGGTTGAATAGATAGGTAAATTCATATATAAGAAGTGGACAAAATGGCTTGTACCGTCCTTTAGCTAAATCTAATTTGCTATCCGACTATGATATATATTGAAGGGATTATTGCATCTCATATGAATAAAAATAAAGGCGAATAAAAACCAAACAGAAGGGGACAGACAAATTCGCAAAAGACCGACAATACTGTGACAAAAAGCGACCAAACAACGAACAAGAGTATACATATCAAAAGAAAAAAAAATCATTGAGCAACACGATCCCCATCAAAAACATACGGTGATCTCAGGTACTTTGTTATAATGAATTAATTTTAACAATGATAATTCAAAGAACAAAATATTTGTCAAACAGTATAGACTGTAACTCATACATGTATAATATATTACATAGTATGAGAATATGGTTGTATTTCCAAGGAGAATAAGTGATATATCAATAATACCGAAATCCAAATACATTCGAAACTGAAATCCCTTATCAAATAAAAAAAATTAAA
Organism: Mytilus galloprovincialis; assembly: GCA_037788925.1. Taxonomy (NCBI): domain Eukaryota; kingdom Metazoa; phylum Mollusca; class Bivalvia; order Mytilida; family Mytilidae; genus Mytilus; species Mytilus galloprovincialis. Next base: position 510,155 of record JAWDJN010000030.1, read on the forward strand.
AAGCTCTAATACATCAATCGATTGTTATTAAAAAAGTATGCAAATATGTACAATGGCTGGCTTAGAAAACAAAATATATGGGCCAGTGGAGGATGAGCGATTCGCTTGGGTTATTGTGTCAGTTGACTTCACATCATGGGGGTTGAATAGATAGGTAAATTCATATATAAGAAGTGGACAAAATGGCTTGGAATGTCCTTTAGCTAAATCTAATTTGCTATCCGACTATGATATATGACTATATGATATATTGATCGGTAGGATTGCCTTATCAATTTTTCAGGTTGTTACGATATAAAAGATATGAAGATAAAGAATGTAAGTAATGTTGCTCAGGGAAAACAGTTATTGCAATGCTTGCAGAACTGTCAAGACTGTTATTTTATAGGATTACAGGTTGATAAGTTGATTTATAAAATTTTCTTACACAAACTTTTTAATTTCAATTGATTTGGTTGGACCTAATTTCGTCCAACAGTTTAAAAAATTTCAACATGACTAAAAAGCCACTTCTTATTTACACAAGGTCACTTCCGGTTTGATTTTTTTTTCATATGGGTTTCAATCTAATGCAGAAAGTCTTATGGCTTTATAATACATAAACAATAGTGCACGATGTGTTAAACGAAAATTGAAGAATTGAACAACAAAGTGCATACTTATCATATGACCATACCATAATTAAGAGTAGCTCTTTCTTATACGGTATAATCTTGGAATGCCTGCACCAAGTTATGAATACATGTATGTCAGTTCTTTGTCATTCGTTTAATGTGATTGAGAGTATGATTTTACCATTTGGTACGGGACCTTCTGTCCTGAATGTTCTGTCGAGTTCGGTATTTTAGTTATTTTACTTTTACAGCAAAGAAGATGCGTTTGTGTTAAGAATATTTCGATAAGTAGTGCTACCGTTGATAACGTATTGTCAGTGGATAAGACAAAAATTTGTTATGGAGATGAAAATGCACTGTGTGCATACAACATCACTTTAAATCCATTTGAACTGTACACACTAGGTACAAAATGTATGTGTTGTGATTGATTTGTTTTGTTATAGACATTTGCCTTACATGTGTTTAGAGTTTACACTTTAGTAAGAGAAGAGCAGACATAGTTGCAAATAACACATATTTCAGGTCATAATTCGCGTATGTATATGTCGTATAATCCCAAGACATCTCTATGGTTATGGCAAACATATTACGGGATAATGCAGATGTTGTAAATTTGAATAACCAACTAAACGAATACAAAGACAGTGTCATTCGAAAAGCAATGACGATACTCGTGTTGTTAAACAAAAACAAACATATGTCATGTCGATACTTTGCAAATTTCAGAGTATTGATAGTAGGATCGGTAACTAGAATGCAAATGTTATGTATAATTTAGAAATTAAGTCGCCTTAACATCGATAATTTACATTCAGTGGATTTCACGAAGAATCATATTTATGTACTCTTTTTTGCCCTAGATGAACAAGAAAGTTTCAATAAATCAATCATTTGGTTGTTTCAAATTCAAAATAAGATTATGCGCATCATGTCGGAATCAGTCTTAACAAAACAGCAGAATATTTTCTAGTTTCAACAAAATTTTTAACTTACGATTTATTAAAATTACATGCATTGTTGCGTCTTTCCCAAGTCAGGAGCCCCTGGCCTTTGTTCGTCTTGTAACATTTTAATTTTAGTTTCTGGTGTACAATTTGGAAATTTGTATGGCATTCATTATCACTGAACTAGTACATATTTGTTTAGGGGCCAGCCAAAGGACACCTCCGGGTGCGGGAATTTCTCACTACATTGAAGACCTGTTGGTGACCTTCTAGATCTGCTGTTGTTGTTTTATATGGTCGGGTTGTTGTCTCTTTGACACATTCCCCATTTCCATTCTCAATTTTATTGTAATCTAAAAATAAAGTCATAAAATATCGTGTAGATCGTTTCAAAACTGAATTAAAGGCTACGCGTATATATAGAACTGGACGATTGACACTAGTTCATCAAAAGTGTAATCGACTCAGAAATACAAATCTAAATGCCAATTTCCATGCAAACAATGAACAATATGATAAATTGTTGGTAATTTTACAAAAAATCAAAAGGGACGTCTTCAGCATAGTATAATTCCATTTATCATACCTCTTTTTTTTGGTGATTTTATCATTCGAATGTTTGAAAAATCTTTATGTGTTGTCTTATTAATAAACCATTTGTCTTAACATGTCTTTGTATGACAGTTGGTATTGATTACAGTACAATGAGTGGTAACTATTTAAGTTTGACTATGAATAAAGATGTTACGCAGCTCATTCGATCTCATAATTGCGGAAGTCTGTTTTATCAAATTTGCTCTGATTGTTAGTGGAAATGTGAACTAGTATACAATGTCAGGTAATAAACGAAAGAGTTGATATACTCTTAAAATAAAAACATCAAAAACACAAAGCTTGAATTTTGTAGACCATGATCGCGTTTCATCTGCAATAACCTCAACAGTTATGATTGAAACAAAAAAAATAAAAAAAGGTCGTATTATGTACGAATTTGAAGAGCATAAGGGGGTCCTTTTAAAGTGGTGTCTTATCTATGATGAAAAGAAATGTACGTACATTTTTCTTCAGTTCTACAAAAACGTTAAATAAATGTAGCTACCATTATTAGTTTAAAACCATAACTAAATGTGTCAATGAAACAATTGTCAAGCAAATAATAAAAACTCCATTTAATCTCTCGCCAAATTATTGTCGCTAGTTTGAAACCCCTTAAGAAAGGCACATCCATATAAAATATAGCTTTTATCATCAAATTTCCAAAAACAATGCAATGAAATATTGTTTGAAATGACATCAAAACAACTTATGTTATGTTAGGTCTTTTTATTAAGATTTTAAATGATATTATATATTTTTTTGGTACATATTTTATTTTAGAAAAAGAAGTTATATACAAATATTGAATGATTAAGTATTTGTAAACGGAATTTAGTGAACAATTGAATTTCAAGAAAAATGAGATACTGTAACATAATCCGATGTAAACCCATCCGAACATTTATCTGAGCTGGTTTTTATCTCACCTTTATGTCTTTGTCGTAAATGATATATGAGTCACATTATTTTAGATAACTTCAATTTGGTGGTTTAAAATCATGATAAAAAAATCACTAAATTGTTTTGAAACTATATTGCAACGCCTTCTGAAAAAAAAACCATAACAAACATTTAAGAAATCAAAACTTGCAAATGCAAAATAATTCTAAAACAAAAGACAAAATATGAAATATATGAATTGTTCACATACATACTCAAATGAATTTAACCAGCTTTCCAAAGAATTTATCCCTCATTAAACCGTCTATATAAAATAACAATTATCCAATAAGGAAATATCAAGTTAATATTCCAATGTCAAAATGTATATTATAGCGAATTCCAAAGATAATAAAGAAACAATTCAAAACTTAACGGATCAGAGATCGTCCCATTAAAAATGTAATCCACGTGGTCTTGCCTCATACCATACAATAAAGGGAATAAAGTTGAATATCACTAGGGAACGCTACAGTTTATCAAACATTAGAAGAGAAATCTTATTATATCCACCAGGTTTGTACATGTATGATAGCACATATCATGTATTATCTGGCAACTACAACTGCCTTAAACGAAGTTAGTAATGACATGCCATTCACAGTTGATAAAGATTTTTATAACATCAATACATTACCGATATTACTTTTCTATATGGTTGTATTCTCAACCTTTATTGTACAGTTGGGTGCAGACCCAAGAATTACAAGTAGACGGGCGGGAAAAAATAATGCGTCGTTTATTCGTGTGTAATTCATGTAAACAACGCGTTACCTATACGTTGTCTCCTAAATTTCTGTAGTAATATAAAGCAAACGGACATTTAATTTCGCGTTTACCTCCGCGTAAATCGCGAAAACGGTGGGTCTTTTAATTTTTTAAAGAGTAAACTGGCGTCTACTTTCGCGTTTACTTTTGCGTCAACGTGAAACAAGGCGCGTCTTCTAATTTTGTAAATAGTAAACGCACGGTTACTGCTTGTAGTAAACGCACATTAAGCAGATTGTCATCTTATCCTGGACATACTGACCTAACATATCACATGACAATTAAGGTCCATCCACATGACCAACTGTTAATTTTCGTTTGCCATATTGATGATCACATTTAATGATATTTAATTAAAAATGTACACATAGTTTTGCAGTATTTAAATTTTATAGTCGATATTTGTCGCTTTTGAAAACATTAATTAAACATTTTCAACTTATAAATCATTTCTTAAAAATTCGGAGCATGTCATAGTTGCAGTACAAAAAAGGTTTTTTTATCATAGAAAATAATCACGTTTATACATTGTGCATTACAATGAACCTGTTGTAATCCAACAATTACAGATTTCAAACTAACGATAAACAGTTAATACAATTGCACATTTTAGTGGGTGTTTTTAACAGTTATAAGTTAAGTTTTGAGCAACCAACATTAATTTCAATTCTTTTATATAACTTGTACATGTATCTTTCTTTCTCTTTTACATAACGATATGCTCTAGACATATTGTGTGTTATACAGATAAGTAATATTATGGCAAAAAAGCGGCCTTATTTACAAACATTTTACTATTGTTAATTTAATTTACAGCTAAAACCCTAATAGTCCAGCGGCTACAAGCATATTTCAGACGAACTGCTTCAAGCATGACATTTGGCATAGACCTTCCTCAACTATTACTCTTTTATTTCAGATAGGGAAGCATTTGAAAAAAATGTCTCACTTCCAGTAAAATTCAAAATGGCGGACATCATACAAAAATCGGCCTAATATCGAAGGCTAGTATGTGAAAAGATATTATTATCATGCTGCTATAATAATATTTAGTACAAACCTTTGTTATGTGCTACTTTTAGATATTTTAAATAGATTAGATGCATGTCTTTAAAAACCCTACTTCCGGTAAAATCCAACATGGCGTACTTTGTATGAAAATAAGCTTATTTTCTAGGGAGGGTGATTGAAATGTGTTTTAACGTATTGTTACTATCTTTAAATTGTGCAGAAACCTTTCTTTGATACTTCTAAGGGATACAATGTATAAGACACATGTCTTTAAAACCTTTACTTCCGGTAATACTCAAAATGGCGGACATAGAAATATCATTTTTATATTTTGATATTCCACTTCTTTTCAAAATGTGAAGTATGTGGGTTTTTTTTTATGGTGGTCATTAAACTTTTGGCTTTAGGTTATCCTCTAAACAGCTAATCATATTCCGTAGTTTTTTCAAATACAAAATTAACACTTCCGGTTAAAAAAACTAATATTGCGTAAATGTCAAAGATGAGTCCTCAGTCCATATCTTCGATGTAGAGTTTTGGATAGATTGATTAAATCAAAATAAAATCACTTATTATAGTACTAAAACATTTTAAAAATTACCACTATTTGGACAAAAAACATGTTAATTCCCAGTCTCCACCACATGCACACGACACAGGGCACGGGAGACTTGATTTTCCTCATTAACAACAACCGCGGCAACCTTTCTTACATCCACTATGTGCAAGCTTCTGAAAAAAACAAGTACAAAACTGAAGGGCGTTGAGGATCCAAAATTCCAAAAAGTTGTGCCAAATAGGGCTAAGGTAATCTATGCCTGGGATAAGAACATCCTTAGTTTTTCGAAAAATTCAAAGTGATCCTCGTTGTCCCTTCGTCATCCATTAGCGCCTAGACTTGGTAGCATAAGAGCCAATTTCAAACTGGTCCCCTACACATTTGTCTTAGTGTATTGTACGTATTTCATGCTGGAAAAGACTAGACTGAGTTAAGGGAATAGTTTCAATTAGCATTCCCTTTTGCGTAAATAGGTATTTTTTTGTTAACCATGCTTACCCCATCTGATAAGTTTGTGCGATCTTACAATAACTATCGGTGATTAAGGCGGATCAATTATCATTCTTTATGTTAAAGTCACATCTTCAAATGCCATTTATGTCTCCCACGAAGTCTTTTTTTCTCTTTTCAATCAACCATAGAACTGTATCACAACAGGTAAATACATTGATCACACTATGTGTGTGTGATCACTCATCGTTATTGCATTTGAAAGGTCATTGGTAGATATTTATCCAAAGCTTTTCCCCCTCCTAAACACAATCAATAGTTCGTTTGCCCCTATGTCACTGAATAGCGAAACAGTAATGACAGCATCATTAGTAACGACTGTTCGAATAATGACTCGTTTAAGTTCGTGTTTCACTGCATCAGACACATGCATCATGATTCTAGTGTCAGTCTCTTAATGTAAATATGGTGCTTAACATGAAATACATCACGTGGTGGTTAAGATAGAATATCCTGAACATGTGGTGCTACAACTACCATATGCATCCAAGACTTCATCCGCTCTTGTAACAGTTTAACGGGTTTTTGTAAGGTAAGGGCATAATACCCTATCAGCATACTCGTTATGAAGCATCTTGAAACTGTAACAACAGTGGATGCAGTCTCAGATGCGTACATAGACAATACCGGTAGTTTGAAGGCTGCTACAAGAAACAAGAGCTACATTTAGGGACAAAGGGATACATAGACGAATCCAGGGTCAAAACAAATTTCTCAAAATTGGTAAAGTTTCTGAGAGATGACGACATGAAGAAAGAACTTTTTAATTTTAATTCACAGGAGCTTGTTTAATAGATTTTCAGGAAAAGGTAGTTGTAGCAAAAAATGCTCAGGATGTTATGTGTTATCAACCACATGATGGTGTTTCAAGTTTAGCCCAAAGTTAACATGAAGAAGCTTATACTAGAATGAAGATACGTGTGTCTGATTCAGTGATGATACACAGACTTAACTGAGTCATGACTCGAACAGTCGATACTGATGTTGCTGTCATTGCTGTTTTGTTATTCCGTGACATAGGGCAGACGAACTTTGGCTTGCATTTGGAAGTGGGAAAAGCTTTAGATATATATAAATCCGTGACCTTTCAAATGCACGTTTACTTGAAAGGGAACATCGTTGTTGACATGGATGGCGTTTGAAGATGTGACTTTATGATTTGTAATCACATAAGCAACACGACGGGTGCCACATGTGGAGCAGGATCTGCTTACCCTTCCGGAGCACATGAGATCACCCCTAGTTTTTGGTGGGGTTCGTGTTGTTTATTCTTTAGTTTTCTATGTTGTGTCATGTGTACTATTGTTTTTCTGTTTGTCTTTTTCATTTTTAGCCATGGCGTTGTCAGTTTGTTTTAGATTTATGAGTTTGACTGTCCCTTTGGTATCTTTCGTCCCTCTTTTATTACCACTGGGTTGATGTCTCTGGGGAAAATATGATCCATTGGACCCCTTTTAGATAACTCTCTGTGAGGCCTCTTCACCTTATCAGAAGCTTGTACATTATTGATGTAAGAAACAATACCACGATCTTTGTAAATGAGGAAAATCAGCTTTCCGATTTTGAATAAACATGTATTTGCGGCCATAAATCAGTAATTTTAAATATGTTTTAGTACTTAAGGGATTTTATTTTATTTTAATCAATCTATCCAAAACTCTACATCGAAAATATGGACTGAGGACTCATCTTTGAAATTTAAGCCATATTTGTTTTATTTACCGGAAGTGCTAACTTCGTATTTAAACATTAACTATAGAATAGAATAAGTGGTTTAGAGGACTACTTAAAGCCAAAAGTTTAATGACCAGCACAAAAAAACACCATTTTCTTTACATTTTGAGAAAAAGTTGAATATCAAAATAAAATAGTGATATTTCTATGTCCACAATTTTGAATATTACCGGAAGTAAGGGTTTTAAATGGACATCTATGAGAAAACCATGCAGATGGTGCTCCATGCAAAGTTGTTTGATTTTGATGAAACTTTGCTGACATGTTCAGGTTGACCTCATATGAAATTCATGCAAGTTTGAAGCCCTTACACTGCTGGTAATCATTGCAACGATAGGGATTTAGGGTATTTTCGAGTTTATTTATAGATGCATTTACTGAAATGCATAGATTTCATACATTTCTCAAATAGAAATAAACACTATAATACTTTTGAGTGTTTAAATACTTTAATAGCACAGATAGGATGTGTATGAAGTATAAATCACATAATTTTATTAAACATAATGATATATAGAAAATAAGGGTGTGGCAAAACAGATAAAATGATAAAAATATGGCCTTTTCATCAAATCACACTAAAACAGACACCACAGCCCAAAAGTCGCTTTAATTTACCCTAAATTTCAGAAATGCTTTGCATTTTCTCTGGTTCAAAATATTTTGAAGGGATTTCGGTTGCAAATTAATTTTATAGATTTTATTGATCATTTAGATAGCTTCCCCCCTTTTTTTTTGTATTTTCGCAATAAATTGAGGAAAGTCTCATATTTTAATGAAACCAAGCATTAAATAATAAATACTTGAATTATACAGATTGTAACATGCAATATAGGTAAATCAAATAGAAAATTCAAAGTGAAATGGATTATTGTTTCACAAACAATAGTAAGCATTAGGCTTAAAAAAGGGGGGTGAGCTGCCAAAGACAATTTTTTTTTTGGTATTTTTTTTTATTCCAAATTCCTTTAGTACACTTGTCCCTATTACTTTAAAGAGTAAAATCCATTCATTTTTTCCTAGTAATCCCATTTTTGGTTATTGCAGCTTGCTAATTACTAAAGTTGTATTCTGGTTACTGAAAAATGATATGAAATTCAATGTCAAGTTCATCATATTGAAAAATCTTAAGTATTGACATTCAGAAGTTGTGTCTGACAGGTAAACAAAATTAAGACATGTTGCAACCTTTTACTTGCATGCTGGTTACCATATAAGTCATTTTCAATTTTTGATCATGAGTACCAGTGTGGATAAAATTTGAATTTCTATTGTACAAAGGGAGATAATCCAATAAAAATGCTGATTTCTAAAACCTTAAAATTGCATGTACATATTGATTTAAACTAACATACACTTCATCAATTTAATAAAATATAAACATATCTCTATTTGGTTATCTGGAGAGAGAGAGTTAATAGTGCATTTGAGCATATACTATTGGTTTGCTTTTGTTGTAGTACTTTCTAAAATTCTCCTAAAAAATGTCTAAATTTATAAATTCTCTTTTAGCATTGATAAATTTTTAAATATCTCAATCTGTATAAATGATCATAAATGTTATTATTTTTTATAGCATTAGTATTATATTTAACAATCAATGAAGATGATACAATAACACTATATGGTGCTTACATGCAAGAATAAGATTATTATAAACATACATAAAAGTTAATTCGAATTGACATAGCAGCACAAGACAATTGTTGCATTAGGTATGGAATTTAGGGAAGTATTAAATTGTTTCCATACTATCTTATAAGAATTTACATACATGTAACTACATGAACTATGAAAGGTAATATACTAATAATTCAATCAATAAAACTAGTTAGTCAATCTAAGAAACAATTTCTGACAAATGAAAATATTATTATATGTTTATCAAATGGCCAAGTACATTCGTAATCTTCTTGATTGTCTTCAATACTGATGACCTTTTAATACAGAAGTAATTTTAGACTTCTTATTCGCTGATGAGAAAGCCTTGCTGATGGTGAGACAGTAAGAACATTCTATTTTCTAGCAAATATCTCTCTCTTCTCATTTGTGTTGCAACTGTGTGTTGACTTGGTGGTTTTCAAGACTTCAGCGAGATTCACATTGCCGTTTTTTTCCTTTTTTTCAAAGCATATGAGTTCCATTTCAATTTATTTTTATTTGAGCTTGCAATTTTTTAACATCAACAGGAAAAATCAAAGACAGATCAGAGCCTTATTCAAGTATCAGTAATATTATCTAAGTTTTTCTTTATCATAAACATGTTTATCAACAAAAATGTGTCTCAGCAATCAGTCTTCTTTTATGAACTGCAGTTATTTGTGGATCACCAAATGTCTGTAAAAAATAATAAGAAAACAATTGTTATCCATATATGCATTAAATGATTGAAATTTCCTAAAAAGAAATTACTTATTAACTTTGTCTTAGTGTAAAATATGTTTCGATTATCACAACTCTGACATTCCAGTACATAGAACAAGAAATAAAGTATACTAGCTAAAATGCAGATTTCATCTTGTATTCATGACGTTATGACAATACAAAAATAGGGGGATGAGTATTGATTGCAAATGAAATGAATGTAATGCCTCTGTACAGCCTTCAACAATGAGAATAAAACAGCTCAAGGGTACATTCTATTACAAATGCAGAGATTGCACCTTTATCAGGTTGGGGGGGGGGGGGAGACACTATATAGACACTACATTCAAACTTGTTTCACATGATACAGTTCAGAATTTGGATTGTGATGAATTATTAGACACATCATACATGTAGGTTTCTGACACAGAATAAATGTGGTAAAAGAACTGATGATTTTGAAATTGGACTTGTGCCAATATCCAAAAATCTAAAGTCTAAAAGACATGATTAGATTTATCATATCAAAGAACCCCATATATGCAATTTTTAATGAATTTAAGCAAAGTTTAAGTTTGGACCCCAATTTGAATCAACTTGAAAACTGAGCCCAAATCATAAATCTAAACATGCTAAATGCATGATAGAAAAAAAAACTTCAATAATATTTCAATACACTAACAAAGGTTTTTTTGCCCCAGTGATCCTTTTTGCAATTTGAAAACAATATTAAAAATCTAAACATATGAGAAGTATTTAACCCAAAAAAGTACAATACACCGTTTAATTTTGCATAATATCAAAGAACACCAATTATTCAATTGTTTTATATAGACCAATTTAAAAACAAGCCAAAACATTTGAAATTGGTAAAACAATAAGCATTGGAAACAAATATATAATTAATTTTACAGCTAATTTCCTAAGGCATATAAATCTAAGACTTCGGTTAGCTTGCATGGTTTGTTTGTATATTGTACAATACACCTATCCATTCTCCTGCCAATCATCAGTTAATTGACCAATCACATGTGGTCAATTTACCACATGTGTAAACATTTGATAGCAGCACGTGTTGTCGGACATAACCTCGGTCAAGCTTTCTTATCTGAACAGTTAATATGATAGAACTTTTTTGAAATTTTTGCAATTAAATCATTAATAATATTGTTTTAGGGAAAGTAATCAATGTAAGAGGGTAGAGGAAGGTCAAGTTGTCAATTTCCAACAAAATAAAAGGTTATTCCAATGAATGAAAGTAATTATCTTAGATGCTCATAAAAAATAACAAGATTGTTATTGGCAGGAAATGGCCACAGCATTTATTAACAGATATGATATATGTACTATTATATGAAATGCATTTTGTGATATGATATATGTACTATTATATGAAATGCAATTTGTGATATGATATATGTACTATTATATGAAATGCAATTTGTGATACATGTAGATCTATGAACTAAAATTAACTGATAAAAATGCATATGTGTCTTTGAAAATGTTATATGATGATCGCCGAATATGTTTGAGGTGGCAGACCATATATGAAAAGGGGAAGTTCAAGATAAGCTATTAGCCCTGGAAATCAGAGGCTAATGCTATCACACGATTACAATAAGTCTGTAAACTGCAAATATGTTATCTAAGCGCAGCGAAATCTGCCATAAATCAAGCGAGTAACCCTGGATATCAGAAGTTATCGCTACCAACGCAAAGTTTACATGTTTGAATGTAATAAATTTCTTTCCAAGTTATCCATTCAATTTCTATATGCATGTAAGTCCACTCCTCGTCCAGGATTCGTCTTTTTTCTTGAATGACCGTCTCGTCATTAAAACTTTTGTACATCTTTCCACATTGAGTGATGGTTTAATCGATGTAGACAATACAATTCTGAAATAAACAAACAAAATCAAACAGCAGTATCTTCCGTAGGAATTGCATTCTACTAATTTAAGGGAGGGTGGGCGGGTTTTAGAAGATAAATCTATGGCTAAAAATGCGTCTGCTTTTCCTAAATGTCGACGTCAAAAGGAGGATTATGGGTAAATCAATCACTTGCAAAGATCGATAATCCAACAAGAAACCAAATACTATTACTTGACGAAGTAGTATAACGACGGACAGTGGTATGAGCACTACCGATAACTGATTTAAAATTTAGATTTTAAATCCTATTATCTTAGATGCTCATAAAAAATAACAAGATTGTTATTGACAGGAAATGGCCACAGCATTTATTAACAGATATGATATATGTACTATTATATGAAATGCATTTTGTGATATGATATATGTACTATTATATGAAATGCAATTTGTGATATGATATATGTACTATTATATGAAATGCAATTTGTGATACATGTAGATCTATGAACTAAAATTAACTGATAAAAATGCATATGTGTCTTTGAAAATGTTATATGATGATCGCCGAATATGTTTGAGGTGGCAGACCATATATGAAAAGGGGAAGTTCAAGATAAGCTATTAGCCCTGGAAATCAGAGGCTAATGCTATCACACGATTACAATAAGTCTTTAAACTGCAAATATGTTATCTAAGCGCAGCGAAATCTGCCATAAATCAAGCGAGTAACCCTGGATATCAGAAGTTATCGCTACCAACGCAAAGTTTACATGTTTGAATGTAATAAATTTCTTTCCAAGTTATCCATTCAATTTCTATATGCATGTAAGTCCACTCCTCGTCCAGGATTCGTCTTTTTTCTTGAATGACCGTCTCGTCATTAAAACTTTTGTACATCTTTCCACATTGAGTGATGGTTTAATCGATGTAGACAATACAATTCTGAAATAAACAAACAAAATCAAACAGCAGTATCTTCCGTAGGAATTGCATTCTACTAATTTAAGGGAGGGTGGGCGGGTTTTAGAAGATAAATCTATGGCTAAAAATGCGTCTGCTTTTCCTAAATGTCGACGTCAAAAGGAGGATTATGGGTAAATCAATCACTTGCAAAGATCGATAATCCAACAAGAAACCAAATACTATTACTTGACGAAGTAGTATAACGACGGACAGTGGTATGAGCACTACCGATAACTGATTTAAAATTTAGATTTTAAATCCTATTAATAAATCAATTAAAAAGGAATAGGATGGAAGTGCTTGATTTTAAAAAATTGTTTACATGCTTATAGTATTTAAAAAAAAAAGGATGAAAAATATATATTTTGAAACACAAGATTTCGATTGGTTTTTACAAATTGAATTAGAATTCAAATTGATATTTTTTTCATTCACTTAAGAATTTATTATACTATAAAACATCCAAGTTAGAATGTGTAATTTCTTGAAATTACATTATATATATCATAACGTAAAGATTCAGCAATTAAAGAATTGAATATAGAAATGAAAGTATTTATGTTTGTACTGTTATTCTTAGAATTTTGTTAAAAGGTAGGGGAAACTTGAATAACAATAAAAAGATATATTTCAATAGATGCTTCATTAGTAAAATAAAGTGTTATTTTGATACGACTTGGTCTTCTGTGGGAATATTTACTGATTAAACAGGATTATCATCATATATTTTATGAAAAGAAAAAAAAAGTAGTGAGAAGTTTTGGATATATTTTATTTTCTTAATTTGAAATTAAAAAGGTACAATGTGCAAAGATTTCTGTTTTAAAAGGATAAGAGTCTATATGAATTAAAGCCAAGACGAACTTCAATGACATATACATGTAAATAATTTTCTTTTGTTCTTTACTTTTTACTTAGTTATAGGAATTTTAATTATCAGTATAAGTTATCTATGGACATAAAAAAGGAAAATTGGTTAAAAATTATTCAATAAACAATTTATATGTTCTGGAGCAATGATAAAATTGAGAATGGAAATGGGGAATGTGTCAAAGAGACAACAACCCGACCAAATAAAAAAACAAAAGCAGAGGGTCACCAACAGGTCTTCAATCTAGCGAGAAATCCCCGCACCCGGAGGCGTCCTTCAGCTGGCCCCTAAACAAATATATACTAGTCCAGTGATAATGAACGCCATACTAATTTCCAAATTGTACACAAGAAACTAAAATTAAAATAATACAAGACTAACAAAGGCCAGAGGCTCCTGACTTGGGACAGGCGCAAAAATGCGGCGGGGTTAAACATGTTCGTGAGATCTCAACCCTCCCCCTATACCTCTATAAACCAATGCTTGTTTTAAAAGTTACCCACTGCAGTGTTTGTCTACATAGTAAACATACTTATCAGCATTCATTAGCCATGCTTAATTAAACTTGTAATTTATCATCATAATTTATCTTATCAATCATATCATATTCTATATCTTGTTGTGAAAACTACATTTTTGTGAATGAAAGTTATAATCTAGTATAGCTTCAAATTTCAATATTCTATTTGTTTCTTTTAATTTAGTTTAAATGGTCAGAATTTCATTAATCTATCTCTCAACTCTTGAGGAGTAACTATTTTATTATATTTTAACACAAAAACATATATATATATTGCTCTTCTTTATATTTTTTATAACATTTTCTTTACTTTGTTATTATCCATAATATTCATAATAACCGCCATTTTGTTGATTAGCTTGACCTAAGATGCTGGGTTGCCATGTGTTGCTAAGGGGGGCGGGCTTATCAGTAGATAGTGGAAAGGTGTATTGCAATTGACACAACGTCTAATCAAATTTAAAAATACTCCATATAGGTTCAAATATGCCTATATTTATTGTTTGAAGATATCAACCTTAATTACAAAGCTTGAATCAATATTTATACAAACAGAGCAAGCAAACCTACCAAAGTTTTACCCTACACGCAGTAGGAAAATAGCTGTAGTAATGGTAAAAGTGTTTTTTCAAAAATGAAAAATACAAATGTAGTCTTCAGGTTTACCATAAATGCATGTATACTATAAATGAGAATCTCAGTGTGAAGCTGACAAGAACACATATTTTTTTCTAGGTTTAATTCTTATAAAGAGAACAATTCCAATGATGAGTAATGAAAATTTTGTTGTGTAAATTGTACTGATATGGCCCTTAATTGATCATAAAATAATAATTTGAGTGTTCTGCGTGTTATTTTTACTTTTTGTTTACCAGATTGAACTTTTAAAATTGAAGGGTTAATCTAATTTATTGATTATTTATCATGTTTTTACAATAATAAATGTAACTGGTCAATTTCCAATTTCTATATATCATTATATTTCACAACTAATGCCACAACACAGGTCTTATTTGCTGTCTATTTAGTAGTCTCTTGTTATGACTTGTTTGATTCATTTTTTTTTTTTTATCAATTATATCATATATTTATCTATATGATCTCCTATCATATCTGCTTTCATTTTAACATAATGTTTGTGCTTTTCCATCTTCAACATTAACCTGTTGATAAGAAATAAAATATTGTATATTTGTACATTTGCATGATCAGTACAGTGAGTTACATCTACAGGCTTAACATAATGCATTGGTTCATTGATAAAAAAAAGTTTTGTAGATATGATAATTTGTGTAAATGTCATAAATGCTATGATATCAATCACATCATGAAGTAATTCATTTCTTCAGTATTGTTATTTTGAATTTGTTTTATCTGAGTAATCTGTAATGTTATAATCTCATGTTGCCCCTTTAATTTGGAATACATTTGTAAGCATATTCTATTCAGATTCTATTTTATTAACGATAGAAGTAAAGACACGTACAAGTTCTCTTTCCATGTTTATAACTGTGATACATGACCTGCACTATAAGGAAATCTAAAGAAAAAGTCTCACAGTAACCAATTTGTAGAGAGAAAAAAAACCAGCTCATAGTCTGTAAAACATTTTTTTGAGTTTGAGAACCATATATTGTATCAATCTAGCTGCATTGTACAATGTACATGTAGTACTGGTAAAGGAATGAATAAAGACAGGAAATTCCCACTCTTTGGGAGCTATATTGTGACTTTAACAGTGCTTAATCCAAACCTGTCACAAAATCTTTAGGGTAGGGATAAAAATAAAGGTAGGTAAGGGTAGTGCGGTTAACACACATACTTTTTAGTTGGCATAAATGTACAGTAGTTTTCGTATGTTTATGTAATTTATATGTGTTTCTCGTTTCTTCTTTTTTTTTATATAGATTGGACCATTGATTTTCCTGTTCAAAAGGTTTTACACTAGTAATTTAGGGGTCCTTTATCATGTTTATAGCTTATTGTTCCGAGTGAACCAAGGCTCTATGTTGAAGGCCGTACATTGACCTATAATGGTTTACTTTTATAAATTGTCATTTGGATGGATAGTTTTCTCATTGGCACTCATACCACATCTTCCTATATCTATCTACTGAATGTTTTCTATTTCAATGGGTTGTATTTAAAAAAAAAAGGGATTTGAAGCATTTTTTTTAAATTAGGAGAAAAAAAACAGAGTCAATGGACTCTATTGACAATTTGGCAAACAAACTCAGGGCGAACAGACCTGATACCGAAGGGCTTTGTAATAGAATATAATTATATTTTATCATGATTATTATAGATTTCTTGAGAGACTGAGAGAAAAAAAAAGTTTTTTTATTAAAATTTAGAAGGCAAACACATAAATCTTTTAGTTTCAGAAGAATTTTAAATCATTATAAATGTATGTCAACGAAAATTAAATCAGTGTTTGCTTCAAGAAAATTATGTAAATACCCCCCACCCTTTTTTTACCCAAAGACTGAAAGAGAAATGGTCTATGCTCTTCTCCCTATATTTATGTGTTGATGTGATGTTTCTACAGTAGGTCTTTTTATGGTGTCAAATTGATTTTTCTAACCACAAAAAAAAAATTAACAAACTTACCAGAACCAACTGAAACTGAAAGTTTTGCTTTGGAATTTCCGTTGCTAGATTTGGAAGGGTCATGAAAGGATGGCAGCAACTCATTTTGTCTTCTTGTCTACTGCAATCAAACTCCTGTCCATGTTTGCAGCATATGCATTTTAAAATGCGAGTCTGATACCTAGACATGATAGTGATAGTCTAGCCTCATGAGTCATGTCTAGACTACATGTATCTGATCAGGATTAGACTTATCCCAGTGGCAGTGGGAATGTCTTTGCCACATGGTTTGCTATGTCTTTGTTACACTCTTTCAATAAAAATAAGTTTTTGGCTACACCATATTCATCAAAAATACCATTATTTCCTATCCTTCTGCGCATTTGTTGATTTCCCTCCTTCTGTTATTGACACTAAATCTACCTTTCATTGTGAAGAGTTTTACAAAGGGAGATAATGTTAGCTATATTTTTCAGTTTTTATACGCCCGTCTTTTAGACGGGACGTATTATGGTATACCGTTGTCCGTCCGTCCGTCCGTCCATCTGTCCGTCCGTCGGTCGTCCACACTTCGGACAATAACTCAAAAACACTTTCACCAATTTCCATGAAACTTAAGTGAATTGTTTATATCTATTGACATCAGCTCCCTTTCGTTTTTTTTTAATTTCAGATTTTTAAGTTTTGGATTTATGGGGCTTTATTCATAAAAAAGGGGGGATTTTCAACACTTCGGACAATAACCCAAAAAGGCTTTCACCAATGTCCATGAAACTTTGGTGAATTGTTTATATCTATTGATGTAAGCTCCCTTTAAATTTTTATAAATTTCAAATTTTGCATTTCCGTGTTATGAATTTTTATGCTTAAAAAAGGGGGGATTTTCCAATTTTGTGACAATAAGTAACACTTTCACAAAATTTTATGCAACTTTGATAAATTGTTTATATCTATTGACATAAGCTCCCTTTCCAATTTTATAAATTTTAGATTTTACGTTTTCTTAAGTAATGAATTTTTATACTTAAAAGAGGGGGATTTATGAAACTTTGGTGAATATATTAATGTAACATCCCTTTTGATTTGTATATATATTTCTAGTTGGTCATATAAATTCCGTGATAAATTCATTTAAAGCATAAAAGACAAGTTAAAAGAGCAACGGGTGTATCATGCGCTAAAGCGCAGCCCTTTATTCCTCATTTATTCAAATAAGCTTATATCAATTTGCAACCAAAATCCCGTTAAGGAATACTAGTTTGTAGTGAACCATAACGTTTAACAAAATATTTTTTTCAATTTGAGTGACTTTTGAGGTTTTATGGACATTTTCAGTACAGGCTGAATTCAAATTAAAAAAAAACCCACAATAATGTCAATAAAAATAAAAACAAAAATAAAGGTTGAAATAAGATCCAAATTACAGTTTATTTTAGTAGAAAGTCTGAATTTTAAGGCCAAACAAATTTTTTTGTCATATAATACTTTGAACTATTCAATAAAAAAAAAAAATGTCCATTTTCAACAACATTTTCCAGCAAATTTGGTACTAAACTATAATTGCTCTGTATTCACATAATTTGAGATAAATTGTCATTTTTTAACCATAGAACTATTAGATGTACTTAATACTTTACTAGGAACCCAAAATCAGCTGAAAATTCCACAACCCCTTTCATAATTTTTTTTTTGATTTTGCATGGTTTTCTCGTAGACATCCATTTAAAGACATATGTCTTATACATTGTATCCATTAGCAGCATCAAAGAAAGGTTCCTGCACAATTTAATGAAAGTAGCAATACGTCAAAACACATTTCAATCACCTCCCTATAAAATAAGCTTATTTTAGTACAATGTTGGATTTTATCGGAAACAGGGTTTTTAAAGACATCTAATCTATATAAAATATCCAAAAGTAGTACATCACAAAAGTTTGTACCATATATCATAGCAGCATGATAAAAACATCTTTTCACACACTAGCCTCTGATATTGGGCTGATTTAAGTATGATGTCTGTCATTTTGAATTTTACCGGATATGGGACATTAAAGCCATATTTCAACACGGACCTGAACATATACACTGTTAACTTACTTATGTGCTTGTAGATAGATGTTTTTGTGTTCTATTAAATTGTTCCTTTCAAAATTGTTACACGATGATGACTGCTGTACTCATATTTTGACTATTTTATTTATCATAAAATTGAGAATGGAAATGGGGAATGTGTCAAAGAGACAACAACCCGACCAAATAAAAAACAAAAAACAACAGCAGAAGGTCACCAACAGGTCTTCAATGTAGCGAGAAATTCCCGCATCCGGAGGCGTCCTTCAGCTGGCCCCTAAACAAATATATACTAGTCCAGTGATAATGAACGCCATACTAATTTCCAAATTGTACACAAGAAACTAAAATTAAAATAATACAAGACTAACAAAGGCCAGAGGCTCCTGACTTGGGACAGGCGCAAAAATGCGGCGGGGTTAAACATGTTTGTGAGATCTCAACCCTCCCCCTATACCTCTAACCAATGTAGAAAAGTAAACGCATAACAATACGCACATTAAAATTCAGTTCAAGAGAAGTCCGAGTCTGATGTCAGAAGATGTAACCAAAGAAAATAAACAAAATGACAATAATACATAAATAACAACAGACTACTAGCAGTTAACTGACATGCCAGCTCCAGAATTCAATTAAACTGACTGAAAGATTATGATTTCATCATATGAACATCAGGCACAATCCTTCCCGTTAGGGGTTTAGTATCATACCATCATAACATATATGAGAAGAACATAACCCGTGTCATGCCAACAAATGTTTTTAGAATAAATGTGTTTAGTTCCGATGCAAAGACCTTATCAGTGACTCAATATTAACGCCAAAATATGCAATCTTTAATGACTTGACAACATTATCGTAATTATATCCCTTCTTAATAAGTCTATTCAAAGGTTTTGTAAGTTTCTGAGGTGAATACTGACACCTTTGTGCTTTATAAAGAATATTTCCATAAAAAATTGGATGTGAAATACCTGAACGTATTAGAAGTCTGCATGTTGAGCTATATTTACCAATGATGTCTTTATACTGATGATAAAATTTAGTAAATGTTTTGACTAGTTTGTGATATCGAAAACCCTGGTGTAATAATTTTTCAGTAATACATAAATTTCGCTCGTTAAAATCTAAAACATTGTTACATACACGAGCGCATATCATGTCTGTTTAGTTCACGCATCATTGTAAATATAACGGAATTTGATGAGACTGTTATCAAAGTGAGAGGGTTAGTGTTATAAAACCGGGTTTAATTCACCATTTTCTACATTTGAAAATGCCTGTACCAAGTCAGGAATATGACAGTTCTTGTCCATTCGCTTTTGATGTGTTTTGTTATTTGATTTTGCCACGTGATTATGGACTTTCCGATTAGATTTTCCTCTACGTTCAGTATTTTTGTGATTTTACTTTTTACTTTCATTATGATATTCAGAATACCTTGTTATATGCATGGTGACCTTTTTGTCGTTCTGATTATTTGATAAACGTATCCCTATATGTGCTTTTTATTGAAAATAAAATAAAATAAGTATTTAGAATATCGGTTATCATTTGATTTTGGCATTTGATTAGGGACTTTCCGTTTTGAATTTTCCTCGGATAAAATGTGCCCGTTAACCCCGCCCACATGTACCAACTAACATGAATGATTCAGCTAAAATAAAACATATGGGCAGAATGCCGATTATTATGTATCACTCTCAAGCTAACGGATTGGGAGGAAATCTGACAAGGATTAAAAATGTTCACCAGGCTTATGTGTATCTGCCCAACTGATACTTTCAAATTCGAAAATTCTACGGGAATTTTGCCGTTTCAAAATAATCAATTGACCCCCTAAAAATGTACACAGGGGAACATGCAAGTTTTGTCTATTTTTTTTTTTTTTTACCGTAACCAAAAGGGACAATCAGAAAAAAGCAAACGTATTTAAAATGATAAGCTCACCCAATTGTCCATATATATATCAAAACTTTTATACAAATTATTATAGGTCTGAAATCATTGCCCAAAAATGACAAATTTTACCCTTTTTTTTTCATTTTTGCCTATTATCATAAAAATTATGATATTTAGAGAGAACATTTGTTTACCGTTATGGCTTATATGATGTAAATTATAATTAGACAAATGAGACTATTCAAATCACAAAAGATTAAAAATTCAATGTTTGCCTATATAGTTAGTAACAGTCATTCTTCAAAGGAGCGGTTGTCCTTACATGAGTATTGTTTTCCCTCTTTTGTGCTTTATGCCTCTAGTTTATCGTTGTTTTTCAAATTTGAACAAATTTGGATTCAAGGGAGACATGAATAGAGAACATTAGCTGCATTTGGTAACACATTTCGGAATATTGTGTTCCTTGTCTATAATGAGTTTATTGCAAACGTCAACAAGATAACAATTCATTTATTTATGAATTGTTAGCACATTGCATGGTTAAACATCTTTTAGCGTAATCAAGACGACAAAAATCCAACTATTAAATTAATAGATAACTTACCAAAGAGCAGAAAATAGTTCTCTTAGAAAATACCTTTTAAATAAGTTTTAGGGAAAAACAAACTAGTGCTGTAGTTCTAGGAAATTCGTTGTATGTTAATCTTTAATTTCGAAAGGTAAAGCTTGTATTAATCATACTGTAATTTCATGAGCTCAGACAAATTAACAATATTTTTTGAAAGATGTATAAACACGAACTTGTAAATACATGGGAACAGTGTAAAATTTAAGTAATATGATTTATTGTCAATACGTTGGTTGCATATGTCCGTTGAAAGGCAATATAAAATGATGAAATATCGAGTAACAATTTGGAGTACAGAAAAATTGAAATAAAGGAACCGCTATGAATTAATGTTCGAAAGATGTTGTATGAAAAAGAATGATACATAAAACTGACTAGAGATACTTTGTTTATATATGTATTGAACTATGTTTGGCAAAAGTTTAGCTTATAGTTTGTACAGATATTTGTATATAGTAATTGACATACAATACGCTTGGTGCCTCCAGAAGTAATGTAACTGTTTTTGAGAATTCCAATATTTATTTTTATAGTTATATTTATAGTACACGTGCTTTGCAATTCTATTTTGATACATTTTGTACACCTGTAACCTATATATTCAAACTATTAATTTGTGAATATCGTATTTCAGCTCATAATTTAAGCAAAGAAACAGGCATATACTAAAGTTTTATAAAACATTAGATTATGTACAATTTGAATATGAATGTCATTTTATATTGAATGTCAAAAACATAACTGAATCAAATTCAAGAGAAGTATATTAAAAAGCATTATTTGAAAAAAATCATCTGCATACCAACTTATCCAACTGTTATATCTCAGAGACTTTAAGTAATAAATAAACCTTTTTTTAAGTTTATGTGTGCACACATGGTTATGTCTAAGTACATGTACATGTATATCATCATCCGCTCGTATCTCGTCCTTTATTTTATAGTGTATTTCACGTACACTTCTATATTTGAATTTAGGGTAACTCAAAAGTATTTGTAAAAATTCTTATAATTGGTGGATGAATATAATATTACAATCACAATTGTGTATGTATCCTATACTTTAAGTTGTATTAGAATTTGGAATTCATAATTATTAATAGTTTTCTATGTTGTGTTTTGTGTACAATTGTTTGTGTTTTGTTCCTTTTTTGTCTATATTTGGGTAGTGGTCGGAGGTAATAATGGCGATTTAATATATTTATGTGCCCTTTGACTTATTGGTATTTGGATGAAGTAATTTGTAGTCTATACAGGGGCATTCCGGATAATTCCCATTACGTTGCCAGTTTATTTTTGAATTATAGTCCAGCGGCTAAGTCCAATATTTTGGCACAGTTGATCACTTTATGAAAGTCTTCAAAACACATTTTATGAGAAAATTGTCCTGAAATAGGACTCACCATGAATATTCAGTTGACTTATTGAAACCTCCTTGGAGACAGTAACCTTTATATGGATTGCTCATTCTGCTTAAATGCTTTAATAACTCATTTCTTATAACATTTCTAACATAAATGAGTGAAAGTTACCCCATTATTTTAATTTATTAGCCTGAATAGATGATTTTTTTAGGAAATGAGAGGTATAGATTGACCAAAGACACCTTCTAAAGAAGACAAAGAGGTCAATTAGTGGTATTTATCTTCCTAAAATTATTTTGTGTATCATATTCAACTATGTGTAGGCAGATAAGATATATATTTGATCAATTTATTAGTCCACACTCTCTTCTATCTTGATGCGGCTTGGTTTGGATTTGTCGAAGAAATTTTGCTCGAATCGCTGTAGATGTCGTCTTTCATTATACTAGATTTTTCTTAAACCATTGAACTGATTATGACAAAGCTTGACAGAAATGCTTGAAATAACCAGTATTACAAAGAAAAAAAGTCACATTCAGTTTATTAAACAATAATGTCTTCTTTAGGTGTAATACCACCAAATCAAGGTACGTCACATCCGGTTTTAAAAGAAAGAAGGTCGAAAAAAATATTCCCTTGAATTTGACAGCTGTAGGTAATTAATCCTACATTTTATTGCAGTAAAAACATTTCTGTGTCATACACATATATCTTGATTATGTCAAAACACCCTTATTTTTTATTTGGCATTTCTATAGAAAATGTGTAATCTTGAGGTTACATGGTGACTAAACCTTGTACACAGATAAAATAAGGGGAGAAATGTGATTGGTTAACTTCCAATGGTGGTTATTTTCCTATTTGCAATGAAATATTATGTGAAATTTTTTCTAAAGTAATGGACAGGATAAAACTTCACTCATGCCAAGTTTTTCTTTATTTGAAACAAAGATAAATTCTGCACATTTTTCTAAAAGTACAAATGTAACAAAGACTAATAGCAGAAAATCAATGGTGGTTGTTGTGAATTTGACTTTGTCTTCATGTCCGTAATGTCGCAAAACAGTTTTAACGTTGTTTCCCGTATTTTTGGTTGTGTGATAGTGACGTGAGAGGGAGAGAGGTGTTGCCGGATGGACAAGATGGCTGAATGTTTGTACTGTATGAGTGTACATTGTATGCCGTGTATTTTGTATTTTACGTAACGTTTGTATATACATATAGTGTGAATAAATCGTCACTGTTATTTTCTACAAAGATGGTGTTAAGTTATTAATTTATGAACGCTCGGAATTCTACGTTTACAACAGTGGTGTTACACCTAGATACATATAGTTGTATAATAGAAACAGAAGGTTAAAATGCATTCAGATCGATATTAGCTGTTCTACATTGTATTTAGAATTGTACGACATATGAGCGTACTCATAAACGATTCTTTAATGTACTATATACACCTAACCAGTTATTTTCTATTAGAAAGACAGTTTTTTTTCCAAGAAACATTCCGGAAGATAAAATGTTTCAATCAAATGTGCCTCAATACAGAAATCATGAATGGTAAAAGGTTTTTACTTACGATTCATATGCAACCTACAAAGTGTTTGTGTTTTGATTCTAAATTGAGATTTTTACTGTATAATTTTTCATCCTAAATATTCTTGTAAGTTTTAGACATAACTAGTCCTTTCTTCCATTTCTTAGATGTGAATTTAAATAAGTAACAGATTCCTGTTTAATGTAAACCTTAAAAAAAGCGGAACTATGTGAGATAAACTTAAGGATGCGAAACCTTTGTTAACACTTTTAAAACAAATAAGATCTTATCAAATTTATGTATGAGACTAAAAAATATAAATGTATATAATTTTGTGAATTCTCGCCATATTAGATATGTACACATAGATGTCGTTACGTATCATGCTTATCGTGATTTAATTTCATATATATATCTATTCCTTTTACGTTAGCAAATTACAGAGTCCACTTTTGTTGTATGGAACATCTAAATAATTTAACAAGTGGCCCTCAAGAGCCTTAATTGCTCACCTGCATTTCAGAGGAGAATATTTTTAAATGTAAGCAAAATTGATGAACAAATTGTGTAACATTTTCTTTTAAATGGCAATTACTCTTTACGGGGTCAATTGACAATTGTGGTCAAATATATCTTTTTGTAGCTGTTACTTTGCTGAACATTATTGCTGTTTACAGTTTATATCTATCTATAATGATATTCAAAATAACAACTAAAAACTACAAACTTTCGTAAAACTAAAATAGAGAATGGAACTTGGGAATGTGCCAAAGAGACAACAACCCGAACCATAGAAAAAAACAACAGCAGAAGGTCACCAACAGGTCTTCAATGTAGCGAAAAATTCCCGCATCCGGAGGCGTCCTCCAGCTGGCCCCTAAACAAATATATACTAGTTCAGTGATAATGAACGCCATACTAATTTCCAAATTGTACACAAGAAACTAAAATTAAAATAATACAAGACTAACAAAGGCCACAGGCTCCTGACTTGGGACAGGCGCAAAAATGCGGCGCGGGGTTAAACATGTTTGTGAGATCTCAACCCTCCCTCTATACCTCTAGCCAATGTAGAAAAGTAAACGCATAACAATACGCACATTAAAATTCAGTTCAAGAGAAGTCCGAGTCTGATGTCAGAAGGTGTAACCAAAGAAAATAAACAAAATGACAATAATACATAAATAACAAAAGGCTAATAGCAGTTAACTGACATGCCAGCTCCAGACCTCAATTAAACTGACTGAATGATTATGATTTCATCATATGAACATCAGGCACAATCCGCCCCGTTAGGGGTTTAGTTTCATACCATCATAACATATATGAGAAGAACATAACCCGTGTCATGCCAACAACTGGTTTTTGAATAAATGTGTTTAGATCCGATGCAAAGACCCTATAAGTGAATCAATATTAACGCCGAATTATTCAATCTTTAATGACCTGACAACACTATCGTAACTATATCACTTCTTACTAAGTCTATTCAAAGGTTTTGTTAGTTTTTGAGGTGAATACTGACACCTTTGTGCTTTTATAAAGAAAATTTCCATAAAAAATTGGATGTGAAATACCTGAACGTATAAGAAGTCTGCATGTTGAGCTATATTTACCAATGATGTCCTTATACCGATGATAAAATTTAGTAAATGTTTTGACTAGTTTGTGATATCGAAAACCCTGGTGTAATAATTTTTCAGTAATACATAAATTTCTCTCGTTAAAATCTAAAACATTGTCACATACACGAGCGAATCGTACAAGCTGAGATATATAAACACCGTAAGATGGTGACAAGGGAACGTCACCATCTAAAAATGGATAATTAACGATAGGAAATGAAAAATCATCTCTTTTATCATAAATTTTAGTATTCAGCTTTCCGTTAGTGATATAGATATCCGGATCAATGAAAATTTGTGTACTAACATAATTAACCATAATAGATGTTCTATACTAATGTTAACGAGGCCGGGATAAGGTACCGGTATTTGATGTATATATTAACAAATGTAAATATGTTAATAAAACTTAGTTTTAATGAAAAAAAAAAAAAAAAAAAAAAAAAGATCGAGGAAAGGTCAGTGGTCATTGTTAGTATTAGCTTTATTTAAAGTAAGTTCAACAGGATAAATTTCTGTAATATACATACTGAATTCGTCATTATTGAGAGCCAAAATATCATCCAAATATCTAAAAGTATTATTAAATTTGTTTATCAGATGTTGTTTCGATGTGTTTTGGTTATTTTTGTCATAAATTGTAACTCATAGCAATACAAAAACAGGTCCGCAATAAGTGGTGCACAGTTAGTTCCCATTGGAATTCCGATAATCTGACGATATACGGAATCCCCATAGCGAACAAAAATGTTATCTAGTAAAAATTTAAGGGCATATATAGTATCAAAGCATGTTCAATTGATATAGTTTTTTTGTTTATTGCTACTAAAAAATAACCTAAAAGAGTTTGAACATATATGTTCACATTCTGACTTTTTAAATGCCCATTTAATTAGGTGTGTGAATTTTTTCTTAATGAGAATGTGAGGCAATGTTGTAAACAGGGTAGAAAAATCAAAACTTTGAACAGATTCAAAATCACCAATATAAGCATGCAATTTATCAAGTACTTCCAACGAGTTCTTGACACTCCAAAAGTAATTAATTCCACTATTTTCGAAGGCCTTATTTGAACAAGTTATTATCAGGTTTTTAATTGTACCAAGTGTGCTGGTAAGAAGAATATACAATTTAGTAGTGGAACAATGGCTTAAAGACGAAATAAATCTATATTTGTAAGGTGTTTTGTGTAGCTTCGGAAGCCAATACATAGTTGGGACTTTCATTGTTTTTGGCTCTGCTTGTAAAGCGGTAGCTAAAAGTTTATGTTTGTTACAGATGTCGTTTTCTGAAAATGGAGTCAGTTGGAATGTTGGTGAATTGGTGATTTCTTTTTTCAGAACCTCAATGTAAAATTTACGTCAAACAATAATAATATTATTAGCAGCTTTATCGGCCGGGACAAAAACAAATTCCTTGGCTAGTTCTTTTAGTTTATGTTTGATACGAGAAATAGGTTTATTGTGGTTATTGTTAATAGTAAAATGTTCTTTAAAATGTTGAATACGTATATCAACTATCTTCATTACTGAATTAAAAAAAGAGTCCAAAGATTTTTTGTCAGCTTTTTCCCGTTTTATCCATTTTATACAGTAAGTATGGAGTGAGTCGTGAATGATATTACGACACTCATTCCAATTAATAATTGACGGGGGACGATATTAAGGTCCTTTACTGAGGAACGATTTTAACTCTCGGTCTTGAACGATGTTAAGATCTCCTGTTATAACATGGGAAATGGGTCCATAAATATATTCGGAGGTACTACAATTACATGAAGTAGGTATATTTTCACTGATATTAACATCTTAACACAATTGACTATAATTAAACATCAATTTCCGGGTAGATTTCTTGTAAATATAACAAATAAGAGGTAGCTCAATATTGTCAAAATATCCAGGAATTTGTTCTTTAACAGAATGGTCGTTAAATATACCGGCAATATTTACAAAATCAAAACCTTTATTGACATGCTTTATTTTAATAAAATGTTTTTTATGATCTTCAGGGCGATCAATTTTGGGAAATACTTTAGAATAACAATATGCCATAATAATTTGAACAATTACATACTTAGGACTGCTATATGAAATTGTGTCGCAATCCTCCAAAATTTTATTTAACTTATTAACTGGTTGAACAGAGTTTTGTTAACTGATAATGTCTGCCGTTTTTTTAAAATAGAAATTAGGTCCAAAATATTGGTACGATTGGCCAAAAATTTTCATTGATTGCGATTTGTTCTACGACCGTGAGAACGGTTTTTTACTAACAGTTTTAGAAACTATGTCCAAAATGTTAACGGAATCGCTTCTAGATATATTACCAATTCCCATGATATTATCATTAAGACCGAGAGGGTAGACTGTCTGCAATTTTTTAATCCAATCTAATTCAATTATTTTCCGTGATCGTACAAACTTTGAATGAGATTCACCAGGCTGCTTATTTACTACTTCTAAAGGTTGAACTGCTAAATATTTAAAAGGGTGGTTGTACTTCTTAAGGTGTTGGTAAATGATACTTTTGAATTTATTGGGTCTTTTAAAACGATACAGATGTTCGTGAGTGCGTTTAGATAAATATCGTCCAGTTTCTCCTACGTACTGAATACCACATCCCGGTTCGTTTCATGTGAGTAAATAAATAATACTGTTTGTTTTTCAAGTTATATCAGGTTCAAAATTCAAAGAAAATGTGCGACCATTAAACTTGGACCTTACCGTATTGTTGGTGGAAAGACAGGGACATGTAAGTCATCTTTTGGCATGACACTTATCGATGGAAGGGTAACCACGATTTTTATTGTTAAAAATGTTAGCGATGGTAGTATTTTGAGTTAACCGATTTTGAAGATTGAGACGTGTAGATACCCTTTGAACAAGTTTAGTATTTAGTATTTTTCCGTTTCTAAGCTTCATAATTGTTTTTTGTTAGTGAATTATATAACAAAGGAGCCATTTAGTGGCAGCAACCGAACAATGGGTTGTTCGATTCGTCCGAAAATTGCAGGGCTGATAAATCTTGATCAATTGAACAATTCTAACCTTGTCAGATTTGCTCTGATAGCTTTAGTTCTTGAGATATAAGCCAAAAACTGCATTTGACCCCTATGGTCTATTGTTAGCCATGGCGGCCATGTTTGTCAATGAATCAAAACTGCGGATATAATTTATGAACAAGATACCCTAAGGAACATTAAGTTAAAGTTTTAATGTATTTGCTCCAGTTGTTTCAGAGGAGAAGATTTTTTAAATAGTTAACAACGACAGACGACGACGACGGACGACGGGCGACAACGGACAATAAGTGAGGGCATTCGCTCACATGAGGCTCTTCGGGTCCCGGTGAGCTAAAAACGGGGAAGAGATGGCGCTTAAGCATTATGTCCTGATTTTCAATATTTGAAGATGAATCTGTACTATCATACAAAATAAAGAGCTATAATTATAATTAGGTTCGTTTCTAATTATTCAAATAATAATCTCCTTGACTGCGGTCCAAATGTCACAAAACCATAGAAAAAACATAGCCCTTCTTCCTTTTTGTGAAGTGTATATGGTGAATTACCAAGTGATTTGTGTGTTTCATAAACCGAATATATTAGTTTTTTGTTTCTTGCTTCATGCTATAAATGTAACAGTCATTAGTTGTTTTAATTGCATATTTTTCATATGGATTTGCTAAGAATAACAGTATATCGGGTATAATTTCAAATAACACATAGGAGTCCTATCAAACGGAAGCTAAAATGGTATATCCTGCCGTATGTTCATATCAAAAGAAATATAATGTTATTATAGTGTGCTGTTTCCTTCGGGGTTTTTTTTTGGGGGGGGGAGGGGCGGTTTCGCTCCTGATAATATGTTTAAGCCGCCATATTCTGTATGTATCTGTCCCAAGTCAGGAGCCTGTAATTATGTGGTTGTTGCTGTGTGACATATTTGTCTTTTGTTCATTCTTTTGGACGTAAATTAGGCCGTTAGTTTTCTCGTTTTAATTGATTTACACTTGTCATTTCGGGAATTTTTATAGCTGACTATGTGATATGGTCTTCGCTCATTGTTGAATGCCGTACGATGATCTACAGTTGTTAATTTCTGTGTTATTTGGTCTGTTGTGAATAGGTGTCGCACTAGAACTGGCACTTATACCACAACTTCTTGTTTGTAACAAAAAAAAAGTGAAAACACATGTAAAGATATCATACAGATGAAGTTAATTGTAAAACATCTCAAAAACTCGATGTTGAAGAGTACTTTATTTCAAGTTTCACTCTAGCTCATACTATGAAATCCACATATTTTTTTTCTTAATTTTCCGTTGCTTTTCCAAATAGACATGCATATTAATATCCAGTGTTCATGTAACCTAGACATCTCCTTTTGCATCGTAACATCTCTGTGAATCGTGTTTGTTTGCGTTCCCCTGTTCAGGGATTTTAAAACGGTTTTAGTATATTCTGCTATTATGTCATTGTGTGTATTGTTTAATATTAAAAAAGGGGGAGATACGCTTTCAATAGGGTATTGCTCCTGTACTGGTTGACCATTTAGCATAAAATACAAATGATACTAGGACTGTGTTTATGATGACATTCATGCATCAAAGAACAGTTATTACAGTTCCAACATTTTTTTTTTTTTTAAATCAGTAATGAATTCTGTCATTTTCTTTATTGAATCATGGATTAATTTTACGAAAAAATTACGAGATTCATTACTGATTACCAAGTTTTCACTGAATATTTAAACTGTTTGGCCCTTTTCTTATAAATTTTCAAACATATTGAATTCAAGAGTATACAACATTAATCTCTGGTAATCAGTCAGAAATATGGCTAGCTGTGTAGACAAATTTTCTCCGTTAACCTGACGGACTCCAGAGAAATTTTCCAAATCCTTCAAACATGGCGATTTTCAGCACACCCCATGTTTGATCTTTGATTTCATTTTCATAACTCTGCACCACTTTCACACTCTACGACATGCATTAATCAAATAGTGACCTATTTGTATTCAAAATAAGACCAAATTATCTATGAGATATTTCGGTCCAATATTTTTTTATTTTACCTAACCGAACTATTATGCATGAACAAAAAAAGTGAGACATGTCAAAATGGGAGGAACTATATGTGAATATGTTGTGTACAACTTCAGATTTGAGTATTGTTCTTATACAGGACACGTAGCTGTTTATGAAAGCCAACACGAATAGGAAATATCCATTCACAGCGATGAGAATATATAACAAGAGACATCATTTGCCCCTGCAAAATCATACTTAGAAAATTGAATAAGAGTGGGCAATTGTTTATCGAATTCGCAATTCAAATTCAAAATGAAGTATGTTGACTATTGTGTTTCGGATTTCGATTAATAATGCCTACTTTTGTTCAAATCTCTTAGTTTCCTTTTGGTTTTAATGCTACAAATCTGTCTTTCAACATGCCTTTTGAAAACCGACATTGAACACGGTTATATTATGTATTATGATTGGGTATACATTAAAGTGGTATCTTGTAAATGTGTATTTAGAATTAAGATATTTACATAACCAACTGCTGAGTCTTATATAAACAGTGTACTCCTCCGTTTCTACTAGAATAATTGTCACTAGTTATACGAAAGTCTAGTTAGAAAAGAAAGAACAATCCCGAAAGATAATATTAAATTAAGAGTTGAATATATCTGCAAAACAGTTGGAAAAGAATTTGGTTTGTCATGTTTTATTTTTCATATGTGACATTAAAAGGTTTGAGGAGTAAATAGAATACAAAAATAATCAGCATTCAGTCGACAAACTTTCTTTGATAAAAATAATTACTTCTATATTAAACATTCGTTTAATACAAGTACTGTTAAGTATTTGAGTGATATTTTATAATCGGTTCACAGTACCTAGGCAAAATATGTTGATATATGTAACAGGAAATATGCTTTTTGGGGTTTCCATTTAAAATAACACTTCCTTAAAGATGATGATGGATTATTAAAACGACACTGTGTTGTTATACTGTAATAACTATGTTGCAGTCGCTGTTTGCTTTTCCCGTTGGAATTTTTTTGCTTTGCATACTTACAAATATCAGAGGTAAGATGTTTATGTAAAAGATGATTGACTAATACTTTTACTATTCCTACACTGTTTAACATTTTATTTTAGTTGTCCAAAATTTTCAAAAACTATTTTTATGTTATATCATATCAACAGATATATATTCCAAAAAATCTATTTTTTTCATAAATGACCAATAACAGTATAATAACTATTTGACACAGGCTGGATTCAAGTAAAATGTAAATATATATTTACTTTCATTTTCATATTTTACAATGTCAATTTTAAATTTCTTTCATTTAAGTGGAGCAGTCACGTGTATACATAACAAACGAGGCATATGAGTGGTTTGATGCGAAGCGCAAGTGTAAAATGCTAACAAATGAACGAAACTTTTCTTCTTTCACGACAAGAATCGGATGGACAAATTATTCCGCAAAATACTTGCCATGGGTAGAGTATTTAGGTAAGGACACTCAGTATGTGTAGTTTTTTCCCGGTTGGTTCAGGTATCGTGTATTTATACAAAATAAATACATGTATGTAATTGAAATACCAGGATGCAACTCTTACATTTTATCTTGTGAACACTTAACGTTCATTGTCTTCATATACATATTTTTTTCATTTCTTTTTTAAGTCATGTGATTCATCTTTGCACTTTGTGTTTCTACTTGACTTTCGTTTAATGGTAAAATGTTCATGGCAGGAAGTCACACCATTGATCGTCGTTCAATGCAGATATAGCTCTCCAGTCTTGTCAGTGTTTGAACTCAGGACAGTGATAAACGCTAGGCTAACTAAAATAACTGAATCAGTAGGATAATCTTATGAATTCTCTCATTTACGGGATTGCCTGGTTGGATTTTATAATAATAAACTCTGATCTCTGATCGTATGTATGGGATCACTCTGTCTATTAGACTATTTTAAGTCTTGGTCTATTTCTGCAATTAATTCTTACATACTTTTGATTTTTTACCTTGTCTGCAAACATTGCCCATGTGATATTTTGAATAATAAGATTTACAGAGACAGAATATAAGATAGCAACCAACAATTGTATTGTATTTGTATAAAAATGATAAGACGGTAGGTTAATATTGTTGTATAACAAAAAAGTACGGATAAGTGGTCGAATTGAAATTTGACAATTGACAATTTGCAAACCATAGGGATACAAATGTATATAATTATAAATTCAAAACGTTTTTGTTCGAACTTATCTCCGTTTCGTTCGATATTTTTCGATTATATGACGTACTTATTTATGTTTAAAATTTCATTTCCTCGCTTATTTACTTTTCTACATTGACGAGATTCAAAACGGCTGCAAAAATATGCGGCGACGTATAGAAGGAGAAAATATCAGAAACAAGTGTAAATATCATGAATATTCAAAAAATAATAGATACGTCATAGCAAAGAAAATATTAAACGAAACAAACTGTAAACATTGTCACACTACAATGTATGCACTGGTGTTAAAAAAAATAAAACATTGGGAAATAAGTGCAACCTGGATCGCAATTTCGATTTTTTTTAATTCAAAACACGAACTCCAGGAGAGGGAACCCTCGACAAGTTCAAACTTCAAACCAAAAACCTGGATGAAACGATAAATAATATTGTTGACTTGTCTAGAAAAACAAATTGTTCAACATCATTGTGCGTGGAAATGTCAATTGACTTAAAACCTCTTTACGTATATATATATTTTCACAACAAATCTACATAATAAATCATATGTTTAGATAGATAGATGTTGCTCAGCGTCACTTTACTCTTCTATATCCATTGTCTTTATTACACTTTTATCAAATAAAAATAGAAAAAACATATTCAGGATAGCAACCAATATTTAATGATTTACAGACCTGATTTTTATCATAAAGACTGATTAAGTATGGATTAATTGTCGCTTGCAAAACTTTTAGTTGCAAATAAGTCATGCATTCTCAAGACGAGAGTACACTATCAATTAATACGGCGTGAGCCAAGTCTCCGTTGTTCACTTCATATACATTATGACTTGGATGGAGAGTTGTTTTAATGACCCTTTTCCAACCGAAAGTGGCTGCGCATCTATTCATCCCACAAAGCAACGTTGGGGTTAGATGGGCGGTTGCCTGCATTTGGCAATTATAATTTCATTCAAACGGCAAATGCATGGATGAAACTGGGGCCATGGCATTGATAAATTGTCTGACCGAATACCCATGCAAGGTGTTAGTTAAGAATTATGACCAATATCAACATGTTTACTGCTCCAATTGTCCTCTTTTTTAAAAAAGCGACGAAAGCTGCTTGGAAAATCAGGTCACTATCATTATATTACTAGTTATTATATAGCTAATATAGTTATTGAATTATCCTCATTATTGTTATATATATTGTTTACGTTTAGGCTGTTTCCAATTTCGGACTGTAAACAGATTTTATGTCAGCCAAAAACAAGTTACAGAAGGAGAGCAGCTCCAAGAATGTATGGTACATTGCAGTGGATCTCAATTCTTTGGTTTACAGGTAATGACTGGAAACATGAAGCGATAAAATTGAATTCTGATATGATTTTCGTTTTATTGGAAGCGCCATAAAATGACTCATTGCTGTGTATTGTGAAATTTTGACACCTGCAGTTTACAAGTGAACTGCAGGGGTCGTGTCAAAGAAGAAACATTCAAGTATAGCATTTCTGTAATATATTCATACTCTTTTCAATTTGAATGTTATCATTTCGATAAAAAAGAACGGGTATTTTCCCATCAACATATATATATATATATCCGTTTCTGTGTGTGTTAGTTACATTGTAGTGTTGTGTCGTTGTTCTCCTCTTATATTTATGCGTTTCCGTCAGTTTTAGTTTGTTACCCCGATTTTGTTTTTTGTCCATGGATTTATGAGTTTGAACAGCGGTATACTACTGTTGCCTTTATTTGAGCAAATAGCTATTTTCGGAGTCTCTATATTTAAAACAAAA
This sequence comes from Mytilus galloprovincialis, assembly GCA_037788925.1. Lineage (NCBI taxonomy): Eukaryota > Metazoa > Mollusca > Bivalvia > Mytilida > Mytilidae > Mytilus > Mytilus galloprovincialis. Next base: position 545,194 of record JAWDJN010000030.1, read on the forward strand.
TCCGTTTTTTTTTTTTTGTGTTTGTTTGTTGCTTTTGTTTCTCTCCATATAATGCTTATTAAATGTTTAAATATATTTATAATTAAATGAAACAGGAATATACTACTGGTAAAAAGTCATAATTTTAGAAGAAACAAAACATCGAAACATGCTAAACCAGTGAAATACATCAACTATAACAAAAAAACAACGTAGTAACAGAAACACGGAACTAATACAAAAGCAAACACCATCATACATAGAAACGAACTATAGATAATGGCTGCCATATTCTTTACTTGGTACATGACATTTAAAGAAACAATGCTGGGTTGAACATGATTTTATGACTAGGGAAAACCCGCGTATATGACTTTGTTAATAAAGAGGGGCAAAAAATACCACTAAAATGACAAGACAGCGTGACAAGATTACTGTACAAACAAATCCAAGAATATTAAGCACACTAAATAAAATTTATTACATTATTTTCCCATCAACATCCTGCGTTATTTCAGTTATATAGTTATTAATAATATTCAGATGTTCGAGTTTTCATTGAAGAATGCATCAAATGCAGTAAAGTTTGTACAAGAAAAATGAATGACGTGTATAAAATGTCTAATACAAGTATGATGTAATCTATCAGTATGTTAGATCAACAAAAATGACTCTCTTTTAGGAATCAACCTGTTTATGTCTAAATAATTACAATCTAACAGATATATATGGATATATTGTGAAATCGTGTGATTTAAATGTTGCAACATGTTCAGGAGATCCATTTGCTTTTTGTGGCACTGACGGTGGTAGAACATTCCTCTCTGTTTATCAAAAAGGTAAGTATAAATATTACTGGAAATTAAGGCAACAACCTTTAATGATTATAATATTATGTAAAACAGAACTTGCGTAACAACTTTTCTAAAAGGCCCGAGGTTTTCAAAATTATGAAAACGAGTTTGATAGGATACTAACAACTACTTTACACGTCATTAAGGACTTTTTTCATGAAAAGTACACACATTAGAAATTTATAATCAATAAGGATATCAAGTTGTGGGCATACTTACGGTCAATACGATCACTGTATACAAAAGGGTTATCACTAATAAACGTTTAGGAATTCGAGTTGCTTATTCTTAAACCTTGTGACTTGTATTATGTACATATATAATGTTTATGTGAATAAAAGTAAATGCACAAACACATATAAGGAGAAAGTAACCTAAACAAAAGACGTACAAAGGTAGATATTAATTGTGTTTTTATTTCATTCATCTTTTTAACATGGTGTTATCTGTCATCCTCAATCAAAGACTTGTAAACTGTATCTTGGTCCCCATTTACTTTCTCATAGAAGTATGGTTACCTTGGTCTTGTTTAATTGCCCTATGTAAAATCAGTGTCAGTAAAATAACTCAATACTTTAAAAATAATACAAATCAAAACATCGTTTGCACATGTCAGATCAACAAATAAATATTATTTTGGCTGTTCAAATGTGAAATCTCCCTTATGTCTAATAATTAACAAATCTAAATTATTTAATTGTTTACCTACACCTTTAGACAAAAAAAAGGTTTACTGTGTGTATCGCAATTATTGATTGCGATGATAAATAACATTTGAACAAACATAATTTCTATCCAATTATACGTATTTAAATTATACCGTATGCACTTACTATGTGGATATTGAATTCAAAAGTTTATTAAAGTCTCACTAAATACAACATAACAAAAACAAGATACAATTAAAAACCAATTGTTCAGAGAAATATTGAAGGTCTTTCCACCAAAAACAATGTATTTTAATATGACAGTTGTAAAATTAAGTTTAAAATCTCATTTTCCACGTCAAATGATAGCTTATTGTACGCTGATTCCAAAAATATATGGTTTCTACACAATATTTTTTAAATAAGGGAGATAATTTGTTACTTCCGGTTTGAAAAATGTTACTTCCGATAATGTTTGAATATTAGCTTGACACTGATTCCAAAAATATCTGGTTCTATATACTTTTGTATAAATAAAGTACAAAAAATGGCTACTTCCGGTTTATACAAGGTCACTTCCGGTTGTCTTTTTCAAGGTTAAATGGCTTGAAACCTAATGTAACCCATTATCATGGCTTTATCATGTACACATATGAGGTAAAAGCAAAGGTCAAAATCTAGAACGTCAATTTAATCTATGACCTTGAGATCAATTTCAGGGTCATAAACCAAGGACCTCAAATCAAAAGACCATAGGTCTTAATTATTTTTGGTTAATTAGTTATATAACCATACACGTATTTTTAAATAAGAAAGGGGAGAAAACTCCCTTTTACGTTCAACGTACCCTTGCGATCAAAATTTACGTGTTACGACATGTTGCAACTAGCAATTTAGTAAAATTATTTGTTGATATCTTATACGGTTTTTGGAAATAAGTGAAAATAAGCCAAATTCAAAAATTAGAATATGACCTTGACCTTTGACCGTGACCTAATTTTCATTTTTTTTTTTAACCCAGGACCTCAAATCAAAAGATCCGAGGTCTTTATCACTTATGGCTTACAAGATAGAAATGTATATCACTTATATCAAATGCATAAGGGGAAATAACTCTCATATGGAGCGTTCATATTGCTTAGGTCAAAATAGGACAAATCATGCGAAGGATATAACGAGCAATTTTATAAAATTGATTTGTCGTAATCTTTTACGGTTGCAAAGGAGTAGTGAACACAAGAAAAATAGTGTTTGGGGAGATAACTCCTACAAAGAAAAGTATTCGGTTACGCAGGGTAAATTTGAAAAACGCATAAACTGTTCAATATCGTATACCAAATATCTAAGCGACATATTGCGAAACAAATATTTATCGCAAAAACAAAATAAGGCGGAAGAAAAAAAAAATAAACTGAAGAAAAACAATAGGTCTTTCCACAGAAAAGTGGAAAGACCTAATTATATAATTAAATATACAGTAAACATATTTAAAACAATTAAATATATGCATGTGCAATTCTTAAAAGAATTATGACAGATTATTAAAATACATATTTATACTAATTTATTTTATAAAATACTACAAATAGTTAATGATATAAAATACTGTTTCTCCTTCGTTTGTTAAAATGTTATTGCAGGTTTTGGCAACAATATTACACACATTGGTATTTTTATACATATACACAAATTTGTCTTCATCAGATAAGTTTAAAAACATATCATTATGACACAGTATATTAAAAAACAGAACATGTCTTAGATCTTCATACAATTGACAATTTAAAAATACATGTTTTGCATCCTCTAAAATATTACAGTTAAAACAGACTCTTTCGTCTAGATTTTTTTTTTCATATCTACTAGTATCAATTTTAAATGGTGCTACACCAAATCTAAATTTGGAAAAAGCACTACGATGGCGCAGTGGCATTTTCTGTAGCAAATATTGCTCAGTGTTATAGTTATGTTTTTACAGTTTGTATGTTTATATGAAGAAAACAAATCTTGTATACCAGTCTTTTTTATATTTTCTCTTCTAACTGAGATATACTATTACTATAAAAAAAAAATCATTTATTTTACAATATCTTAAAAAATCAAACGATTCTAATATTTTCGTAACTTTGTTACACCATTTGTTTTTAATTTACAACTGCTTTTTATCACTGACCATTTAAAAAAATTATAATTCATTTTGTTCATTTGTGTACATTTGGACCAGTGTTTGAAAATATTTGTCCACTGTTTAACACATGGTGGTTTCCAGCTCATGTTACTTGACACAGCATAGTTCACACTATATCTACCCACACCAATGTAGAAACGCATGGCGCGATTTTGTACTGCCGTGATGCACAAGTAATCTCTCTCGCCCCAGATAGACGAGCCATTATCTATGACTGACCAAACCAACGTATCAAATAGCTTCATGTAGATATTGTGCTGAAAACCATCATGTGTTTTACATTTAACATATTTAGACCTGATACCCTATTTGCTGATAGTCTTAAAATTCTGTTAACAATAAACCTAAGTAATGGTAACTTGAAACATACTCAATATTTTCATTATTTAAACTAACTGAAAATCTGATCTGACTACATAAGGATTTCTAAAATGTATTACATTTGATTTTCTTAAATTTACTTTTATACTATCAAGATTACACCATACATTTAAAGCATCTACATATATGTAGTAATTTTTGTAAATCCTCAGCAGTTTCTGCTAATAAAACTATGTCATCGGCATACAGCAAGATAGCTAATTGTTCGCCAACAATATTAATAACAATGTCTAATAATTGTATTCCATCAATTAAATCATTAATAGATATATTAAACAGTATTGTTGACAATAGGCAACCTTGTTTTAAACCAGTATTTACACTGAACCAATCCGTCATGTAACCATTTAATCTGACACTACATTCTACATTAGAATATATAGCCTTTAAAGCATACATCAATTTTGTACTAACACATAGTTTTTCTAATTTATTAAATAACAAAACTCTATCAATAGAATATTAAGCTTTCTTATAGGAAACTTTATCTTGAAGGATACAAAAGTTGACAGTTTACATTTTTTTCTAGTTTCAATAACAGATGTTATGTTCTAATTCATAACTTCAAGCGAACATAAATTATTTACAAAAATAAACTCAACACCTTTGTATGGGATCAGCTCGCCTGACAGTGTGAAGCAAAGCTTTAATTTTATTAAAGACAAATGCAAAATACTAAATGTTCATCTGTTACTGTCTGCCTAGGCCGATGCAGGTAACAAACACAAAAACCAATCTACAAAGATAAAAGCAGTTTTCAATATGTCCTCAAAGACATATTATGAATCAATTTAATGATTCTGTTTGCACACAAATTATTCACAATAAACAAAAATAACATAAGAAAAATACATCAAGTCGGGTGGGAGGGTGGGAAACTTTACTGCACTAAAAGCGAACCTCGAATGACAATATCTTAAATTCGCACAACCACCAAAAGTATAGTACGAAATATTTGAATTGACCTTATTCAAATAGTATGGTCAGTGCTAACTCTATCAATGAAGAACATTTAACCTATTGAATACTTTCAACACGTGTATAGTTATAAACAAATACACGTGTTACTGTTTAGCTGCCGGTGTACGTAACTTTTATAAATATATTTAATGTACTGATATGATCTATTGTACGTCTACCTTTAATAAACCCATTTTGTTCATCATTTATTATCTCCCTTTCGTCTAACCCCTCAGTTAACCTTTTATTTACAACTCCACAATAAAGCTTATATGCACAAGGTGCTAAGGTAATACCTCTGTATGATAAAGGATCTCTAGGATACATTCGAAACCATTATCAGGTCATTTTGAAGATGCACATTTAACATTGAGTATGATGAAATAATCGGATGGTATTTCGGACATGGCAGAATAGGGAAAAAGAAATATATATATATATATTTCCCGCAAATTAAATTGAAAGTATATTTTGAAATATTTTTGACCCCTATTAAGAGTTTTTTTCGTATACTGCCATGACTGTAATAAAAATTAATTGCTCAATATAATCAATTAATTCAGCAGAATGAAATTTAGGATTGACAACATGAGTTCAATGTAGGATAAAAAAAAAATACTCACAGACCGCTGTGGATATATGCATCGAGTGTAGACACCGGCTGCAGTTACCGCGAAAAGTAACAATAAGAAATAATTAATAAGAAATAAGGTCTTTCCACCAAAAACAATGTGTTTTAAAATGAAAGTTGTAAAATTAAGTTTAAAATGTCATTTCAACCGTTAAATGATAGCTAAGTGATTTCTATACTTTTTTTTAAATAAGGGAGATGATTTGTTACTTCCGGTTTGAAAAATGTTATTTCGATAATATTTAAATATTTACTTAAAGTACCACAAAAAGCTACTTCCGGTTTACACAAGGTCACTTCCGGTTGTTTTTTTCATATAGAGCGTTCATATCGCTTCGGTCAAAATAGGACAAATCATGCGAAGGATATAACGAGCAATTTTGTAAAATAAATTTGTCTATTATCATTTACGGTTGCGAAGGAGTCGTGGACACAAGGAAAACTGTGTTTGGGGAGATAACTCCTACAAAGAAAAGTATTCGGTTACGCAGGGTAAATTTGAAAAGCCCATAAACTGTTCGATATCATGTACCAAATATCTAAGCGACATATTGCGAAACAAATATTTATCTAAAGAACAAAATGAGGCGGAAGAAGAAAAAAAAATAAAATAAAAACCAATTGTTTAGAGAATGATTGAAAGTCTTTCCACATCAAAGAAATTTTGATAAGATAGTTTCTTCATACTGATGCGATAAATAATTGTTTAATTATATTTTTTTTTAGTGAAATAAGGGAGATAATATGCTACTTCCGGTGAAATGAATGTCACTTTCGGTCTCAAATGATAGCTTATTTCACTGATTCCAAAAATATATAGTTTCTATATACTTTTGTATGTAGAATGGGAAATAATTGGCCATTTCCAGTTTGTTGGAAGTCATTTTTAGTCTTCAGTTTATGTATATATATGACTAGATTTATATATAGTGACAGTGCAGTAGTATATTTTAAGTACTAGTACTGCTTAAGTCGACACTAAGGATCACCTTGATCTTGTTTTACGGTATTAATGATTTTTTTTTATTGTCGAAGACCCTCCAGAAACTATCAAGATGAAGAACAAGAATAAAAACTTTGACCATTGATCATTTGTATTTTTACTATGCATTAATTTTGTGTAAGATTAGGTCCCGTGCACATTTACTCCATCTTCTTTTATTTCTGTTGAAGGGCCTGAACACGACTTAATGCAAGTTTAACCCTTTAATGTAAAAGATCATATGGCAATACATTGATGTTTTATAGATGATTTGATACAGGAAATTAGTGGTCTTACTTTAATTTAAACTATGTCAGCTATCTTGTTTTATCTACAACAAAAAGAGCCAGTTTTGTATTCTTTGATATCAAATTCAATTCTCCACGCAGAAACGAACATAGTTTTCTGTGTCCAGTAGCATCGTAAACATTCTTAAAATATTTTCTCGTACAATGTCTGGACATTGGTGGACATGCAACATTGCAAAACCACACTTTTACAAATGAAAATCAACACTCAGACTATTTGGATGGAGAGTTGTCTCATTGGCACTTACACCACATCTTCCTATGTTTTTATAGTTTTAAAGTAGGACAATAAATGAACAAAAGACAAACTCGGGACACAGAAGTACAAACAATAGACCATCAACTCTGAAAACTAAAAATAAAATAGAAAAATGGACCACGATAAACATGCAAGGGCGACCTCTGAGAGTAAAGAGAACTTGCGTCTTGCAAGACACTTTCCGTGAAGACAATCTTTTTTTTCAGTTCTTTTTTCTTTTTTTTTTTGAAATTTCCAACATGAGGCATTTGCCTCATTTGCTCCAATGTAGTTACGGCCCTGAAACTAATAAAAAATAACAAGGGTTTTATATTCTTTACAAATGTCTTATTATTCTTATTTTATCTTGATTCATTTTGAGAACTCAAATTGTATCAATGACATACTGCACATTTAAAGATTTTTGAAAACTGGGAGTTACCCGGCAATTGTTTCATGGTGCTTTAAACGGATAAATAAGAGGGTTCCGAAATTCCAACAATACAAAACATGACAAGTGAACTTTCTTAATTTATTATCAGTAGCAGGAAAATTACAGAAGAATTTAAGCCTTCCCTTTCGTGTTAATAAAAGTCTGTCACAGTTTTCTTTTCGTTATATAGGTGATTTTTTTTTAAAGAATTTTGACTAAATATGTTCCGTCGATTTCAAGGCGAACAAAATTGCATCAATTCAAGATTTTTACCGCACTTTGAGGATAACTTGGATTGAATCATATGAACTTCATGCCTCGCTATCTATCATAATAAAAAAAAAACGTCTCGGTTTAACAGTAGCCGAGAAAAGGGGGACCGATATATCTAAAAATGGCAATATTTAACGGAAACTGTCAAAACATATTTAAGAATGATAACATTAGATCCAAAAGAATATATTTGTATGAAATTTTATATTTTTTAACATAAGATTTCTCAAAATAATGATGTGCAGCAAATCCCTTTTATGAACATTTGGCTTAATTGTGTATTTAGCTATATTTTAATTTATCGAACCATTCGCGTTCATAACTAAACGCATCAAAGCTTACCGTTTATACCGTATATTTCGCAATAATATTCATTGAATTTATGACTCTCCGTTCGGAAAATAGGTTGATGTTCCTAATTTATACGACGATATTCATTGAAATATTGAACAAAAAGATAAATTCATATCAACAACTGTGGAATAGCTTTAGAAACAGGACAAAAAGCGAGGCTTACCGAATTTTCTCCTGTTTCGCAGCGAGAACTAATACATTTTATATTTCTGACAATGTGCATATATTGTTTACAATTTACACCTGGTATTTGAGCATAAGTTGTTTAAATCTTAACCATTGTCTTTGATTTTTACAATTATTGAAACGCGGACTCGAAGAAAACCCCAAAATGAACTATTACCCAGAAAGAAATATCCATATAGGCGAGTGACTTTAACCATGAAATTAAATTTTTAGTGCACCTACCTAACACACGGCTAAATTATATATCATTTGAAAGCTACAAATCTGTACTATCTGTTTTGCCCGGTCGTAAAAAAATCGTACGGTGCAATTTCCGTCAAATCAAGATCAAAGGCCAAGGACGAATAAGGGCATATTGTCTAAGATTTCAGCTGGATTGCATAATATGACTTTTATATACTTAATTCACATATGCAAACAATTTAAACTTTTAGCAGAGAGATTAACAGTCATTAATCAAATGCATTTCTATATAATTAAAACGTGTTTTTGATAGACAGCACATGTTTCCTGAAATTCGAGTAAAAGTTAATAAAATGTGCAAAAACACATTTTTTTCTTTCTGATGCAACTGCTAATCACTTTAAACTAAGTAAAACCCTGTAATGACTATCAAAGAAGTTTTTGACATCATAAATTTCCAAAAATTATGCTTACTTCTAATCAAATAGCAACTCAAAACAACTCATACTGTTGCCCCAAATACCGCCATCTGCGAAAAACAGCTTTTAAGCATTTCTTCCAATTTAAACATTGTATGTGGTCAAAATAAGAATTAATAAACAAATTCTTAAGAATCTGAAATATTTAAAGTAAAAAAATATGTGCGCGAATCATACTATTGCTTGAAATAAAGGGGGCGAAACTAAGAGATTGCAATCTGCATTGAAACTACCCGACTGAAATGAACATCTTTCGACTTTTCTAATTGTTTGATTTGTAGCTTCATTATAAATATTGATGTAGTGAAAAACCCTTTTATTTATTTAATGTGAACCATAAAAAAAAAAAGAAATTGACAATCTAGACAAAAATAAATAGAAAATTATTTGATGAAAAATTGAAATTTCAAAGAATTAAAAAACCAGGGAACAAATAATAAATCTTTACTTCTTGATTGATTAAATTGCGTTGTTCATTGGTTAAATGCATTAATTCAGCAAATAAGAATAATTTTGAAGAAAAAAAAATCCATTAATACGCAACGATTCTAGTTATAACTAGACTTCCTGAATAGCTTGAATGACTAGTCCATTTTTCATACGAGGATGAATTCATGCAAGAGTTTCTGATGACGACTGGAAAGAAGCACCATTATCTTGAAACTTCACTTTCAACTATATAAATGATGTCATCTCACTGAACAGTGCCAAATTTGTGAAAATCTTGACACATAATTTCCATTGAAATTGAAAATAAAAGACTCGACAGATATAGTTTACTCTATCACGTATCTTGAAAACGACGATGAGGGTTAGTTGAGAACAAGTTTAACGACAATAGAGATGAGCATAAATAAACCAATAAAAACACTCCTTACTACCAAATTATAAATTAGTCATTTCTATGTAGCAACATTATAGCAACGCCTGCATATCTAAACTACTAAAGGATGAGACCGATTTCATTGAGCCTCAACTCCTCTGAGACAATAACAAGTTGGAAATATTTATGATATGTCGTATAAATGTAGGGTTTTGTAAATTTCCTTAATTTGTCTTTGCATGCTCAGTCGAAGTACTGCCCGCGAAATTAAATGAAACTATTTATCTAAACACTTACCCAATTGTAACGCGATTTCACGGCATCTTCTTGTGGAGTATAATTCTCCAAGTTGATACAATTTTCCAGAGCTTGCATGATTTATTTTCGTGATAGTGCGTAACTGCTCACAATGAAGATATTAAATAAAAGCAACTATAGTATACCGCTATTCAATAGTCATCAATCGATTTACAAGAAACTGAAACAAATCCAGGTCACAAACCAAAACCGAGGAAACCGCATCAACTATATATATACAAGATCAACACAACGATATAACAGAAACACTGAACTGCTCCAAAAACAAACACCAACATACAAAGAAACAGATTATTCGATACCAACTGCCATATGCCTGACTTTATACAGGACATTTGAAGAAAAGTGATGGTTCGACCATGGTTTTAAACCAGAGTTCAAATGTAAAGTTGGAATCATCCCTTTGAAAATTGTATGGACGCCACTACGAGTTGGTTGACAATTATAAAAGATTTGTTTCGCCAGATGACGACTGATAAATTCCAATCGACATTACCAAAATACCGTCATATCTGCCTTGAATGACACCTACTCACTAAGGCTTGGCACCGAGTTAGGAATTAAATGAGCCACAAGACGGGTGACACATATGGAACATGATCTGCTTACCCTTTGGGAGTCCCTGAATTCACCCCAAATATTTTTGGGGGGTTATTGTTACTCAATCTGTAGTTTTATATGTTGTGTTTTGTATACTGTTGCTTTGTCAGTTCGTTTTCAATTATGAGTTTGATGTCCCTTTGATATATTTCGTCACTATTCAAGTAGTCAAAGGTTTTGAAATTGTAGATCATTGTAGCTAAATGTATCATAATAACGATTTGGTTCTATATATACATCACCGTGAGCAAATTAAGTTTTTTTTCGAGGATATTTGTCTTATAGCGTTATTCCTCATCACTTTACTTTGAGGCGAGTTTTTTGCCGATTTTCATTACTGCAAGTTAATGTCTTTAAAGTAAATTAATACCAAAAGGACAATCAACATCTTAAACCATGAATCAGATAAACTTAATTAAAACCATGAACAAAATAAAATTAAAGTCTAAGAGACGAACAACAGTTCACAAAATACAGCACATCATGAAAACGATCACTGCCTAAAACAGCGAATGATCTTATGAGGTCAGAAAGGGTATTCAAGTTTTTAATTTTTTTATTTCACAACTGCTTATAGTGTTTTACATACACAATGACCTGCATTTGTATTTTAAAAGTTTATGTTGAAAATATTCAAAGCATCTTTTATTCAAATAATTAAAGCGATTAAACTTCTAAACACACTTAATATTACTAACTCGATTTTAGACTAAATAAGAAGCAGCATTATATTTTGTTCGTTTACATCCCGCTTTAGACAACCAAGTGTTTCTAAGAAAGGTTACTGTTTTCAATGTTCCCTACGATTTAGTCGCAAAGTCATGTTTGCATTTAAACATGATTACAAAAAGTTAATACGTTTGACTTCGTAAAAAACATATTTTTACCTCAATTAGCTCGTATATATTCTTTTCGAACTTTAAATACCCCTATTTTTATTATGGAAAATCATTCTCCCCCCTGATACTGACAATAAGCGATGTGCTATCTTAACATAGAATAACAAAAAGATCGCTATTTGTAGATGGCAAATTTTTGGGCAACTGCAAACACTTCAATAAAAGGCTGTTCTATAAACAATAATTAATAATTGCATCTTAAAATTCAAAACAGATATTTCCTGACCTAAAACATATACATTTATCTATTTGTTTTAGCATACAAATATCGATTCCCTAAGATATATTTGCTTTTGGAACAATTTTTAAATTTTTTAAGATTTGCGATAAATTTCAATTTTTGGGAAATATTGCGCATCTGACCTCGAATTATTTATTTGATTTGGAAATAATGTATCATGTTCCATAAAGTTCATATGATCTTTTAGAAAATTTTATGGTACAAGAATAAAAAAATGGCTTTTTCTTTAGTAATCGCAAAAATTGGAATGTTTATTGATGACCTTTGACCTTGATTTAACAGAAAATGCACCGTACGATTTTTTTACGACCGGGCAAAACAGAAAGTACAGATTATTAGCTTTCGAATGATATATAATACAGCCGTGTGTTAGGTGGGTGCATTAAAGTCGTTAACTAAGGGTCTTTTTGAAATAAGTCACTCGCCTAATATTACCGATTGATCAACATGGAAACGGGTAGCAGGACAAATTATTTATACATGTACAAACAAAGCAAAAAAAATGTTGTTTATCTGTTATTTGTATACAATAACTAGCTAATTGCAGGATAAAAGCGAATTACTTAACTGTAACCATTTTTTTAAAACTGGTGAAAAATTAAATTGGGTAGAAAAATAAAAAGATTAGATGACTATGCGGTATGGGTTTTTTGTTAAAGGCCATAATAAGATCTATTGTTATTTATTTCTTTGTCATTTGGTCTCTCGTGGAGAATTGTCTCATTGGCATTCATACCACATTTTTTTTATAGATAGTCAGGTTTTTTCTGAAATTCAAAGGGAAAATTATGTTATGATGACCATTTTAGCAACGAAATTATTTATTTATTCTTATAGACAACAAAATAAACGATATGCATCTCACTTATAAAAGAAATAATAGAAGAAAACATTTGAATTTACTATAATATGTATTTTTTTTGTATCGTTCTTGATGACACGGTTCGAAAAGTTACCGGACCAAATACGGATAAATGAAATCCATTATCTTGAGTTTCAAGTTGCGGGATTTAATTTCGAGTATGGCCAGCGAAGGTGAAACAAGGCTGATAACCCTTTCATTTAAAAAAATATATGTGTATGCGTCATTTTTGTAGATTACAGGATAATGCAGTTTTTAATATGAAAAGAGAAAATGCAGCTTTTTGTTACACCCTTCTACCTGTCTGATCAAATATGGGATCAAATTTTTCCAACTTCCTTGTTAGTTTTAAAAAAATTGTCAGATAAGAGGGGCGGGTCACATGACCACCCCTTTTCAGGACACCCACCCGTCTCAACACGCCTTGTCAGGGACGGAGGAACCAATAAGTCTGAGGAAGGTTATTCAGAATAATATTCACAACTGTTAAAGGAAATAAACGAAAATAAAATCTTAAACATTTGTATGATTCCTTAGCTGCTACATGAATCGTTGGAGACGTCGTTACATTTGTAGCATTAATCTAGTACACGTTTCTCGCTAGATGAAAACCCTACTGGGAGGGTAATAACAAATCATCCTGGTCTCTTGTGAAGAGTTGTCACATTGGCATTCGTACCACATCTTCCTTTTTATATCGTATTGTTCCTTTCGGTTGCACCTCTTGAAAACTAAAGTCGTGTCTGTATATTTGTTACAATTTTCAACAAGAAAAGTAAACAAATTTTTAAAGCATGGATGCATAACGCACACTTTTAAGTAGAGCAAAATAATTCCCCATAAAACTAGATACATTGTATGTATATAGCATTTTTACACCAATCAATATAATTAATATAAAAATCCACAGTTTATATTAAAGAAAGGTCAAACTTTTAATTTTCTTCATTTTCAAAATGCATATCATTGATGCGTTTTGTTTTAATCTGTGTCAAAATAGCGTTTACCAGAACGTAATAGGTGTTTGCACATAACGTAATAGGGGTTTGGACATAACTTAATAGGTGTTTGCACATAACGTAATAGATGTTTGGAATATGATGTAATAGGCATTTGCACATAACTTACATGGTGTTTGCACATAATGTAAGAGGTATTTGCACATAACGTAATAGTGTTTGTACATAATGATGTAGTTTTTAGACATAACTTAATAGGTATTTGCACATAAAGTAATAGGTGTTTGCACATAAGGTAAACGATGTTTGCACATAAGGTAAACGATGTTTGCACATAAGGTAAACGATGTTTGTACATAAGGTAAACGATGTTTGCACATAAGGTAAACGAGGTTTGCACAAAACGTATTAGTTGTTTGCACATAATGTAAAAGGCATTTGCACATGACGTAATGAATGCTCACAGAGAGTATCAACTGTTCGGCAAAACGCATAGGAATTATACCATGATGTATTGTGTTTTTCACCGGAGATACATATGTATAAACACAACATAACGCCAAAAGACTATAATATCATGAGATTTACATAGAACAAAGGTGTATCAAAACAAAAGCTTTAGAACATTTGACATAACAATAACACTTGGAACAGGGTGCAATTATTAACTGACTTACGTAAAAGAAGAATAGACACAGCATAGATAAAATATGACAGAATGTATAGGTGGTTGATCATTAAGTTTCGTAGTATTCACAGAATATATAGAAGTTACAGCATAATGTAATGCATATTTTACACAACAAAGTTTAGTAATGACATATCATACAATTGTTTGACCAAACAAATTACTAATTTTACATAACAAAGAGATGCCGTGTCAGGAAATAAAGAAGAAATGACAGGACGTAAAGGCAAATCGACAAAACACATTAAATATTTACACTATAAGACAGTTCCGGCGTTCCATATTTTCAGGTGAATTTCTAAAACTGTTTTTACACTTTCTTATTCAACAGAAAGGTATTCAAATATGAGCGTACATGTAACGGAATTTTACAAGTTTTTTTTTCATAGCGAATTGTGTTTTCCGGAACGTCCTATCTCTGAGAGAGTTGAATCACACAAGTTTTATCTACCATGTGCATAATAGGACCACAATAAATTTTATATGTGAATTGTAAAAGATTTAGAATATTTTTATATCTGTACTAAATAATTTTCTGAAATAAAATAAAGCATATTTCTCTCTGCCTAAATGCAATCGTAAGCACATTTTCATACTATTCTTTATCTATTTGGAAAAGACGAAGAATTCTCCTTAAACTGTAAATTATCAAACAGACAGACACACTTTACAGGACAAAATACAAGCGTTTGTTACCATCCAAGGAAATAAGTTTCTATACAGTAACTAATCCTTAATTCACAACCGTCAAAACTCTGAACACATTTTTGATATTTATCCGAGAGATTATAAACTTCAAACAAAGTGGAAAAAAGAAAAATAAACGTTTTTAATTTTTTTTGGGTAGACGAGTAGCAAATTGAATAAGGAAGTGTTATTGAAATAAAATCCCGAAATTGATTTTGAAACTTTGATGCTCATTAGTTTTCCTGGAAAATATTTACATCCCTTGGGGATAATTAGTGTACGTCCAGTTGCATATATATTACATGCATGTCGGAACAATAGTGATGATGACGAATTTTTTCCTTTGTTCGAGATTTTACTACGTCCATAACTTCGATGAACCAAAGCAATCTGTATTTAAATCAAACTGGTCCTCTTCTTCTTCTTCTTTTTGGTATACAATAGCCTAACGGCATTCGATGATTACATAACGTTGGCATACGTGGACTAGTCTATTTACCAAACGTTTACCCCAATTTACGCAAAATGTATGTTTCCTTCTTATGTATACATTGTACATGTATCTTTACTATTAAACGAGAAGACCTCATTTTGTGTGTCGCTTCTCTTCTTGCCACAATAAATTAATCAACACGCCTCTACTCTGTATCATATAGGTACAGTGCATAGTCGCATTTGTTATCCATTCATATGATTATTCAGATTGAGTAGTTATTTTTGGAGAAAAATGAGAAAAAGGCATCCGGATATTGTTCGAAATTTTAAGTCAGATTAGACTTCCGGTTTGCGTTTTTTCTGTATACTTTGAACATACATGTATACTACGAATAAAGTGTATTTTCAAGTTAACTATCCACGGCGGTCACAGAGTTTATTAAATAGAGAGAGTCTGTATACTATATCAATGACCACCATGGATCGATTAGTAAACTTAGAATTGGAAGTAAATACACTTTATTTATATAGTAATAAAAGTTCATTGATCTGTTACTTCATTTACAATTTTGAGCAAGACTTAACTGTTTATTGAATTCAACAAATGTCAAAATTATCTTAATCAATTTCATTTTTTAACAAATCATTGTTTTTCATTACAAGCTATTTCATATATTAATATACAGCTAGTAAATATTTTTTGTTTACCGAAAATATAAGATTTTAATTATATACGTACGCAATGAATGATTTCTGTGAAGTTAATTTTATTTCCGTGACATATTTAATTTACGATTACAATATAGTAAAACAGAAAGACAGAAACGGTTAATATACAGGAATACCTAAAGTTTCGTAATCTAAGCATATTATCTAGAGCTCATATTAGAAGAATGCAGCATAATATGATATAAATCGTAAGACGATTTTTCATTTCCTTTCACTGTCTTTATTTTCAATATTCACATATTTGTTACTTCAATATCGCTGTTCATTTAATTATACACATGGGAAAAAGTATTGCAACACCTTGATTTTTTAAAACTTGGAAAATCCGCCTCTTATTTTGGATGTAATATAATAAAATATTTGTAAAATAATATTGATTAGTTGCCTGTCATATTTTAAAGCAAAATCTTGCAAAATTGCAAAGAATTCGAAAATATATTTACCGTTTTTTGATGTGATTCTGCTAAAGTTCGAAAATGGTAGGCAATATCATTTTATTTTGCAAATGTTTTTTAGAAAAAAAATGTTTTATCTAATCAAAATTTTATAACAAAATGAAGTGTTTTTTGTACAAAAAAATGCATTTTACAACTTTTACTGTAGTCGAACCTTAACAATGTCAGACATTTCAAAATTAATTTTTAGATGATTGTTCACATCATGGTTGATCGTTGTAAGCCAAAGAATTAGTACTATGTGCGCAGCCTCCATTCAAATGGATAACCGCATATTAACGTCTTCTGATTCCTGCCATAAGTCGGCAAACTTGTTGCTAAGGTAGCAGCAACCATTCCTGGCGAAGGGTATTGTTTTTTCATTATGTGTTTGAACTGGGGTGTCCTTTCGTGCACTTTACGCCCAATAGTTTCCCATATATGATCGATATGGTTCAAAGTCGGGCTACGATCGGGCGAAGAAAGATAAACCGAATTCCATTTGAACAATTGATCTTCCTCCACAATGCTAATTTCTAATTTTGGCGAGCTCTGCACTATATTGGACACGGGCAACTGTGTGTCTGTTTGTAGGCAAAGGTCCCCGAAATGGTCTTATCGTTCTATAGCCAGTAGCGATAAGACGATCTCGAACAGTTATTGTTTAAAGGCTCCTGTATGGTCATCGCTCTCTTTTAAGAATTGTATTGTTTGTAATCGGTTTCCTTTTAACAAACCTTCATTATGCTTGATTTCCCCTAGCAGATGTTAAGGGGGGTCTTCTTGATCTCGGAAGGTCTTTAACATGTTTGTTGCCTAATTATACCCCCGCTTTGAAAAAAATGGGGGGAATACTGTTTTACCTCTGTCTGTCCTTCCGTCAGTCCGTCAGTCCGTCCGTCCCATGAATATTTTTCGTCACATTTTTCTCAGGAACTACAATACCAGGATTTCTGAAATTTGGTTTCAGGCTTGATATAAGTCAGTTATACTGTGTGATGCGTTTTCAGATTCATCACTCGACAACTTCCTGTTTACCGAACACTTGTATCATTTTTGCACCTGATAACCAAGTTGAAAATTTTTCGTCACATTTTTCTCAGGAACTTGACTACCGGGATTTCTGATATTTGGTTTCAGACTTGATATAAGTCAGCTATACCGTGTGATGCGTTTTCAGATTCATCACTCGACAACTTCCTGTTTACCGAACGCTTACCATTTTACATTATTCGTCACATTTTTCTCAGGAACTACACAACAAGGATTTCTGAAATTTGGTTTCAGGCTTGACATAAGTCAGCTATACCGTGTGATGCGTTTTCAGATTCATCATTTGACAACTTCCTGTTAACCGAACACTTGTATGATTTTACACATGATAGCCAAGTTGAAAATTGTCGTCACATTTTTCTCAGGAACTACAATACAAGGATTTCTGAAATTTGGTTTCAGGGTTTAAATAAGTCAGCTATACCGTGTGATGCATTTTCAGAGTCATCACTCGATAACTTCCTGTTTACCAAACACTTGCATATTTTTACACTATTAATATTATCCACTTGCGGCGGGGGTATCATCAGTGAGCAGTAGCTCGCAAATTCACTTGTTTTTATTCTCATAACGACTTATAGTGGAATTGTAATGACCAACAATACGTGGAATTGTCATAGCGACATACCTGCTTCTCTCATCCTGATTATCTGCCATCTTGCTGCAGTTGGGTTGTGGGCGACGAATTACAAGGTGTCAATTACATAACTTTATAAACTGGTTATTTTAAGTGTTGAAAACAATTAGGATAAAAACATCTGTTTTCTTGTTTACGAGTACAGTAGCTGCATGTGCAGATAAGAACTTATCGAGTCGATATTTATTGATTAAACTCAGGTGTGTTTAACTAGTTCTATTTCAGCAAATCATATCACAAAAATATAAAGAGTGTTTTTTTAATTTTAATTTGAATTTGGTGTTGCAATACTTTTTTCCTATTGTGTCTGTTTGTTTTGTTCACGCATCGGTTACAATATAATGGAATTTGATGCGACTGTCATACAAGTGAGAGGTTTAGCTAGCTATAAAACCAGGTTCAATCCACCATTTTCTACATTTGAAAATGCCTGTACCAAGTCAGAAATATGACAGTTCTTGTCCATTCATTTTTTATGCGTTTTGTTATTTGATTTTGCCATGTGATTATGGACTTTCCGAATTGATTTTCCTCTGAGTTCAGTATTTTTGTGATTTTACTTTTTTCCATGTGTATATATAAAATATCTGTTCAACACATAAACTCTCTTGTTAACCTGAATAGAAATGTTCATAGAAGCATTCGCGTGTACATTTACAAGTACAACGCATTGTTTTCCAATCACCGCATTTATATTACGTGTCTGTGATACTGACTGAAAACTAAGTACTATCATGTGTAGATTAATGTGCATTTATTGTAATTGAAAACAAACAAACAACAAAACATCAAATAATGAGAACTGAGTTGTCCATAACTTGTACGAATACCGTGTAAACAGCCTAACGTCTTACGTCGTTGTTTTTAGAATTGGCGCAATGTATTCCCGCCAATTCAAATTGTTAACCCCTTTTCAGAAATATCTTTTTTTTTTTCTATTACGGTGACCCCACCTTTTAATTTCCTTATTTTGTTTAGATGTAAACAACGTATATTCTATAGAATACTCATCGAGAAATTATTGGTTAATTTTGATAAAACTTATTTTTTTATAGATATTTCACAATCAAAAAGGCAGCAAAACTGTTAAAGCAACTTATCGTTATCATTTTTACTCAGAAAATGGTTATATCAATAACATGGTGTGTACTTACAACTAGGATAACAGACAAGACAAGTTGTATGGGCTACAGACTTTTAAAAAAATGTTACACTGCTATTGACTACAAGTCCCAATTTCCAAATTCCATGAACAAGATGGCGTTTTAAATCGAAAACGAGGTCGGTGACCCCATGTTTTCATTTGCTTATTTTGAAGCTTTTACCAAGCCTAAAGTAAAAATAGAATATAGAGAAGATAGTATTGGTAAATCTGCATAGAAGGATTTGTCTTTAAGGTCGAATTTGAATCTTTATTATCGGATAACAAAACATGCAGCGATAAATTTTATTCGACATCAATATTTTGATGTCATCCCTTAGTTTATCAGATATTTTCTATTTATAAGCTTCAGATAACATTGATGACAGATATTTCTCCTTAATTGGTAACTGCTTGGAATTTGATACCCGAAAACGGAATTTCAAGGCAAATAGTTGCTCAAAACAATTGTATCCAATATGCTACGATGGTAAGTTAAAAGACTATACACTGGTTTGTGTGTGGGGAGGAGAGCGGTTTGCTTTGCGTTCGTGGGGATGGATGTGTGTGTGTGCAATATATGTAAAACTTACGAATTACATTTCAAGAATCAATGTTCGGTAATCAAAGCGGCATAGAATATTGCTTAAATAGTGTTTGAAGAAAAAATATTTCTTTTACTAGTAACGAAAATAAATTACATTTTAGTCTAAAAATATGGAAAAGTGGAATTAATAGTTCCTTTTTACTTTGTTTTGTGTGGACTCAAGTATTACAGCCTTTTTGGTTTTCCGCTTAATAAAGAACGACCTTCGGTTTTTATCTTACATAGAGAGAAAGAGGATCAAACAGGAAATCAAATATACATGTGGGAATGCACTGTACAAAATATTATTATTTTTTAAATAACTTATTTTCAGAGGTTTACAAAACTTTCAACACAGGAAAAGGTACTCAAACTAATTGGAGAGATGCCTTCAGCAATTGCACACTTGGTTCCCTTGCTGGCTATAACACAGTCATTGACAAAAGGAGTCAAATTCGTATTAAATTTTCTGCAAAATTTTGGCTTTCCAATACAAGGCGTTGGACACGAATATTAGGTAAGCAAATGAAGGTAATATGCATTTACTTCTGCATAATAGTATATACATGTACCATTAGTGTTGGTGCATAAAGAATAATAACAAAATTTCATATTTGAAGACTTTACTCATGCGAATTAATGTATTTTATGCGAATGATCGTTATATGTATCGACACATTTTGAAATGCTATTGTCTCGAACATTACAAAATCAATTCTACAGCTGAAGCTTTTTTATCAAATGACTTCTCTTGTAACACCCTTCATTCTGTAGTAAACTTCACTATATAACACTAGTCTCATGTACATCACCCCTTGATAATGTATGCCTTAGAAAAACCTTTACTGTGAAAGAATAAAGAATACAAAACTCATAAATAAAGTGCAAAGCTACACAACAACGCCGCTGCTATGTTTATTAAATATGTTACACATGAACATTCATAAACACTAAGTATATATATATTATACACATATACACAACTATATACTCCACACAATATAATACCAAAAAGAAAAAAACAACCCTCCAGTCCTATCAATCCTATATATCTTATAAATAATTAAAAAAAGGGGGGACTTTACCAAGTATTTAGAAGAGGACCGATTGCTTTGGCGCTGTCGTGCTGAATGACCGAAACCCGCGTTTCGGCGGGAAACTGACCACACGATAGAAGCGACACCTATATACATCATGAAAAAATAAGAGAAAATAATTTCACGTTCAACCGTATGAAATTATATTTTTTGCAACGCATACATGTAAGCTCACAGTGAAAAAATAACTAGCTAGGATCCTGAAAACACGAATTCTTCATTTTACCAGTGCTCCTTATTGTGAGACTTCGTGTCATCTTCAACCGGACTCAAGCTAGCGAACAATAAGCCAGCGAACAACAAGGAAAACGCGCCAAACAGATCATGCATAAAAACCGAAGACTTGCAATAACACCAACCGTACTTTGAAATCTAAAGACAATTATTTCCAGTAGGAAGACGAAATGCAATACCATTTTAACACAAACAAAATTGATTGGTTGTTCTTGTATTTAAAACGTTTGTTTAGCTTTATATCCTTTCTGTTTTTAGTGTTGTTGTTTTAATGTTTGAACAATGAATAACAATTCTAGTTCACACTTAACTAGTGTTACGATAAAATTTAACCTTCTAGCTTATATATGTGTTTGAAGAAAGAAAAAAAACAGACAGAATTCGGAACGTCAAGTGTTTTTTGTTGTTGTTAGATTTGCTGTAGTAATAAAAGCTGACAACTATATACACGCAGTTTTCTTCTTGCCTGGACCCAAATACCCAGATGGGTAAAGTTACGAAAAAAAATTTTTAGGTCCAAATTTGGGGTCGGGTGACCCTACCATCCCCCTTATTTGATTCTTTTGTAAGGTGGGTAAAGTTACGGAACTTTTTTTTACGGTCAAAAGTTGGGGTCGGGTGACCCTACCATCCCCCTTATTAAATGCATAGCAAAGTCCCTACGGCAAAGCTTTTGTCCACACTAGCTACACTCGACAGGCACTTGCCTAAAGTTGCCTGGACCCAAATACCTAGGTGGGTAAAGTTACGGAACTTTTTTTTTAGGTCCAAAGTTGGGGTCGGGTGACCCTACCATCCCCCTTATTTAATTCATAGCAAAGTCCCTACGGCAAAGCTTTTGTCCACACTAGGTACTCTCGATAGACACTTGCGTATGGTTGCCTGGACCCAAATACCCAGGTGGGTAAAGTTACGGAACTTTTTTTTTTTAGGTCCAAAGTTGAGGTCGGGTGACCCCTTATACCCCCTTATTTGATTCATAGCAAAGTCCATACGGCAAAGCTTTTGTCCACACTAGGAACACTCGATAGGCATTGGCCAAAGGTTGCCTGGACCTAAATACCCAGGTGGGTAAAGTTACAGAACTTTTTTTTTAGGTCCAAAGTTGGGGTCGGGTGACCCTACCATTTAATTCATAGCAAAGTCCCTACGGCAAAGCTTTTGTCCACACTTGGTATACTCGATAAGCACTCGCCTAAGGTTGACTGGACCAAACTACCCTGGTGGGTAAAGTTACGTAACATTTTTTTTAGGTCCAAAGTTTGGGTCGGATGACCCTACCATCCTCCTTATTTAATTCTTTGCAAAGTCCCTACGGCAAAGCTTTTGTCTACACTAGGTAAACTAACCCCAGTTCGCATGAAGGTTATGATAACTGTGGTTTGCTTTCTGAATGGTTTGACCAGATATCTCTGTGAGTTGATTGCCAGAATGTGTTGGCACACATTTCATTTCACTTTGATGGATCTTCAAATATCTAGCATTCATGCAATTTGGAAATATGGTTATGTGATAAATGTATAGAGCAAGCTTCGATATCAAATCAAAATCGATTCGACTTTGTCGATATCGTTGACATCTGGTATATCTGAGTTTGTCTTATGAAAATAGAAAATTGATATTTACATCCGGGTATCACAGGCACTTGTTTCTGTCAATGTGGGGTTTACTATCCATACCAGTACAAAAAAAAACACAAGGTAGCTAACGGAAATTTTCAATGTGTTCGCTTCAACCAATATTTTTTTAACTTCCCTTGATTTTTTCACAAATAAAAGTACACCAGTCTGTCGGTAATTGATTTATCTTTACAATGAAACAACTTTCACGTACCTTGAGAATACCCCTCAAACAGAATAACACACTTCAGATGAGAATTATTGACCTTTTTCCAGACCATTGAATTTGTAAGGACTTAACTTCCGGTAAACTTAAGAAGTTAATATAACTGTGCAATCCCATTGGTTTAAATCATCTGGTTACCTGTTTATTTATACTAGTTACCAGTAACCAGAAAAATGTGACCAATGGGATTTCACAGTAATATTAACTTCCTAAGTTAACCGGAAGTTAAGTCCTTACAAATTCAATGGTCTGGAAAAAGGTCAATAATTCTCATTAAAAAAATCCGTAACTTTGCCCACCTGGGTCTTTGGGTTCAGGCAACCTTAGACAATTGCCCATCGAGTTTACCTAGTGTGGACAAAAGCTTTGTCGTAGGGACTTTGCCAGGAATTAAAGAATGGGGTGGTAAGGTCATCCGACCCCAACTATGTACATAATAAAAAAAGAAATCCGTAACTTTACCAACCTGGGTCTTTGGGTCCAGGCAACCTTAGGCAATTGGCTATTGAGTTTACCTAATGTGGACAAAGCTTTACCGTAGGGACTTTGCTGTGAATTAAAGAAGGGAGGTGGTCACCGAACCTTAGGCACGTGACTATCAATATATAAAGAAAGGGGATGGAAGGGTCACCCCAACCCAACTATGAAAATCAATTAAAATGTTCCGTAACTTTACCCACCTGGGTATTTAGGTCCAGGTAAACTTAAGCAAGTGCCTATCAATTGTACCTAGTGGGTACAAAATCTTTGCCGTAGGGTATTTTTTTATGAACTAAAGAACGGTGATGGTAGGGTCACCCGACCCAGCTCTGGACCTTAATTTAAAAAGTTCCGTTACTCTACACTAGTAGCCAGATTTAAGTCTGAAACGGTCATTTTGGTCTGATCAAGTCTTAATCGATTTAATTTACCGCTAGAGAAAAACGTTAAGACCTGTTTAGACACTCAAACTCTGTTAAGATATATCGCGTTCAGTCAGATCAGTCGTGTCAAGGTAAACAAGACAGATTCATCTAGCATTCAAATAAGACTTGATTAGATCACGTTCAGATCAAATAAGAGCAAATGTTAAAAATCTGTTTAGTTGCTGTAAGATCGTGTTCAGTTGTGTTAAGATTTTAAATATTTTGAATAAAACGGGCGACACTTTATCTGTTTTATCAGGGGTTACTCCCCCTTTATGAATAAAATCTCTATATTTTGGTTGATATTCTTTTGTAGTTTTTTAATATGACTGTAAAATTATTTCATTAAATAAAGTATGCAAACTTTAAAAACCATTCATTTATTTCCGATAGAATCTTTAACATTTCATTGGTTATATGAGAAAAGATTAATTGTTGTAACCTTAAAATGTGTCATAAAAAAATTTGCAGTCATGCTTTCTGACATAAAGTAGTCCTGTGTGTATGCATTCCGCCTCTAAAGATATAATGATCAGTAATATATCTCAAAGACGTTCTTTAACATTTTTTGTTTCTAATGCAGAGTAATAGTTCTTAATATCTATATTTGGTCAAGAAACGTACATTTTAAGTATATAATTTACTTTATATTTTAAAATTTTACACAGATGACAGATGCTTGGGGAAAGTTATTTACATTTTAATAAACGGATCATTTAAATAGTCAACCGAAACGGATGATCATAAACTAACTAAATAATTACCCATTCGTGGACGTAAAATGAACGAAGTTCCATGTTTTATCTTTTGTATAAAATGTATAAGGTCAAACCGGGTTAAATTATTACATTTACAAATAATACATTTTTTTTTTTAAATAAATGCAACAACAATATAAGCATATTTAAAAAATTTAATTGACAGTTTATATTGACCATTATTTACATATAAAGACCGATGTCGATAACTCTCTTGAATTTTTTTTATCGTCATTTTTTTTAACACGAACTAAAAACAAGAGTAAATCATATCATAGAAAAATATCAAACAACGTTAGTTAAGACACGATTGATAAAATCTAATGTACGGTTTATATTTCGGTTTCGTATCAGATTTTTTAAGCACCAGTGTTTCTCCTCATTTTGAAAAACAGTGAGACGCTTACTTGCTATTTCGGAATTGACCAAAAAGCTATAAAATAACGTAGCGAAATGACATTACTTATAGATTAGACTTTTGTTTTCCATTTTTAATTGTTTTACTCTAGTCATTTTAGGGACCGTTATAGCTTGCTGTTCGATGAGGGCCAAAGCTCCGTGTTGATGCCGTACTTTTGACCTCTAATTAAATTATACCATGTGACTTGAGGGAGAGTTGTTTCATTGGCACACATACCACATCTTCTTATGTATCTATGTGTATATTAACCGAAAGCAATTTATAACATTTTCATTTAGATAAAAAAAAATATGTAAAAAAATCAGTAAATCAAATGGATTTGTATCATATTGTTACATTCAAAATCCTTTAATTTTGATTGATAGTATATAATATATGTATTGCATTGCTCTAAAAATAATGTCCAGTGTCAAATATTACACATTGATGACCACTTAGATTAGTAACTTTATAGAAACTCATTTCCTTGGATGGTAGTACACGCTAGTATTTTGTCCTTTTAAGTTAGTCTGTCTGTTTAATAATTTACAGTTTAAGGAGAATTCTTCGTCATTTGCAAATAGATAAAAAAAAAAAAAAAAAAAAGAAGTATGAAAATTTGCTTACAATTGCATTCAGGCAGAGAGAAATATGTTTTATTTTATTTCAGATTATTTAGTACAGATATAAAAATATTCTTAATCTTTTACAACTTACAAATATAATTTGATAGTGTTTTTATGCACATGGTAGATGAAACCTGTATGATCTAACTTTTTCTGAGGTCTGGGATATATTGAAAATAGGACGTTCCGGAAAACACAATTCGCTATATAAAATGCTTGAAATTTACCTAAAAAAGAGTAAACGAATAGTGACTATCTAACTTATTTTTCAAATATCGAATACACAAATAAATCTGTAATTCATCCACGCTTACAATTTGATTTTACTGACAGGTTTCTGCTGGTATTCGATTGGACATCAGTACCAATGTAGGCGTAACAACCTATCTCATTTATCCAATCAGCTGTCTTGTATGCGATGACATACGGTCCATATAGTTTAGTTTTTTTATAATGAATTATAAATTGATTGCAATAAAAATTATTCATACACTATAAAACAAAAAATATCCTGCCGAAAAAATGACTTACAAGACACTAAATTATACTTAATAACTATTTACAAATTAAGACAGCGTAAAAATAAATTATAACATTAATTACTGTACAATTACTATTTAACAGTAGAGCTCTGATTTAACGGGGACTATTATGCTATTAGTATGATAGTCCCAGCAATTTAACAAAATGATCATCGAAAGGACGGTTGTGCTATTGGGGTCCAGGGACTTGCAAGAACGTCTAAAAACCACCTAGGCCGCTTTGGTGCAATAAGCTCTCGAACCTGCACTGACATTGATGGAACACTGTAGCAAACTTTCTAGACTAATGAAAAGTCCATGTGCACTGGGGTAAAGCTGATGACCGTAACTGCATTCACGGTCATCCCAAGATGTCGGATGAAAAATTAGGTCAGTTTCTGTATTGTCTGTTAAAGTGTTTCTATATCATTTTCTTTACAAATCATACATTGAAACGATGTAAATTTATAAAAGAATCACTCGAAAATCACTAATTACTTCCGAGAAATGTGCATGAAACGGGAAATTCGATTTGAAAAAATCGTTAAGATGACCGTAAATCATAATCAAAATATTTTCAAGATGACCGTAACATAAAACAAGGATGACCGTGATTGGTAAAAGGATGACCGTAACTTGTAAAGGATGACCGTAATTTGTAAAGACTGACTGTAATTTATATAGGACGAACGTAACTTTTATAGGATGACCATCAATTCTAAGAAATATCCGTATTGTATTCAAAGCTTTTTTGTTGAGTTTGTCGATCTCAATAGGGGCTCGGTTAGCGGATATAAATATGTTTCATAAATTTCTTTTTTAAACTATAAAATAATTGGCCATATTTAGGATTTATAACAATGATAGTAAATTGCATATTTCTCGTAAACAATGAAATATTTATTGATATCGATGTTAAAATTTTAACACAAATTTACAGCGATACGACGAAAATTTGAAGAAACATGAATGTGTCCCTAGTACACGGATGCCTCATCTACACTATCATTTTCTATGTTTAGTGGACTATGAAAATGGGATAAAACTGTAATTTGGCATTAGAATTAAAAAGATCATTCCATAGGGAAAATGTGTACTAAGTTTCAATTTTATTTAACTTGAAGCTGGACAAACGGACAAACAAACAGACGAACGTACGCACAGACCAGAAAAACATAATGCCAATAAATGGAGCATTAAAAACATTAATTATACATACGAATATTTGTTAATCGAGCCCATGTGTACGGGTCCAGAGAAAGCAGATTAAAATCTTAATTTGTCTTGATATATGCAATCGGAAACACTTTTGAAATAGAACAAAAGAACCGAAGCTCTGTGTTTATCGAGAAAGCGATAAAAGTTAACTGTAATGTTTGATATAGTAAAAATATTTTAAAAAGTTAATAGAAACAAATAAAACGACAATTTTCTTATTTTAAAAACACCATTTGCATAAGTTTTTAATGTATCTATTACATAGTAATGCAAAACAATAAGATATCAAGTCGACGACATGGTTCTTATCGGGGCCTTTTATAGCTGACTATGCGGTATGGGCTTTGCTCATTGTTGAAGGCCTTACGGTTACCTATAGTTGTTAATGTTTGTGTCATTTTGGTCTTTTCTGGATAGCTGTCTCATTGGCAATAATACCACATCTTCTTTTTTATATATAGTATCTATAAGTTGGATGTAGAAAATGCATAACCTCCGATTTTTTTTTATCACGGACGGAGAACATATTCAATCTTTTAGTTCAGAAATTTTCGTGTCTGCCCTTCCATTATGTGAATCAAGAAAAAATTCCCCAAAACAGGTAACGATTGTATCGAAAAGAGAAAAATCGAGTGCACCTTTTTATGTTAGGGCATGTTTGGGGTGTATATTTTGTCTTTAAAACGTACAAAGCAAGAATATTTTATATAGCATCTCGCTTCAGATTCTATCATTATTATATATCAAAGCTACAGGTTGACTTTATAACGTAAAAAAATGACAGTTCGAAAAGATGAAATATATGGGTCAATTGAGATACCTATCTAATGAATCACAAAAACAGAGTAGGTGTGTTCGAATAGCTATTTTTTTCTAAAAGTACTTGACGACAGTCTTTTAATTTGGATGATGAAAATGTGTGTGTGATAACTAGGGTTTATAATCTTCAACCACTGAAAATGTTTAGTCTGCCCTTCAACGAAATATTTAATTAGAATTTTTTTAAATGCTTAAGAATTTTCAAAAATTCCATCTGACATCCAAACAGACAATATTTTTAAGTTCAATCAATGCAGACAAGATCATTAACTAATGCTCATTAGCTACTAGATACATTTGTATTTTAAAATATAACTGACATATAACGATCGATCGTAATGGTGCTATGTGGATAAATTTATCAGTTTTCAAGAGCAAAATTGGCAGAGCGTCATCCCTACAATGGCTTCCATTTCTACGACTGTGAGCATGAATTGGCGTAATGGGGAGATAATTTTGAAGAAGTAGAATCCTGACTGTATGAATAACATTTCTGTATGTATACAAATTGACAACGTTCCGCCTTGTGATACGCTTTTCGTACAATACTATTTTAAGGATCTACTTTGCTGGAGCTCACCTTCACTAGTTTATTCGAATGATATTTTCAAAATATTTCTGTTATTTTATTTGCACGACAAAATGAAAGACGATATAATATCAATAGGTGTACATGCAATTTTTTGGCATTTTTAAAAATGTGTATTTATTATATGTCATTAAAAGGAATCCCAGAAACAAAAAAAAATCTTTTGTCGAGCAGTTGAAGGCTGTGCACCGCATGTCTTTTGGCAAATTCATTTTAAAAATTGAACCCTCTACTGTAAAAAAGATACATATGGTAATCTTTGCATTTGAAGCACGTCTTATTTTCTTCTACCTATAGGATAAAACTTTCATATTAATATGTGTATACCAACACGATTAATCATTTGATACAAAAAGATAGTTATATAAATACGGATATTTTTTAGAATTGAGGGTCGTCCTTTAAAAGTTACGGTCATCATTTACAAATTACGGTCATCTTAAAAGCAGTTACGGTCAACCTTGTTATGAATCGCTGATTCTGTTACGGTCATCTCGATTGTGATTTACGGTCATCTTGGCGATTTTTTCAAATCGAATTTCCCGTTTCATGCACATTTCTCGGAAGTAATTAGTGATTTCCGAGTGATTCTTTTATAAATTTACATCGTTTCAATGTATGATTTGTAAAGAAAATGATATCGAAACACTTTAACAGACAATACAGAAACTGACCTAATTTTTCATCCGACATCTTGGGATGACCGTGAATGCAGTTACGGTCATCAGCTTTACCCCAGTGATGTGTGGACTTGTCAGATAAAAATAGACAACGCTTATATTAAAGAATAAACAAGTCATGAAAAGAAATATTACTATACATTGTACAGACATTTAGACTTATTCACTAGCTTTGATACAGCGGAAGCAATACTATCGAGTGTAGCAAAGATTAAAAAAAAACGATTTTAATAATGCTAAAATTATATATTTTAAAATCAAAGGGCAAAGCGTACGCAGTTTCGCCCGGAATCCGACACTGACTGACTGACTAGCAAATTACGACAAAATTAAACAATTAACAACTTTGTACAAAAAATAATAGAAAAACGTCTTTTGTTTTCCTTAAACTGGGAATATTATGATACTTTGTGAACATAATAAATAAATCAGTGTTTTAAAGTCAAAGATATATCAGATAAAAAAAAATGCTACCAACCTGGTTCTTTTGGGTCCAGGCAACCTTAGGCAAGTGCTTATTAATTTTACCTAGTGGGGACAAAAGCTTTGCCATAGGGATTTTTTATGAATTAAAGAAGGGGGTCACTTGACCCCAACTATGAACCTTAATTTAAAAAGTCCTGTAACTTTACTCACCTGGGTCCTTGTGTCCAGACAACCTAGGCAATTGCCCATCGATTTTACCTAATAGAAACAAAAGCTTTGCCGTAATGATTTTTTCTATGAATTAAAGAAGGGAGTTGGTAGGGCCAGCGGACCATAACTTTGGACCTCAAATAAATAAGTCCTGTAAGTTTACTCACCTGGGTCTTTGTGTACAGGCAACTTGTACCTAGTGTGAATTAAAGAAAGGGGATGGAAGGGTCACCCCAACCCAACTATGGCCATCATTTAAAATGTTCCGTAACTTTACCCACCTGGGTCTTTAGGTCCAGTTAAACTTAAGCAAGTTCCTATCAATCGTACCTAGTGAAGACAAAAGCTTTGCCGTAGGGAATTTTTCTATGAATTAAAGAAAGGGGATGGTAGGGTCACCCTAACCAAACTTTGGACCTCAATTAAAAAAATTCCATAACTTTACCCACCTGGGTCTTTAGACACATGCAACCTTGGGCAAGTGCCTATCATTTGTACCTAGTAAGCAAAAAAGCTTTGCCGTAGGGAAAATTTTATGAAGGAAAGAAGGGGGATGGTAGAGTCACCCTGCCCTAACTTTGGACTTCAATCAAAAAAGTTCAGAAACTTTACCAACCTTCGTCTTTAGGCCCAGGCAAACTTGGACAAATGCCTCACATTTGTACTCAATGGGCAAAAAAGCTTTGCCGTAAGGAAAATTTTATGAAGGAAAGAAGGGGGATGGTAGGGTCACCCTAACCAAACTTTGGACCGTAATTAAAAAAGTTCCGTAACTTAACCCACCTGGGTCTTTGGGCCTAGGCAACCTTTGGCAAATGCCTTTCATTTGTACCTAGTGGGACAAAAAGCTTAGCCGTAGGGATTCTTTTGATAAATTAAAGAAGGGGGATGGTTTGGTCACCCTGCCCCAACTTTTGACCTCAATCAAAAATGTTAAAAAAAAAGTTCCGTAACTTTACCCACCTGGCTATCGTTTCACAAAGATTCGTACGACTTACGTTTACGATTAAACTTACGTTAAGCGTAAGATTTTACCTACGAGTGTTTCACAAAGGTGATCGCAAACGTGACGTAAACGTAACATAGACTTACGATTATAATGGAAAAGGGGTGCTCTCTTTGACAGCCGCGTTCATGTCTATAAAAAGAATAGTTCTTTCAAAACCAGGAAGAACATTCATACAATCGTATTTTGAAATAGTAATTCATTTGGGTCATGCTTATTTTTTTATTTGTGTATATATAAAGGGCGAATCTTAATTAAATCCCGCTGATGCACACCACTTTGTCTCAATTTCTTTACGATTGCGCTATGATCGTGAATTCAGTGTTACTCTAAAATGAGTTATCAAGAACATAAAAGGGTTGTGGTTTTCTTGTAATATGTATTATTTAATTTGTTAAATAATTTTTCTATAATCTTTTAAGACTTTATAAATTTTGCTCATTATTCTCTATTCTGCACGTTATTCGCTATCCTTATTATAATTTGGCTTTTTTTCTCGGTTTTTTTTATTTTTTTTATCCATTTTCTGTAATGTTAGCCCCTTATTTCTCTATTCTATAAACTCAATTTAGACCTTCATATTTTTTTATCCTAATTTCAGGACCAGTTAGCAATTTGTTTCCAATCATTAATGTTGAATTAATAAATCGATGCATTAACAAGAACCGGTTTATGCATATGTATCCATATCCATGGACGTCAAGTTGGTTACTTATTCCCTATTCCCTATTCGTTACCTATTCCCTATTCCCTATTCGTTACCTATTCCCTATTCCCTATTCGTTACCTATTCGTTACCTATTCCCTATTCTTTACTAATTCCCTATTCCCTATTCGTTACTAATTCCCTATTCCCTATTCGTTACCTATTCCCTATTCGTTACCTATTCGTTACCTATTCCCTATTCCCTATTCGTTACCTATTCCCTATTCCCTATTCGTTACCTATTCGTTACCTATTCCCTATTCCCTATTCGGTACTAATTTCCTATTCCCTATTCGTTGCCTATTCGTTACTAACTCCCTATTCCCTATTCGTTACCTATTCGTTACTAATTCCCTATTCCCTATTCGTTACCTATTCGTTACTAATTCCCTATTCCCTATTCGTTACATATTCGTTACTAATTCCTTATTCCCTATTCGTTACCTATTCCTTATTACCTATTTGTTACTTATTACTTATTCCTTATTTGTTACTTATTCGATTTTTGATATCCTTCCCCCTTTTTAATTGTTTATATTCTTATGTCTGGTTATAGTTCTAAATTTGTTGAGGTAAAATGACCTTTTTATGACCTATTTATATGTGTTTGTGCTTAAACGATCCTGTTGCTCTATACTTATTTGTTTCTTATTTGATTTTTATACGTTCTACCTTTTAAATGTTTTATATTCGTATGTTTGAAGATCTGGTTCTTGGTTCGAAGGTTAGCGCTTGTATAAAAATGAAGATGTGGTATGATCGCCAATGAGACAACTTCCCACATTAGACCAAAATGACACAGACATTAACAACTATAGTTCACAATACGG
Organism: Mytilus galloprovincialis; assembly: GCA_037788925.1. NCBI lineage: Eukaryota > Metazoa > Mollusca > Bivalvia > Mytilida > Mytilidae > Mytilus > Mytilus galloprovincialis. Next base: position 578,232 of record JAWDJN010000030.1, read on the forward strand.
CCTTCAACAATAAGCAAAGTACATACCGTATGGTCAGCTATAAAACATGTAAGCGGGGTGTACATCGTTTCGGAGCTTGACTTATACCTTGTTTATAACACGCGTATTATATGTTGCACCTTTTAGAAAATGATTTTTAATTGTGTTCTTGTCTCTGACGGTAACTATGTGTTCTTAGAGATAAAATAACAATATTAGCGCGTATGTACCCGTTCCAGCGCTCGGTTTATACGCTGTTACTTATTCGTTCCTTAATCGCTTTTAATACGCGTGCAACGCATACCACGCGTATTAAAAGCGACTAAACGGTTTCAAGGGAAAACAACTTTTATTTCATTGTTTAATCGGTCACACTAAAGATTCAGTTTCAAGTATATAACTATATAGTGAAATGTAGTCATTATAGGATCAAAATGTGTTCATATTTTAATAAATCCCATAGACTTGTGTTGCGCCTTTTGTGTTTTCTCCTAAAGTACTGCATATTTTATTTATCCAATTGCACAGTGTTATTGAGAAAGTTGAATAATTATTACAGACATATTTTTTTCCCGAATTTATTCCGTATTTAGAAAAAAACAAAAGATTTTTTCACAGATTTAAAAGTAAAATTTCAATTAGATACATTCACAATCCCGAATTACAATTCTTGACCACTGTTGCGTATTCTTTCACGATCATTTCTCTCGATAATTCGAATGACACCCGTGATCTGTAACCGAAGTGCGAGTGGAAGGGAATCAAGGGGGCTTTGTAAAATTTTGGGAATGTTAAGGAGGACTATCAAACTTGTATTTAATTCTTCTAAGCGGGAGGGGGAAGGGGCAATGAAATGTTTTCAAAATATTTTAACAATTCTGTATACAATGAACACACTATAGTTTACGTGGAGATGCATACTCAAGAGACAACCTATCGTGCGCTACCTATACAATAAAAAATTGTAATAGTTTGACACAGAGAAAATAATTTCGCTCGGGCTCATTTCTTAAAGTCATAAGAAACCTCAAATTAAAAAAAATAATGCATATGCTTTTTTTATTACTCAATGGATAGTTTTCATTATAAAACTTATGTACATATACTTTTTTCTTAAGAAAATTCTTTAAGCAACTGCCCGACATATTTTCCGTATGCAAAGTAACCTCAGTGTGACCCATCTCGTAAAAATCCGGTGATCGCAATACGCATGAATGTCCTTAAAATAAACTATTATCTGATTGTACATGTTAAACACATGCTCAATATTCATGCTTTTTGTTGATTGTTGACAAACAGGGGACAATCGTTAAACATATTTAGGATTGGAAAATTTAGGATTCTTACAATATTCTTAATTTGAAAATGAAATTTGATAAGTATATTTATAGACATAAACAATCCCATAATGGCAAAGTGAATTATCATAGTTTTCAAACCTACAATTATTAGAAAGATCCAAGCAGGTATTGAGTACGGGGTTGAAGCATACATTTTATACCTAAAAAAAAACGCGAACCTGATAGAGCGCATGGCAACTGGTGTAATTAGTAAATTACATTGAAACTATGGATTCATACCAATACATTCATGTACTTAAATGATTGTTTTCTCAATTTTTGGACTATTATTTGTCTATCAATAAAGAGCATCGTCCTCCTCTGTAGTGTATAACCGCAGGACAGATGAGAAAATGGTGGACTAAAGACTAGAGAGGGTCTTAATTAGTATTGTAATTAAAAAGCTTGACATATGTAGGCCTATTTATTGTTATCTTCATAAAGTCCGTGTAAATCATGAGTGATAAATGCTGTAGAACTAGTAAATAGGCTTTAATAATTTTTTTTTTTTTTGCTGTACTTTAGTACACAGTTATGTACAAGCACCGTAGCATGACGTACCGATCCCCTCCTTATATTGTTAGACTTTATAGTGCTGTGCTGTGCTAGCTCACTCACTTCTATGTTTTTTATGGTCAAATATTTGGACTATTGGAAGCAAGATGCTGCGTTGAATTAAAGGAAAATAAAGTCAAATGATCTGAGAAATACGATTATTTTAGAAATTTAAAGTTTCAGTTACTTATGATTGGACAATATTACATAAATACATGTATTCTAATGATCCAATGACACTTATTTTTCTTTAAGATAATGTAATGTTGTTGATTTTAACAAATTTTCGACAGGTAAAATCCCTACGATTTGACTTACGACTGCCTGTTAATAATCGTAAGTTTACGATCAAACTTGCGATAAATTTCGACTTACGATTGTTTATGAAACGGTCAAAAACTTACGATTTGACGTACGACCGACGTACGATCTAAGATTGTCGTACGATTCTTTGTGAAACGATAGCCTGGGTCTTTGGGCCCAGGCAAACTTAGGCAAGTGCCTATCATCTGTACCTAGTGGGCAAAAAAGCTTTGCCGTAGGGAAAATTTTATGAAGGAAAGGAGGGGGATGGTAGGGTCACCCTACTCTAACTTTGTACCTCAGTTAAAAAAAAAATAGAAACTTTACCCACCTGGGTCTTTGGGTCCAGACAACCTTACGCAAATGCCTATTGATTTTACCTAGTAGGGACAAAATCTTTGCCGTAGAAATTTTTTTATGAATTAAAGAAGGGGATAGAAGGGTCACCCTGCCCCATCTTTTGACCTCAATTTAAAATTTTTCGTTACTTTACCCACCTTGGTCTTTGGGTCCAGGCAACCTTAGGCAAATGCCTATCTAATGTACCTTGTGGGAATAAAATCTTTGCCGTAGAAATTTTTTATGAATTAAAGAAGGGGGATGGTAGGGTCACCCTGCCCCAACTTTTGACCTCAATCAAAAATGTTCCGTAACTTTACCCACTTGGGTGTTTGGGCCCATGCAACCTTAGGCTACTAAGTATCGATTGTACTCAGTGGGACAAAAGCTTTGCCGTAGGGATTTTTTATGATTCAAAGAAAGGGGTTATAAGGGTACCCCTACCCCAACTTTTGACCTCAATTTAAAATGTTCCGTTACTTTTCCCATCTGAGTCTTTGCGACCAGGCAACCTTAGTCAAGTGCCTATTATGTTTACCTAATGGGGACAAAAGCTTTGCCGTAGGGAGTTATTTATGATTTAAAACAAGGGGATAGTAGGGTCACTCTGCCCCAACTTTTGACCTCAATTTAAAATGTTCCGTTACTTTCCCTATCTAGGTCTTTGCGTCCAGGCAACCTTAGGCAAGTGCCTATCATTTGTACCTATTGGGCAAAAAAGCTTTGCCGTAGTGAAAGTTTTATGAAGGAAAGAAAGGGGATGGTAGGGTCACTCTATCCCAACTTTTGACCTCAATTAAAAATGTTCCGTAACTTTACCCACCTGGTTCTTTGGGCGAAGGCAACCTTGGGCAAGTGCCTGTCTGTTGTACCTAGGCGGCAAAAAAGTTTTGCAGTAGTGAAAATTTTATGAAGAATAGAAGATGATAGTAGGTAGGGTCACCCTACCCAAATTTTTGGACCTCAATTTAAAAAGCTCCGTAATTTTACCCACCTGGCTCTTTGAGCCCGGGCAACCTTGGGCAAGTACATTTCATCTGTACCTAGTGGGCAAAAAAGCTTTGCCGTAGGGAAAATTCTATGAAGGGAAGGAGGGGGAGGTAGGGTCACCCTTTCCTAACTTTGGACCTCAATTAAAAAAGTTCCTTAACTTCACCCACCTAGATCTTTGGGTCCAGGAAACCTTGGGCAAGTCTATGATTTCTACCTAGTGGGTAAAAAAACTTTGCCGTAGAAAAAAAATTTTAAGAAGGAAAGGAGGGGAATGGTTAGGTCACCCTACCCTAACTTTGGACCTCAATTAAAAAAGTTCCGTAACGTTACCAACTTTGGTCTTTCGGTCAAGTCAACTATGGGCAAGTGCCTATCATTTGTATTTAGTGGGCAAAAAAGCTTTGCCGAAAGAAAAATTTAAGGAAGGAAAGAAGGGGGATGGTAGGGTCACCTTTCCCAAACTGTTGACCTCAATTTGAAATGTTCCGTAACTTTACCCACCTGGGTCTTTGGGTTAAGGCAACCTTGGGCAAGTGCCTATCATTTGTACCTAGTGGGCAAAAACGCTTTGCCGTAGGGAAAATCTTATGAAGGAAAAGAGGGGGATGGTAAGGTCACCCAACCCTAACTTTGGACCTCAATTAAAAATGTTAAAAAAAAAGTTCCGTAACTTTACCCACCTTGGTCTTTGGGCTTAGGCAACCTTGGCCAAGTGCCTATCATTTGTACCTATTGGGCAAAAAAGCTTCGCCGTAGGGGAAATCTTATGAAGGAAAGGAGGGGGGTGGTAGTATCACCCTACCCCAACTTTGGACCTCAATTCAAAAAGTTCCGTAACTTTACCCACCTGGGTCGTTTGGCCAAGGCAACCTTAGGCAAGTGCCTATCATTTGTACCTAGTGGTCAAAAAAAGCTTTGCCGTAGGGAAAATTTTATGAAGGAAAGAAGGGGGTTGGTAGGGTCACCCTACCCCATCCGGGTCTTTGCCGTAGGGAAACGTTTACGGATTATATAGTTATTTTACATAGGCTTGAATATAAAATAAATTTTTGTTTAGATTAACCAAAATACTTATGTCAATTCGTTCTATTTGACGCTTGTAATTCTTACACTTATCGAAATGTAATGAATAAATTACTAGAGTGACTATTTACTTTTGAATAATTACGTGAAATAGCTAGTTCTTTTGCGAAAAATTAATATAATGGTTATCAGCTTTACTTTTCAATCGTATAATTTTTATAAGCTTGAAGATCTAATTGTATCACTACACTAGTTTAGTGTAACCTGTTTTTAGCTCACCTGGCCCACAGGGCCAAGTGAGCTTTTCTCATCACTTGGCGTCCGGCGTCCGGCGTCGTCGTCCGTCGTCGTTAACTTTTACAAAAATCTTTTCCTCTGAAACTACTTGGCCAAATTTAACCAAACTTGACCAAAATCATCATTGGGGTATCTAGTTTAAAAAATGTGTGGCGTGACCCGGCCAACCAACCAAGATAGCCGCCACGGCTAAAAATAGAACGTAGGGGTAAAATGTAGATTTTGGCTCATATCTCTGAAACCAAAGCATGTAGAGCAAATCTGACTGGTGTAAAATTGTTTATTAGGTCAAGATCTATCTGCCTTGAAATTTTCAGATGAATCGGACAACCCGTTGTTGGGTTGCTGCCCAAGAATTGGTTATTTTAAGTAAATTTCACCGTTTTTGGTTATTATCTTGAATATAATTATAGATAGAGATAAACTGAAATAGCAATAATGTTCAGCAAAGTAAGATCTTCAAAAAAGTCAACATGACCAAAATGGTCAGTTGACCCCTAAAGGAGTTATTGCCCTTTATAGTCATTTTTTGTCAATTTTTCGTAAAGTTTTGTTATCATGTACAAAAATCTTCTCCTCTGAAACTACTAAGACAAATTTAACCAAACTTGTCCACAATCATCATTAGGGTATCTAGTTTACAAAATAAGTCCGATGACCCGGCCAACCAACCAAGATGGCCGCCATGGCTAAAAATAGAACATAGGGGTAAAATGCAGTTTTTGGCTTATAACTCAAAAATCAAAGCATTTTGAGCAATCTAAAATGGGGTTAAATCGTTCATCAGGTCAAAATCTATCTGCCCTGAAATTTCCAGATGAACCGGACAACCCGTTGTTGGGTTGCTGCCCCTGAATTGGTAATTTTATGGAAATTTTACTGTTTTGGTTATTATCTCGAATATTATTATAGATAGAGATAAACTGTAAACAGCAAAAATGTTCAACAAAGTAAGATTTACAAATAAGTCAACATGACCGAAATGATCAGTTGACCCCTTTAGGAGTTATTGCCCTTTATAGTCAATTTTAACCATTTTTCTTAAATCTTAGTAATCTTTTACAAAAATCTTCTTCTCTAAAACTACTGTGCCAAATTAATCCAAACTTGTCCACAATCATCATTGGGGTATCTTGTTTGAAAAATGTGTCCGATGACCCGGCTATTTAACCAAGATGGCCGCCACAGCTAAAAATAGAACATAGGGGTAAAATGCAGTTTTTGGCTTATAACTCAAAAACCAAAGCATTTAGAGCAAATCTGATGAGGGTAAAATGGTTTATTAGGTGAAGATTTATCTGGCCTTAAATTTTCAGATGAATCGGACAACCCGTTGTTGGGTTGCTGCCCTTAAATTGGTAATTTTAAGGAAATTTTGCTTTTTTTGGTTATTATCTTGAATACTGTTATAGAAAGAGATAACCTGTAAAAAGCAATAATGTTCAGCAAAGTAAAATTTACAAATAAGTCAACATGACTGAAATGGTCAATTGACCCCCTAATGTCCTTTATAGTCAATTTTTAACAATTTTCATTGGGCCAAGTTCATTATAGATAGAGATAATTGTAAGCAGCAAGAATGTTCAGTAAAGTAAGATGTACAAACACATCACCATCACCAAAACACAATTTTGTCATGAATCCATCCGTTTCTTTTGTTTAATATTCACATATACCAAGGTGAGCGACACAGGCTCTTTAGAACCTCTAGTTATCAATTGTTATTATCATTATACAGACAATAACCCATCCCTTATCATAGAGAAAGGAGAAAGGGTTACTTAGCTAAAAAGTTTTTTAGATTACCGGCTTTAAAAAAAAGTTGTATTTATTACACGAATAAATAATTAAACTTTGTCTGTGTTAAAATGGAGTTACATTTTATCTTCCTACTGGAAAGTATTTGTCATCATATTTATTTATTTGTCATCATATTTATAAGTACGTTTCGTGTTATTGCAAGTCTTCGGTTTTTAGGCATGATCAGTTTGAAGCGTTTTCCATATTGTTCGTTGGCTTAATGTTCGCTAGCTTGATGCATCTTATTGTTCGCTGGCTTATTGTTCGCTAGCTTGATGCATCTTATTGTTCGCTGGCTTATTGTTCGCTAGCTTGAGTCTGGTTCATCTTCATTGTATAATGAATGTTAATTTCAGAAGGACGCGAAATTGTTGTTAGCCTATCAAAATAACTGTATCATAATGAAACATACATGTACATCTTATGTTTTTATTGTGCCAAATATGTATTAATAATAAAATACAAAACTTTTTGGGTGAGGTGATTGAACTGTAACTCAGCAAGTCATTTTATAATATAAACAAATTTCTGACATTCACCCTAATGATTTAGTTTTAATTTCTTTCTGATCAATGAATATTGCAATTTAAAGAAATTGTCTTGATATTATAAATTGAAAAATGTTAAAATTGTTAAAACAGTTTAAGGACAAACGATACAGTTATAAATAAGGTAGGTAATGTCGTTTCTAACGTCGAAATGAAACATATCAGGGGGATGCATTTTTCAAATACTGTTTATCAATCCGACTGATTTAACTGAATAACGAGTGCATTGAACCGTTTCTTAAAAATGCAATTTGGTATGAGGATTATTTGTTCCTATTTTTATGAACACATAACCAGTATTTTCTTTTAAAATCAGATGAATACAAAGCAAATGTGCTTACATTCAAATAAACACTGCTTTATTGTTTGTGTTACAAGATCCAGAAGCAGATATAATAAGATTTTAAAAAATTAAAGTACATTCTCTCCAGTTTTATTGGAGCAAGTAGATTAATTATAAGTGAGAAGATGTAGTATGATTGCCAATGAAAGAGACAGTTGACAATTAATCCAGCTTTACCGGCTGCGATTGACCAGTACAGTACCGTTACAACTCTGTACACTAGGAATTGCGAGCAACTCCTATGACAGTTATAACCTTTTATTTTTTTCTTTAAAAAAAAGAATTAAGGTAGCACAATACAAAGATTTTTCATCCCCAATCAGACATCTTTAAACTGATGTAATTCCACTCATCTTTCTTTTAATTTTGTAAATGAGAAACCAAAAGAAAGAAGAAGGATTAATCTTTCAAATTGTGATAATTTCATTATGACATAAATATTACATAATTAATTGTTATGTAATTAGTTGCCATATTGGGATGTCCATACTTAAATAAATTTAGCTTCTTTGTTATTCATAGCATCCCAAAATACTTTATAGATTCTTGTACAACACAGTTTGAACTCCAAAACAGTGTCTCAGATTTGTCCTATTGTATTTCATTCTCTCATAAATCTTCAATGAAGTTTGCAACATCAATCCACAAGGGACCACTAAATTCAATTGGGTATAAAATTTGTTTTATTGATGTTTTTAGAAATCTGAGACACAGTTTTGGAGGTCAAGCTGTGTTGTACAAGAATCTATAAAATATTTTGGGATGCTATGAAGAACAAAGACGCTAAATTCATTCAAGTGTGGACATCACAATATAGCAACTAATTACATAATAATTAATTATGTAATAATTATGTCATAATGAAATTATCACAATTTGAAAGATTAATCTTTCTTCTTTCTTTTGGTACCTCATTTATAAAATATAAAGAAGGATGACATGAATTACATCAGTTTAAAGTTGTCTGATTGGGAGTGAAAAAATCTTTGTATTGTGCTACCTTAAATTGACCATTCACCTAGGAAAATGATATTTCGATCATTAAATGTCGGGTTTATCCTCACCTTTACACCCTCATCTTGTTTATGATATTTTTAACAATTACACAACTTATATTGCCATTCATAATTCAATAGTTCTTTATATAGTTCCACAGATATATGTGATTATACTTTAATTTGTAGACGAGGCAAGCATTTCTTACTTTTGTGTTGCTGCAAGAATGAAACAAAACGGTGACGTAGAAAGAATTATTCGTAGATGTAGAGATCGTCTTCCCGCACTTTGTGTTGGAGTTCAAAGGACGTTAACTGATGCGAATCCAAAAACATCTTCTACACTGTCACTCGTTACGACGTATACATTTTCTAGTAGAACTAAAAAAAACTCTACATCTCCAAGAAGTACTACTCAAGTTCTCAATGAAACTACTGCAGTAGCTACTCTGGAATTCCAGGAAACAACATTGCCAGTGCTTGAAGAATTTCCCTCAAGTCTACCGAGCAAAGAGGGTGTTTCAGGTAACGACAAACTTTTATGATAAATATGTTAATAATAATAAATTTTTATTAATTACACATTGCCTTTAAGATTTTTCAATTGTATATTCAAACAAAAACATATTATACATGTTATATATAACAAATAATTTCGAAATAAAACAAAATATAAAGTTTTAAGCAGAAAGTACTTTATAGAACGATTGTACTACAAATGGGAAAATGATAACGTCAGTATATTGAGTTCTATAATAATTTAAATCTTGAGATTGTGCACAAGCATGTATAGGATCCGGTTAGTGTCCGAGTGTTTTTCAACTTGAAGTAGTAATTCGTTATATCTTCTTCGCTAATTCGCTATAAAAATATATTGACTCTTGTAACTCCTTAACATGATTTACGAACTTGTTAAAAAGACAAAGTACTAGTTACAACGGCACATCAAAATTGTTATGACGACTCATCTAACTTGTTATCAAAACTAAGATGATTCGTACTGCGTACCTTCATAAACGACGGAGTAACTTTAAAACTCCAGTTATCGAGTTATTTTAGTCGTTATATATACGAAGGCGATACAAGAAGTTTCTAATTCGTGATGACGAGTAAACTGAATACTGAAGACGAGTTGGCTTAGACTTTAAAACGAGGTAAATTCAACCTACACACTGGCACTAGCCGGGTTCCGTAAGTATGTCCATTTTGTTGATATTTTATTACATCAAAATACTTCAACTTGTAAATGAAAACAAAGTAATTATTGATAGATGATAGTGTTCTAAATTTAATTTAATAAACTTATCTGCATTGCTTTTTTTAAAGCAACAGTGATAATTGCGACAATAGCTGCAACAATTCTTATGGTCATCGTTATACTAGTAACGGTCGTTATGTGCAAAAGGTAATGTGGTATTCTATATATTTATTAGTCATTAATAATGCATTTAATATATATTTTATCTTACCATGTTCATTTGTACTGATTCTTTATCAACTAAAACTGAGAATGGAGATGAGGAATATGTCAAACAGACCACAACCGAGACAAAGGAGCAGAAAAGGGACAAAGGCCTTCAATTGGTCTTTAACACAGCGAAAACATCCCGCACCCGAATTTCAACCCTCTCTCTATACATCTAGCCAATATAGAAAAAAAAACAGCAATACTCACGGTAAAATTCAGTCTCAAACAAGTCCTAGTTCTTTGTCAGAAAAGTTAACAAAAACAAACTAAGTAAAATTACAATGATATATACATTAACAAAGGACTACAATCACCTACTGCCATGCCAGCTCTCATTTAACTGATTAACGCGTATATATTCATCATATGAACGTATTCACATTCCTGGAAGCTTTATGTATAAAATATTTACTAAGACGATTACGTAACCCTGAATTCATTTTTTGTTACTGTCCGGTGGCATGAAACAGGTGCATGATAGAAAATAAAACGTAATTCCATCTGGTACATTTTCTCTAGCAAAGACAGAATCATATATACATACAGGAGAAATCAAAGCTAAAACTTCAACGAATAAGTTATGCATTTAGATTGTAATGTAATTATAGTTTGAGATCGAATTACAATGAAATTGAGAGTAAATGTGTTGTATCAAAGAAAACTGCGACTTACTCTGTTGAATTTTTAAACGAATTAATTAACAAGCTTCATTTAAATATTTGTTACATTGGTGCCCAATTCAAATAATAAGTTAGTTTTTCTTATGCATCAACATAAATAAAAAGGATAGAAAACCATGAATTACATCCTGTTCATCATAAAAAGCTAATCCCATGTTTATAAATGTATGATACATGTATGTTAATGCTTATCTCAATGGAAATACCAAGAGAAGGTAATCTCATTTTTTAATCATTTTAAGAGCATGATTTGTCAACGTGTTAATTTAAAAATACATATCAGTCAAGCGAATTGTGCCATTTTAGATTTCTTTTCCATGACTTTAGTAGCTGCCGTTTTCAAAAACGGTAAAACTATCCTCTCCTTTCTGTGATATCGAGTTGGTATAGCCCCATATTATACAAACTTACCATAATCTACATATATCGATCAAATTGATAAAAAGAAGACATTAAGCATGATTAAAAAGAGAAAAATATATAAAAAAAGTCATAAAGGAAAAGTATTGACAAAACTATAAAACGGACAAACACACCAAAATCCACACAATACGGACTTATCGTATTTTTTTTTATAATCACAATGTAAAAATTATGGTACATGATATATTTTAATTGCGTTTCTTTTAAATTCTAGGTACATTAAGTGCTTTTGGTGGCTTTTTCATTCAGATGACTTTTTTACTTTCACGTCTCTACACTACATTTATCTCATCAAAAATAATTTGACCTTTTCAATTTCATTGTCATTTGGAAAATCTTAGTGCATTTTTTCGTTTAGAATAAAATGTTTAGTGCAGCTCATATGAACCCTATTTTTGTAAAGCAAAAGGTTACTCAGCGGGATATGTTATATTTATATGGAAATATGAAGAGAGGCTAAAAGCAGTAAAAATTGTCCTTGTCCACAAAGGCAACATCTAGGAACGTTTCGGTCATAAAGTTTACTGCCAGATTGAAGATATTTTTTTGTGTTTTATTGTAGTGAATAACAGTTATCTTTTTACTACGAACAAAATGATTAGTATTTTGTAAATGGAACACATGTCTGATGTACAAATTGTAATCCTTGTATCTATGATGATATAAAAAAAAAAGATGTGGTATGATTGCCAATGAGACAACTCTCCACAAGAGACCAAATGACACAGAAATTAACAACTATAGGTCACCGTATGGCCTTCAACAATGATGGGCAAAGCCCAAACAGTATAGTCAGCTATAAAAGGCGCAGAAATGACAATGTAAAACAACTCAGACGAGAAAACTAACGGCATAATTAAGGTACAATAAATGAACGAAAAACAATGAGTTTTCTTTAATATGTACAAATCTTGGGTACTATCATATATGTTATTGTACATGTTGTAGTATATGCGATTGAAAATGATATTGTGACACATTTGTATAATAAGTCATTATAAGTATTCTTATTGTAACTTATTTTCTTACTAGACGAAATACATTGAGATCTGGACACCACCCAATAAGTGTTTCACGCACTGAAGTAGTATACGAGAATACACCTAACGACGGCACCAGAAATCAAATAGCCGATATCGCATTAAATGATATGCACTATCAAAGTCTAGTTCAGAATCGAACTATAGTTGAAAACAACTATGATACCATGCAGTCTACTGGAACTTCTGTCACAAGTGAAACAGATAGAGCCTTACAACGTGGTATTATGGTAGCGCCAGAATATAGCCAAGTAGATGTAGATTATGAAGAAATAGAAAATATGTCAACTAAAAAAAAAACATTAATGTAGATAAAATACTATAAGAACGAAGAAAATACTCTGTTCGAACTATTTAATGTCATCTCTGAAATTTAAGTTCAGTGTGTTCATTTCACAATATACGAAAGTTAAGTTCTATACAAATTGATACTAGATTTCAAACTATTATCATGCTTTTTTTCAGAAATCATTATTCCTCTTTATATACCACAATATCTCCCCTGAAAGTTCCATAAAAATATGTTCAAGACATCTTTCGGTACACGTGTAACGTTTCCCATTATTATCTAGTTTATTACATCATTCAAACTTCATGTACGTTGTATTTCTTTAATGAATTTAAGTAATATATATGTTATCCAATCATGTAAAAGGGAAAACAAACTATTCATTTTGTGTCAATATTCTGGTTACATACACTATCATAATTCTACTAGATCATTTAAACATTGGAATTGTAATGTCGAAATACGAAAAAATATTTATGACATATATTGAAGCGAAACCATAAACCATACTACATAAAAATGCATATCACGAAATTTTACTAATTGAAGTTAGAATTCCAATCAAGAAGAATTCAGTCAACATGTAGGAAATTTGCTTCATAACTGTTCCACACTTTTTTTTTGCAGGGAATGAATCTTACATCCCAACTGCGTTAATAGGTTAATAGAATAAGAAAGGAAAACGTCTGAAAACGACTGTATACAGGTTGTATGGTCACCATTCCAACATGACCAATTTGGTAAACCGAACTCTGTCGGTGTCGCACCTTACCGGCGACATGTTTATGCTATCTTTGCCCTTTAAATACTAGTAATACCGTCTGGTCTATGATTTTCTCCAGTGTGCACTATTATCGATTGTGACTTTCTGATATGGATGAATCAGATGACGGATAATGCATGCATTGTCGATATATACTATATAGCTCTTTTGAGAGTCGATGCGATTGCATCAGGTTGTTAACTACCATGATATGATTTTTGTCATTTATTGTGGTGTTCAACAACAGTCTACATCAGTTTTATTTCACCATGAGCACAAACTGTTCTTGAAAATTTAAGCACGTCAACTTTGTCAATTCCTGATAATTTACAACGAAAAACTTTGTATTGCTTCTGCTCATGCTGTCTAAAACGTAAGGCAACTAAAGGTCTACAATTCAACTAACACACTGAGAAACACCATGCATGTTTATTTAGTTAGTTTTTTTCTGCACAGTTGGACTTGAAATTTGTTACGAACAAATGTACATGAAATATCTTTGTATTTGAGTAGTTCATAGCTCAATAATTTGTTAAATGCCACAGCTGACATTTTTACCTAATGATACGATTTAGTATGTGACACTTTGAATTTGTCCCCAAAATTTGATAAAGACCCTATTTTAATATATATAATATTTTTGAAAAGCTCCGACCCTACTTTTGTTAAAGTTTAAACGAGTCGAAATAATTTATAGATTTGAATGGACATTTTTTCATCTCGATTTATATTTTTCACGAAAACGTGTTAAATATCCATTCCGTCACGAAGCTGACATACATAAATAGAATTAAAAATCAAGAGGACAATGCATGGGGATGTTTAATGTGATGTGTGTCTTTTTTTGCTTCTTCGTTGGCTATTCGTTTGTTTTAGTTCATCTGGCCCACAGGAACAAGTGTGCCTTTTCATCACTTGTCCGTCGTCCGTCGTTAACTTTTACAAAAATCTTCTCCTCTGAAACTACTGGGCCAAATTTAACTAAACTTGGCCACAATCATCATAGGGGTATCTTCTTTAAAAAAAATATGTCCGATGACCATGCCAACTAACCACGATGGCCGAAATCGCTAAAAATAGAATATAGGGGTAAAGTGTAGATTTTGGCTTATATATCTGAAACCAAAGCATAGAGAGAAATTTTGACGCGGTAAAAATGTTTATCAGGTCAAGATCTATCTGTCCTGAAGTTTTCAGACCATTTTTTCTTATGTGCTATGTCTATATGCCTTTTGTTATTACTTCGATACATAAAGCGTGGCTCTGTACTTACAATACCGTAACTGTTGTAAAACATGTTGTATGCTTGTCGTTCATTTTATCAATGTGCTTTGTGTATATGCCTTTTTATGTTTCTTTGATACATATACAAATGTATGACTTAGTTCTGTACTTAAACATCCCGTCATTGTGCTAATGTGCTATAGTAAATTTGTATTCTTGTCTTTAATATTTGCCAATATACTTGGTCTGTATGCCATTTTGTGATTCTTTGTTACATTTTTATTTGTTTTTTTAGTGATTAAAGTTATAACACAATGTTGACTGCTGTTTCCCTTTTTTTTTTACATGTTTACCTAATATGTCTGTTTGTTCAGTTCACACATCGTTGTCAATACAATGGAATTAAATGCGACTGTCATACAAAAGAGATGTGTTATTTTAGCTAGCAATTAAACCAGTTACAATCCACTATTTCTACATACGAAAAAGTCAGAAATATGACAGTGGTTACCTATTCGTTTGATGAGTTTTATCTTTTGATTTTGCCACTTGACTAGGACTTTCCGTTTTGAATTTTCCTCGAAGATCAGTATTTTTTGGAGATTTTACTTTTTTCAAGTGTAAGTTAACTTTTACTTATTATTGTAATAACCCTTTTCTCCCTCTCAATAACCAATGCTTTCTGATACTTATATAATGTCTTTCATAAACAAAGACGGAATCAACTGTTGGTGATTTTTTTTAAAGATTTTTTAATATATTTTGTTTGATCTTTTAAGATACTTGCCTTTAGTTAACGATTGTGCCTTGACTTCACAAATAACCCTAAGGCATCAACATTTTCGGAATGATAAATCTGTCGTGTCTTTATATACAAATTTACCAAACGTGTTTTCCATCCTTTTAACTGTGTAAATTATCTCATTTTGATTCACAGTCGAGTGTGAAAGTTTGAAATACAAATAATTTTTATCATATCATATAATATTTTATCATATATAAGATGATTATAACAAGACATAGTGCATGCATGTATTATTTGACAAGGAACAATATAACACAAACTAAACAATAATTCATGAGACAATTCTCCATCCAAGTTACAATTTATAAAAGTAAACCATTATAGTATACCAATATAATTTTTCAAATATTTATAATGTTTATAATCCACAATGAAAATGTATCATTTGTATTTATTTTAGCAATACGTATGTGTTACAATTTAATATTTTAAATGTACAAATATCCAAATAAATGCCATACCAATGAGAAAAACTTATATATATAATACATGATTTGTATATCTATAGTCACAATATATGTTCGTCACTTTTCAAAGGGTTCCAAAAAGTGTACATGTAAAAACATTTATTGAATCACGACAACAATCAGATATTGTTCAGGAAGCGTCAAAACTCAGCCGAGTTTGTCACAATTATCTCGTCCACAATCCGGTTCTAATCCGATTTGTATCTGTCGCATGGTACACAACTACCAAATCTGTCCCGACAGCGTCCCGATTCTACCGATTGTGATTCGACATAGATCAGACAGTGGCTTGACAGTGAATCGACGCTGACAGAAGATGTCCGTTAGAAAACTGTCGCCATTTTCGGGATGATCTGGTACTCTTGGAACGCAATCCTACAGTCTGCTGTTCCGCATTGTACACGGCTTTATGTGGACTCCGTCGCATTGTGTTCTGTAAATATCGGAAATATCGGAACTCTGATGTGGGTATTATTGCCGATTATCATATTAATAATAGGACGATTCGAGAACGGTTTCGGCAAAGACGGTTTGCATTCAGCAAGATCTGGATCCAATCTAGACTTAATCGGCCGAATAACAGCAAATTTCTCCATATCATGCACATTCAAGAGGACAACATCCAGAAAACACAGAACATTGTCACAATTTTAATCCGTTACATTCGAATCTGTCACAACATAGTCGTAATCTGACTAGACGAAATCTGCTGAGTTTTCAAGAATGTTATGCACCTAACTGACTTCTTAAATTTTCTTGTCTTAGCACTGTATTTTCTCAAACGGGAGCAAAAATCGGAACTGTGTGAACGCCACATAACGCACCTTTAACATGCGGGTTCGAACTCTCAATATTAGCTTTGGCAAGATTGTGATGCAGTCGATGAAATACTTAAAAGAGGAACGAAAGATACCAAAGGGACAGTCAAACTCATAAATCTAAAACAAACTGACAACGCCATGGCTAAAAATGAAAAAGACAAACAAACAACAGCACACACGACACAACATAGAAAACTAAAGAATAAAAAACACGAACCCCACCAATAAACTAGGGGTGATCTCAGGTGCTCCGGAAGGGTAAGCAGATCCTGCTCCACATGCGGCACCCGTCGTGTTGCTTATGTGATAACAAATCCGGTAAATGGTCTAATTCGGTAAGTCACATTCATGAAAGGGAAGGGGATTGTAGTTACGATGTAAGGAACATATCCGATATCATTTGTGAAACGGTTATTCCATAACGGTCAACCAACTCGTGATGGCGTCCGTAAAATTTACGAAGGGATGATTTCAACTTCACCATTTGAAATTCTTGGTTTAATAGCTTCCTTATGAGCAGCAACCCTCTATCAAGAAAATAATGATAGGAAATGCAAGCACGGGAATATCGTATCAACTGGGAGATATATACCCCGTATGCAGGTGCTTCTGGAATGTTGCTACTTAGAAATGAAAAGTTCACAATTGGAAAGCTGAAATCATCTCTTTTGTCGTAAACTTTTGTTTTCAACCGACCCTCATTGTCAATTTCTAGATGTAAGTCAAGATATGAGGCCGACGTAACTGTATCTGTAGTATGCTTTATATCTAGCTCGATTGGATAGATGCGTTCCACATAGTCACCAAATTTTGAATTATTTAGTGAAATAACATCATGTATATAGCGAAAAGTAGAGTTAAAGGATATTGCTAACTTCTTATCTTTCTTCCTAAGAAGTTCCTGCATGAAGTCAGCCTCATAATAATAAAGAAACAAGTCGGCAAGTAGAGGGGCACAGTTTGTTCCCATTGGAATGCCGACAGTTTGTTGAAAAACACGTCCCCGAACGTTACAATATGTTGTCAATCAAGAAATCAAGCATCTTGATAATATCAGTTTCAGAGAATTTTTTGTTCGAATCAGAGTGATCCTTTACAAAGTAGGATTTATCCCTGCCCAAGACAAGATACTTGTATCTACGTTGGCCATTCTTTTTTACGAAGCAAAGCAATACCAACTCTTTCAATTTGTCTTTTAGTTTGGAATGTGGAATACTAGTGTACAGAGTAGAAAAGTCAAATGTTTTAATACTGTTACAAGATGAAAAAGAGTTAGATTGTATGTACTCTAAAAGATTTTTGGAATTTTTAAGTATCCACATCTGATTCACGCCCCCTCTAGAATAGGCAGTTTCACAATAACTCTGAAGCCCGTCTTTGATTGCTGATAAAATAGATGTTAAAATAGATGTTAAACTACTGGACTACCAAAGCTCATCAATTAATATATGACGTATAGTTATGCTGTATTTCAATTAATATTTTGAACTTATATACACGTAAAAAGTTTCGCTGATGAACTTGGTTGTTTTAGAAATGCATTTTAGATACGACAAATTTAAAGAGAAATATCAATGTGCTTGCTCATGAGAATTTCGATTTGAAATATTATATTTTATTGCTCAAAAGGAAAGCTAATAAATTATTCACATCAAGTGTGAAAAGAACCGCCCTACAACTATAATGATTTTACAGTAACCAGAAACGATAAAGACAAATATTTTAAATCCAAATATTAATCAAGACATACATTACATGTAGGGAAATATGCAAAGCGTAAACATAAGACTTCATCCAAGGTCAATTTTACCTGATGAATATCGAAATCTTCCTACTTTTTTACTAAACAATTGGAGAACGTAATTGTTGTAAATTATTTAGGCACAGAAAGCCTTTAACTACAAATTTAATGATGCCATTTTGGATGAACAGTCCACCAGCAAGGCCACACCAATTTGAGTCCTTGTTCGACGGACCCTCCCGCACCTATTTTTTTCAAAACAGAATTTTTTTATTTTTTTTATATTCCCGCTTCCCGCATCCGGAAATGTAATCATATCCATTTCCCGCACCGTTTTTTTGTAAATATTATAAAAAGATATCAACATTTGTTTTTAAAATCACAGTGTAACCTGTATATAACGATTTTAAACATAAAAGCACCCCACCACACTTTGTAAATATCTGTGAGAATATTTGTTTCAGCATGAAACTTATTTATCCAAAGCGGGAGTGCTCCGTTATAAATTTATATACCTGTAAAGAACAAAAAATTGGTTACTTTCCCCCTTACTTATATTCCCTATCAAAAAATGTTCGCTGTTAGAATAAAGTACAAAGAACTTCTGAAGGATTTTCCTTCAACTGCAATTATATTGTATGCTGGCGAAACAAAACTATCCATAGCCGCTGCATGTTTATGCACCAGTCCTGATTGATTAAGGGGCCTGTCTTTCAGCAGTTATCGTTTGTTGATGTTGTTCATTGGTATTTTCCCGTTTGGATATACATGATATATAAATTAGATCGTTGGTTTTCCTGTTCGAATTGTGTACGCTAATAATTTTGGGGTCCTTTATAGCCTGCTGTTTGGTCTGTATCAAAGCCCCGTGTAAAAGTCCGTACTTTGACCTGTGTTTGTTATTATCAGGTTGAGAACAACCTTCCCTCAGACAAGGGGTCATTTTACTGATGTAGAAAAGAAAATAGAAATACCAAGGATTTGTATAGTTCTTCTATACAAAACCTTTGAAAACTTAGCATTTGGTACTCAAAAAGAGGAGAGTTACATCATATTTTAAACAACTTTTTTTAAAAGAGGGGTCCACTTATTTTGAATAATATTAAACTGTTAAAGGAAATGTGTTAACATGGTTAAAGTCCAGGAATATTACAAAATTCTTGGACATGTTTTGACCATTTAATAACAGATAGATATATAGTTCTTTGAGAAAATATGAGCCCTTTTGTACAAACAAATATATTATAACTTATATTGATCCCTCATAAAACATGTAAAAGGGATATTTATAACATTAAGGGGTTGTCCCAAACTGATTATGACTTGGATCAAGGATTTGTATAGTAACAAATACACTAACTATACAAATCCTTGCTTGGGTGGAGAATTGTCTCATTGTCAGTCACACATATATAGACCAGATTTAATTATTTCTTGGTGAACAGGGAAAAAATACTTCAGAAATTAAAGAAATGTCAAAGTACAAGTGATAAATCAAGCTTTAATATTGTCAAAACCTACTATTTTATGTTTACAAAAAAAATTAAAATCGCTCGCCTTTACTTTTCAAGTTTCGCCTCAAAAATTTGCAAATTAAATATTTTTTTATTAAAATTTTCAATTCGCTCGCTCGCCCCAAATTTTGGAGTCCAAAAATCCGTAGAACAAGAAATTAAATTGGTGTGGCCCAAAGGTTTTTTCAACTAAGTACTTAATTTAGTCTTTTGTAAAACGAAACGTCTGTTAAGCAACAAGATCTTATTATTGATATGTACATGTACATGCTTTCTGCGGCCCAGTGGTTGCGAATTAAAATAACACTTTATAAATATCATCTTCTGGTCTATTGCGTATAGTTTGCACCAACAAGGACTCAAAATTACTATTCATATCACAGGAAAAAAGATAACATTGTGCACATATCCTGGATGAGAATTTTCCTGAATTATTTCCTTTTTTGTCCAGTGTTATTTATTCTGTATACTTTACAAGATAAAAAATATTGTCTGTGTCGATCTATCCTGGTTCCCGGTACTACGTTCCAGGTATTAGCTATTAGTCATACTCTCTCACGAGGTCCCGGTACGGGGTTATTATTTAAATTTCAAAATGGACCTGAAGTTGGCATTTGGGAGTCCGCCTCAAGTAAACAAAAGCTTTAAATTTTGGCCTTAGGAGACAGAAAATAACAAAACGACTTTGCACATTTCTGCAAAAAAGTATTTTCTTTGATTTAAGACATTAATGATTTAAATTGGAACACAGACAAAAAATGTGCAAACGATTTATTCCAAGCATATCCAACGACAAGGACTTGTATGTTGGTCAGACCAATGTCAACCTATAAATTACACCCTGTAGGACTTAATAGCAGTTGATAAGTATCGGACAAGAAAGAATAAAGAAAAAAATCAAATATGTTTGGCTGAATCACCGCAATAGTTTAACAATAAATGTATGACGACGGGCTATAATCATGATAATGTAAGCAGTAAGCTTTGAAGCAGAATTATATCATACATGTATGACCAGATATGACATATATGTGGGGAAATGTCTATATATTGCACTTATACAAATGAAAAACATGAAGACCATCTGTTTATTACAGGTA
The DNA here is from genome assembly GCA_037788925.1 of Mytilus galloprovincialis. Taxonomy (NCBI): domain Eukaryota; kingdom Metazoa; phylum Mollusca; class Bivalvia; order Mytilida; family Mytilidae; genus Mytilus; species Mytilus galloprovincialis. The sequence continues at coordinate 599,082 of JAWDJN010000030.1, forward strand.
ATTTACACATATGGTCACATTTGCACTACATGTACTATGGGTGTAGACAAACTGGTGCATGACTTCAACTAAAAACGTTTAAATCCATCAGGTTTAATAATGTAACAAAAAAGAGTGACATTTGATATCTCAAGAGATTTGTATCCCCCCCCCTTTTCTGACGGTTTCATTTGATATATGGTCCACTCTATCTATCAAGTATTATACATGTATGTATATAGTTTGTTTGCAGTCTTCATAATTTGACATAAATGAGTTAAATGCACATGTAGTGAACTAAATATTTTATGTTTATCTGACCACCAATTATTTTTAAGATGAAAACAAATTCATCTGTTTATTGATGAATGATACCATTTAGATCAATCAGCTGCTGCTTCAGAACTTATTAGTTTTAAAAAACAAAACAAGAACTGAATAATTTTAATATAAATAATAAGAAAAATTATATGTTATTTTATTTAGTTCATATTATGTTGTATTGTATACTTTGTTTTGTAATTAAAATGATTATTCTGCAAAGAAATGGGCAATAAATTAAATGCTACATCTGGATATACATTGTAGACACAAGAGACTACAGATTTCATATTCTAAAATTTTGAAATATTTCTGAAATCACAGGTTTAAAGTTCAGAGGGTTGAGTTTTAATTTCTTAATGTTGATTTAAAATTCTGAAGAAATTAATTGCACAATTAAACAAAGAATTAAGTATTATGTAGTCTGTGGAGAGTCCATCATCACATGTTTAAGTATACCTCTATTTTCTTCCCAAAAAAACCTGTTTAAGTATTACTATCTAAATTTCCACCACTAATTTTTTAACACCTAGCTATATAGATTAAGAACAGTGACATTGTGATAGCAAACAGTAAAATTTTACTACCTTATATCATGTGTATAAAACCTTGAATTTTACAGCAAAAAGTACACCCACTACTGGGAAAAATCTGTTACGAAAGTATCGGTTGATAATATAAAGCCTTCATTTTAACATTTTTAAGCAAATATGGATTTTAGACATTATATGTTTGCATCAATTCTATGCTATTAAAAAGAAGGAAAAAGTTCATTTTTTCCAATTTTACAAAAAATGAGATATAATCGATATCTAAACCTATATGTTTAAAATTTTGGTATATTAAACTTCAAAATCACAATTTGTGACGAAACTATAAATTTGCTACTTATAGATAAGTGATTTTTTTTTATTACTAATTTCAGTAGGTCCCTGTGCTGGTGTTTGGATCTAGAATTTTTAAAGCTGGATCTAGCAAACCAACATTTATAATAATACAATGAAAGACTATGCATGAACCATACATTGTTGTCGACGTTATCCGGCGTCATCGTCCACGTCGTCCAAAGACACTTAGTTTCCAGACAATAGCTTTAGTTAAGTCTATGATCTCTATGAAATTAAAACACAAGGTTTGACAGCACAAAAGGAAGGTTGGGATTGATTTTGGGGGTTTTAGCAGTTTAGGAAGTAAACGCCTTAAAAGGGATCCAAATAGGCATTTTTCTAGTTTCCAGAAAGTAACTTGTATGCAAGTGTATGGATCTTTCTGAAATTGTACCACAGGGTTCCATACAAAGAAAGGAAGGTTGAGATTGATTTATGGGTTTATGGCCCTATAAACTGGTTAGGAATGAGGGGCCAAAAACAATACTTGTCTTAATATACTTTGATTTCAACAAAAAATCAAGATATGGGGTTCTTTGATATACTGAATCTTACCATGTATTTAGATTTTTTATTTTTCGGCCCTGTAATCAAATTGGTCTATATGAGGTCAAAAGGGTCCAAACTTAAACTTTGTTTGATTTCCTTAAAAATTGCATTTTTGAGGTTCTTTAAAATGCTGAATCTAATTGGACCATAAAAGATAAATGTCCAATTTAAAAAAAATTATGCACATATATATCATGTTAAGGAGGGGTATTTGCGAAAAATACCAGTCGAGAGAATGTTAAATTTCACGAGCCGTAAGGCGAGGGAAATTCATTCTCAAGACTGGTATTTTTCGCAAATACCCCTCAATAACATGATATATCTGTTTAATTACACCGAATGTTAATGTACTAAAACGCATTGATGATCGTGATGTTACAAGCGTCCAGTCGGATAGAGTATTTTTTGGAAAATACCACGGCAGAGAGGTTAAAAAAGGCATATCCTTTTAGCAAATACCCTGGCGGCGTTGAAAATGAACGATATTCATTTGATAACAGTAAATTGGTGAAAAATACACTGGCTATTAACCAATCAAAACCCCGGATTCTTACATAAGGTGTAATTAAGTTCTTAATAGACCACATTCATTCTGTGTCAGAAACCTAGTATGCTGTGTCACAATCCAAATTCAGAGCTGTATCAAGCTTAAATGTTGTGTCCTGGGATACTTGGCTGCCCAAACTGTTCAGGGTTCAACTTCTGGGGTTGTATGAACCTGCGCCATGGAACATTTTAATAAATTTTATTATACTTAATTTGTTTGGTTTTTTATTCTTTGAGCAAATTTTAATTCATTTAAAAATATAGGACAACAGAGTTGGTGTATGTTGGTGTATGTGGGTTCGATTCCCACCCTAAGCATTCATTTATATTAGCTGGTGCAAATCGGGCAGTTTAGTTTAGTGGCCCCACACTGACTCTGTTTTTCCAATGTAAAAAAAAAACACTTTTAAACTATTTTTGTTTTCTTATCAAAGACAATGAAAATCAAAATCATGGTATACCTTTGAAAATTATACCAAAGAAAGTGAGATTTATACTCGGGTTGCATTCCCATAGGTTTTATTATACAGCTATAGGAAGCTATTATTAACTATGAAAATACAATGACTTTTAATAGGTATATTATATACATAATATACAAGGCATATTACTTTGAAGTACACAAAATGAAGTATGTGGGTTACATCAATTGCAATTCAAGCTGCTGCCACATTACTTGGATGCAATATACATATCTGACTCCCAAAGTCCCCTGTATATGTCCTTGTACATTGTATCATAGATCAAATTTATTCATGGATTGTTTTACAATAGTATTTTTTGTGGTCCTTTTTAGCTTGCCGTTCCGTGTGAGCAAAGCTTTACCAACCTCATCATTACAAATTAATACTCATGACCATGATGACCAAAAGAAAGAAATACCAACCAAAAAGCAAATAAGCTTTAAAAAAGAAAGAGTGCAACAAAACTAGAGGCTCTCAAGAGCCTGTGTCGCTCACCTGACTCTACTTGGGTTTTTGAAAAAAAGATATTAATCATGACAGGTACTTAAATAATGATTGAGACCAAATTTGGTTGCATTCCATTCTGTGGTTCTCTTAAAGAAGATTTCCCTATGTTAAACTAAGTCCCCCGCTGGCAGCCATCTTGGATGATGGATTGGCTACAAAGTAACCACACTTGGTCAGCACCTCATAAGGAACATTCATGCTCTGTTTGGTTTCATCCCATTCAGGGGTTCTCTAAAAGAAGATATTTGTATGTATTTCCCATAGGGTCCTATGTTAAACTAAGTCTCCCGCTGGCGGCCATCTTGGATGATGGATCGGCTACAAAGTAACAACACTTGGTCAGCACCTCATAAGGAACATTCATGCCATGTTTGGTTTAATTCCATTAGGTGGTTCTCTAGAAGAAGTTCAAAATGTAAAAAGTTAACGACGACGGACGCGCGGACGACGGACGCCAAGTGATGAGAAAAGCTCACTTCGCCCTTCGGGACATGTGAGCTAAAAATCAGCTACAAACCAAACAACAAAAAATTACATAAAACTGAATCTTAAGTGATACATGAAATTGATGTAAAAAAACACTAAAAGAAAAAAATCAAGAAATTAGAATACATTTATACTGCTGAGCAGTGTCCTATCCCATACATTTCAAATAGAATCCCAGATAATAGACCTCAACACATATGACTCAAATTATTCAAATAACAATTGCTGCTTTTTTTCAATGGATTTTTTTCTTCAAATAAGAATTCTATTAAATGAACCCTACTTTATCAAAAATATGTTTTTTTCAAATAAAAAACAAATATTTGATGCCAAAACCTGGACTAGTAGAACAGAGAAATGAATAGACCTGAACTGATCTGAAAATCTAAGGTCAGACTTATTTAAACTTCAATAATTTTTTTAGTATTCAATGTATTTTCTTCAACTGTAGATTTTGTAAAATGAAAAACAGATTAAAATTTAATCATGAAAAATATGTTTTGGGAACCAAAACTCTGACCTGAATGGTGAATTTAAATCTTAAATTGACCTGAAATTTCACTAATAAATTCCATTCATTTATTTTCTCGAGTAATTTCCTTGAAATCTAGATTTTGTCAAAAGCATTAATTGAATATACTATCAAAAAAAGATTTGATCGGAAATTATCTGGTCAATACAGGATCATACAGGTATAATATTTTAATTGGCAGTGGCTATTTTACCTGCTCTGATTAAAATATTTCAATTCAAGCCGGCAAAATGGCCTATTTATCTAGAAAAGGCTGTATTACCAGCAACATAGTTAATTTGTTATTTTGAAGGGTCTTTGTATCAAAGAGTGAAATTTAATATTTACTTTTGAAAAGTACTATGACGGTATTCATAGTCGAAGGGCTGATCCCGAAATCAAGGGCTTAATAATATGAAATCCCGAGGTCACGAAATTTCGAAAAAAGAATTCCCGGATCCCGAAAGGATTGATCCCTAATACCAAGCTTAAAAACACCTGATCCTGGCCCTGGAGTCCCGATTTGTCATATAACATATGACCTCGGGGCATTATTCACTATTTCTATTTACTGAGTGTTCTTGCGATCAATGTGCCACCTTGAGTAAGAATGCGAAGTCATATGTTATAGGACTAGAGCCCCGATAAATGTCCGACCCACCTCATATATACATGCATCATATGAAAATAAAACTCAGATTTATTAATTGTTGGTTAAAAAAAAAGTTGAAAATATCATTGCATCATAAATTTGATGAAACATTAGACAATATAAGAAAGTCAATCACATAGCTTCAAAAATAATTTTTTTGAAATTAAACTTGCTTTTGAAACAACTGGTCAGTTATTTGAATTGCATACACATGCATGTATGCGTAAACAGAATAGTTTTTAGTTTGTCTTCCGTTTACCTCATGCCAACACAATAAAAAAATTTCTATTTTTCCAGCACCCGCAACACAGTCACGATATTGCTGTTGCCGATAAATTAGCCATTTCAGAGATATTTTTCAGAGCCGGCAAAATAGCCACTGCCACTTTGATTTCCTCGCTAAGGTCCGAGTTTTGACAATGGTCAACAATATTTTTCATAACTTCTTATTAAATATTATATAGAACTTTTTGATAAAGTTGAAGAAAATCCATTGAAAAATAAAACAGTAAAAATTTGAAGTTAGAATAACTGATAACTATGATTTCAGGTACGTTCAGGTCTCATCATTTCTCTATTCAGATCGAAGTTCTGGAATCAAAAACTATTTTTTTTTTTTATTTATACCATTTCATTTTTTCTTTTCATTTGTTCCTGTTTATCTTTTTAATTATGATTTTCATCTTGGCAAATAACATCTTCGAGAGATGGATCTCGGAATTCATAATGTGAGGGGCGTCTCCTAAGACGCCAAAATTAAAAAGTTCGCCAATAGACGACGTTTGGTTTAGAAATACCTCCGATTTTGTAGAACGTTGTAAACAAGTTCAAGGTAACGTGAAGTTCGTCCCGGTCGTTATATTGGTATATGTGTAACATACTGAATATTGCGATCGGGAACCAGTCTAGTGTCGATCTGTCCTAGCTCGATAGTTTGTTACTTCAGGTCCAGTGACAACTTTTCAAAAAACAGATAAAAGATGGAATATCTGATTTATTTTGCATTTAATTATAAAAATCCACACATTACTATTTCAAATTGTGGATACAATATGTTTACAGTGTTCTAGAAAAAAAATGGAGATATTTATTGTTTTTTTACATTATTAAAAGAAATAAGACATGTCAAAATGTGGGACCTGGATTTGTGATCGTTGATTTCATCATCAGTATCGTGTTTGTCTTTTGTCTATGTTGATGACTATGAGAGCCAGCACGGATGGTAATTGTTCAATTAGCAGAGATGAGATATATGATACATGCGATATGAACCATTTTCTGGCTCGAAACTGTGAAAAATGGTAACATGTTTAAAGCCTGATCAAAATAGATATAGAAAAACAAATCGAAAAATTCAAATAGAGAAAAATTTTCAACGAGTGACCGAACAACACATTAATTCAGTGTTGTTCGGTCACGAGTTGAATATTTTTCGATATTTGAATTCTTTGATTAGTTATTCTTTTTATTACATTGACAGTGGGATCTTGAGTTAAATTAAAGTAGAAAATGTAAGGAACTTCTCTTTTCCCACGCATTCACAGTTAATTTGAAGCGATGTCATCGACAACGACTTGACTACACTTATGTTGTATGTCGGCAGAGGGTTCAACTTACCTAGTTTATCTCACAAATGACATTATTGGTCTTTATTTCTATTCGAAATTATTGGTTTATATTTCTATTCGAAATTATTGGTTTTTATTTCACTTCGAAATTATTGGGTTTTTTTTCATCCGAAATTACGGTAATTCAATGCAAGCAATGAAATAATGTTAGTTAAAATGATGAATGAGTTGATTAATAAGATATGTACGATATACATGAAATAATGAAGAAAGACAAAATATGATGTCACTGTGATGTCATATTGAAATTGACATATTTTACCAAACAATGACCATTGTAAAAATAGTTAAATGAAAAAGACCTGACCAAAGGATATTTCACCCGGTATGGCAAATACATTTTGAGACCAATCATCTTGTCTTGGCTAAGTTATAAATACAAATTTCAAGACATTTGAAGCCTTGGTGAAAATATGAAAGACAAATTAAAATTAAAAAAACTTTTAAACACGTCTCCTGTCATATTAAAATACATTTTTTTTTGTCAGATTCGTAGTTTTAACACCAAAAGACAAAATGAAGATTTGAACGCGAGTGGGCAATCATCTATTATGAAAATATGAAAGACAAAATTCAAGTAGATAATTGTCCAAATTTTTCATTTTGTACTTGAAATGCTTTGATTTGGTGATATTACCGACAATATAACACGAAAATAATTAATAGGGACACCATACACAAACTGTGATTCCCTTTTTAATTTGCTTTTGCCTCTTTGAAAATTCAATTGGACAAGTCCGTGTTATGTATTCTGATTGAATTAAAACGGCTGCTATAGGTTGTAGGTTTTTTTTTCACAAATGTTTATAATCTTGAACTCACTAGATCAACACATTTACACAGAGGATCTAAGCTTTGTTGATATAATTATGGCAAATAACTGTTTCATGCAATTTGATACGCTAAAAAAACCTAGAGAGAACCAATCATCTCTGCCATATGATTTGAGCAAATCTTCGTTTGACATGTTTTTATTCCTCCAGATATGATATGTAGGTTTTTCGAACAAATAGAACAAAAATAAAACAGAATTAAAAACCAATTGTTCAGAGAACAATTGAAGGTCTTTCCACCAGTAAATATCTATTTTGATATTAAAATATTAAAAATCAGTCTAAAATTTCAGTTCCTATGGCTTTCTGATGTTCAGATATGAATTTTAAGCAAAGGTCATAATCTAGAACGTCAAATTAACCTATGACCTTGACCTCAATTTCAAGGTCACTAACTGATCATCTCAAATCAAAAGACCCTAGGTCTCTAATATGTATGGTTAATAAGTTATATCACTTTACGCATAATTTTAGATATGATAGGGGCTAAAACTCCCATTTATTGTCTACGCACCCTTTCAACCAAAATTATTAAGTTACGACATGTCGCAACTAACAATTTAGTAAAAATAATTTGTCGATATCTTATAAGGTTAATGAAAATGAGTGAAAATAAGACAAATTCAAAAATTAGAATATGACCTTGACCTTTGACCTTGACCTAATTTTCATTTTTTTGGACCAAGGACCTCAAATCAAAAGATCCTAGGTCTCTATCACTTATGGTGTTCCAGTTTAAAATACATTTCAAAATTTCAAATACAAAAAGGGAAATAACTCTCATATGGAGCGTTCATATTGCTTCGGTCGAAAATGGACAAATCATGCGAAGAATAAAACGAGCAATTTTATAAAATAAATTTGTCGTAATCTTTTACGGTTGCGAAGGAGTTGTGATAACAAGGAAAACAGTGTTTGGGGAGATAACTCCTACAAAGAAAAGTATTCGGTTACGCAGGGTAAATTTCAAAAGCGCATAAACTGTTCGATATCATATACCAAATATCTAAGCGACATATTGCGAAACAAATGTTTATCGCAAGAACAAAATTTGGCGGAAGAAAAAAAAAAAATAATCAGAAGAAAAACAATAGGTCTTTCCACAGAAAAGTGGAAAGACCTAATTAAGTCAACGAACTTTCTTTGATAAAGATCAATACGTTAATTAATAAATTACTCAAATATTAACAGTACTTGTATTAAATGAAAGTTTAAAGTTGAGTGTGGATAACAATCAGTCCACAGTACTTACTCTGAATTGTAAGCTTATATACGTAACAGGAAATATACTTTTTTCAGTTTCAATTTAAAATAAAACTTCCTTGTTGATGTAGATGGGTTATTTAAACGCCACCGTTTTGTAATACTATAATAACTATGTTGCAGTCGCTGTTTGCCGTTGGAATAGTATTTCTTTGCATACTTACAAATATCAGAGGTAAGATGTTTCTGTCTTGTAAGATGATTGACTTGTAGTTTTTGTAAACATACAATGTTTGAGTATTTATCATAGTTGGACTAAGTTTCAGGAAACTTGTCAACTATTCTGTAATCATATTAACAAATTTCAATTTCAAAAATTCATATTTGTTTTATAAATGACCAATTACAAAATTATAACAATTCTACAGAGATAGAATTCCATTATATTAGAACTATATCATATGTAATTTTTTGTTTCCATTGTTTATAATGTCGATAATCAAGATATAAATTCCTTCATATTAGGAATACAATCACGTGTCCATCTTACAAACGATACATATGAATGGTTTGACGCAAAGGACCAGTGTACACTGCTGACAAATGAAAAGTACGTTGTATCGACTGGATTGGGATGGACAAAATATGCCGCAAAATATTTACCATGGGTAGAATATTTAGGTAAGTATGTGTTGACATATATTCATCTGGTTGAGGTATCGATTACTAAATTTGAAACAAGTACATGTACATGTATGGATCGCCACGAACGCCTAAGGATACTACTCTTAAATGTAATGTAGTGTACATATAACGTGCAATGCCTTCAACTATATCTTTACATTTCTTTTTCATGTCATGTTGTTTCAGCTTTACAATTCGTATTTCTAATTAACGTACTTTCAATATGAAAATTATTTTGTGAGGAAGACAGAGTTCAATGCTAGGTTATCTCAACCTTTGGATCTTATTATGGAATCACCCTGTCATCTGCATAAGTTAAACAGAGACAAAAAATATAAAGATTGCACTAACTATTATTGTATCTGTAATAAAATCAGTTCAAAACGTTCGAATCTGTAAAAGAGGGACGAAAGATACAAAAGGGACAGTCAAACTCATAAATCGTAACCGGCACTTATTTTCGTTTCGTTAGATGTTTTTCGATAATATGACGTACTTATGTTTGAATATTTATTTTTCTTGACACTTTCATCTAATTATGTACATGTACCTGTGTATATTAACGAGATTCAAAATTGCTGAAAAAAATAGACGGACGTTTAAAAGGAAATCCTAAGAAATTTGAGGTAATGCAAAGATTCAAACACAAATAGGAACGCCATATCATAGACAATAATATATAACAAAACGAACTGTGTACATTGATCAGCTATATGAACTTGTGTTAAATATTAAAAATCTGGGAAATAAGTGCAACCTAGGTAACAATCTCGAAATTTCTTAAATAGAACAAATCCGCATCTGTAGGATCGTCAAATTGTCAAAAATTCGAAATGCTAATAAAACAAGAAAAAATCCGAAGAACTCAGCTAAATGAAGAGGGTGTAAACAACTCAAGTTCTTTTTCTTATCACCAACTCCAGGAGACAGCCCGCTCAAACGTTTAACCGAAAACCCGTATAACACGTTGAATAATATTGATGTATTACCTAAGATAAAAACATATTTCACTCACCGTACTGCTATCAAGAATGAGTCCAAGGTATGTTTCGTGTGTATTACTTACGAATTTGATAAGCGCTTTAGAATGTTGTAATATCTATTCATCAAATAAGAGTAATTATAGGATGCTTTATTTAGCATACATTGTCCTATTCATAGGAAATACCCTGGCATCTGAATTATCACATGGTACCAAGAAAATCATGTTATCTGATCATAGTCTTATCAAATTGACACTGTCCGGCGAAAACTTTAGTGAGAAAGGTCCCGGTTTCTGGAAATTCAAATCGGGTTTATTGACCGATAAAGATTATATGGATATAGTCAAAAATACTTTATCAGAATGTGATAATAAATATCACAATTTAGAAAATAACAATTTGAAATTGGATACCATAAAAAGTGAAATAAGGGGCGCAACCGTCAAATATTCCAAATAAAAAAACATGAAATTGCGGGAAAGAGAGTCCAATTTAAAAAAAAAACACGACAAGACGAAATTCAGAAAAATCTCTCTTGTACATATTTAGATAAAGATATAAATACACTTTTGATTGAATTAGATATTGTTAAAGAAGATTTAGAGCAAATAGTAAACAATCAAACAAGAGGGGCTATTATACAATCACACACCGAGCACTGCGAAGGCAATGAAAAAAATTCAAAATATTTCGTATCATTAGAAAAACGCAATTATAAAGATAAATGTATTAACAAATTAGTTATTGCTGATATTATATTGTTTAATACTCTTAAGAATTATCCAGGGCTTATATTACTTGTCGATTTCGAAAAGGCTTTTGATACGCTAGAATGGAAGTTTATTCAAAAAGCATTGGTTTGTATTAATTTTGGTAGCAAGCTCCGGAAATGGGTATTAACTTTATACTCAATGTATCTAGTCTTGTCTTTTATTATGTATTGTAAAAATGGATGTATGCATTGTAGTTTGAACACCAAAAAAGATCAATAAAAAATATATAAAAAAAGAAAATCATGTCAGCAATGTTACAGTAGATATTTTTTTCCTCCAAAATTGAGGTTGGAACCTATGTGTTATTCTTTAACTTCAATGGCAACCCGCCTAGTATTGCACACCCGCCTATTTCCAAAATGACTCTTCTTTGTATAGTATGATATTCAATCGTGCTACGTTTTAATCTGTTGTGAGACCTATATTTATCCTCTCAACTGACCACCATTTTCATAGGCCAATTTGATATTGCAAAATCGATGGTTAGTTATTATCGTACTTTTTTAATTAAAAACAAAAATGTGATTTGTACTTTACACTCATAATCTCATTCAGTTAATCTTGCTTTTTAAGAAGTTGATTGTTAATTCATGTGTGAATTTAAACACATGACAAGGTACGGCTTTTGCAATGTGTTTACTAATTCGAGCCCATGAAAGCCTTTCAAGTCGTCCACTGCAATTATTGTTTCCGTTCTAGCGTATATCTTACGATATATAACTTAAACTTCTATGTGACATCTTTTTTTTTTGCGACAAATGGGTTAGAAATATCGGTCTAATACGATTTTTTCTTGTTTCAGTAAATTCGATCTGACATTGTACAGCAGAATATTTATTAAATTATTTAAGAGCTTTGAGAATCACGTTTTTTTTAAAGGGAATGTAAATGCAAATACAAAATAAATACAAATTCAACTTCTTTATTAAAAAAAATCTTTTGTCACCTACAAACCTTTTATTCGTATTGTATATATAGAATAAACAAGCCGAAAATATGCCTTTTGAAAACTCTGTAATCCATAAAGAGTTTGTGTATAATTAGACGATCAATTACTCCTCTTTTCTGCACAATCTACAAATCAGTATATTTTCTTCAGATATTGTGACTCTAAATAGATTAACAATAGAATTACACAAATGTTCACATTACTGAACAATGAAGTAATGTTACTGTAATGAATACAAACAATTTCATACTTATCAGCACAAAAAAATCAGAACAAAATTCCAGGAAAAAAGATATTTTGATTTCTTTCTGGATCATTGGAAACTTGTTACCCTGCTATATCTATTTTGAGAAGAGGAATTAGTTTTGTTCAAAAGTGAATTGGATTGGATGTTCGAAATTAATGGTTAGTGCACTAGTATTGAGGATAAAAAGGGATGAAAAAATCTACGCTACTTTTTTAATATATTTATAATGGGCTTTATATGAGTCAAAATAGAGTAAAATAGTGGGTCGCATTTGGGTATAAGCGTCACGCCGGATTGCCGATTTTTTGCAAGCGTGACAGGTGAAAGTCAAATGATTGTGTAGAGAAAAACGGGAAATGAAGTCTAGCGGGACACGGATAATTACAAAAAATTAGAACTGCAATAAGCGGAATACGGGAATCTGCCAAAACAGTAAGCGGGATCCGGGATCAGAACCCCCCAATGAGACCCCACAAAAAGATATTTTTGTATAGTCATGCCTTCAAAAACAAAAGTATCCGATGCATGCATTTTTTCATATTTTTGGTCCCTTTTTCAATTTTGTGGGGTCCAAATTTATAGACAAAAGTCCTTTAATATAGATATTTGGAATTCGTTGACATGCTGAATCTGACCATGTATCAAGTTTGGGGATTTTTTGCCTAGTTGCTGAAATAGCCCACATAGAGTTCCAAAGGGTCTAAAATCAACAAAAATGAATTGTAGCATGTATTTCGTGTACAATAACCCAAATGTGCATGGTTTTACCTCTGTGGTAGTATCCATTCGCGGATCTAGAATTTTTCATAAGTAGGGGCCCACTGACTGCTTAAGAGGGCCCGCTGCTGTCACGCTCCAGTGATTCACTATATAAGTTAAAATCAAAGAGAAACGTAATCTGAAGAATACAATATGACATTTTGAGAATCGCTTTTGTTACAAGTTTGAAAAGCTATATATTTGATGAAGAATGAATGAGGAGTTTGTATTTCAATTGGAAAATACATGTATCATAAATACTAAAGTCATCAACTAAGTTTTTTTTCATTTGTTGCAAGTGCATTTATCACATAATTCTACAATAAAAATTCCTCGCATCTTTGAAAATTCTACATTACTAATGACTGCACTAACAGTGATAATTCATCGCATCTATAGTTAAAATGGATATTTTCAAAACGTAAACAAATACAGTTTTCCCATGATCCTTTATTCTACAATAGACATACCCGCATATAACAGTAAAAATGAACTAGCTGGATTCGCACTTTATATACACTGGTACATTTGTTTACCTATAAATGAAAACAAGTTAATTGATTGGTAAATATTTTGACAACAAATCAACATGCACTAGTTTACAATAAATCAATATCTTTAGATAAATTGATGTTGTTCTAAAGTCTATATCTATTTTAAGAAGTTGAATTAATTTAGTTCAAAAGTGAGTATGATTGAATGTTCAAACTTAATTGTAATTGCACTAATATGGAAGAATATTGTCCCGATCGCATATCACAAGGTTCAACGTTAACTCTTCTATATCGATTACCTTACAATTTTATCAAAGAAAACTGAAAACAAAATATTTTGGATAACAAGAAATATTTAATGATTTACAGACTTTCATAAAAAATGATTAATTATAAAAAAAAAAAGAAGATGTGGTATGATTGTCAATGAGACAACTGTCCAGTATTGATCAGGTCGTTATCATTATATCACTAGCTATTATATTGCTAGTATAATTATTTAATAATTCTCATTATTATATTGTCTACATTTAGGCTGCTTCGAATTTCGGAATATAATAGAACTGTATGGGCCCAAAAAACAAGTTACAGAAGGAGAGCAGCTCCAAGAATGTATTGTACATTGCAGCGGATCTGAATTCTTTGGTTTACAGGTAATCAATTGAAAAATGGAATTAAAAGAGTCAAAGTCAAAGTCAAAGTAACTGACAATGCCATGACTAAAATTGAAAAAGACAAACAGACAAATAAGAGTACACAAAAAACAACTTAGAAAACTAAAGAATGAGCAACACGAACCTAAAAAAAACTGGGGTGATCTCAGGTGCTCTGGAAGGGTAAGCAGACCCTGCTCCACATGTGGCACCCGTAGTGTTGCTCATGTTATTACAAACCCGGTAAATAGTCTAATTCGGTAGGTCACATTCTTGAAAAGGGAAGTGGAACTTATCCAATATCATCTGTGAAACGGTAATTCCATAACCGTCAACCAACTCGTGAAGGCGTCCGTAAAATTTATGAAGGGATGATTTCAACTTCACCATTTGGAACTTTTGGTTAAATAGCTTCCTTGTGAGCAGAAACTCTACCGAGGAAATCATGATAGGAAATACGAGCGCGGGAATATCGTATCAATTCAGGTGCTGCTGGAATGTTGATACATAGAAATGAAAAGTTCACAATTGGGATTCTTCAATCATCTCGTTTGTCGTACAGTTTTGTTTTCAATTGACTCTCATTGTCAATTTCCAGATGTAAGTCAAGATATGAGGCAGACTTAAATGTATCTGTTGTATCCTTTATCTCTAGTTCGATTGATAAGATGCGTTCAATATAGTCACCAAATGTTGTACTATTTAGTTAAGTTAAAGGTTATTGCTAACTTCTTACTTTTCTTCCTAAGAAGTTCCTATATGAAGCCAGCCTCATAATAATACGGAAATAAGTCGACAAGAAGAGGGGCACAATTTGTTCCCATTGGAATACCTATAGTTTGTTGAAAAACACGTCCGTTAAACGTAACAAAGATGTTGTCAATCAAATTATCAAGCATCTTGATAATGTCCTTTTCAGAGAATTTTTTTTTTTGAATCAGTGTTATCCTTTACAAAGTAGGATTCATCCCTCCTTAAGACAAGATACTTGTATCTACGTTGGCCATTCGTTTTTATGAAACAAAACAATATCAACTCTTTTAATTTGTCTTTTAGTTTAGAATGGTAATACTTGTTTAAAGTCTAGAAAAGTCAAATGTTTTAATACTATGACAAGGTGAAAGAGCCTTAGATTGTATGTACTCTAAAAGATGGTGTTTTTTTTAGTATCCACATCACAAAATGGGATATACATTTCCCAACTTATTCGATATTCAAGAGCTTGCAGCTCCTACTCAGACTTTGTAAAACGTCACCAGGGTCTGAGCAGAAAGTTGATGAACCAATTGTATGTTAAAGAATTTCTCGTCCTTTTTCTAAACACAAATCATCGGAAGATATCAAGAAATTGTTGATAAACAATCCGTATCAACTTCACAAATAATACATGATGGTCTTGATGAACAGATTCGCCGTACTGAATTTGTTTTTAATCTTAACTACGTGTTATATTGTTCTTTTATTTGTCTTTGTTCAATTATTAATTTTTCTTTTACTGTTTTGTATATTTTGCGTGATATCCATTTGACGTGGCTCGGTACATATACATCCCGTCAATGTGTTTGTATTATCTATATTTTAGATGGTTTGTTTTGTATATGCGACTTTTTGTGTTTCCTTGTTTCTTATAACGTGACACTGTACTTTTAAAGATCCCAACATTATGTTGTTGTTCTTTTAACTTACCTTACCTCTGTATCTTTAACCTCCTGTATAGGAGAACCACACTAGTGTTTTCATAGGCACCAATATGTCTAACAGTAAATATCCTCCACCTGCGTGCTTTATATATAAGGCAGTAACAGTCCATAACCATTGAATTTTTTTTATATACAAGTTATTTACACAGTGTTCATTTTCCGTATCATCGTTGTTGGGTTATTACACCTTTACGTTTTTCTTGTCCTTTTTCCATCCTTTTGACAGGAAACTATATATGGTGGTGTGCAACAAAAAGAAGAGTCGGCGGCTACAGTATTCGATTTTGGCCATTAATTTTGGGTCCAGTTTCATATATCCTTACAGCATTGTAATGTCCAGAAGAATTTACATCTTTACGTCGATGTTTGCTCATGAAAGTCTACATTCAGTTTAGTAATAACCCTTCAGAATGGCACTAACTTCATCCATACTTAAATTCCTGATATAGGATAATCCTTCGCATTCTAGGATGAAATGTTCCAGCGTTTCGTCCCCTTAGTGGGATAAAAGACACATCGGGTCTGTTACATTTTCATACATTTTGATTCTGGGCGACTGCAGAATGTATGTGCCGGTTATCATTTTTAGCTTTGGAGGAATTCTTCCTATGTCTCTAGCTGATTGACATTTGTTTTTAGCAGTTGATGTAGCTTCCCTTGGTAAAATTCCATGAAATTTAAATGCTATACACCTTTGTAGTAAGGAACCATGCTAGTCATTGAGTCACACCAGTGTTTTTTGATAATTCGGTTTATTAATGTGATCCATTTTCATAGGTATATATCAAGGTAGTTGTTGATTTCATCCATGTTATATTTTGTTAGGATCTTTTTGATTTGTATAAACCAGCTATTACTGTCCAGCGATTTACACTGATTTGTATACGCGCCAGTGATTTGTCCATGCTGCTTTGATCTTTGTTACAGATGTTATTAAATAATCCAAGTGCTCTTTTGTCAATTTGCGCATCGACGGGTAGTATTCCTGATAGCATGTACATCGCCGTGTCTGGAGTTGATTAAGGTAGTGAAAGCAAATGTTTCAGTAACCTTTTCTGGAATTTTTCTAGTTGAAGAAGCATGGCTGTTTTGGGTAGTAATAGTTCCATTCCGTAGAGTATCAAGGCAAATGTATGTTTTAAACAGGTGTACCATTGTTTCTGGATCTAGTCCATTATTATCCTTGGACACCACCACCCAATTGGCCGTATGCACTTCTTCTAGTTGTCCTATTTTCCTCTAGATTCATTGCAACGTTTTCCTTCATTGATGTAGTTCGAATTATTCCAAGATGTTGTGCCTGCTTTACAGTTTGCATAACGGTATTTCCAATGTTGAATATGCAATCGTTGGTATTGTTCTTTTATGAGTTTTTGACAGCCGGTTTAACGCCACACCTTCTTTTGGGCTGTAGCTCATAACCTTCCATGTACGCAAAATCGTGGGTCATATTTATCAGCACTTGTATGTCGTCGTCTTTTCTACTCATTTACCACTTGTGAATTCACGTTTATATTTATGTTGCACGGATTTTACTGATGGTTTTGTTCAATTTTTCGGCACTGCGTCTATTATTCTGCTCACTACTTCCAGCACTGTTATTTCTCTATAATATCCTGCATCATTCTTACTTCCTTTGTTTTTGAAAATTGGGGTGAGGAGTCAGATTTTGAGGAGTTCTGGCACATATCCTTGTTGGAATATTTCATTTATGATGCTTTGGAGCAAGATGACCATGATTTCTCCCGCGTTAAGGATATGTTCAATTGTGATGCCATAATAGTCAGCAGATTTACCCTTGTTGATATTTTTAATTGCATTTACAATTTGTTCACTTGATGCATCAGGAATGTTCTTGCCTTTGACCAGCTGATTTATTATACGAATTTCATGTTCAACATGGTGATGATAGTCATTGTCAATGATAATGTTTTCATCGTATGTTGCTAGTGTGCGGAAATGTTCCTTGAAACCAGCTAGTATGTTTTCATCTCCAGTATAGCTGTGTCGATTCACATTCAAGTTTCATTTAATATTTATCCGCCTTTTTTACGGGTATTTTTTACTAGCCTATGGAATAATTTTATATTTCTGGTTCTAGTTTCCATGCTCACCTCTTTTCTTCCTCTCTTCTTTTTGCAATTTCTTCCCGGACTGTTTTTCGAAATTGTTGTTTTGTACGTCGTTTCTCCAGGAAAAGGACATTATCTAGATCTTCATGTTTTCCAGAATTTACCCACGCATTGTAGCATATCCTTAAGAGCGACCTCTATTGCAGGTGTCCATACTTTGAGTTTCGGTTTTGCATTGTACGAGGGTGTTGTGTTAGAAGATTTAATGGCTGAGTTAGCCATTACCTCACATGTCGTCTGAATAGATTCCTCCAGTCCTATCTGATTATTAGCTAATTTTTCCAATATCACCTTTGATGATGTGTCGACCATAGCTTTATATAGGTCCATGTCCATTTTGTTCAATTCATTTTAGGCGTGACATTGCTACTCTGCCTTTGTTTTAGTGTGACCTTAGTGAAATCGAGCACACACGTCTTTTGTACTGGATTATGATCTGACACATTCATTTTTACGGAATGTAGAACTGTTTTGTTTGTGTATAACTTCTGGTCTTTGAAAGTGTATAGAAAATAGTCAAGTTCTGAACATTTTACTCCAGATGCCTTGATAAAGGTTTTTCCTGCATTGTTAAAGGACAATTTACACATTGAGATACAGTTCCTCAGATATCTATTTCTTTTGCTTGACGTCGCACTATCGTTTAAATCCTCATTTAGGTCTCCTGCAATTATTTTGTCATGTGTTCCATAGGATTTTTGATAAAGATTGTAGAGTAGGTCAATACATTCCAGAAATTCATCAACATGGTCTCGACTTCCTTTGGACGGTAGGTACACTGACACCAGCAACATGCTGTGCGCACTATTGCTCAATATTTCTATGCATTGCATCTTTTCTGATCCTTCAGATAATGGTTTTATTAAATGATCTATAATTTTGCCTTTTGATAGCATAAAATTATTTATTTTGTAAAACTATTTCTCTTTTCCATTTAAACTGTATACCTAACAACAACATTATTTTCATTTACCTGACTGTGTATTTAATGGTAATCTTGAAACTGCAAATAATTCCATGTGGAGAACTTTTTTGAACTGTACAAGCAAAATTATGAATAAGCCAGGAGAGGAGTCATGTACATATTTGCTTTAAAGTATATATATTAAATTTCCCATTGTTTAAAATATATTTAGCTTCCCATTAAAGTATATATTTAACTTCCCATTAAAGTTTATATTTAACTTCCCATTAAAGTATATATTTAACTTCCCATTAAAGTATATATTTAACTTCCCATTAAAGTATATATTTAACTTCCCATTAAAGTATATATTTAACTTCCCATTAAAGTATATATTTATTTAACTTCCCATTAAAGTACATGTATATATTTAACGTCCCATTTATGGTCATTATTTGTATATACCCGGTTAACATAAAATTCATGATGAAACCCATAATCAATCATGTAGTTAAGGTGTGATAGAGCCCCTGTATATAGCGAAATCCAAGTTACACCGTATGGTATTGCGCCTGACAGAGGTAACAGGTAAATGGCGGATTTTTTTATCAAGGTTACTATTGTTTTTCTGAAATTCCTCAACATCTCACAGTGATATACTGCGTTGCCTTTATGTGTTTACCCCTTATTTTATTGTTATGTATTTACATTGTATCATAGATCAATTACACAATTGTTTCAGA
Source organism: Mytilus galloprovincialis (assembly GCA_037788925.1). Lineage (NCBI taxonomy): Eukaryota > Metazoa > Mollusca > Bivalvia > Mytilida > Mytilidae > Mytilus > Mytilus galloprovincialis. Next base: position 618,669 of record JAWDJN010000030.1, read on the forward strand.
TATTGTTAAGGTTGATCTTCGGTAGTTGTCGTTGTCGATGTGGTTCATAAGTGTTTTTCGTTCCCAGTCACTAGTAATTTTATGGGCCCTTTATAGCTTGCTGTTCGGTGTGAGCCAATGGTCCATGTTGAAGACCGTACTTTGACATATATTGATTTACTTCTTACAAATTTTGACTTGGATGAAGAGTTGTCTCATTGGCACTCATACCACATCTTCTTAAAGATATGTAAGTTAACAACTGTCATATTGCTGTTAAGGAATCCGCTAAAATTGCAAGACTACGTGAAAGGAATACTTGTCAAAAACAATTCATCATAGGATTGACAATTTGTAGTAGCTCAAGGACTCATTGATGTCGATCGAATCAATAAAAGTTAAAACGACCAATTAAAGTACGAAGTTGAAGGGCATCAAGTACCAAAAAATCCTAAAAGTTGCCAAATAAATCTAAGGTAATCTGTTAAAATATTCAACGTTTTTTTAAACAGTTAATTTATAAAAAAAAAAAAAGACCAGTTATCAATGATAACTCATGTCATGACTACTGGGCTGGTGTTACCCTCGGGGAATAAAAAATCCTCCATCAAACATCTCAATAATTAACATTCAGTCAGGAGGAACACATAATTGATTAGTATAATAGTACATAAACAATTCACAATCAATTCTACCAATATAATTAAAAACCTTTTGCAATCTATCCAACAACCGAATCTCACATTTGTTTATTTGATTTTTAATATTCAAATGCTCGAGTTTGCCATGGATGAATGCAGCAATAGTCAATCAGCGGTAAACATAGTACAAAATATCATTCATGGCATGTATAATTTTAATACGAGTAAATTATAATACATCTATTAATATCAATTATGATTATTACTTCTCTTTTAGGAATCAACCTGTATATGTCTACATAATTACAGTCTAGCACATCGACAGAAATATATTGTGAAACCATGTGATAAAAATGTGGCAACATGTTTCGGAGATGCATTTGCATTTTGTGGCATGGGCGGTAGAGAATTCGTCTCTGTTTATCAGAAAGGTTAGTATATAGATTAAGGAAAACAAAACACGGATAATTAATGATTATGATTTACGTTTATGTAAACACAAAACGTACATAACCTCTTGGAAAAGGTTAAAACCAATTTCCGGAAAGCCAATGCCGAAATTTTCAATAACTATGGAATAACTGTTTCACAGATGATATCGTAACTACAATACTCTTTCCCCTTTCACGAATGTGACCTACTGAATTATACTATTTACCGGATTTGTAATAATATAAGCAACATGACGGGTGCCACAAATGAAGCAGGATCTGCTCACCCTTCCGAATCACCAGTTATTACCCCATATTTTTGATGGGGTTCGTGTTGCTAAATCTTTAGTTTTCTATGTTGTGTCTTCTGTACTATTATTTGTCTGTTTTTATTTTAGCCATTGAGTTGTCAGTTTATTTTCTATCTATGAGTTTGCCTCTCCCTCTGTAACTTTCGTCCCTCTTTTATGTTCATCATTTTGTCTTTGCCTATGAATAACTACTCTCAGTTATAATCAGTTTATTGGCAATTAAAGATCAATACATTCACCAAATGTTTCCAGTACGATTTACGATTTATTACTAAAAAGAGTTAAGGGGTTCGAGTTGTTCATTCCTTGATTTTACTTGAACATCTATTATGCAGAATGGATTGCACATCGAGAAGACAGTGACCTAACAACAACAAAAACATGCACAAAAGAAAATTTGTTTTTTTCTTTTTATTTTATATTTTGACCATGGTGTTATTTGTCTTCCTCAAACTAAGATTGTATACTGTATATACCTTGGTCACATAATAATTTATTAATTTTCTTGAAGAAATTTATTTATATCCTTTGCCATGCATTATTCGTCTCCAGTAAAATTCTAGAAGTAACCTTTAACATCTAACTAGAATTTCCCTTTTTAACCTGATTCGAGCGTCACTGATGAGTCCTTTGTAGACGAAATGCGCGTCTGGCGTACACAATTTCAATTCTTATATCTATGATGATTATGTATCTATGATGAGTTTATTTATAAACAAGTAATAACAGATTACAAAAATCAAAACATCGGTTGTGCATGTTGTGAGAATAACACCTTCTATGTTCTCTAATATAATTATAGAGGACCCTTTTTATCCTTTAGTCTTGTTTTTTAACTGTAATCTTGTTTTCTTTTTTAATATTTATTTATTGTATCTTACTTTGTTTTTATTATCGGAAGCGTTTAAGAGATATAGTAAACATAAAATTGATCCTTTTTTTCAAATTGTCATGTAATGTTCGTTCTTTTTTTTCTAGAACATTGATTAAAATATAAATGTTGGCATTCTTATGACACAGTTAGTTATCCTAGTATTTATATATTAGACTGTTGAATAAAAGTATGGTGATAAATATAATTACGGGTTTCTCTTGATACACATATCCGTAGTCCCGACTTGAAGAAGCTACGTAAAACATATTGTATTTATTCTTCCGCAAAAAATATTGAAGATCTAAAGTTACCTCTTTAAAATGGTTTATCTATTGAATAGTTATTAATGGTACCAGGATTATAATTTAATACGATAGACGCGCGTTTCGTCTTCATAAGACTCATCAGTGACGATCAGATCAAAATAGTTCCTAAGCAAAACAAGTACAAAGTTGAAGAGCATTGAGGAGCCAAAATTCCAAAAAGTTGTGCCAAATACGGCTAAGGTAATATATGCCTGAGATGAGAAAATCATCTTATAAAGTTTATAATGTATATGGTTCTCCGTTTTCTGATACATGTGTATGAATTACTTAAAATATTTGAATCGAAAACTGAAAATTTTGTCTTTTATATAGTCGACATTTCTATTTTTTATATAATTCAAAATTCTGGCTTTGCAAACCATTTTATGCAAAAGTTAAAGTTTCACGATTTTTAAAAGTCTTTACTTTGAGTTTAAAATTGGGTTTTCCGTGCATAACCTTTACAAAATCTACCAATTTTGAACACCGTGTAGCTTGAAAATTAGCCCCGTGACCGATTTTTTTTAATTTTTTTTTAAAGCATGATATAAACTTCATTTTGTCAAATATTATAAAAATCTATGGATTATATAAGACAACCTATCTACCTTAAATTACAGGTTCTTTATCTTTAATTAGAACGTCTCGAACGTTTATTTATGATGACCGTTTTATCTTTGTGACAGATTACCACATAAATGTTAATGTCTATTTTGTATAAGAGCCTTCTTCCATTTTGATGAAAAATATGAGTAAACATGAATGAAGCATGCATTGTTAAATTCCAACGCCAACACATACAATCAATGATTTTTCTCTCGATAAAACGGTATCCTTTTCTGAATGGAAGTATCTTTTAAAATTAGGCATATCGACTAAACCAATAAAAAGAATAAAACAGACATTTAAAATTTGAAAATAAAGAAAAATAGTCCAGATTACACTTACGTTTGATCGTTCAAAACGTTTTTTTTTTATTAACCACAATTACACACATATGCGCGGGAATAGTTCAAACACCTTTTTTGACTTTCAAAACAGAGCATCATAAAACATCTTTGATTTAAACCATTTATATTTTATCTAAGTACATGCACTATCATACTCAGTGTATCTAAAGTGCGGATACTAAAATATCATTGTCACTGTATATGCCATAACTTTCTGATGTAGTATGATAAATAAACAGACGATTTTTTTTTTTTTTTTTTTTTTGAAGAAAATTTGTTAAAATGTATATGATTAGAAATGAATAATACTTGTAAGACAATGTAAGAGATGCGAACGGGGGTTAATTGTGCCTGAAGCCACCCAGCTGTAAAATATATACCGAAATAGGTGAATATTTAGGACATTTTACAAACAGATCGTGCAGGTGATTTTAAACTAGCAGGTAAGTTGTTGTTGCAGAAAAATATTCATTTCAACACAATGATTAAAGTTGTATAACGTAGAAAAGGTTTTGTCATTCAGTTTCTTCATACTGAACTAAATTCCACTTTAATGCTTTCTTTATGCGTGTCATGTTTACTGTCGAATATTGATACTATACTTTCATTATCACTATGCATGCTATGTTCGCTGTAGAGCGATTCGTTAGTATTGTATATGCGGTGCATTTTCACTATATGAATTTTTATCTATAAGTCCTCATTTAGCCGACTTGCTCAAACAATGGATACAGTAAGAGAAGGATTTGATAAAGTTTAAATTTCTTATAAATCGTATGAATCTTTATCCTTTGTTTTATTTATCCATTTCCATGACATTTCATCACTAATTACTTACATCGTGATACAAATTAAATCGTTGGTTTCACCGTTTGAAAGGTTTTACACTGGGGCCCTTTATAACTTGCTGTTCGGTGTGAGCCAAGACTTCATGTTAAAGACCGTATTTTGACCTATAATGGTCTACTTTTATAAATTGTGACTCGGATGGAGAGTTGTCTCATTGTCACATATGACATCTTCTTATTTCTATCTATGGCTAAAACCGAAACGGGATGGAATAAAAAGGGATAAAAAAAACATACTTGGCCTAATATGAGTGTTTTCAAATCGTAAAATTTTGCCCAACCGGTTACTCGAATATTCGTTCGACCGACTAACCGGTTAACATATAGTTTTAGTTCATGTTTGAGAGCCTTATCTATGGTACACTACAAATGTTCGTTTTCATAATACGATGAATAAAAAAAATAGAGAATGGAAATGGGGAATATGTCAAAGAGACAACAACCCAACCAAAGAGCAGATAACAGCCGAAGGCCACGCATGAGTCTTCAATTACGTTAATTTGCATTATACAGTTATACGTGTTATAAAGATTGTCTGTGAGGAATACTTGCGAAGTTTGACTTTTAATAGTTCAATACCACCGTACATGCTATGGCGTTTGTAATATCTTTATATTGAAAAAATAAAAAACCTTTTTGATCTCGTCGAATTAAAATGATTCTTTCTCTGTCTCTTGATGTCTCAGAAAATAATCTGGGTTGTTTGAATTTGAAATTATTAAGCCAGTTGCATCAAGTATACATTAATTACATGCATTCACCTTGATTTTAGTACAATTTTTTTAGTTAACATTTCGTTTAAAGTATGACAAAGACTTGCACATTCAGATGTAGGTCTACGCAATATTAGATCAAAAATAAAATAATGTAGTAAATCCTAAAGTTTAATCGGATTACTGATTTAAAGTTACAGTTTAAAAAACATGTACACTCATTATATTTACTTGAGATCTTGCCCCGAGTTGATAGTGTGAGCCAAAATTTGTTACTATGAGAAAAGTTCCAATGCAACTTATATCACAGAAAATATGTTCTAGGAGACCTTTTTTCACAGACAATTTCTATATAATTTGTTCAATCTCTATATAAAAATGTTCCACAATTTACCTGGTGAAATAAGTACTGGTTTGGTGAAATACGTTCCTTACATGTACTTATTGAAATTAGTTCCGGATTTATGAGATTTGTTCCTTACCTGGTGAAACAATTCTGGGTTTGTGAGATTTTTTCCTCAACTGGTAAAATAAGTTCCTTATCTGCAGTGAAATAGGTTCCACTGGTTAAACAAGTTATCTTATATCCTGAGCATTTGTCATCAGTCAGTTTAAAGTTATCATTCAAGTGCATTATAAAAATAAGTATTATATTAATGTACAATTTATAAAAAGTGTAAACCACCAAATTTGTATCCTTTGGAGTAAAGCAATATCTTCATCCTATTGTTACAGTCATGCCTTCAAGTGCAAATGTATCCCATGCAAGCACACTCAGTACAGCATTAAGCTTGCATTATGGTTCAAGTGTAACAAGAAGCATTATAATTCAAGTGTAACAAGAAAATATTACTTTTACTTTCTGTGAACTTATTCATTGATTTTTATGAAATATGTCATATTCGTTTAAAACAAATTTCACAGGAACCTATTTAACTTGTTTAACACTTTTAATATTAATTGGAACAAAATTCATAGCTGTGAATTGTGTTCCGGAACTGCACTTAAGCTCCGCCATATCAATCTTTAACTGCAAAAAAAATATAAAAAGATGCAATTTTAAGAATACAATATGACATTTTCATTTGATTTCAATTTGAAAATATCATAAATACTAAAGTCATCAATTAGGTTTTTTTCATTTGTTGCAAATCCATTTATCACATAAATCTACAATAAAAATTCCCTCACATCTTCGACAATTCCACATCAGAAATGATTGCACTAATAGTGATAATTCATCGCATCTATAGTTAAAATGGATCGCTTTCAAGAATCGATATGCTATAATATGTTGCTTTTATAACACTTATTTGAAGTTTAATGCTTTTTTTGGACATTAAAAATACATATCACAATGAAAATGTGTTGAAAATTATCTTCTAATCAATTATTTTGGTATTTTCAAAACGTAAACAAATACAGTTTTCCCATGATCCTTTATTTTACAATAGACATACTCGCATATGATAGTGAAAATGAACTAGCTGGATTCGCACTTTATATACACTGATACTCTAAACTCTAAATTCAGAATTGTTTTTAACTTTTTAATTAGTATGATATTATAAACAAATGCTAAGAATATGTCTACCAAGAAGAGACATTATGACTCCTATATACCCCCTCGAGCTCCTGTGTTCAAATAATTATCGATCTTGCTTTGTCCGTTTAATTTTACATTTGAACAGCTGAATATTCAAACGAGCCCTTAATATATTTTAAGTGTCTTTACTTTTTCACAGACATGTCAAGATTTACAATATTTGACGAAAAGTTGTAAAAGGGGAGCCAATATATTTTAATTTTATTATAGGGGTTTCAAAATTTACAATTTAGAAGGATATTGTTTCATTTTTATTTTATTTGAGTGGGGACACTATACTGGAATCATTACTGTCTTATGTAAGTCATTGAAAAGAAGTATATAGACAACAGAGGGGAGTGGTGAACTTAATCTTAAAGGGACATTTTTCTTATTCTGACAAGTATGTGTTTAGCATATTTTAATGAGTCCTCTCATTCACCAAGCCTAGAATATACATTAATGGTTTCAATTAAGATTAGTTAAAATAAAAAAAGGACTACATCAACTGACAGGACGCATGTAAAAAAGGAAGTAACCTTCTCGACTCTTAACATGTATTTTACGGAAAAAAAGGGTGGGTAAATAGATTATTTAACTTAAAAACCTCAAGGGCAAAATACGATGTTGAGTGTAGACCAGTATTTTTATTGTCAATTACAGTACCCAGTGAAGCAAAACATCTACACGTCAGTAATTTAAATTCAAAATTCATGTTGATTTCTGCTGAATTCCGGTATTAATTGTATGTAGCAATTATTCGATATATAATATAACCACTTCCCAAAGTTTTGCTGTTTTTCTCCTATCACAATGTGCCTCCTCGATACATTAACGCATGATTTCGTACAATTAAAGTGCTGCATAGATTCAGTGACCTCGAAAGGAGGAAGTTTAGATTTAACACAGTATAATTGTCCCAATACATATATTTTCTTTTCAGATGCTTCTGTGAATATTGATAACAACAATCGATACATACATAATATCATAGGAAACTGTTTGGAGTTTGATCAGAGACATGGGAAATTCAAGCCGAATAACTGTTCAGCCAAATTGAACTCGATGTGTTTCGATCGTAAGTACAAACATGTAAATACATTTTGTATATACATGTATATATGTTATATTCTAGTGTTTTGTATTTAGATTTTTCTTCTACTAACATGGGAATTATTAACAACCAGAAAAGGTCTAAAATGATCTACATCTGTACGCGACTGTACTTTTTTTTACTTTTCAATAACAGCTTGTTCCCTGGTTTAGCATTTTAACAAAACAAAATTGTACATTAAACATAAGATAATCATCAACGTCATATTTTAAATGATAATCATATATAGGTAATATAATTACAGTGTGGACAACCGCAATGATTATGTATTTTATAATTGACCTTTTCAATAACCTTCGACACCGACTAATGACACGTACAGTTTACAGGTAAAATGGAGGGGTCGTCTCAAAGTCAAAAACGTCTTACTATTATAACGTATACAAATTTGATTTGGAGGTTAAACATGTACAAAGTATATAACGTAACGGTACCCAAATTGCACTTATTTATCAAAAATAGCAGCGAACATCTTACAAGATTTCCTAGAATCTAAATAATTTGTATTTTTATGATTTGATACAATGTACGTCTTTTAACATAGGTAAAAATATTTACATATACACAAAACGTTCACAGTATTTATAAACAGATGAAGTGTTTGCTGAAAAAGCAAAATGTACGGAGACGTCGCCATGATACAATGTGTTACAAGTATCCATTTCTTTAAAAATGAAGAGGAAGCATGGACTAATAAACTAATAAAGCTCTGGTATTCGACTTTTGACAATGCGAATTTAAGCATGGATGCAATTTGAGTACTCCTCATTGCAAAATCATTGATGGTTTGGATGTCAGTTTAGACCAATTTTTGTATGATTCCATATGGATTCAAAATTAAATTGGTGAAACCATATAGCAAATAATGATACATTTACAAATTAAACACATAATGAAAACTTTTGTCTGAAGCATAAATAAACGTAGGTTAGAAAACTGTGAAAATAGGCGCAATTGGGATACCCTCATGCTAGCTACAAAAGATATATATTAATAAAAAAAAAAAGGAAAAAACTATATTTCTCTATCTGTATTTACACGACATTTAAAGTTGAGTTTACTGCAATCATTCCGCATCTTATCAGCTTTCACTTCACATTTATGAATATGCTGCATTCCAATAAGGATAAATGTGTATCTGCAAAAGTTTTTTTCTGAAAATTTATGAGAAATATGAAACATAACAACTGGACTGTCTGTCCGTGTCTTACACACTTGTAAACACGGTCGAGCTTGTGTTTTTCAAACGATCAAAACCGTACCCGGTGTACATATTAAATTTGGGGTGGGGTAAATACATAAAGTTCCAAATTTCGAAAGAAAAGATCACATCGCCATTTTTATCAACGAAGGACTACGCCGCTTCAAGATACCATGTTAAAGTTGCTGTATTCCTTCATGAATAGGTAGGGGACTTCATTGACTTCTCGTTCCAATATATCATTAATTATTATAAGCAAAATAACCTGCGTATAGAATTTATAATTCAACACGCTAGTTACTATAGAGCTTTGTCATTGCAAATTCTTTTTTAACAGTGCTAATCAGGGGTTTGGAATCCAATGACTTAGGTTATCCCTCATTTAATTATATGGTAATCCTCACGAACTGATTAACCAATATAATTGCCCGTGTTCTAAAAAACAAAATATGTTGTCCCAATATCGTAGAACCATCATTTTCCCGTTTTCGAAAAAATACCTCTGGGTTTCATACCAGAAGCTGGCATCATTATTGCTTAGTAATGTATTTTGATGTGGTCCGTGTTGATCAAGTTTCGTTGGTTTTATATGTTACACTGTCATTGCTATATTTCATTTTTTTGTCCACGGGTCAGAAATGGTTTATGTTTCTCTTTTCCTTGACAAGCTTTGCCGGTTTTATGATTTTTTCTATTTTTTTTTTTTTTTGTACGTATGATTCATTCTTAATTTCGTTTATGAAAATACACTAGGGATTTTTTTTAGTCCAATTAGAATAATAAAACCCCGTCGCAAGTTTTGTGCGCCTGAACCAAGTCCTGAAAATGTTGGTAAGTTGTACGGCATTCACACGGTTGATATAAACGGTTAATGATGTGACATTTTGACATTATGCTTCTTTTATATTTTTCATTCCTTTTTAGTCGATCAGGGATCGCTGTTTTTCCCCATTATTTTCATTTCTTTTTTTATACCGTAACAAAATCCTTTTCTTCATTCTAAATTAAAAAATCCATGTCATTTAGACTCTGCCTTCGTTGCCAATCAAATAAATTTCAAGCAATAAATCCAATAGTAATCAATAGTATTATTTGCAATTTATACTTTTGAGACGACCCCTTGCAAATAACCTGTCGTAGTCGTGCTCAACTGTAGATGTAGACAGCTGTTGAAAAGGTCTACTACCGAATCATTTACTTTACACTAAGTCTTTTCTTTATCGGCTATCGATATACTTGGTTTTAAGCTCACTTGAAATAACAATACATGTGCAGAGCTAGTATTATTAAATTATAGTACAGTATATATGAATTATAAAGCATTCGATTTTTATTTTGTAACTTACTATATTGTAAACACAAATGAAGGAAAGGTATAAAGATAAGTTTTTTTTTTGGCAAGGTGCTAAAAACATGTTATGCATGTCATGCAGTTACATTGTATTAACTAATGTAAACACATAGTAGTCCATCATGCATTGCAACGCATTCATTCATTTGATTAGTCTTTCAAAACGAAATGCATTATTTGTAAACTAACACTTATAAATGTATTTGGGGGAAGTAGCATTATAATGCTAAATATTGCATATCCGTATAAGTAAAAAAGATGCATACCATGTATTTAGAAAGAGAAAAGGGAATGTATGCTAAACAATGTTAACAGTAGTACATATGAAAAGTATATGCATTAACTATGAATAAAGATCCATACCTCTTCCCACCACTTAAATCAGTCTGTGGAAAATTTCCGAACAGTTCACTGCAGCAGCTGAATTACGACAATCTAAATTAAACATGAATTAAGAATTGTACTTTAATCTTTTGTATACTCTGGTAAGCGATTATGGTTAAGACTAGGGCCATTTCAGACTTTAATTGGTTTGTAGTGATAGACCACTAAAAAGCACGCGTGTTCTCGATCAAGCACGTAGTCATCCATCATGCATTGCAATTCATTAAATGGATTGATCAATTCTCTAAGAAATCAATAAATATTGCCTATTACATGTATTATGCAATCGAACAATTATTTTACCTGGAAAGAATGCTGTTAAATGGTGGTGTACTCGTCCTGATTAAATGTATTTATGTTTTCGCTAGATATATACTTTTATTATTAATGTGTCATTATTTAGGAAAAAAGGTAAAAGAAAACTAATTAATATCAATTTTAAATAAGGTATAGGCATGAAAAGTAAACCAAAGTACGACTCTGCGATTAAAAGATAGTGTTTCTATATGTTCATAAGAAACGAACTGGTCAATTATTGGTCGAATGGCAACGAAAAGGTTCAAGTACAAATCAGTACAGTAGAGTATGGTAAAGATCGGGTCCAGTTACATAAAATAAAATTCTGAACGATACAGACTGGTTAAGTCAAAAATCAGTACAGTTGATTACCGATATATGCTTTTTAAGACTTTTACTAGTTTGTAGTGAATGGGCCCAATATTCAAAGATCTTCTGTCCTGTCACATTTGGAATCGTGTACGTCACAAATATGTCAAAATGTGTCATTAAATATTACGTATTCTAATATGACGCGCTCTTTCGCTTCGTAAACAAACCCATGATCTAAATCCAATAAAATGTGTTTGCACCTGCGTATATTGACTACTGCAGAGAAAAAAGAATTTTATCGAATCGGCATGCAATAAATATATTTCATTGATTATAAACACTTTCATACGGTTAAATGATGCACATTTTGTTCCTAATACACATTCAATGACTACAAAGTGTTCAATTCGCAATTGACATATTTGACCTAGATCCATTGTTGATCATATTGGCTGTTCAAAACTTGGATTCCAAAGTAGAACACGTTAGATAATAACTTTTCAGTTATATTGTGAAATGAATATTGTTATTGTTAATTAATTTGTTGATTTCTGTTTCAATTTTGCATTCTAGAATTACAACTTTGCACAATTAAACAGAGGTTTCGAACTAATTATTTGGATAAAAAAAACTAACAGGGAGGTTTATGGAAGAGCCTTTACATATGCTCTACATTTATAAACATCAAAAATAGAAATTACGTTAATAGTCCTAATCAAAGATAAATAATTGATGCAAGCTATACTGTATTGTATTGCTCGGGCTAAAATAATCACAAATATTATGCCTACCCATGTTTAATAAACAATAAAGTATAGTTGTATCAACTATTTCCTAATAGAAACTAAGTTAATTGAAAGTTTAACTTAGTTTCTAATGAATCAAAAGAAAGTGAATAATATATATTCATAGTCCATTTAAACTTCATTCTGCGTTGACTCAAACGTTACAAATAATGTATAAATTCATCACTTATACTTCTTATTACATTTATGAAAAACATAGAAAGACAAGGTACACACAGGAATAAGGAAAATCAAACATGCTTGAATAATTAAGCTGTTATTAATATTTAGTTATTCTTAATTTTAATTCATTTCCAGATGTACACAGAGGTTTCAACGCAGGAAATACAACTACTTGGAGATACGCCTTTAACGATTGTCATCCTCATATCCTTGCTAATTTTAGAGCAGTTACATCCCAATCGCCGAAGATTAGTGCAAAGTTTTGGCTTTCACATACAAGACGTTGGACTCGAATCCTTAGTAAGCAAATGAAGAAAGTATTCATTCTACTATTGCATCTCTTTTACAATAATAGTTTTCTTCGACTTGGGACAGGCGCAAAAATGCGGCGGGGTTAAACATGTTTGAGATCTCAACCCTCCCCCTTAGTCCAAATAATTATGACGTCTTGAAAGGCTATTATAATTTTTTTCTTTGACGCCTTACATCGACGTCATAACGCCAAACTCATATATTCAATTGGACTTTGAGAAGGAATTTACTGCTTTATTAAAACGTTTAGCTGATTTCTCCTAAAGATGCTTCATTTTAGGTGTATAAAATATATTTTTTAACCAAACTCGGTACATTTTCACCGACCTGAATTTCCGGATAATGTAAAACAATGGTTCCGGAAACTCGGGTTTTACCGAGTTTGTTGTGAAAATTATTTTATAATCTTCTTAAAGGAAATCAGACAAACGTTTTAAAAAATGCAGTCGACATGTTCCCGCCTCGGATGGAATTGTTCCTTATATTATTATTTCTGTAGGGATTAATTGGAAATATTTTGCACAAACAAACACATAAAAGGTAAGAATTTTTGTTTATGCATTTTGTTTTAGCCTTCAATGAAAATTTGATGGCTAAATTGGGTCTCAAAGTTGAGAGCAAAATATGCTCTCAAAGTCCAACCGAAAATGGCGGCTTCAGCATTATGACGTCGATGTAAGGCGTCAAAGAAAAAAATTATAATAGCCTTTCAAGACGTCATAATTATTTGGACTACCCTCCCCCTATACCTCTAACTAATGTAGACACAGTCTACTTTCATCCATGTTCAAATACGAATCAATAGAAATTCTGTACATGTTGCTCCATGATCTGTCGGGTATCACTTGTTCATCTTCTTAAATTCAGTTTGTCAATAAAACGATAAACATTTCATGGTGTGTATACAAACGTAAGCCAAAATCAAATTATGAACTGGTACCATTAATAACTAATTATTCATAAGTAAACTAAATAACAAAATCAAATATATGCAGACTTAAGGGCATACGATACAGTAGAGATCCCTCGTTTTTATAAATTTGGTAGAAGGTCAATGTCAATGTGTACTTTTGAAATATTCAAAGAAAAAAGTACCTTCATGACTTACTTTTTGTGATAATTTGGTCCGAAATTTGCATATTTAGGGTTTTTATGGTACCATATAGTGTTTCTTATAATCAATAGCCAGAGGCTCCTGACTTGGGACAGGCGCAAAAATGCGGCGGGGTTAAACATGTTTGTGAGATCCCAACCCTCCCCCTATACCTCTAACTAATGTAGACACAGTCTACTTTCATCCATGTTCAAATACGAATCAATAGAAATTCTGTACATGTTGCTCCATGATCTGTCGGGTATCACTTGTTCATCTTCTTAAATTCAGTTTGTCAATAAAACGATAAACATTTCATGGTGTGTATACAAACGTAAGCCAAAATCAAATTATGAACTGGTACCATTAATAACTAATTATTCATAAGTAAACTAAATAACAAAATCAAATATATGCAGACTTAAGGGCATACGATACAGTAGAGATCCCTCGTTTTTATAAATTTGGTAGAAGGTCAATGTCAATGTGTACTTTTGAAATATGCAAAGAAAAAAGTACCTTCATGACTTACTTTTTGTGATAATTTGGTGCGAAATTTGCATATTTGGAAGAAATATAAGGACTTTTAAAGAAAGTAACAATACTTTTGAACGAAAAGCCATAACTTAACCGTTTTTTTAAATGTTCTCTTGATCCATGGCAGCAACATGCTGAAACACGTTTAAGGTTAAACCAGATTATTATTTTCCCGATATAGATTGCTATATTTTCGAAATAAAGAAATTGATCATATTTCTTTGCCTATTCGGAAGTGTAGAAACAATTTGATCGTTGATTTTTTTCTTGAAATTTTAGCGGAGTGATCTTGACACAGTACTTGATTGATTGCAAAAGAACAAAATAGGGGTCCATGTGCTTGTTTTTTTTCAAAAAGCCACATAACTTGATTTTTTACGAGGCTTGTCAGTATGGCGCTAAATTACGTTATATTAAATTTAATCACAACAACTGTAATAATTCCCGCTGTACACGACTATGCTGCCAAGTATATGCAGGTTTTTCCACTAAGCGTTGATACTTTATATCATAAAATTCATCAGATGGTTATTCCTAAAATGGCCAAACATGTGTGCTAAACATTTACGTAACGAAATTCGGAAAGGACCTTTTTCATAATAAAAAATAAGATAAAAATAGGGATTCTAGCAGATTACTTGTCAGACATGTCAGATGTACGGCAAAAACGAAAACTCTGATAGAAGTATAAAGATGCATCTCCGTTCGACATTAGTTCGAAATTGCTTCATGTACAGAAAGAGGGCAGACAACATTATGTCATAGTCCCTTCCATGGCAAAAGATGAACCAACTATAAATTAAGTGGGTGGTACCATTAATTGACAACTTTATAACCTTCAACAATGACAAAACCCGTACCATATGGTCAGCTTTAAAATTTAAATTACAGGGAGTACTTCTTGTTTTATTGGTAGAGCTGTTTCGTGCAATTTCATGTCCTTATTGCCTCAATCGACCGAAAAATGAGTTATAGTTTATCATTTTATAGCCTGGAAGTACAGCACCCGGTTTTAGAGAACGATATTGAATGATGTCTTTATCAATAAATAAGTTCCATCACATTTTATACGGCTTATATGTATGATTATTGGCTGACTTGTTTGTCTAGAAGTAGAGCTATATTGCAAACACTTCGTTTGTTCTTCTGTCAGATCGTATAACAATATGTTTGTAACTTTTCTCAGACACAACCTTACTGAATGACTTCATATTTGCTTATCAGCTTGACAGTGACGATGTTTAACGTGTGTACACTTTCTGGTCTGTCTGTCTGAAGTTATTGAACATCTGCCGATACTTAATTGTATCTCTCAATATGTTGAAGTACAATAGGAATATGCTTATACAAAAAAGAAGACGTGGTATGATTACCAAAGCGGCAATTCTTAATCAGACACCAAATGACATAGAAGTAAACGACTATAGGACATCGGACGGTCTTTAACAATGAGTAAAACCCATACCATAGAGTCAGATATGAAAGGTTTCTAAATGACAAATGCTAAAGAGTTCAAACAGTTAACATCATGTGAACGGTTGTTTTCTTGTTTTGTTCTATTACATCCAGTTTGATATAGTATACACACACATACACACACACAAATTTCACCAATTAAACAAACTAACCTGTGACATTTCTGTAGATATTGGTATCAATTTGTGTAAAATCAAACCAAAAATTACACCAAAATATCATTTTTGAAATCTTGGTAACTGACTTCAGTTGACAGTTTTTCTGCATACACATGGTATCATTTATTTTTAAAATATCAATTAAACTTGGTTGGGGTTTTTTATGTACCGATTTCCAAGTCCAGAACAGTATGATACACTCTCTTTATTTATCATTTTATTTACGAATAGGGATGTTATACGACCTGATCTACCTATGAGGGTATCGCACATGCACATCTTCGAACAACAGACTCGACCACCATACGGGTCCGTGTATATCTGCGTCCATTCGTTTTTCGTTTTGAAATATCAAAAACAAAAAACAAAAAACGAAAGTGTTTTCATTTTTCGTTTTTTATTTCATCAAAACCAAAATGAAAAACGAAAGTGTTTTCATTTTTCGTTTTTGATTTCTTAAAAACCAAAACGAAAAACGAAAGTGTTTTCATTTTTCGTTTTTGATTTCACAAACAAAAAACGAAAAACAAAAGTATTTTCATTTTTCAATTTTGATTTCTCAAAAACTAAAATCGAAAAACGAAAGTGTTTTCATTTTTCATTTTTGATTTCACAAAAACAAAAAACGAAAAACGAATGTGTATTTATGTTATCTTTCCAACACAGTTTAATTGTCAATCAAAAAATGACAATGTTGTCATTTGTCATTCATTTAAAGGTTGTTGAAGTATACATGCACAGCGGTTGTCAGATCAATACTACTTTAATCGAAGATAATGTCGACGGATGCAAAAGTCTTTAGCAATCGGAACAATATGGGTGCGTGAACTTTATTACTTTTAGGTTTAGAAAGCTCGATTCAAGATTATTAGAATTGATGACCAAGATCCATCTGCCAGTATTTTACGAACTACGAGGACGATAATGTATTTTGCTTGATCATATTTTCAAAATTTCCGCAATTTCACAATTCAAACTGGGATATTAAATTGGTTTGTCATTAGGAGCCTGTAAGGTATTAATTTTGCTTATTTGTGAAGACTATAAGGTGATATTAACTAGAGGTTGTTGATGGGGGATTATGGAATTGCGAATAGTGGACAAAAAATATAAATAATAGAGACAATGGACCAAGAAATAAATAAAATAGCTAGAATAATGGTGTTAAAATGTAATGATAAGAGAATAATTGTCACAAAGTATAAAGAATAGAGAAATATGGCATAAAATATCAAAGAATACAGAAATTAAGAACCCCGAATCAAGACCATCATACTAGTTGCCTTAATGAACGTTAGTTTGTCTCTGGGAGATTGCTATTGGTTATCATACGGTTTCTCTTTATTTCTATGTCTATTAATTAAGAATCGTGCTTTCATTATTTACCAACATTTTACATATCACATTATAAAAAAAAACTATTTTTTGGCAAACTACCATGATAGATTTCCGGTAATTGTTCTGCATAGACCACACCACATTGGAGTCCCTGTAATTTTTTTTCAAGTGGACCTCAGTTACCCACCCTACCCCATCATTACTTAAAAGTTAATAAACAAATGTCTACGGAAATACTTCTGTTCGAACAATGTGTAAAGGGGAGCTTGGTAGCTGATGTCTGCTGGAGAACAAAATCAAGGTTGCTGTTTAGCTTATTTTTTTTCAAAGATAGGTCCAAAGTTGGGGTCGAACACCGAACCCCATCCTTACCGAAAATATAATAAAAATTGTCCTCACTAGGTGCAAAGTGAAGCTGGGTAGCTGGGGTCTACAGTAGAAAAATCCAGGGTGTTGTTCTGCTTAGTTTTTTTTTTTCTCAAGTAGGTCTTAAGTTGAGGTCGTATACCCTATAAAAACCCTTACCAGAGAGGTAATAAAAATATTCTGCGTCAATACTTTTATCTGCACTAGGTGAGAACGTAAGCTAGAGATCTAGGGCCTACTTGATCAAAATTACAAGTTAATTTATAGCACGGATCAATCTTTTTTAAGCTAATAAATACTTTATTTTCCCACCATACTTGGCATACAAAAAATAAACCTTTTGTCCAGTCATATTTAAGCGAAATCCACTAGTTCAGAGGTAGAATGTTTTGTAAAAACAGTTTTGTGTGGCAAAAAAAGTTAAAGCACGAGTGCAACTTTCTTTTCTTTTAATGCAGAATTATTATTACTTTTCATGAACTATTTGACAGGATGCCGATAATAAGGAAAGCTATTTCACCCAGTAGTGCAATTTTGCCATCATTAAAAAAAATCATAATTATTTACGATTCTATAAACACTCCAAGTGTTGACTATTTAAAATGTAAAGCGGACAGTACGCTGTGTAATATATCGAAAGCGATTGATTTTGGTTTTATATAACTAATAATAACATAAGATGTATGTTTCATTATAATTCGTTATTCTGATTGGCTAACTGCACATCTCATGTTACATTACACAACGAAAATCATTATTCATGATGACACGATCGGTCCCACAATAAAGTGCAAAGGTGAATTTAATATAAACTTGATAAAAAACGTGTTTTCATGATCCTAGCCAAAACATGTAATTATAAATATTGAATGCTTCTTTTTGTAACTTCATAGGGTTGTAAAAGCGTTGACCGTGCGTACATTTTCAGAATGAAGCGCTTCCGCTTTTCATACAAAATGTATTTCGGTCATCGCTTTACACCTCAATGAAGTAACAAATAAAAGCATTCAATTCTTAAATAAACCAGAAATGAAATTTTTAAATTCATTGAAAAGTGTCTTTGACTGCTTAATTATATTTTAAAAACTGATGATATAGTGGTTATATATTAATAAAAACATTTGAAGTACGTTTGAGTCTTATGCAATATTTGTTTTTATATATTTGAAAACTTACTGCTACCGACTGGCTGCTTGAGCCTGGTTTCACAAACTCTGCATTTTCATTACAGCCGATTACATTGAGTGTGTAGACAAAGATAATATCTTTGGATCGCTTGTTTGTTAGCTGAACTATGAAGTAACTAGGTAAGGTATACCACCCTCCTGTAGAAGGAGCCTAGTCCTACAGAAAGATTGATTGGTTATCTGTCGAACTAGTCTACTCTTAAAGGAGGGTAGTTTACCTAACCTAATAATACAAGCAAGCTAACCAAGGATAATATGCTACCTTTGCCTACACACTCAGTGCAATCGGCTGTAACTTTTTTACATTACAGGTTGCAACACCTTGCCAAATCATTGGGTTCCAATAAACGTTTGGAAAATTTAGTTAATGTGCTTTCCCATAGGTTTTTATGAAGAACAATTACCGGAAATCTATTATGGAAACTAGCAAAAACAATATCAAAATCGAAATCTAAGTGGATATGAAGTTACTCACATTAAAAAAGGTTGAGACATTGAAGACCAAATATTTTTTTTTATTCTTGCGCGTCTTACAAAACTATAATCTTGGTACCTTTGATAACTATTTACACCACTGGGTCGATGTCACTGCTGGTGGACGTTTCGTCCCCGAGGGTATCACCAGCCCGGTAGTCAGCACTTCGGTGTTGACATGAATATCAATTATTTTGTCATTTTTATAAATTTCCTTCGAAAAACTAAGGATTTTCTTATCCCAGGAATAGATTACCTTAGCCGTTTTTGGTACAACTTTTGGAATTTTGGATCCTCAATGCTCTTCAACTTCGTACTCGTTTGGCTTTATAAATATTTTGATATGAGCATCACTGATGAGTCCTCAATGCTCTTCCGGACACATTTGTTATACTAGATACCCTAATGATGGTGGTGGCTAAGTTTGGTTGAATTTGGCTCAGTAGTTTCAGAGGACAAGATTTTTGTAAAAGTTACGACGACGGACGCAAAGATATGAGAAAAGCACACTTGACACTTCGGGCCAGGTGAGCTAAAAAACGAGAAGCAAGAACGACATCAACAAACGACAACTACTGTTATTTTGTGTGATTTTTTATAACTAGACCAAATATTTCATGATTTTTTATTATCTAGGACTGTATTTTTTTTTTTATTAATAATTGATAACCAAGTTTAATAAAATCATATGTGTGTATAGCAAACATATTAACTTTGGCTTGAAAGACGTCTATTTAATTGTTTTCGACTCGCTCTGCTCGGTCGGAAAAATCGACAAGAATAAAATCCTAAAATTGAACGCGTTCGTTCAACAATCTTATCAAAATTAATAAATATATTAATTTTCTCATACACATAAGTATTACGAAATCAGAGATATACATTTTGATTAGATTAGTGCGTCTAATTTACAAATGTAGTGTTATCTGTAGTAAATTTACTGACTTCTTTAATAAAGGATTTGAATAAAAATGTGTCCATACCACATAAATGCCCCACTCGCACTATCATTTTCCATGTCTAGTGGACCGTGGAATTGAGGGTCAGAACTCTATATTTGGCATTGAAATTAAAAAGATCATATGATATAGTATAATTTTATGTGCACTGAGTTTCAAAAAAAATATATCTGTACATTAACTTCACTTTCAAGTATAGAGATGTGATTTTTTTTTCTTAGACAAGTGCTTGTGACAATCCAAAAGAACTTGCAGTCATTCGATGTTCAGTACTTCAGTACTTTGATTGTTTGAAAACGAGGAAAAATACCCTGCCGCATTCGGAATGTGTCTTTTTTAGACCTTTTTTTTCCCCCTTCTGTTTAGTATCGAACTCATACGTTAAGCCCTTTCCACTGATTTGTATAGTTTGTATTTATGCTGTGCTGTAACAAAACTGTCCCGGCTGTTTACAAGCATGTTAAACGCCACAATATACTGCATGTGCCTGCTCCAACTCAGGAGCATGTAGTTCAACGGTTTTCGTTTGTTGATGTCTTTTATATGTGTTTTTCGTAATTCATGTTGTTTTAAAATATGCTGTTATTTTTCTCAATTGAACTGTTTCATATTTTTCAATTTATGGACTATTGTAGCCAACAATACCGTATGTTTTTTTCTCATTGTTGAAGATTATATGGTTGCCTATATATAATTGCTTACATCCACTACATTTGAACTATGTTGGATAGTTGACTCATTTGCATTAAAACCAAATCTTCTTATTAAAAGTTGAGGGGGGGGTGTTTCTCCCAGGTCACCCAGTTTGAATAGAATATTTTGACATTTTGCTGTGCTCTTCGATTTGAGTTAAGAGCCAACCAAAGCTCACGGTCTGTTGGTGGGTAGTTGATGACTATATAGTAAGCTCTGGATGTCTTTTTGAGTATTGCATACGGTGATTTGGTGATGTCTTCATGCCATACATTGTCCCATTACTTTATATAGACAGCTTATCAGTCAACCTGATCGATGAAAGTAGCTCTCCTCGCCTTTTGTATATTTAGACGAAAAACAAGATATAAACTGACTTAGCTTGGTATATACATGTTTATTTAATATACTCATATAAATATAAAAAAGAAGATGTGGTATGATTGACAATTTGTCATTGAGACAACTCTCCACAAGAGACCAACATAACACAGAAATTATCAACTATAGGTCATCGTACGGCCTTCAACAATGAGCAAAGCCCATACCGCATAGTCATATATAAAAGACCCCGAAATGACAATGTAAAACAATTCAAACAAGAAAACTAACGGCCTAATTTATGCACAAAAATTGTACGAAAAACAAAAATGTAACACATAAACAAACGACAACCACTGAATTACAGGCTCCAGACTTAGGACAGGCACATACATTTTGAATGTGGCGGGGTTAAACATGTTAGCGGGATCCCAATTTCAAGTCAAATTGATATTTTAAAACAACATAAAAGTTAAAAAGTGTAAAAAAAAAATATTTTAATAAATGTTGAAAATATTATTGTGTTTGTGAGTGGAGAACTACTTAAAATTGTAGAAATATTCAAAAGTAGCTCTCGCGTTTTTGTTCTGCGGCTACGTTAACGGAACACCAATCAAGTAATCGATCTTCATGACTATGGCTTCAATATTTATTTGTATAAAATATCATATTCTGCTTGTCGTAGACTCAAAAAGACTTCAAGTTGGAATAGATCTACGAAGACTAAAGAACGTTCATGTGTGGTTTAGCAATTGTACATGCCCACGACACCGACGTCCAGATATTGTTCGCAAGATGTTTTGAGAAGTACCGGACAAGTAAAATTAAACTGTTACAGTATATTAAAGAACACAAAACTGGCCATCTTTGCTGTAAATACAAATCCCAATCCCACGGCATCAAATAATTTAAAAAAAAAACATATGACCTTTAACATTGGCGGTCTAAACTAGCATTGAGCCGTGTCCAGGTCCGAAATAGAAAATAAAGAGATGTGGAGTAAATGTACACGGGACAAAATCGCACACAATATATAGAAAAAATACAAATTATTAATGAACAGGGCTTTTATGCCTGTTTTTCATCTTGAAAGGAGCTGGAGGGTCTTCAACGAGGAACTAGACCATTGATCCTCATTATACAAAAGTAACATAGGTTAGTGCATCGGACAATACAAAAACATATTAAGTTCCTGGTTCGATCACCGTTCCGGTGAGAAAATTTCCAATCCAAACTAACAATAGCCACACACTTGACTTTGTGGATTACATTATTTTTTTCATCATCCTACATATGTCTTTTGATATTGTTCATACATGTCAATACTAAAAGTCTTACACTGTATCTATATATTTTGCTCCGAGACCAGAACATAATAAGATAGATAAATTAAAACTTGCGCTTTAGATTCAGAAAGGGTCTGAAAGATTTTGTATCATTTTTTCCAGTTCTTCTGGAGTCCTTGAGCCCTTCCCTCGCCAACAATATATAGTTTGCTTTATTTGTAAAAGAGGCTAGTTACGCTACAGTATTATCATCTTAGATTAACCTGTTCAAACTTAAAATTAAAGATCACGCACCCTTATTGTTTAGATTGCTAAAGACTTTTGCATCCGTCGACATTATCTTCGATTAAAGTAGTATTGATCTGACAACCGCTGTGCATGTATACTTTAACGACCTTTAAATGAATGACAAATGACAACATTGTCATTTTTTGAATGACAATTAAACTGTGTTGGAAAGATAACATAAATACACTTTCGTTTTTCGTTTTTTGTTTTTGTGAAATCAAAAATGAAAAATGAAAACACTTTCATTTTTCGATTTTAGTTTTTGAGAAATCAAAATTGAAAAATGAAAATACTTTTGTTTTTCGTTTTTTGTTTGTGAAATCAAAAACGAAAAACGAAAACACTTTTGTTTTTCATTTTGGTTTTTAAGAAATCAAAAACGAAAAATGAAAACACTTTCGTTTTTCATTTTGGTTTTTTATGAAATAAAAAACGAAAAATGAAAACACTTTCGTTTTTTCTTTTTTGTTTTTTGTTTTTGATATTTCAAAACGAAAAACGAATGGACGCAGATATACACGGACCCATACGCGCCATAGATTTTTTTTTTTAAATTCTAATTAATCACGGGTTTATTCGTTTTCTCATTTCTCCTAGTTTCATTAAGATAATAAGTTGATGTCATCAATGTGCAATTAAATATTTGCCGCAGGACGTTAAACAGCTAAATGTACATGATATAACAAAACTCATTATTAGCTATTGCAGCTTTGTGTTGATGTAAAAAAAAAAAAGCAGGTCCTTTTGTTCCGTAATGTGTCTTATTTGTTAAAATATTATTCAGCATTTTACAGTTTAAGCAACGAATAGAAAGATATCCGTCCCTCATCCTTGCAATTTGTCTTTCGCTACGTTGAGCAGATTCAGCTGGGCCGTGCAGTTTTGACAGTTATTCAATGCTTTTTCCAGACTAAATAGCTCCACAATAATCTTTCCATGTTATTTTGTCAGTACTGTCTTCTGTGTCTATTACTATTTATTAATAGTCGTGTCCATTACCAATCCCAGCAAAACGTATTGATACCTTTGTCAATAAATGATTTATATATTGCTTCCTGTACAGACTTTTTTTAAAACAAATATATTGCGTAACTTATACATTTATTTTGTAGTTATTTTCATCGTCACCTGATTTGACCTTTCTTATGTAAAATAATTACTGTTAGAAAGGTGTATGTCTGTTATAAGTTGAGGTTATAAGATTATAATGATGTGTGGTAATCAAGTAGAAGTATTCGATGTCCAGTGATGTAAAAATGATTAAGCTGCACCTGGTGTTTCGGATATCATTTAGGTCATTTTTGACCAAGGCCGTAAATCCTCATCAGGTACCCTAGCCTTGTATCATAATAAATACTATTTAATTACAATTTGATTAGTTCTTGCTCTGGTAACATATCAAATGTAGTGTTATTTTTAGGGCACCAATTTCAACCTAGAACAGTTTTAGACAGTTCTAGCTAGAACTGACCAAATCTTTGGTCAGTTCTACTTCTAGAACAGTTCTACTTCTAGAACAGTTCTACGGTTAGAATTGATTTCAAATTCTACGGCTAGAATTGATTTATAAATTCTACGGCCAGAATTAATTTATAAATTCTACGGCTAAAATTGATTTATAAATTCTACGGCTAGAATTGATTTATAAGTTTTAAGAAATATTTGTCTTAATATAAAAGCTTCGGCAAAATAGCGATTAATATTATATAAAGTTTTGCTATTTTGCCGGTTTTATTTCAGATTTATAATCGGCAAGAGAACAATTTTAACCCCGCCATATTCTGCATGCATGTGCCTGTTCCAAGTCAGGAGCCCGTAATTCATTTATTTTCTTTTGTTGATGTGTAACATAAAATATTTGTTTTTCTTTCATTTTTTGTACATAAATTAGGCCGTTGCATTGTTTTACATTTGTTATTCTGGGAGTCAGGATGGCTCGTTATCACATAACAAAATTATCTGACCTCATTAACCAAATGTAATATTTGTTTACGAGTAGTTTTCATACCTCGGACGAACCTGTTTAACAAAAATCTTTTGACCACATCAATCTAAACTCACATTATTTGCTCTTTCTTTCTGCAAGTCTATATAGCTGCACAGTACTTCAGTTTTAATTTTAGGTCAAGAGGGACTGTACTTTACAAGTTACAGCAATATTGGAAAACAATTTTGTTCGCTTCAATTTATAGTGCCAGCATGCAGGGGCAGATCCAGCCATTTTAAAAAAAGGGGGGGGGGTTCCAACTATATGTTCCCATTCAAATGCATTGATCGTAAAAAAAAAGGGGGTTCCAACTCCTGAACCCATCCCCCCCCTTTATCTGCCAATGAGCATGTCCTCTTTTTATTCAAAATATTGAATCGTAAACAAATATCAGTAGTTTTCATACTTCAGACTGAGTCGTATAATAAAATATTTTGACCGTTTCAACCAAAACTTACCATATTTGCTTTTTTTTTTAATGTAAATCTAAACATGCTAAATAGCTGCACAGTAGTTCAGTTATAATTTTAGGTCAAGAGGGACTGTAGTATATAAATAATTACAATATTGGAAATCAATGACCACAATTTTTTTTTCTCGCATCAATTGAGAGTGCAAGCATTTCCTATTTTTATTCAAAATATCGCATCAGAAACAAAGATCAGTAGTTTTCATACCTCAGACTGACAGTAACATGTAATCATGTAACAAAATTATTTTTCTGCATCAATCAAAACTGACCATACTTGACAGCATCAACCAAAACTGACCATATTTGAACGCATCAACCAAAACTGACCATATTTGACCGCATCAACCAAAACTGACCATATTTGCTCTTTTTTATGTAACTCTTATAGTCGCATAGTAAATCTGTAATATTTTTATGTAAGGATGGATTGTAAAATCATGAAAATACAAATGATAGAAATATTGGAACACAATGCTACCTAATTTCATTTGCATCAATTTAGAATGCCAGCATGTCCTCTTTTTATTCAAAATATTGCATCATAAACAAATATCAGTAGTTTTCATACCTCAGACTGACTGGTAAAACAAAATAATTTGTCCGCATCAACCAAAACTGACCATATTTGCACTTTATTATGTATATGATGTCAATCTTAATAGCCGCAAAGTAAATCACGTATGTTTTTATATCAGGATGGATTGTTTAATATAAATGAAAGCAATATTGGAAAATAAAATTATGCTCACATCAGTTTATAGTGCCAGCATGTCCTCTTTTCCATCAAAATTTTGAATCGTAAACTAATTTCCGTAGTTTTGATATCTCAGACTGACTCATGAATATAACAAAATTATTTGTCCGCATCAACCAAAACTGACAATATTTGACAGCATCAACCAAAACTGACCAAATGTGACAGCATCAACCAAAACTGACCATAATTACACTTTGTTATGTAAATCTTAATATATATATAGCCACATACTAAATCACTTATAGTAATACATATTACGATGGATTGTACAATTCATATGACAGCAATATCAATGAATATTCGAACACATTGGCTACAAAAAAATTTCCACATCAATTTAGAATATCAACAAGTCCTCTTTTTATTCAAAATATTGAATTGTAAACAAATTTCAGTGGTTTCGATATATCAGACTGAGTGAGAGTTGTTTTAACAAAATTATTTGACCGCATCAACCAAAACTGAACTTATTTACACTTATCATGTAAATATACATGTATATGGCCTCATTGTAAACATGGTAAACCAATATTATTTCTATGTGAGGACGGATCGTATGATAAAAATGACACAATACACCTTATCGCTAATCCTGGCTGACCCGGCCTCTTGAACTTTGAAGCATACAACAATGACTTTTCCATATTTTGTTTTATGACGTCAAAATTTTACGGGAACCTGTGTGATATCCAGTAATGGCAGACAAATAGCGACAAGGTGTATTTATACCATATCTAAAAATTTAGCGTGCCATTATTTCCTCTCTGTATCCATAATAATGAACCGTCATTAAACATGCTAGGGTGACTTTTGAACATGTTTACATGGTTTAAGTCAGTAGTTTGTGATGGGGTTTTTTTTAAACAAAACTATTTAATGGCATCATCCAACACTCACATGACTGATTCATATACTTTATTTTAAAAATAAAATAAAAAGTACATGTATGGGAAGTTCTCTTCTTGGAATACAATGTAGTATACTGTTAATAATATAATTTGAAGAAGGCAAAGAAACATGCATGATTTTGTTTGTAGCCGAACTTCCAGGGGCAAATGTTTCATTCATGTTCTGATCCAGTATATTTTTCTGAGTTGCAGACTCCTAGATATCATTTATAATCGTTATGGATAAGTCTGGCTAAATTGACGAGATGGTGCAAATATATATATATATTTTTTTTTTACGTTGTACAACACTTTTTCATTAATATCCCATAATTCATCCACTGTACAATTTTCGTTTGAACATTTGTCAAAACAGAATCTTAAATGAATGTAAATCCAAGGCAAACAAGGTAAATTACGATTAAAATTCCATGAATTAAATGCAGAGTTTTATTTATGAAGAGACTGTTAAAAACGGGGAAGTCAAAGAAGAAACGTAAACAATGATGTTTCCGTATGCAATCTTATAAAAATATTTCTCCGATGAGTTGGGTAACCATCTATTCACTTCGATATTTTTACATGTAACGTAATAAAAGTCGTTTGATCAGTAAAAAATATAGAAAATCTGCTTTTTAATATATAGCAAAGTAATTGGAAGTGATTTATTTCTTCTAAATTCTAAAGTGCCCTTATTGCAGTGACGTCATTTAGAACTGTTCTACAGTCCTGACTGATTTAGTCAGTTCTGCTGACAGTTCTACGGTTAGAAGTGATTTGGACAGTTCTACCTAGAACTGATTTAGACAGTTCTACCCTAGAACTGATCCTGACAGTTCTACCTAGAACTGATTTAGTCAGTTCTACCTAGAACTGATTCTGACAGTTCTACTTAGAACAGTTCTAGGGTAGAACTGTTCTAGGTAGAACTGTTCTAGGACAGGTTAGAACAGTTCTATGACAGAATATTCTGACAGTTCTAATGAGAGGTTAGAAGTGATCTCCACTGTATGTATTCGCATTCTTTTTTTCAGACTTTTTTAAATGCCCATTTAATGAGGTGTGTGAATTTTTCTGAATAAGACTATGAGGCAAAGTTGTATATAGGGTAGAAAAATCAAAAGCACCAATTATAAGCATGCAATTTATCAAGTAGGACCAATTTTGACACTCCAAAAGTAATGTATTCCATTATTTTCAAAGGCCTTATTTGAACAAATTTTATCAGGTTTTTGATAGTACCAAGTCTACTAGTAAGTAGAATACATAGTTTAATAGGGGAACTATGGCTTGAAGTTGAAATACATCTTTAATTGTAATGAGTTATGTGCAGCTTCGGAACCTAGTACATGGTGGGAACTTTCATTGTACAATGTAGTTGGTTCTGCTTTGAAAAGAGCTGAGTCTATGTACCATATAATATAAAAGCTTTTACGATAATCATAAGATATAATGGAATTGTCCTGGACCTCACTTTTGTGATGGATATATGTTAATGGAATCCTTCTCCGAATACGGGACCAACATATTAGTAGCGGTAGACTCCAATGTCCAATGATCTTCAATTTCTACCGAATTTTGCATGGCTGTCTCAAAAATGTTAAATACCCAATTTTCAATAACAGTTAACAGCAAATACATTATCACAATAACAGATAACTAAAAAACTAAAAACCCAATAACAGCTAACAAAGAATAAGACAATAACAGCTAACAGCAAATATATTTTCAGAATAGCAGATAACAAAGAATTAAAATGCCCAATAACAGCATAACAGCTAAACCCCTTGCCCCCCTCGATAAAGTCTATTTCATAGTTTAACTTTTTTGTTGGTTGAGATGTGTGGGATTGTTGTGCAGCACATGTCATCATGACATGTGTCCCTTCGCGGCCTTCACTTTAGATTATTAGACTAGAGAAGAGACTAAATGCGTACAAACCTGATGTCAAATAAACATATAGGAACTGTTATAACGTCAAGCCTTTAAATTTAGGAAACACAAACACATTATGACAATTTTTCACATAAAATAGATTGTAAAATTTTCCAAATGAACGTCCATTAAAATTGCGTCTCAATAGAAGATTTCCCGCGCAAATGTCATGGGATGGACGAAAACGAATTTTAGGTGTGTGTTGTCATTAAAATTCTGGCCAATGAACATAGTTAGATAAAAATATATAAATATGTTAACTATATTAATATTGATTGTCAGAAAAGTGATTTTATCAGGAAAAAAATTGTGGCAAACAACGGTAAATAGCATAATATCATCTTGACATGACAAATGGAAACCCCTTTAGCATAATGGTGTGTGTATGTAATAGTCCATGGAATTGTCCAAACCAATACAGGTGAAATACGTAGATTTATAATTGTGGACACAGCAGTAAGATCAGGTATAAGATCCTCATGAGCCCGTAGAAAAAGGGTATGGTAAACATTTAAGAACATAGATTGTGATATGCTCTTTCTTTTATTTCTTTGTAAATGTATTTATAGAAAGAACAATACAAAGATGTGATATGAATCTTTGTGTTCTTGTCATGGATATAACTATCGTCCAGATACCAAGAAACTATAGTACTGCGAGGGCCACGGCATTCAAAAATGCACAAAACTATAACGTATAAATAAACTCATCATAGATACCAGGTTTAAAATTTTATATATACGCCAGACTCGCGTTTCGTATACCTACAAAAGACTTACCAGTGATGCTCGAATCAAAACATGTTCAAAAGGCCAAACAAAGTACGAAGCTTTTAGAGGCCCCTGCTTCTGTACAGTTTTATTCTTATTACAATTTTTCTTTCATTTATAAGAAATGATAATTTAACAAATCGGCTACACACTTCTATTTCAACTTTTTCTGGTCTATCCCCTCTTTTGATCCCTCAACTTGTTGATAGTGTTATTTACAATTGAACAACTTAAACCACCATTCAACATGTACTTGAAACATTCCCAAAAAAAAATTGATTATACTTTATAGATGTAACAGAAACTCCTTTCTATTGTGTTGCTGCCAGAATAAAACAAAATGGTGCCATTGAAAAAAATATCCGTAGATGTAGAGATCGTCTTCCAGCGCTTTGTGTTGAAGTTCAAAAGACGTCAACTGATGCACCTTCAACCAAATCTTCTACACGGTCAATCGGTACTACATTTTCTAATGCATACTCAGCTTCACTAAGAACTACATTATCATCTCAATTTGGTGCTACAACTCCGACTCTGAAGAAAGCTACTAGTAGATCTAAAGTTGTAGATCGAAGAACTACATTTGCGTCTCAATTTGTGTCTACAATTGCAGCTTTGACGACACCTACTGGTAGATCTGAAGAAGTTCAAGAAACTACCTCATCTACTCCGGACTGGAAGGAAACTACGTTTCCAGTTGTTGATGATTCGACCTCGACAGATTTACCGGGTAAAGAGGGTGTTTCAGGTAATGGAAAACTAACTATATAATGAGATATATATTTATTGTTATGCCATAATCATCTTTTTTAATATAAAACCAAGCAAAGTTATGAATTACAAACTGATTTGATAATGATAGAAATATAAAAGTTATTAAGTTCTCAATAGTATGGTCGATTATTTCCAGGGTGTAGTTTAGCTTAAAGTCGTTTCCACAAAAAATAGATCTTTCTCAGAATTAGACACGTTTGCATGATCTAGCTGATAAAAATACACATTTTGCTAACTTGGTATCACGATGAAGTAAACTCGTTATAACTAATTGGATAACTCATTACGACTTCTTAATTTACTTATTATAACGACACGTTATCACACATTATTCATGATCAGTTATTTTATTCGTGATAACGAATGGGCTATGTTGTTTTAATAATTACGTTTGGTCGTTTAAAAAAACAATTATGCTTGGTCGTTTTAACAACTTAAGGGCAAACGATTTGATCTCATGATGATTTTTTTAAAAGCTATTCCCATAACTAAAAACATCACATATGTCATGAAAAATATATCTCAACTAAGCAACATCAATTCATCCCCTGTAACTCTATCATGTGCCCTCAAAGTTAAACTGCACCTTGACATTAACCTGCTTTCTTACTTTTCCAAAAATATCAGTCCGTCGAAAATCCTAGATTTTAATTGAAAACCAATTATTTTGTCTAATCTACTAAAAAGATGTAATGTCTTTTTACAGCAATACTAATCATTGTCATAGTAGCTGCGACGATCCTGATAGTCATCGTTATATCAGTAACGATTATTTTGTGCAGAAGGTACCGTGGTTTTACGTTTTATTTGATAGTCACTTTATTATTATATTTTCAAACCATCTTCTTTTATACTCATTCAACGAAATTGTTTACCAACCGTCCTCTTTGCATCTTATATAATATGTATGTAGGATTCATGTACGATCTTATAACGTAACCCAGCGTTTATGTTGTTTGCTACTCTGAGGCTGTAGCGAAACGGATATACAATATATGTATTCAATATTGAGTATCATACAAATAATTTATAGTTCGTGATCGCATTAGACACACAGTTCGAATATTAAAGGGATCGGTTTCATTCTCAATGCATAGAAGATAGGCCTTCAACACGGAGCCTTGGCTCAAACCCAAATATAAAATATAAAGAGACCAAAAGTTACTAGTGAAAAACAAATCAAACAAACAGTCGAATTTACCAAAAAAAAAAAACACGAGAAACTCTTAATATAAACAAAATCAACAAACAACAACATCGAACTCCGATGAAATTTGAAACGGAAACTCTTATAACAAATGGCAAGATTAAAAGTTCAAACATCAATAAATTGAAAACACTTGTCATATTTCTGACTTGGTATAGGAGTTTTCTTCTGTAGAAAATTGTGAATAAAACCTGGTTTATAGTAACCTAACACTCTCGCTTATATGACAATAGCATACAATTCTAGTATGTTGACAACGCGCTGTGCAATGTCAATGGGAAAGTTAGGTTTCCGCAAACATGTATTATATTAACGTCTGTCACTTGTCAATGGCCTGTAATTCAGTGATTTTATTTTCATTGTTGTTTACTATATTTGTTTTTATTCACTTATTGTATATAAATCATGCCGTCAGTTTTCTATTTTGAAATGTTTTACATCTGACATGGTGGTGCTTTTTATAGATTAGTATGCGGCAGAGGTTTTGATGATTATGGCAGGTGGTGATCTGCAGTTGCTAAGTCTTTATTATGTCGTTTGTGACTATTGACTCATTGGCAATTATACCACATCATTTTTTAAGTATGCTTCTACACAATCCTTAATCCTCTAATTATACATGTCGTCATAAATAGAAGTCAAATTATTGTCCCTTGCGTAACCCCAATGTTGATATAAGCAATATAAAGTACTGAAATGGTGGACGATCGCCTTTTTACCTCACCTGGCCAAAAGCGCCAAGTGAGCTTTTCTCATCACTTGGCGTCCGGCGTCCGTCGTCGTTAACTTTTACAAAAATCTTCTTCTCTGAAACTACTGGACGAAATTAAACCAAACTTGGCCACAATCATCATTGGGATATCTAGTTTAAACAGTATGTCCGGTGACCTGGCCAACCGACCAAGAAGGCCGCCATGGCTAAAAATAGAACATAGTGGTAAAATGCAGTTTTTGGCTTGTATCTCAAAAATCAAAGCATTTAGAGCAATTCTGACAGAGTAAAAATAAAGAAATAGATCAAGATCTATCTGCCCTGAAATTTTCAGACAACCCCTTGTTTGGTTGCTGCCCCTGAATTGGTAATTTTAAGGAAATTTTGCTGTTTTTGGTTATTATCTAGAATATTATTACAGACAGAGATAAACTGTAAACAGCAATATTGTTCAGCAAAGTAAGACCTAAAAATAAGTCAACATTACCAACATGGTCAATTGACCCCCTAAGGAGTTATTGTCCTTTATGGTCAATTTGTAACAATTTTTATAAAATTGTAAATGTTTACTAACATTTTCCACTATAACTACTGGGCCAAGTTTATTATAGATAGAGATAATTGTAAGCAGCAAGAATGTTCAGTAAAGTAAGATCTACAAACACATCACCATCACCAAAACACAATTTGTCATGAATCCATCTGTTTACTTTGTTTAATATTCACAGAGACCATGGTAAGCGACACAGGCTCTTTAGAGCCTCTAGTTTTAAAAGAGTTATGGCCCTTTGTAAAATTAACTTTATGTAAAATGGTCTCGTTAGGGCTCTTGTAGGTACACTTTTTGACAGTTTTTTTTGTAAAAGTTAGAGCGTAGGTTGATAACACTTATATCTCGGACAAGTACTATAATGGTGAACAATCGACTATTTTGTAAAGAGTTGAGCCTCTTGGAAATATCAAATTTATGAAAAATGTTCTTGTTAGCGCTCTCACGGGTATTATTCTTGCCAGATTTTATAATTTATTTACTATAGGTTCATATCAACAATATCTCGAATAATGTCTATACATGTTATGGTAGATGATCGACTCTTTTAAAGAGTTATGCCTCTTAGAAATATAAAATATGTGACAAAATGGGGACATTGGAACTCTGTTCTTTTTTTTTATTCGGAATCTGTTAAGAAAAAATATTTTTCTTGAACTTCAAATGAACCGAATTGGCAGTTAAAAAGTCTAGAATTATTTTACATTACTTTATTACCATTTACAGTACATTTTTCTATACATGAAGTGACATAAATATACACAAAATACGGGTATATCAACCGTAAGAGAAGATTTTCGTCATGAATGTATCATCAAACATGCAAACGTTTTTAAAAAAAATATTTTTCAGAAAGAGAAATACCCAAGTTCCAATTTCAAACGAATCATTAGCGATGGTCGGAAAAGAAGTAAAGTATGCTCAAGTTAACAAGCCGACTGTTAAACGTGAACAAAGCACGTCAAGCCCAAAATCTCAGCCAGCTGCATCAGACGATACATACGACCACATGGATCATCGTCGACTAAGTCAGACCCACAATCCAACAGAAAGTAACTATGACACCATGCGCAGTATTGCAAATGCAGGCGAAGAGGAAAACAATTATGACCACGTGACTGGAACTGAGAACGAACCTAAACGATTTGTAGTTGATGGCGTCTCAAATTACAGTCATGTTGAGATGGAATTCCAGGAGGTTAAAGACATATAGTTGGAGTAATTGAATTAAGTTGATATATGTACTTTGCTCAATTACCAGAAGAACATCAAGCATACATTTTGAGAAGGACAAAACGCTTAAAATATATAATCAAGGATTTGTATAGTAAGATCATACTTTGCAAATCCTTGATATAATCAACATGTACAAAAGAATGCATGGTATGAATGTCAGTAAAAATGACAATCAATATTGAGTTCAATAGTAAAATACATCTTTCAATCTTCTAAATGATGCTTAGAAAGATGGAAAATTAATAATGCAGCCTCGTAATATTCCTGTTATGTGAATATCATATTTTAGTGACAAGTTGTTTGTAGCCCTTTTTATTTTGAAAATATAAAAACAGACAAAATCAAAAGTTTTGTGAAAATGTGATTTATTTTTATTGTTTTGACTTGCATCATTTTTCTGAACATAGAAAGTGTCTAAATTTTATATTATTATGGTGACCACTGTAGACTTGAATCTTAGTTCACCCAAAATCCCTATTATTGAGTTTGGTAATTTTCTTTATTCAAGAACGTTAACGGAGTTAACTTTTTTATACCAGCAATAGAAGTTTTTTTAAAGCAATGTAAAAGTACATGTCTTCCAGTATTTTTTAATAGATAAATATGTGCAGGATTTTTATAGTTCGTTCTTATGTTGTACTGTTATACCACTGTCCTATGTTAGGATCCCGCTAACATGTTTAACCCCGCCACATTATTTATGTATGTGCCTGTCCCAAGTCAGGAGCCTGTAATTCAGTGGTTGTCCTTTGTTTATGTGTTACATATTTGTTTTTCGTTCATTTTTTTACATAAATAAGGCCGTTAGTTTTCTCGTTTGAATTGTTTTACATTGTCTTAGCGGGGCCTTGTATAGATTACTATGCGGTATGGGCTTTGCTCATTGTCGAAGGCCGTATGGTCACCTATAGTTGTTAATGTCTGTGTCATTTTGGTCTTTTGTGGATAGTTGTCTCATTGGCAATCATACCACATCTTCTTTTTTTTATGATAAATCTAATCAAAACTTTTCATTTCAATAAACAGATCCTGTCACAACATTTCGAAAACAACGTGTATGATGTCACAAGAGTGCATTGGAACTGAAAATTATCAAAAATCAATTCTGATACTTGTTACCGCAGGAAATCCAAGAACAAGTTTTACATTTTTTAACTACAAGTAATTCTTTAGCAATTTTACAATTTCTATGAACATTATGTGCCAGGTGTTAGAAAAATTGACATTTTCTAAAAACTTATACTTCGTTTAAAACATTTATTTTTTCCTAGCTTCAATTGTTGACTTTTATATATTTATGTACATTTGCTTAAATTCAATGATTTTGGGCAAGTTTTTGTCAATGTTTGCTTTCATATGATTCAAAGCTGCATAAATGAAGTGTGTGTGCATCAATTTCGTAGATGTATGACGTATAAACCAGAAATGATAAACTTGAATGAGATTTTCCTTTACTAAAAAGGCAACGCACATGACAATCATTAGACACACAGATAGTTATTATATTTTACAAAAATCATGTCGTCAGTTTTTTTGTTTGAATTGTCTCTTATTTAAAGGCCTTTTACAGCTTGCTATGTTCAAAGAGCTTTACTCATTGTTACAGACCGAACTGTGACCTATACTAATTGTTAGTGTTGTGCTCTTGTGGATAGGTGTGTCATTGGCAATCATACCACCTGGTTTTATTCTTTAACGTAACTTAGGTTAAAGTGTTTTCTACTTAATAACTGGTATTTTGAATCAGCTATTATCATTAAATTTATATTTTTTTCACTCTCAACTATTGCCAAACTATATGGCACCGGCAACAAAACCATAAAAGCATCGGTTACTTATTTTTAACTGCCTTTGTTTAGAGATATGATGACAACTTAGGGTCTTCACTAATTGTCTTCTTATTTCCAAGATTACTCTATATTTTCTCTGCGATATAAACTCGTTTGAATTGTTTTACATTGTCATTTCGGGGCCCTTTTAGCTGACTATGAAGTATGGGCGTTGTTCATTATTGTAGGCCGTACGGTGACCTTTAGTTGTTTTTTGGGGTCATTTTGGTCTCTTGTGAAAAGTTGTCTCGTTTGCAATCATACCACATCTTCTTTTGTTATATAAAATTATAAATAAATTACAAATTTCTCCATTATTTTTTAACCTTAATTTTTTTTTAATTATGCTTGTCACGTTGTAGTTAAACGCATTGTTTATTGTTTTAATCTGCTAATGAAATAATATACATGTAATAGTTGCATTGTGCCTAGGCTTTTTTATTATTTCATATTTTAATCTGATTAATTATCATTTGTTTTTACAGTTGATCATTTATATTTCGATAAAGTATTGTGTATACCATGACGATAACCAAATTGCGCTTATTTTGACATTAATGTATGATAATTTACATTCTGCGTTTATATCGTAGATGTATCCTTATTTACTATTATATAGTTTCTCCAATTTGATATTGAATCAGAGTAAATAGAAATGGGTTTGAACCTACCTCCAAACGTTCTGTGATGAGGACTACCCATATTTGCATCAAATGCATGTTTAAATTAGCATTCTTAATCATCAACTTAGAGATGTTTTGTTTATTATCTTGAAATATAAGACATAAGTCCATGATTGTTATTCATTTTAAAGAGATTGATGCTCGAAAGATATTTTTATAAATGATTTGTTGTAGAGGTCGCATTAAGACGTTTCCGTAGATTTTACTTTAATTCCTCTGTTGATACATACTGTGAAAGGTTTATGAATATCTACATATAATTAGATATTTTGAAAACGAGCATATTAATGTCAAATAACAACAAAAATGGTTTGTCTGAAAAAAAATCAAGCAGCGGATTTTTTTTCATACATGTATATAGGTGCAATTTATTTTCTCTTTACAATTTGGGTATTGTGGTGGTAACATTACTAATCTGTGAAGATGATTGTTTGCAACGATTTAAATCATTTATGCTTGAATTTTGTTTAATAAAAGTAAAACTCTTACCTTCGTGTTAGAAACAACGTCTGGTGTTTCTTATAAACTACCTGGTATTTTAGAAGACAATAATGGCAAATTGCTGTAAAAAAATTATGAGGATCTGTTGGTTTCACAAATCCAAAAAACTGTGAAATACTGGATATAAAATATAAAAAAAATGAAGAATGGGTCAAAAAGAAAAAACCTCGAACAAAGAGTAGAAAACAGAAGAAGGGTTACAAAGGGTCTTCAGTAAAGCAAGAAAATCCCTCACACGGAGACGGGGTTCAGCTGTTCGAAGGAGTCATTTTTCATAGCAAATTTTCACATTCTAAAATATGTCAATCGCAAAAATACCATAATGAATAGTGAAAAGTTTGTTTATATAAAACATAAATGCTAACAAGTACTTAGTCTACTTTACTTCTAGTGGGTCACAACTGATATAACACGATACAATGAGCAATATTTTGCTATCAGTTTGAGAAAGACAAAATGTAAACTGGAGAACATTTGCTAATTTTCCTACAGCAGTGCAACAAAAGGAAACACTCTTCCATTTTATACTTTCGAGCTTTCCATTTATGTTATCACAAACAAGTTCTAGTCTCGCAGCTTAAATGTTGCATCTGTGTTTGCAAATAAGTTTATCCTCCCTTTAATTATCCATTTTATGTTTTATTTTCCAATGCGCGTTTTTGTTTTATCAGGTTAACTAGATACGTTCATTTATAAGACAACCAGACAATATTTTTAAGGAAGCCATCACGAGTTGGTTGACCGTTATGGAATATCTGTCTCAAAGATGACGACGGATATGTTCCAATTTACGTAACCACAAACCACAGTCCCATCCGCTTTTCCCCGAATGTGATCTACTAAATTAAACTTACAAGGTTTGTAATTACATTAGCAACTTGATGGGTGTCACGTAAAGAGCAGGGTCTGCTGAACTTTCCGGAGCATCTGAAATTAATCTTTTTTTTCTGATTTGATTCGTGTTGCTTAGACTTTATGCTATGCTGTGTTCCGTGTACTGTTGTTTGTCGTTTTGTCTTTATTCTTTTTCGTCTTGTTGTTGTCAGTTGGTTTTTTTTTCGACAAATGAGTTTGAATGTCTCTTTGGTATCTTTTTCTTTTCTTTTTTGAACGATTAACGGGTGTCATTATGATATCGTTGACATCGTTGATATCGTCATGACACATCTGAAAATTAAGATATTCGTATAATTCATAATTAAAAGATTCGAATGATGTACCATTACCATTCTTTCTTTTGTTGAAAATTTTGTTAGGCCCTTTACCTTGAGTTTATATAACAATCATGATGATAGCTACATATAACAATATATGTTGTATGGTGTGACCTATTAAAAAGAATTTAAAAATCGATATTTGAAAATTATCATCCCTTCTCAATTCATTTTTGGAAAAAAGATCGAAAATTTCTGATAAATGGTTTAAACTACTTGTTTTGAGTGTATACGGAAAGACAATTTCTGATGAATGGTGTGAATAACTTGTTTGAGTGCATACGGAAGAAGATTGAAATAATATGAATTTACACACGTCCTAAAATGTTACTATAGAGTTAATTCTATTGTTTGACATATTTAGACATTATGGAAAGGCCTTCCTGTTAACATAATTATACATATAACATGTTTTGTTAATATGAGAATTAATATACGATATGTTTTACACATGAAAAATCCTTGGTAAATATTGCAATACCAGTTCAATCTTAAGTTTAGAAAAGACAAGAAATATACCACCTGTTATGTCTTATCATTTCCTAAGTATTATAAACGATTAGACTTATGGTATGAATCTTGAATGCTTCAAATCTCCGGTATCGTCTTAAAGTAAATGATTCTTTCACATATGTCAATTATATGTTTTGTTACTTGAAATACGTAATCTCTACATAACATGAAAAACACCGAAATGTCTATAATTTAGAGTTTTCCTATTTCTCAAAATCTTAGCTAATGGAAATACAATTTATGAAGTATAGAAGCATTATTATTTTGTTTGCCAGACGCTAGCTGCATGTCTGTAAAACACTCATCCGAATAAAAGAAAGTTAAAAGGTCAAATCAACATTTCCACGAGTAGGTAAGTACTAGATTAATAATTCACATTTTGCTAGATTGAACTTAATTAATAAGTGTTACAAATCTCCAACTGCGCCGACAGTGCTCATGCTACTTATATTGCATTGTTTTGACACGAATAGGGCAACTGTAACCAGTTTCATAAATATCCAATTGAAAACAAAATCCATCTTACAGCAGATCATTTCACAGAACTGTTTATGCATCGTCTTTATATTATTGATCATTATTGATAACATCACTGTATCTCGTGCAATACGATTTTTTTTCCAATGTTGTGCTGTGGTGGTGTGTTTTATATTTTATTTTTGTGTGTGTGTGTTGTTTTGTTTTTTTGTAATAATAAGTTATCTTGTTTCTTTGTTGATTAAATGGACTTTATTATTCATTTTATAGAAATAGTTCATACTGTTTGCCGTATTATTTACAAGATTAAAGATTTTATGAAATGTATCGAACTTCTGTGTCGATCAATTAAACGTATCTAACATCAAGTTATTTCTAAGCTATGTCTGACCCTCATTAAAACTTACAACTGGTGATGCAGAAAATAAAAGAACACAGCCCGAAACGGTCAATTGTATATTTTTGATATTTATATTATATCCAAACACAGTATTATTTATTATGTTATACATAGTTTTACATGACGTGACTATGAGAATTGCAAAACAAACAACACACACAATTAAACAAATAAGAGAAATTCTTTGTTGAAATAAAATTTCAGAAGTTGCTTTTTCATTAAATCAATTTTAAGTACTTATCAAGTAGAGTTGATTGTAAATGTACGACAGGAAATACGATCTTTCATGTCAATTTAAACAAAATAAAATTTCCTGGTAAATATTAATGAAAAGCACAAATGTATCTGTTATATCAGTAAACTCTAACTCAAATTCATTGAATTGTTTATCATTGATCACCCCATTCGTTAATTGTGTAGATCAAACACTTTTAAAATCTATTTTTGGAATATGTATCACCAAGGCCAAAATGTTTGAGTCAATGAATGTTCCTAAATAATAATTATTATTTCACTATTTCACTATCTTTAATGATTGAACAAAAATAATCTTTTGTTTCATGCCATATATTTCGTAGATAATCCCCCTTTAAATGAACGAGTAATCTTCGTCCACTATATTCATGATATTACTAATGCCGTACTAATTAATAAATCATCTTTTTCCTATACTGCTTACATTATGCCGTATTTGATAACACAGTACACGGAAGTATAAGGATGACCTACATTTAAAGTACATTATTCTATAATTTCCTGTAACGTATAAGTAGAAATAGAAAACCAATTGAAACACTTGGCAGTTTATATTTCATGTAAACAGGGGTTTAAACGTTTTCTGTAATCATTTATTACTTTTAGCTTTAAATTTGTAGTTATTGTATGATCTATTATTCTGAAACAAATTTATCGAGAAGGCAAATATGGGAGAAATAATACATGTCTTAACTTGATTCGGTGATGATTGAATTTATTTTAAGAGTCTATTTTCCGGCCCCGCAAACAGCTAACATTTACAATATTACGTTGCTTGATTCCTCTATATACGTTAAAATTAAGACGAAACGAAAAGGTACATCTTTCTTTTTTTCTCTCGAAATATTGAGTATATTATACATGCATATTTATAAGCATTTATAGGAACATTCTCGTATATTGTTCTTTTATACATTTTTCATAATGTTGTCTTTCATAAATGTTAACTTTGGGTTTTTTTCCATATGCCTTTTTGTATTACTTTGTTACATATGACGTGGCTCTATACTTGGAAATCCCGTCATTGTGTTGTACTTATTCAGAAATATGACAGTTGATATCTATTCATTTTATGTGTTTGAGCTTTTAAGTTTGCCATTTGATAAGGGTCTTTCCGTTTACAATTTTCCTAGAAGTTCGGTATTTTTGTGATTTTACTTTTATTTTATATAGTTTGTATCAGTCAGAATTTTTATCTAAACATCAAGCTGAATCATCGACTAATTGAATGTAAAATTATCTTGTAAAAAAAGTGCACAGGCTTCGTATTATGTGAATTTTCAAAATAATAATTTAGACTTTTACA
Organism: Mytilus galloprovincialis; assembly: GCA_037788925.1. Lineage (NCBI taxonomy): Eukaryota > Metazoa > Mollusca > Bivalvia > Mytilida > Mytilidae > Mytilus > Mytilus galloprovincialis. The sequence goes on from JAWDJN010000030.1 coordinate 659,886, forward strand.
AAAGATAGAACTCGTATGGAAAAAAATTAAATGTTACTTGAATTGATTATTTTTTTTATTTTTCAAATACTTCAGAAGGTAGTTTTAATAGATTTATCTTTATAATAGTCCATTGTTTCTGCAGGGACACTACACGAGCTCCTCTACGGCTCTGTTCTCATGTCTGCTCTATATAAATGGTATTGGCGAAAATGTAAATTATGTATGTTAACTAATCAGACGTTTTGCTGAGGACACATTACGGGGTAACTCAACATCTAGCATTGAAGACTTACAATTAGTAATGAATCATGCTTTGAATAAGTTCAGTATTAAGATTTCGATCTACAACTCGGCTAATATCCTTAAAAATAAATGAAACGTAAAACAATATTTGCTTAAATACTGAGATTACAAATAATATAAGTTTTTCATTTAATAGAATATCAATATCTAACACAGTCACCAATTTGTAAATACGGAGGTGTATTTCTTTCCCAGGGCGCCAAATGGAAAGTGCACGTTGGCAAGATGGCTTAAAATAATACAAGACGTTTAAGGGCCTTCAGAAAGTTATGAATTAAAATGGACAGAATTGACTTTAAACAAATAGTATCTGACCAGTATTAATCTGAAACAAATGCAAAATTTGCGTCCATGCTTTTCTTGTAAGGATCTGTAAACATTTTGTTTCTACATTCTGTTCAAAAAAATGTTTATCACGTGGGGTGCAGAGCAACAATTGTAAAATAATAATTAGAAAAAAATTACATTAAAAATATCATTTCTAATGACTTATTTGAAAAGTTTCATGATCTCAAAGTAATTCTATGACGTACTTTGGGAATCAGTTAGTATTTAGAAACTAATAGTTAACTACATGTACATGGAGGTATTTCTTCTATACTGACGCAAAGGTTGCAATGTTTCGAGAAATTAAAGGCAAAATTCAATGGCCACAAAATAAATTGACATTACTATCCATGGGGAATATGAACGTATTTAGTTATTTATTGTTGAACCATACGAAATGATGTAATATCCTGAAGTTAAAATCAGGCTCTTAAAAAAGGAAAAAACGGAAACGAGTTCTATCTTACAAGTATTTAAACCATATTTGCGGTCGAAACAATAATTGATCAACTTTTACTTAGATTTCTATACAATTTATAAATAAAAACAAGGAAATACTTGCATGCATTACTGATAAGATAATTTGGAGGACAACTGTTGTATGAACATGGTCCTCAACATTTTAATAATTGGTTTCTGCATAAATGTACATTATTCTGAGGGTAAGTTACATTCTCATTTTTTAAAATATACAAGGTATGTTTTCCTCGAAATTTATCGTTAGAATTGATTTCATTGATCCTATATAATATGTATAGCAGCTATTTGAAATCATATCTATCTAAAAGAAAAGAGACATATAAGCCGAATCAGGCAGATAAGGGATCTAAATAATAAAAAAAAAAACACACGAATTGTTCACAAAATTATGGCACTTTAAATATGTCTATGCTATTCTGAAATTATTTCTTTCTTGTTTCTTTCAATTTTAAGAAAATCAAGAGAGTCTTGTGTACACTGTATCAAAATATATCAGGATAAATATAATTAAGTGTTAGTTAAGTTACAGGAAGAAAAGTATAACAAGCTTGAATTATAATATTTTGTGTTAATATAAAGATCACATATCACAAGAAATAGAAATAGATGAATGACTCAGTTCCTATTTATTATAAATAATCGAAAGTATTCACTAAAGAGAAATTCGGTAAACACTTGAAACATGTAAAATACCACTAATGAATTCAATTCCGACACCGAAAGTAATTGCATTCAATTTGTAAGTTCAAATATTTTAAAGACATTGCTCATCAAAATAAAATGTTATTGGTAAAATATAAAATATTGGGTCAATGCAAGAAAAATATTAACTTTTTGTATAAGGCTGAGAAATTGGGAAAGGGCAAGGTTTTACCGAGCCTTAATCCAGCTTTGTACCGAGTACAAAAAGTTTATATTTTCTTACATTGACTTAAAGTGGTACCCAACACCTTCACTTAAATTAATTTGGCACGTTTAATTTTCATAAAATTTTGGCAAAGTATTTACTTTGAACCTTTGACAAAAATATAAAAATTTCAAAAAATTTGAACCAACCAATTTATTAGAAAAAATACACTGGTTATATAGTAGTTTGACAAATGCTTATTTTGATCATTGAGAAGCCTTCTATTCCCTTAACAACGCAACGTAAATAAAACGTTTAGCTAATTTAACAGAGTTATCTCCCTGTAGTGTTAGGAACCACCTTAATATTGTTTTTATACTTCAATTTTAACTAATCCACGGACAACTATTTAAATTGTAACACTATTTTGAAACTTATTTGCACCTCTAAATGAACTTGGGATTGTAGAAAAGTGGTCAATGATGAAATTGACATTGCACAAAATATAGCTGGAAATTTATGGAATAAACAATACTAGTTGCAGTATAAATTGTTTTATTTTATTTATTTTTTAAACTTTTTCTGCTCACGTGATCTTTGGTCTAGCAAGAATCCTTACAAATTGGATGTACTATTGGTGATTCAGGTTTGAAACATTTTACCATTTATAAATTCTCCTACCGTAAACTTACACGTTAATTTACATCTATGATGTGACGATATCGATTTAAGGTGGCTCGTGGGTACAAAAATTTCAGGAAAAAATTAAATTTTTATTTTTTTATTACAAATTTGGTTTATTACACTATTAGTTATTACTTTATGATTTGGTACAAAAATCAACCAAACAAATAGATTCAGTTCGGCCCAAGAAGACTTTTAAAATATTTATATCATTGAAAAAGCTCCAAATTATCTCTGGTGCAAAAATGCCATTTTTTGGCATTAAATTTTAAATATCTTTTTTAACTCATCGGCGACCTATATTTTTTATTATTGTTTTCAAATAAGCTATACATAAACTAAATATTTCGATATTACCTCAATTTCGCCTATTAGTTAAACAGAAAAAAAGGACATTAACACAAATGTATGCTTCTTCCGGAGGATGATTGTGAGTTAAATGAACGGTGACTCCATTATTTTATTTCATTTTTCTATTAAGTATAGGATAAAGTTCATTTAGAAATAAATATAGCGAAATCCTATAATTAGAAAAAAAATTTGATTCATACCCAGGAGCCCCCTTAACGAGGATAAAACTATCATCAAAACTGTATTCTTGTAAAACATGTTTTCCCTTTGAAGTTCGTACACTTGTTTGAAATTCGAACACTAGCTATAGATTTAAGCAAATCAACGAAAAACTGTATGAGTTCTTGTATGTGTTTTGTGAAAATTATAAAAAATAATCAGAAGCCATTTACAGGAGAAGTACCTAACGCATTCAGAACTAGAAACTACTATACATGGACAGAAGCCAAAAATAACCATGACAACTGCACTATGATAGGACAAGAGAACTACGTAAATATATCAAGTGGTATTGAAGAAGAATTGTGGATAGATGCTACAGTAATTTATTCGCCTTGGATAGAATATTTAGGTAAATATGTATGTGAATGTACAATTCAAATTCAAATTACTCAATATTCATAACTCGTCTTAAACATCAAACCAACAATTTGTTAGATCTGTAAAATTTGACGTACTGATATAAATGTGTGTGTGTGTGTGTGTGTGTTCTAGCTTAGAAACACTCCTTTACAACAATACAAAATATGCGATGTGGATCTTTTATCACTATTTACCATGTAAGGAATTTAGTATTGAAATCTACATGTCAATTTTGATACTATAACTATTGAAACAACACATGTTCGCCACAACTCGTATAGAAAAAGACCAAAACAAATGTAGCATCTGTATCAACCCGTGCAACAATATTGTATTCGATCAGAGTTAATTTTTGTTACGGTGTACGAGTATGCAAAAGCCATACCATAAACATTTTTATCATACCAGTATACACCAAGAAGATGTATATTGGTTGGAAGCCTACAGTGGTTAATAAAAAAAACAATGAAAATTAGAAAAAGTCTGCCCGATAGTTAGCCAAAGTTTATGAAAGACGTCAAAGAAGGTTAGTTTGCTAAATAATGTATATTTTTTTTTTCATTTTTTCATATAGATAAAGCCGTTAGTTTTCCCGTTTTAATTGTTTTACATTGTCTTATCGGGGCCTTTTATAGTTGACTATGCGGTATGGGCTTTGCTCATTTGTAGCGGAGTGGCTCCTTAGTACAGGTAGAACATATAAAGCCAGTCTTAATCAACTGAGCTATGGAATCGATTCTTTGGCTCAGTGGGTTAACGCACTGACTGTCACGCAGGCGACCGAGGTTCGAATCCCGGTGGTGACGATATAAATTTGTAGAGTAGATACATGCTCTCCGGTTACATTTGACGCCCGATTAAAATTTCCACGATGGTTATCTGGAGTATAGCTAGGTTATGTGTTGTTTAGAGTCATATATAAAGATAAGATGACTCTTGGGGTGGGGAATAGTGTAGCAAGGTGGCTCCTTAGTACAGGTAGAACATATAACCCCCGTCTTAATCAAATGGGCTAGGGAATCGATTCTTTGGCTCAGTGGGTTAACGCACTGACTGTCTCGCAGGCGACCGGGGTTCGAATCCCGGTGGTGACGATATAAATTTGTAGAGTAGATACATGCTCTCCGGTTACATTTGACGCCCGATTAAAATTTCCACGATGGTTATCTGGAGTATAGCTAGGTTTTGTGTTGTTTAGAGTCATATATAAAGATATGATGACTCTTGTGGTGGGGGATTAGTGCAGCGAGGTGGCACCTTAGTACAGGTAGAACATATAACCCCGTCTTAATCAACTGGGCTAGGGAATCGATTCTTTGGCTCGGTGGGTTAACGCATTGACTGTAACGCAGGCGACCACGATACATGCTCTCCGGTTACACATTGTTGAAGGCCGTACGGTGACCTATAAATGTTAATGCCTGTGTTATTTTGGTCTCTTGTGGACAGTTGTCTCATTGGCAATCATTGCACGTCTTCTTTTTTTATAATATCAAGCCTTCACAATATTCTACATCAGTTCTATTTTAGGGTGTTCACGAGTAACAGATGAAATTGCTGGAACTCCCAAATACGTTACATCGGGACAACAGATAAAGGAGTGTTTGCGTATTTGTACCGACTATCATTCCATTGGCATTCAGGTATATGTTTTATTACATTGCAACCTTTTGTGCTTTGAAGGATTTTAAACAAATTCATTATAAAGCAAAGGTACCGTAGGTGTATCTATACTATTAGATGAGGAGACATCATTTTGTTTGTCGCATCTCTACCTTCCATAATAAATTAATCATCATGCCTCTGTATCCTATAGGTACCATATTTAGTTGCATTTGTTATCCTCACATATGATCAAACATAAAATGCGTTCAGCTAGGTTTTCAGTCATCGGACAGACTTTTAAGTTATAGACAAGTCTTCCGCTTAGGACAGTTTTAAAATGATACTTAATTATCACAAGTACTTGGGGTTCTTGTGGACAGGACAATTATTTTCGCGTTTTTTCTGTTTTCTATATTATGTATAGACAGAGACTTAAGTATATTTGCTTTTTACTATCAATTCCAATTTGCTATCCTTGGAGGTCACTGATATATTTTTTTGAGACTAACAATTTTAGTATACTATCAATGGCGGTCACTGATACATGTATGTTATATTTAGTCGAACTATCAGTTCCAAGTTTACTTTCCGAGGTGGTCACTGATACATGTATATATATATATTTATCGCTATTTTGTGCATTTTCCATTTGATCTTTTTTTTTTTGTGATAATTTTCATATCATGCTTCTCGCTTGAGATGGAAAAATTATCGCTAGAAACTAAGCAGGCACGTTGAGCTGCTAACGAAGTTGACATGAAATTGACAACGTCGTCATAGGTAAAATAGCGATAAACAGATTATCATTTGTCATGTTAACTCGATTGCCTTTCTCGCTTTTGCCATCCCGGCTTAATCGAGAAAAATCAATCTCGTTGAAATGACCAACGATAATCTATAAATATATAATATTATATATATTAAAAAAAACTTTGATATACTTGGGGTTCTTGTGAACAGGACAATTATTTTCGCATTTTTTTTTTCTGTTTTCTATGATCATGTATAGAAAAAGACTAAAGTATATGTGCTTTTAACTATCAATTCCAATGTACTATCCACGGACTGTAAAAAAGGGAAAGGGCTCAACAAATTATCCTGGCTCAAAGTATCTATGACTTGATTCTTTTCCTGAAATTTTCAAGTCGTAAAATGTTTTACAAACAATCATCGTAAAACAGTTTACATATATACGTTTCACCACATTCTAAATGCTCTCAATTTCGCGGGTGTGTTCTTAGTGTTATTTAATTTAAAAAAAAAAAGAGTATAAAGCATGTTTACCTTAACAAACCATATAGACAATAATGGTACTAGTATTTAAACGTGAAAATATAATGTAAATTGAGACCCCTGATATACCAACTTCGGATAATTCGGATATTTTTTGTAGGGATCTTTCGACTAAGATATACTGTAAATGTGTTTAACCTTTTTCAAATAGGAGGTTGAAGTGGTTTTTTTTTTTTGGTATAAACTTATGATTATTAATAGGTGTGCATCTATATGGAGAGAATATAAAACATGTATGATAACAATGATATTTGCTATCTGTCGTCAACTTAACATGACAAAAATGTAAAAATGTAGTGTGTTGAAACTGGTTTAGAATTATGTCTTTCCATTCTCATCAAGAAACTATGACCTCCCCGATCAATCCCCCCCCCCACACCCCAACCCCCAAATCATGATGTGGGATATTCTCGCCGAAAACCCATAAGTGTATTTGTGTTGTTTTTTGCTCTTTGGTCAGTTTGTTGTCTCTTTGACACAATCACCGTTTCCATTTCCAATTCTTTTCAATCTTATAGCAAGGACGATGCGCTTGTCTGAAAGGTGTTTCGCCAAATAGTGATTATGAATGTGACTCTAATCCTGAATATGACTTACAAGCATGCGAGAAGGATGACAATAGTTTATGTGTAGACACTAATGATTTGGGGATATATGCTGTGTACAGTAAACCAGGTTTGTCAATATAGAATAGAGAAGTTAAAACTCCCTGAAGTTAATAAACTATAATTGTATAAAGATATCTGTATGTACACGTTTTTGTCTTGAATTTACCCTTACAGTATTAGAACTGCATTGTTGTATTTGCATATAATAAATTCAAAGGATATTGTTTGTTTAGCGGGAATCGGCTAACCTGTTTAGACATCCCCTTTGTCTGACGACTCGGGAGATGTAACACACTGATAAGAAAAATGAGCCGATATCCTCTGTGAAGATCAAGAATAACATACAGTGTGTGTGTTACGGCCGAAGTACAGTCAAACTGATTTCTACAAAAATATTTAATATTCAAAACAGGAAAAATATGTAATCCTTGGTAATTTTAGATAAATATTAATGCTTGTTTTAAATTTTTTTTAAACATCACGTGAAACTGATAATATGTAAAATACTATATGAGTTAAAATTAAAATCATACATTTTTGTAATTATTATATTACTAATACACTGTGTCTAAACCACACCGGCAAAATTTGTCCGGACTCGATGGTATCTAACATCCGGCACAATGACGGAACATTAATAGACAGAAGAAAGGTAGGTTTCTCCTTATTTTCTTATTTTTTTTATGATATCGAAGAATATATATATACATATACAGCTATTTTTTTATTGTGATATGCAATATTTTCTACAAACATTCTATATTAACGGAGAAATAAGTAAAAATGCACGTCAAAATGAAGAATTGAATGAACCTTGCCTCGAAATTGTTTAATTTCTCGTTAAATTGTTCACATTGGTCGGAAAAAAGGGTACGGGAAGATAGATATTAACACGGAGATTGCAAGACTTGTCATTATGAACATCTCAATACTTGTATGGAACGAAAGAAATAGGTCATGTCAAAACGGAACTGGCCGGTTTGGTCAATGTTTATCACCCGGTTTTGTCATAGATTTCACAATGCATAACCCGGTTTGGTCAAATAAAAAAAAAATCATAATCGCATTACATTATTATTGGTAATTTAACGTCAGTGTTTAAAAGGAGTTTTGTGGTTCGTTGGAAAACAAGTTCTTTCACAGGACAACGGCTTATTATTTATATGATCAGTCTCAGATTCAAATAAATAATAAGCAAACATTAGAATTTCGTACTAGTATAGAACACGAATAATTTTACTTTTACTTTGCATACAAAACTTTTTAACAGCAGAATAGATAGAAATGAAGGTTATAACGCAAATTGAGGTTAAAGCTCTCAAATGCGTTTTCTATATGAATTATGGAAAATATGTTTTAACTTGAAATTAGAGTTTACGGTCTTAAAAAATCGAAACACACACTTGATATGTGATTTTCTCTTACACTAGGATGGACACCTTCATAAGTAATATAATTATTCTATTTATGTAACCTTTTCTATGATCGTTAAAAATAAATCTTCTTAAGGATAAACGTTGATGATAAGACAAATGTATATATGCATGCATAATCTACACATAAAATGAATGTTTATAAGAAGTGTTTTTTCATCACTTATTGTAACTAAACTATTATGTATAAATTAGTATAATAGTCTCAGGTCATCGACAAAATTCAATAATAAGTAAATTTTAACCTATTACTTCCATGGTTAACCTTACTATACAAAATCGGGACTGTACTGTCGCCATTGTGTAATGATGATCGTACACTGACGTTGGTCAATATATTTTGACAATATATACGGACAGACGGATTCAGTTTATTTCAAAGTGGACGTAATTCGAACAGCTTTTACATACCGTCGAACGTAGCGAGTCGAACAATATTTTAAGTATTATTTGCTTTAAAAAATCGTTAAATACATGAATCAATATAGTTTTGGCAACCAAAAGCGGGGTCGGGGGCGTGAAACCTATTCGTCTTCTACATTCGCCATTTATCTTCAGTGGCAGATCTAGAAATTTTCATTAGAGGGGCCCACTGACTACCTAAGGGGGGCTCCGATTCCGTCACGCTTCAGTGATTCCCTATAAAACCAACCAAAATTTTTCAGACAAAAGGGGGGCCCGGGCCCCCTGCCCCCTAAATCCGCCTCTGATCTTATATACCGAATTAAAATATTGTAAGAAATAAGAAAACAGGGACATCCGCGAAATCGGATTGTGTGAGTTTGATTATGTTTATTATAAACATTCTCATTGATATTTTTAAACAAGCGAGACTAAGTGATTCGAATTCATAGCGTTTTGGACTATTTGTATAAAGCTGCATATGTCAAAAGTTAGAAGATTTGACTGCAACATATATAAGTATGGAACACAGATCTAACGATTTTTTTTACTATTTGCCATATGTCCATTGCCCTTGCTCTTGACCTCATTTCTATATTATTTTTCCTTTGGCCAAGCACATGACGATTCATGTGACCGTGAACTTATTTCCTTCATTGATTGGTAAATGTTTTAAGGGTTTTGTGTTGTTGGTTTTAATAATTAAAATGTGTTCATGTCCGTCTGGCAGGATTCATTAGACCGCCACTTAAATGGTTCCATAAACAATCGGTTAAGTTTCTGTGACCATTTTTTTTTCTTACAGACCTTCGTAATAAATTGAATTGTGATCCTTGAAGCATTTTTGACATGTCAGTGCGTACACTTAAATATAAATAATACGTCTCATTTTTTCTATTGAAAAAAAAAACGCCAGTGAAGTTGTTTGCTATGTCCGATCAAGTTATCTCGTTCTTGAAATTTGAAATGTTCAATTGTTGCAATTTTTTTTTAAATCAAGAACGGTGTAATTTTGTTTGGAATTCTTGGTTGTTTTTAGCTTACTTGACCCAACAGGAAAAGTGGGTTTTTTTCATCACTTGGCAGCGGTGGACCCTCGTTCATTATCTTTCAATACATTTTTTTACATAAATTTTCACATCTAAAATTACTAGGCTGCTTTTTAACAAACCTTATCTAAAATCATATGTCTTTTTTTAGTTATAATAAGGGTATCTAGTTTACTGTGACCCCGATTGTCAACCAAGATGGCCATCATGGCTAAGAAATAAACAAAAGGGGGCATGCAAGTGCATGCCATGATGTCAATTATTTAAAAACAGCCGTAGACATAGAAAATTCGAAAGGGCCATATGATTATCTTCAAAATGTTGAGCTCTACCATTTGTCCATTTACTATGAAATTCTCACATTAGTTCTTAAAGGAGTTATTGCATTACCCTTAAATTACGAATTTGAAGTCCAAGTTACAGGACTTTGTAAGTAAAACAGGAGTGTGTATTTTTTTTAACATGTCGCGCCATATCTCAAAAACGATTTATCATTATTGCATCAAACTTTACTCACTTCTTAGTAATATACATCTTAACTTCTGCATACTTTTTGGTGATGTTTTAAATTTTGTTTATTAAGCGTTGTATAGTTATATTTATGTGAAAAGGGGGGGGGCACATATTGCGATGTATCTCAAAACCTATAAAACAATAATATCATTATGTTATAAAATAATTAGATATCAGTGTTTTGCTATTGAGTATTTATATTCCATTTAAAATTAATTTGAAGATCAATGAAATAACGGATACGCCTTTCATAAGAAAATGTGCATTACTATAATTACCTATGTCCAAAAGTGCCCGTTTAAAATAAATTTATACACGCCAAGTTTACTTTACAATAAATATATATATAAGGAGGTAGACCTAGGTTAAGGGAAATAACTCTTAAAATCATCAGTACGTTTGTGTCAACCATTTTTCAAAATATATTCTAAGCTTCTAGGTTACATAGATTATTTTTAATCTGTTTCAGGTAAATGCTTAAAATACATTGATGAACTTGTCTTTAACAAACACTTAACTGATTTACAGAGTTATCTCCCTGAACCAAGGTCTACCCCCTTAAATTCCTTCGAAAGACAATGTTCAGATCCGTGTTAACGTTGCTTTTCAAAAATTGTTGGTTTTAAAGAAATATAAAAAACCGGGTGATATATATAGACGAAACCGGGTGATTGTGTAGTAAACAACAATGACAACACCAGTATATTTTAATTTGACATGACCCATTTCTTTCGTTCCATACATAGAAATACAAGTATTGAGATGCTCATAATAAATAGTTTTACAATTTCCGTTTCAGTATCTATCTTCCCGTACCTTTCTTTCTGTACAATGTGAACAATTTAACGAGAAATTAAACAATTTCGAGGCAAGGTTCACTCAATTCCTCATTTTGACGTGCATTTTTACTTATTTCTCCGTTAATATAGAACGGATGTAGAAAATATTGCATATCAAAATAGAAAATAGTTGTATATGTATATATATTCTTCGATGTCATAAAAAAAAAATAAGAAAATAAGGAGAAACCTATCTTTCTTCTGTCTATTGATGTCCCGTCATTGTGCCGGATGTTAAAAACCATCGAGTCCGAACAAATTTTGCCGGTGTGGTTTAGACACAGTGTAATATTAACATATACATATATACTTTACTTTTAATTCAAAGTATAATTAATTGATTTTGTTTTTTTTTAGTTTTTTCTAGGTATGACATACGACCTGGAAATTGTTTATCAGTGGTTGAGAATAAACTTGGTGGAAAGGGGGTAATCTCTTACGAGGCAATTCCTTGTGATCAACATTTGCATCCAGTGTGTCAAATAGGTAGGTGGTTTCGTTATCCATTCGCCGATATAAATTAAAAAGGGTATGTTTTCTCAGTTTAAAACTGTCCTACTTTATTAGGCATTAATTCATCATGGTGTGAAAAAGAAAGATATATAATATTGTAGCCTGACAGTGATGCTCGTGGCCAAAATATTTGAGATCCAAATATTATATAAAAGATGAAGAGCTATAATCCAAACGGTCCAAAAAGTAAAGCCAAGTCTGTAAAAGGAATCAGAGCTTTGCATGAGGGAGATACATTCCTGAATTTATAATAATTTCTAACATTTTTTAACAGCAAATTTTAATAACACAAAAAATCCGTATTTTCATGCCATTACCGAAGAACTGGCTACTGGGCTGGTGATACCCTCGGGGACTAACAGTCCACCAGTAGAGGCATCGACCCAGTGGTAGTAATAACATTAACGGTACCAATTTTCCTACACCAGATGCGCATTTCGGCAATACATGTCTCTTCAGTGATGCTCGTGGCCAAAATATTTGAAGTCCAAATCTTATATAAAAGATGAAGAGCTATAATCCAAAAGGTCCAAAATGCAAAGCAAATCCGTGAAAGGAATCAGAGCTTTGCATGAGGGAGATACATTCCTGAATTTATAATAATTTCTAACATTTTTTAACAGCTTGTTATAGCCTGTAATTAACTTAATGAAAGAATAAATATTAATACAGGACACAACTTGTACATAGCGGGTACTTATAAATGCGTAAGGTCAGAGGCCTTTCGGTCTTGTTCCAGTGGAACATTGGCACGATATTCAATGGTTTTAAATCGTACAATACAGCTAAGACCAGGTGAATATTATTGGCTTGCAAATATAAGAAGACCAACTTTTAACGTTTACTCAGGTAAGTAAATATGCTTATATAAGTTTCATGTTTGCTAATAGCTAAATCATTGTGCATTTTGGTGCTTGTATATCCAAATTAAAAAAAAAATCATATCTTTTGCGAAAATGAGTTTAATAGAATAAGATATTTAATGCAAAAAATAACTGAATTGTGGAGAGAATTCAGTATATTATTGGGAGATGATGTCAGTCCAGACTAACTGTTGTACGCAACTTTTTAGGTTCATATAATTGCTTGCATTTATTTTTGGATTGTTGAGTAGCGGCCAAAAATGCAATTATTGCGACTTCAGGAAAGAGTTTTCCATGCAATTTGATTCTTTCTATTGGGTTTAAAAAGCTTCATTTTTCGTCGTTTTTAAAAAAAAAACGTCTTGCTTATAGAAGTTCAAACTGAGCGAATTCAGTAAAGAGTGTCAATAAAATGTAGTCAGCATCTAAATTTAGCACTCAGTAACGTATTGAATGGACGTTTTAATTTATATTTGTGATAAGAACATATTTCATCCAACAACTACCATTTACTTAATGACGTGTGTTCCAACTCCGGCAAAGTATGAGCTTTACTGAGTTTGACTTTTCTGTTGAGGTTCCTTTTGGACGTACAACTCTTATGAGGATTTATACGTTTTACATACCCCCTGATTTTCGAAACTATGTATTTTTGGCGTGGCTGATGAATGAAAAGCGCTTCGCACTTTTAAAGTTTTATTTTCTCTTTCTGAAACTCATTAACTGTTTCAAACAAACCATTATACTGAAATCACGTATGAGGGTACATATGTAGCATTGTGTTTTTCGTTCATGGATGCTCCCATTTTAATAATAATCTCTTGGACTATGATGTTGCCAAAACAAAGTAACACTCATGTTTATTTTATCGAAGAAAAAAAATCCAGGAAATTTGATACTAATCGTTTTCTGCAACATGTTGGTAATAGTTTATAGTGATAGAAATAGCCGACGTCCTCCTACAAATCATTATAACGCTATTTTGACGACGGACAGGAAACTATAATAAATGAAGGAAAACTGAATTCAATCTGATATGAAATAATAATAATTCAAGAATGAAACTAACTTTCCTTTATTCTTCGTTTCAAAGACCCTGAACCAGAACTGAAATATTGTGGTTCTGCAAAAATCACTGGCAATGGTAGACTGAAGAGATCTGTTTCAAAATGCGACACACATTTACGGGCACTTTGCTTAAATCGGCAGGAATATAATTTAAATCCCGAAAAAGGTACTTTTATTATTTGATATTATATTCGGAAAAGCTGCAATAAAAAACAAACAAACAACGACAGTTGTCATTACAAACATCTATTAAAAAATTGGAAAAACAAAAATCAACATTCTAAAAAACTTTAATAACAGACTAGTTTGGCAAAAAATAGTCAGCAATTAAAAAAAAAAAACATTAAACAATAACTAAACATGATGAATCAAATAACACATAGAAGAAAGTGGTATAGAGATCGCAGAAAATATAAACATGGGAAAATTCAAATGTGTCTGGTTGAGAATAAGTGGCTAGTGGTACCTACTCTTTAAGCTATATGGAATTGTATAGTATTATACTTCATGTCAAAATGTCCAATTTTGATTGGTTAGTATCAAGGAAATTATTTACTCTACCTCCATTGCAAATACTCTGTTCCTGTTCATGAGACTCTAAGTCACTTGTGCACTCTATTACAGACGAAAATTTATTATGTACACGACCTCATAGATTTTTTTAAACTTTGAATTCGAAATTAAATAGACCATTTGTAGACAGTTATAACAGAACATAAAATATAATAAATTAAATAACACATATTTGAGAGGGTGATAAATCCGATTGTTTGTCTTCGGTTAACAATGTGCTCTCGGGTTACCAATCTACTCCATCACCTGTCAGCTATGTGATTTTCATAAAATGTATTCCTTTCCCCACAGTTAATAAAATTTCATTCATTTGCAACTGAACAAAACTTTTCAAAATAAGAATATTATTTTGTTACATGTATACTAAATCTTTGTATTTACAGATAATCCTGGATTGAATGTTGTTATTTTAGTAATAGTTGTGCTAGTTGTTTTTGTCGTACTAGCTGTAATCATAGTCGTAATTGTTTGGCGTGTGAGGCAAGTATACATATTTCAGTAGTCAGTACTTCGGTATTGACATGACAGAACAAATTTTTCTAAAATTGTCCGTTTATAAATTTTGAAATCATCAAGAAACTAAGGTTTCAACTCCCTCAGACAAAGTTGACTTAAGATAAATTTACATCAATTTTAGGCATTTTTGTCATATAACTCTTCAACGGTTTCGGTACTTATGCATTCTCTAATTTCGAATGTTTGGCTTTGAGCGTTCCTGATGAAGGTAAATCCAGAAAAGTGATTCGGGCGCATTGAAATTATTAAACGTAATGTTTATAATATTTTTTAAATAATCTATGCACAAATACGGACGATTTCGCCTTATAAAAGAGGGACGAAAGATACCAAAGGGATAGTCAAACTCATAAATCTAAAACAAACTCACAACGCCATGGCTAAAAATGAAAAAGACAAACAGACAAACAATAGTATACACATGACACAACATAGAAAACTAAAGAATAAACAACACGAACCCCACCAAAAACTAGGGGTATAATATTCTCAGGTGCTCAGGAAATGTAAGCAGATCCTGCTCCACATGTGGCATATGCACCCATCGTGTTGTTTATGTGATAACAAATCCGGTAAATAGTCTAATTCGGTAGGTCACATTCGTGAAAGGGAAGGAGATTGTAGTTACGACGTAAGGAACATATCCGATATCATTTGTGAAACGGTTATTCCATAACGGTCAACCAACTCGTGATGGCGACCGTAAAATTTACGAAGGGATGATTTCAACTTCATCATTTGGTACTCTTGGTTTAATAGTTTCCTTGTAAGCAGCAACCCTCTATCAAGAAAATCATGATAGGAAATGCAAGCACGGAAATATCTGCTAGAATGTTGCTACTTAGAAATGGAAAGTTCACAATTGGAAAGCTGAAATCATCTCTTTTGTCGTAAAGTTTTGTTTTCAACCGACCCTCATTGTCATTTTCTAGATGTAAGTTAAGATATGAGGCCGACTTAACTGTATCTGTAGTATCCTTTATCTCTAGTTCGATGGGATAGATGCGTTCCACATAGTCCCCAAATTTTGAATTATTTAGTAAAAGAACATCTAAAAGATGTTATGCTTGATATGAAACAATATAATTAATACGATGAAAAATCTCGTATACACACGCCCTACCCAGAAGTCCACCGTCTGAAATTGTGCGATCGATTTAACATGTTTATGATAATAGAAAAGACAATCTTTTTTTCAGTTTTTTTAGAATTCGACTATTTTCATTTAACTAAATTTTGACTCCGGAATTTATTATTTATAAATTTTCGACGAGTAACCGGCTCTCTCTAAGAACATATTGTTAAAGCTTTCATTCGGTAGAACTTTAGGCGGAAATTTGATGTTTACTGTATACGACAAAAAAAATTGAGAATGGAAATGGGAAATGTGTCAAAGAGACAACAACTCAACCATAGAGCAGACAACAGCAGAAGGTCACTAACAGGTCTTCAATGCAACGAGAAATTCTCGCACCCGGAGGCGTCCTTCAACTGGCCTATAAACAAATATATACTTGTTCAGTGATAATGAACACCATACTAAACTCCAAATTGTACACAAGGAACTAAAAGTTAAAATAATACAAGACTAACAAAGGCCAGAGGCTCCTGACTTGGGACAGGCGCAAAAATGTGGCGGGGTTAAACATGTTTGTGAGATCTCAACCCTCCCCCTATATCTCTAGCCAATGCAGAAAAGTAAACGCATAACAATACGCACATTAAAATTCAGTTCAAGAGAAGTCCGAGTCTGATGTCAGAAGATGTAACCAAAGAAAATAAACAAAATGACAATAATGCATAAATAAGATTAGACTACTAGCAGTTAACTGACATGCCAGCTAGCTCCAGACTTCAATTAAACTGATTGAAAAATTATGTCTTCATCATATGAATATCAGGAACAATCTTCCCCGTGAGGGGTTTAGTATCATACCATCATAACATATATCAGAAGAACATAACCCGTGTCATGCCAACAACTGGTTTATTAATAATAAATGTGTTTAGTTCCGATGCAAAGACCCAATAAGTGAATCAATATTAACGCCAAAATATGCAATCTTTAATGACCTGACAACAGTATCGTAACTATATCCCTTCTTAATAAGTCTATTTAAAGGTTTTGTTAGCTTCTGATGTGAATACTGACATTTTTGTGCTTTATAAAGAATATTTCCATAAAATATTGGATGTGAAATGCCTGAACGTATACGAAGTCTGCATGTTGAGCTATATTTACGAATGATGTCCTTATACCGATGATAAAATTTAGTAAATGTTTTGACTAGTTTGTGATATCGAAAACCCTGGTGTAATAATTTTTCAGTAATACATAAATTTCTTTCGTTAAAATCTAAAACATTATTACATACACGAGCGAATCGTACAGGTTGAGATATATTAACACCGTAAGATGGTGACAAGGGAACGTCACCATCCAGTGGCGGATCCAGAACTTTTCCTAAAGGGGGGGGCGGGGGGGGCTGCTGACTGACCTAAGGAGGGGCCGCTCCAGTCATGCTTCAATGATTCCCTATATAATCAACCAAATTTTTCCCACGAAAGGGGGGGGCCCGGACCCCCCCCCCCCCCCTCTGGATCCGCCTATGCCATCTAAAAATGGATAATTAACGATAGGAAATGAGAAATCATCTCTTTTATCATAAATTTTAGTATTAAGCTTTCCGTTAATGATATATATATATCAAGATCGAGGAAAGGGCAGTGGTCATTGTTAGTATTAGCTTTATTTAAAGTAAGTTCGTCATTATTGAGAGCTAAAATATCATCCAAAGATCTAAAAGTATTATTAAATTTGTGTATCAGATGTTGTTTCGATGGGTCTTTGCTGATTTTTGTCACAAATTGTAACTCATAGCAATACAAAAACAGGTCCGCAATAAGTGGTGCACAGTTAGTCCCCATTGGAATTCCGATAACCTGACGATATACGGAATCTCCAAAGCGAACAAACATGTTATTTAGTAAAAATTCAAGAGCAGATATAGTATCAAAGCATTTTGATTCACTGATAGGGTCTTTGCATCGGAACTAAACACATTTATTTCTGAAAAAAACAGTTGTTGGCATGACACGGGTTATGTTCTTCTCATATATTTTATGATAGTATGATACTAAACCCCTAACGGGAGGGATTGTACCTGATATTCATATGATGAAGACATAATCTTTCAATCAGTTTAATTGAGGTCTGGAGCTGGCTTGTCAGTTAACTGCTAGTAGTCTGTTGTTATTTATGTATTATTGTCATTTTATTTATTTTCTTTTGTTACATCTTTTGACATCAGACTCGGACTTCTCTTGAACTGAATTTTAATGTGCGTATTGTTATTCTTTTACTTTTCTACATTGGCTAGAGGTATAGGGGGAGGGTTGAGATCTCATAAACATGTTTAACCCCGCCGCAATTTTGCGCCTGTCCCAAGTCAGGAGCCTCTGGCCTTTGTTAGTCTTGTATGATTTTAAATTTTAGTTTCTTGTGTATAATTCGGAGTTTAGTATGGCGTCCATTATCACTGTACTATTATGCATATTTTAGGGGCCAGCTGAAGGACACCTACGGGTGCGGGAATCCTCGCTACATTGAAGACCCATTGGTTGCCTTCGGCTGTTGTTTGCTCTATGGTCGGGTGGTTGTCGCTTTGACATATTCACCATTTCCTTTCTCAATTTTATGTCCAATTGAAAAAGTTTTTTTTTGTTTATTGCTACTAAAAATGACCTAAAAGAGTTTGAACATATATATTCACATTCTGACTTTATAAAAAAAATCTGATTTTTTTTTTTTTTTAATTCCGGAGTCAAAATTCGAGATGCTATAAATGATTCATGGAGTAAAAACCTTAAGACGAAATTTGAGAATAATGAGATAAAAATACAAGGATAATATAATTTATCTAGTTGTCAATATTTTAGGTTTTTAAAATAAGTGCCCCTCAAATCAAATTGTTCGTTTTTAAGGATTTCTTCTTATTAATTCATCCGTTGATTTTATATGTTGAATGATAAGGGGATGACCAGTTGGTTTTCGGATTGGTTGAGGATGCTTTTTAGGATTGACTCATTCGTTCGTCACAACTTGACCGATTCCGTACCTTCATCTGATAGAAGAAGAGAAGCAGATTCACACTAGAAATGCCGATTGAAAATGACTATTCATACCCGTAGCCAGGGGGGTTCGGGGGTTCGACCCCCCCCCCCCCTTTGAAAACAAATCAGCACTGTTAAAGTCAATGTTCTGTTCGAATTGCGACTGTTAAGTCGAGTTCCTGAGTCCAAATACCCTCCCCCCCTTTTTGGAAATTCCTGGCTACCGGCCTGCTATTTGTTTACATCTCTTCCTGTGCAGCCTCGTTTCTATTATTGTAAAACTAATTTACACTTTCGTATGCAAATAATTCCTGCATTTTGTATTGCAGTCTATTCATTATTCATATTGTCTTGAGCAAAATCACTTATTGCCAGCTTTTACAATGAACACATACGAATATCTTCTCTTGTTAAATCAATTAATGTCTTTTTCTTGAGATGTCAGTATCATGATGTAACTTTTGTCGTTCATTTCTTTTATAATAGATTGAAAAAGAAACTGTTAAGTTTAGACCAACATCACAATACTTCCGAAGATGGCCACGTGTATACTGAAATCAACGAAGCTTCCGAATGTTCGAATAGACCACCTGAAAGAGCTAACGAACAGTTTACGTATGATCACCTTAATCATTCCTCAAAGGTTACTAATAAACCATCGGGAAATATTTATGACACCACAACTGATGTACCTGCGAGATATTACGACCAGTCATCAACAGTTAAATCTAGTTATGATAAAATTAATATCTCCAAAAACATGCATGGACATTTCCAAAATCAACTGCCGAATGAATATGACACTGTGCGACTTATTGAAAAGTATGACGAAGATAATTATCATCATCTAGATAGAAATAATGGGGAGGTAACCACGAACGTTGCTACTGGTTACAGTGAGACCAGCTTTGTTAACTAATTTCAAATACTGTTAGCTTACTTGTTATTTAAATGTTATCCAAAATGAGTCAATAACATATATATATTTTATTTCACTACACACCAAATTGTATTGGCATAGAGACACACGCAATACATATTTCATAATGCATATGTACACACATACAAACGAATACACAAGTAATATAGAAGCTATTACAGATATTACAGTAGATTTTAACACGGTAAAGTACATGTAAACAAGAAGATGTGGTATGATTGCCAATTTGACAACACTCCAAGAGAAACCAAATAGCACAGAACTTAATAGCTATAGGTCACCGTACAGCCTTCAACAATGATCAAAGCCTATACCGCATAGTTATGGTTTAAGTACATGGTTTACCGAACGAGCCCACATTAATATAAATCAATCTTATAAAGTTACATCAATCAGTTGTTTAAATCATAGAGACTTTGACTGTGTATCAGTTCAATAAATAAGAAGACCCACCATGGTCTTAATTTTGCCGTAATTTTTTTTTTTTTATATATCATGTGCAGCATGTGTAAAATCCTATGATTAAGATATTGTAATATATGCCTGTCCAAAATTGGGAGCTTGTAATTCAGTGGTTAAAGTTTGTTGCTGTCTTACATAGAGAAGATATTGCTTGAGTGCCAATAAGACAACCCTCCATCAAAGTCAAAATTTATAAAAGTAAACCATTATAGGTCAAAGTAATTTCTTCAATACGAAGTCTTGGCACACTCCTAATAGTAAGCTATAAAGGGGTTCAAAATAAATTGTCGTCAAACCATTCAAACAGGCAAACGAACAGTCTAATCCATATAAAAAACGAGAAGCGAGAAACACTTACGAACCACATAACGACACCAATTGAGCATCTGATTCTTGACTTAGGACAGTTCCAAACATTTGCAGCGGGTTTCAATGTTTGAATGGTACGAATTGACCCTTATTCGAAACAAAAGTGTAACATCACAACATAGAAGTACATTAATTAGGCCACTAGGTTTCTTATTTGATTTGTTTTACATTTGTGATTATTTTCTGTGTAATTTGGTCTCTTGTGGAGAGTTATCTCATTTGCAATCATACCACATCTTATTTTCTTAATTTTGATATACTAGTTCCTCCTTAATTATATCTGCTGTTGTTTTTTTTTTTACATTTTTCGCAACTTCAATAGTTAGATATCCAGCCAGATTAACCGTTGTTATGCATTTAGAATGCATATTTCTTTCTGATAAACATTGGTCTATTATTACTTAATTGAAATTTCAATGAAAAAAATACAATCACCAAAATACTGAACTCCAATACGGAAAGTACCTAAAAAAATGCGAAAATCAAAAACTCAAATATATCAAACGAATGGATAACAACTCTCATATTCCTGACTTTGTACAGGCATTTTCTTATGTAAAAATGGTTGGTTGAACCTTTTTTTTAGCTAGATTAACCTCTCACTTGTTTGACAGTCGTATCAAATTCCATTATATTGACAACTATGCGTGAACAAAACAAAAAGAAATAATAGGTGGAAATGTCAAAATTAGGGGTACAGCAATCAACATACGTAATTTCTTGAATCATGTTTCTCAACGGAAAAGATCAGTCAATTTCTCACGCCTTTATGGCGTCGTTTATCCGATAGAAGGCGTGATGCATCCCTGTTCTATTAAAACTTTGCAGCACTTTTATAATCGGGTCAACAGAATAGATTTTAACTTCCCAAATATTTTGTGCAGTATAAAATCAAACATTTTACCCGTTTGCTCAACATGACTTGGAAATACGGTGTATATATGTTTATCACATGGTAATGGAAGTTACATAACAGATTCGTTTGAAACTGTATCCTGGAATTGGCCTATTGTGTTATAATCTAATCACTATAAAAACAAACAAATATGTAACAAAGAAGCAAACAAAGGCATGTATCAAATTTAACAACCTCATTCATTGCTTTTTATTATACGATTTGATCTATTCATGTTAAATCCACCCATAAAAGATTAAACGGTTTAAAGTACTGGGATCGAATCCTTACCATGATAGGCACCTGGTTGGGTTACTATTAACTCTATTTAGAATCAATCGTTTGACGTACATCCGTTGATTAGCATATCACCGTTACACAGATATATATATATATATAAAGAAAATGTCGTTCTGAAGTATGAACAGAATATAGTATATAGTATGTGAAGGCATATCATCTGCAGAATCTAAGTTCAAAGTTTCCCTTGACCCGCTTGTGTTTGTCAATATGTTTTTTGTGAATTTCTTCTTTAAAAAAGCCACGTCATTATGTATCAGAGAAATACAAAAGGGCGTATAGAAAAAAAAACCATTGCAAAATGAAAGACAAGAATACGAAAATTACCATAGACCAATAACACAATGACAGGATGTTT
The DNA here is from genome assembly GCA_037788925.1 of Mytilus galloprovincialis. NCBI lineage: Eukaryota > Metazoa > Mollusca > Bivalvia > Mytilida > Mytilidae > Mytilus > Mytilus galloprovincialis. Next base: position 682,154 of record JAWDJN010000030.1, read on the forward strand.
AAGTACAGAGCCACGTCATATGTATCAAAGGAACACAAAGAGTCATATAGACAAGGCACATTACCATAAATGAAAATTAAGAATACAAAAATAATAAAACAATAACACAATGTCGAGTACAGAGTCACGTCAAATGAATATCCTCAAAAACAGAAGTGAACCTTCCTCATTCGGTGGTTTGTTTCTATATATTTCTATGCACTTTGATCGGTTGTTGTCTCTATGACACAATCTTCGTTTCTATTCTCAATGGTATGTATCACTTATATCACTCAAAAATCACACGACGTTCATGAAGTAGGGACTTTTCATTTTAACCAAGTTATATCATTCTTATATTTAAACAGTAAAAACTTACCTACATTTGCAGGAAGTTTTTCTTGTTTTCCAGTTATGGTTTTGTCTAGTAATTATTCACGAAGTACAGGTACAAAGTGTAATATCTAATTCCTACAGATACATGTATCTAATTTCAATATAAAAATGCGGAGATGTGATATGATAATCAATTAGAAAATTATAGGCAGACTTTAACAATGAAAAACACAATATTTCATAGCGGCTATAAAAGGCCCCGACATAAAAAAAAATATGTCACAAGTCGATTGAGAAAACGAACGACCTACTTTAAAAAAATGTTTTTAACGAAAAACAGATATGACCGACATGAACCGACTACAACCACTTAACAACATGCTCTTAACCTGGGATAGGCACGTAAATAATGTGTCGGAATTGCACATGTTTTAGAAGGCTCAATCTTCTTCATAAACATGGAACAATATTGTAACAGCACAACATATACACAAACTATACAAATCAATTGAAAATGTATAAACTCGTCAAATCGATACCAGGCAGGAAAACATCAATCAAAAACACACACCGAACGGAGTCAAATCAAAAACAAACAAAGACACTAGGTACAGTTCTGAGTGTACTCCCATGTACTGGCAGCTTGTTCAAAGCCAATGAAATCTAATAAAAAAATGATCATGTATCTTAGACCAACATATCAATCAGTACACATCCAATATCAGTTTGGTGCTACTCTATTACAATCTGTCTAATCTGGTTAGTTTGACTCTCCATATACATCATGGACACTTGTGTATAGTGATTGAATGTTACGGTAACTATTTTATTTTCTATAAAAAAAAATATTGCTTAATATAAAAAAAAAATAATAGTGAACTTAAATCGCATTAGGAATTAGAATTGTCTAGCCTATACATAAAGCATGATTATAAATTTAACTGCCTGTAGTATTTAAAACCACAATTACAAATAATTGTTAACCTAGGAAACTTTGCTTTGCTAATTTGTACATTTTCATATAAAACATGGCTGACGAGAAGTCATAATTACGTGCATCTAACTATTGTAATAAATATGCAGTACTACAACTATAACTTTACCTTTTAAGGAAATTTAAATAAATTTTAAGAAAGCTTTTACTTCCGATTTTGCATTAAAATTTATATACATATATATAAGAGATAAGTCACAACACTATTTATTATATACTTGTTGGTATGGACTATGTAATACCATGGCATGGTTTAACATTCTACGTCTACGTTATCATTATCATTATTTTGTTCGATAGTTTTAGAGGTAAGTTACATTTCTAATTTCTATGTAGAATGTCTCATGATTTAAAAGAGGGACGAAAGATACCAAAGGGACAGTCAAACTCATAAATCTAAAATAAACTGACAACGCCATGGCTAAAAATGAAAAAGACAAACAGTAAAACAATAGTACACATGACACAACATAGAAAACTAAAGAAGAAACAACACGAACCCCACCAAAAACTAGGGGTGATCTCAGGTGCTCCGGAAGGGAAAGCAGATCCTGCTCCACATGTGGCACCCGTCGTGTTGCTTAAAGAGTGTTAATTACTACATTTGTTATCAATATAAAATTGAGGAGATGTGGTATGCTTATCAATGATACAACTTTCCCTCAAACTTAAATGTAGTGGATGTAAGCAATCATAGGTAACAGTCATGCATTAAACAATGAGAAAAAACCCAAACCGTTTAGTAGTCTATACTTTAAAAGGCTGCGATATGAAACTTCAGAAACAATTCAATTGAGAAAAACTAACGGCCTTATTTATTACAAAACAATTTACGAAAACCAAATATGACAGGCATGAACCAGTTACAACCACTTAATTACAGGCTCTTAACTTGGGACAAAGCAATCAAGAATGTATGAGCGCTCAACCCTCCCAATAACCTGCGACAATGGTCTTACAGCACAATATATTAACTAACTACACAAATGTATAAGTTTAGAATTCTTAGTTCAAAAGACCGATACAAAGCAGAAAAAAAAACCATCAAACCAAAAACACAGACAGGTAGGGTATTTATCCATTCCCCATTCTTAACAACAACAAACTACGCATAGTAAATATTTGAGAGTACTTGCAGTTACTGACTGAAATATGAATGATACTTCTCAACAGTTGATACCGTTCTCACATTTCAAAATAATACACGATATTAACCGTTCATATAAGAATCTTACATTGAAACAGAAATAATCTTCCAAATGGCTACAATGAATTTATATAAATATATATGTTATCGTATAGAACCTGTTACTTCTGTGACTACATTCCATCGGGGTAATCAATTTCCGAATACATTTTTCCTAAGACGTTGATTAATACATGTATATAATAGTGAAAGAAATAATTTAGTGAAATTTTTTTTGATTATCATAATAACTATGTCTCACTCAATTAAAGACAATTTTTAGAATACTTGAACTTGCCAACTCGTTTCTTTGTGATAATCTGTACCTACATATTTAAAATAATATTTACTAAATGGGCAATTTAATTTGGTATATGCACTAAGCTGAAACTTAAATATAATTCAACTTGGGGGAAAAAGACTGACACTGCAAGACCAATTTAGTAAAAAACTAAAATGTTACAACAAAGATGATAGATTGAGTGATTAATTGATTATGGTTTAACGCCAGACTCATCACTTTTGTGCTGTTGTGTGGTGGTCAGTCTTTCGCAGCGCCCGTAAAGATGAGAGAAAGCTATGTTTGAACGAGAGAAGATCTTCTATTTTGTTTGATATCCAACATATCCACGTACCGAATTACAAAGATAATGAAGCGAAGCTGAAAGCAAGCAATAATACAAAAAATTACAATAAACCGGCGAAAAGTATTCTTGATAAAAAAATCCAAAGAGCTGAAACTTTTTCTTGACCAAATTTGTTTAAAAGAATAACAAACAAAGATTAATGTATTTGTATTATATGTTCACGTTATAAAACATATTGTAATAAGAATCATTAGATATATTTTGTTTGCCTACATACATATTTTTATTAAATATTGCATGATGAATGCTTGCCATTGAATGTATTACATGTCAGGAAGCACTTGTCAATGAGCTTTTTTAAAAGTGTTTTTGTGGTCATTTTAAGATTTTCCCATTAAGTGCATTTATAATTGAACATTAGTGTAACAAAAAGGGCATTATGGATAGAAAAGAAATGGGATCTGTAAATAATGTACTTGGTTTAGCTTTGTCCGTCTTAGTTTTCATTTTTGATCCAGTGAATAAACTGAATTGTAAGTTTGATGCTTTCAATTCGTTTTTACACGTATGTTCTGCATATACTAGATTATATACGTTCAGACAACAACAAATAAGTAAAAGTGGTCATTCTTCAAATAACAATGCTTGATTTAGGTAACGTTACCTAGGTTTCCTTGACACATTTTTACTACAATATATCATTTGAGAAGAAATTCATTAAATGGTGTTTTTTTTTTCTTTTTTAAGTATAAACCATTTTTTAATGACTATAACATTATCTTTTAATACAAGCACCAACATTTCTGGTTTGGTATATGGTAATAGTTTGACGGTAACATCTTGTTTCTTTAGATCACCCCTTTAAACCCCGATTAACTAACAATAGATACACACAAATTATACAATTAAAGTAAACAGGAAAGACTCTTAACTCATGCAGATATTGATGATTAAAAAGGCATTATGATATGGCATTTCAATTGGTCTTGTTTAGGTCTTGCGTTGACTGTGATTCATATCAGAAAGACAAATAATTTGCCATAATAGGTACCCATTTCTGATAGATAAACCACTAACTAGGCGGATTACTTCATCTCAAATACCAAAATAATGTCCAAAGAAGTGATTCCTTTGCATGTCTAATTAGTGTATCTTTATAAGTTTAAATAAAACGGAATCGAAACAAAAATAGTTACATGAAGGTCAAAAACTGTTGTATTAAATAGGTTACTTTTTTGATAAAATTGTGCGGAATGTAGTAAACATAGAATATAATACCAATCTGTAAACAAAGATTAAATGTCGACAAAAATAACAAAACATATGTAGACCCCGTTTACACCACAAAATAATTGAATCGATCTTTATTTGAATCGATCTTAAAAGGACCAGTTTGCGTTTACATTGCCCACGCAAGATCGATCGCGATCGATCATATTTAATCCAGTGCGTTTACACTACAACATAAAAAGAACCGGTCTGACCTTTATTTTTTGTATCTAAATATAACAATCACCCGAAAAAAGATCGATCGCGATCGACCTAAGCGTTTACACCAAAAAAAGATCGATTCAAATAAGATCGATCTTTTTAAAGCCACCTCTAGAGGTAGTCTTTTTTTTTTAGTCCGATTGAAGATCGATCTTACACTGGTGTAAACGGGGTCTAAGACTTCCAAAGAAGGAGTTTTTAGAATATCTGTTGTGTTTTGAAATAGTAACACAGTGATGACTGCTGTACCCATATTTTGATAAAAGTATTTTATGTATTATGTCTGTTTTGTTCACACATCGTTGTAAATGTAACGGAATTTGATGCGACTATCATACAGGTGAGATGTTTAGCGCTATAAACCAAGATTAAATCCACCATTTTTCTACATTTGAAAATGCCTGTACAAAGTCATAAATATGACAGTTGTTGTCCATTCGTTTGATGTGTTTTGTCATTTGATTTTGTCATTTGATTAGAGACTTTCCGATTGAATTTTCCTGGAAGTTCAGTATTTTTGTGATTTTACTTTTTTTTTTATAAAATCATTACACAAAAGAACCAACACTGGTATAGTTAAACATTTACTAGACTCTGACATAACACGAATGTTATCTTCATCAGAAGTCAGAGATATAATTATTATATGCAAATATACAAATTTGAAATCTCAGTTTTGAGTATTTTTGAGAGCATTTATCTTTTTTTTTAATTCTAATTGGTTTTATTTGTAGGTGAAAATGTTCACACATCTTTAACGAAGACAAAACATACTTGGTTCAAAGCCAGGAATAAATGTTCACTGATAGGAAACGAACATACATATATAACTATTCCAACGTTAAACTCTGACCTAATATGGACTGGTGATAGTGCCAGATATCTCCCATGGGTAGAATATTTAGGTAAATATGTTTATAGCTATTAAAAAACAATGAAAAGGGACAGTATAAGTATCAAGTTTACTGTTAACCATAGTCACAAATGTTCCATTTTATTGTGAAATGGATGTCAAATTATCCTTAATTTGCAGATTATAAGCAAAGTGTAGATAACAAGGGGATTTTACAAATTCAAAGACAATAATTGCAAAGGACAACGCCATGGATAAATTGAGTATATTGAACATAACCGGTATCAAAGACTTCGGCAACTCAGGTGACCCGGAAAGGGCATCGGTTTCTGTTTAATTTGTGACACCCGTCGTATTTCTTCTATATAAAAAAAAATATGGTTAGCAAGCGTATCTAATGATCAGTCGTAACAAAGATGATATAAAGTTAGAAAAATAACCTTTAGGAAAGAAAACGTTGCCCCGCATTTCAAAATATTTGGTATGGATATTATCATATGAAATACTCATGTCGCGGTCTGAAAAGTTCATCGGTAACTTTTAATGTTTGCTTTTGTAAAATTGAGTACATACATATGAATTCAAAAATAATGTGTCTATGTAGACGCATCACTAACTATTCAAAGACAATGTATCATCTACACAGGTGATCTACATATATGTGTGTTTTGCTGAAAATATACATTTTTTGTTGGGATTAAAAAATACATTTATTCCAACACACATTATATAATTTATCTGTATTATAGTATATTTGGTTATTTTCAATTTCTTTTTCTTTATTGGCTTTAGTCTTTAGCGAAAGCCATATTTCACAATTTTGGATCCTCAATGCTCTTCAACTTTTTACTTGTTTGGCTTTATAAATATTTTGATATGAGCGTCACTGATGAGTCTTATGTAGACGAAACGCGTGTCTGGCGTACTAAATTATAATCCTGGTACCTTTGATAACTTTTAGCAATTAGTAAATTACAAAAAAAATTACTAAACTAATTTTCTTTCTCTTTTCGTAAGGTTGTTTTGGATTAAAAGAAGAACGACAATTGATAATAGATAATACAAATGTGGAATCAGGAAAACAATTGAAAGAGTGTTTGTTACATTGCAAACAATCAAGTTTTATTGGCTTGCAGGTAGAGTTTGCTTTATCCAACATTAATAGTAAATCTGTTGATACGACTAATCTTATTTGTATTCCCACTTTTCTACAGCTTAAAACAAACACATGTTTTTGTTTAATAGATAAAACACCGAATGATTACAAAAAGAACACATATTGCAACAAGACAGTTTACCGATAAAAAGAAATGTAAACAGAACTATTTTATTACTTTACTTATAAAACAGATATGGTTCGTTCCTTTTAACCAATTCATATAGTAAAAAGGTAATGAAGAAAATACGTTTAAAAGTTGTACTTTCCAGTACGTAGTACGTTTGTGAAATTACATGAATAAGGACCATCTGAATTTTGCAAAATGTACAAATACAAAATCTTTTACGATAAAGGGTTCAATGGCCATACAGTCAAACATATGACTTTATCCGGACATATTATTCCGACACAAGGCCAGTAATCTTATGGCTTATTTTTTTGAGTATCGCGAGCTTGATATGAACAGAAAAAAGGAAATTTTATTCTACTAAACATTAGTTAAAACGTGCCCCCAGATCGTTACATGTTTGTCTGTCCTTGTCTCTTTAATCAAAGCCGATTTTTTTATAATAAGTTTATTCATATATTAATTTTATAACTCATATAAGTTACAGATACACACCATTCAAACACGCGTTTATTCATCAGGTTTATAAATATAAATCACATTCAAATCTTGTCTTTAGCCATATGTGTTTCAAGATTTCATTCAAATAGAATAACTGGCCTATGGAAACTTTAGACAAATAACAGTCATCTATATGTGAAAAACGTTACACTGGAGGGCTCTTAAATCTTTACTCAGTAACATTAAACAAGTACACTGCATGTAAAAAGTACAATGCTGCCGTAGTAATATTCATACCTTTTGTGTAATATAAAACAAAAATACACGTCAAATGAATAAGAAAAAAAAACAGGCATTCTAAAATATCAATCGCCAATTGTATCATTTAAATCTCAGTCTATTTTTAATGACTTTCATAGTATCATTTTCTACTTGTTGCATCATTTTAATATACTATACCCTAATTTGTTGTATGCAATTTTAAATTCTTTAAGCAATCAAACTGTGTGTGTCTGCACTTTTTGGAATTGACAAGTGAGTACCTTGAAACCCCATGTAACGCATTTTCAACAAGATGCCAGGAAGACCAGACCGCTTTCTGTGGATCGAGAGAGTCGAGACATATTTCAGAGGTCTTTTCAATATATCAAAAAGGTACAACATGTACAATCTCAAAGTCGGTTACAGACTATAGTTTTACATATTTTAGTAGGAATTATGGCGATGACATGCGAACTTGCAGATTATAGATTATGCTATCACAGAAAGAGAAATAAAAACAGCCAATAACGTCATGGACTAAGTGGATATTCTCTCTTTCAGTTGTATCGGGTTATTTTATAGAAGCCTGATGGCAAATTCTTTTACACTGCAAAATGGAAGAGAAAACCTTTTAATTTGACAAACGTTAATATACAGTAACTATCTATATATATATATCTGTAGTACGCCGCTAGATTAAAACTGACGTGGAAAGGTAACACATGGCCAGCGAAAGCTTTATTATTTGTAGAGCCCAGGTGGTCGTGTGGTCTAGCGGGACGGCTGCAGTGCAGGCGATTTGGTGTCACGATATCACAGTAGCATGGGTTCGAATCCCGGCGAGGGAAGAACCAAAAATTTGCGAAAGCAAATTTACAGATCTAACATTGTTGGGTTGATGTTTAGACGAGTTGTATATATATTATGTACACAGCCATGTATCACCATCATTGATGGCGATCCGATGGATACATCTGTTGTAGAGTTGTCACTGACTCAGACGTACTTATGAATATAATTATTTTCTGTGACTGTATCTTACATTAATTTGTAGGATCCTTTACTATAGATAATTTAGCTGATCTGTAACAATAACATCTTCATGCCTTATATATCATGTACTGTAGTATGCCGCTAGATTAAAACTGACGTGGAAAGGTAACACATGGCCAGCGAAAGCTGTATTATTTGTAGAGCCCAGGTGGTCGTGTGGTCTAGCGGGACGGCTGCAGTGCAGGCGATTTGGTGTCACGATATCACAGAAGCATGGGTTCGAATCCCGGCGAGGGAAGAACCAAAAATTTGCGAAAGCAAATTTACAGATCTAACATTGTTGGGTTGATGTTTAGACGAGTTGCATATACATTATGTACACAGCCATGTATCACCATCATTGATGGCGATCCGATGGATACATCTGTTGTAGAGTTGTCACTGACTCAGACGTACTTATGAATATAATTATTTTCTGAGACTGTATCTTACATTAATTGGTAGGATCCTTTACTATAGATAATTTAGCTGATCTGTAACAATAACATCTTCATGCCTTATATATCATGTACTGTAGTACGCCGCTAGATTAAAACTGATGTGGAAAGGTAACACATGGCCAGCGAAAGCTCTATTATTTGTAGAGCCCAGGTGGTCGTGTGGTCTAGCGGGACGACTGCAGTGGAGGCGATTTGGTGTCACGATATCACAGTAGCATGGGTTCGAATCCCGGCGAGGGAAGAACCAAAAATTTGCGAAAGCAAATTTACAGATCTAACATTGTTGGGTTGATGTTTAGACGAGTTGTATATACATTATGTACACAGCCATGTATCACCATCATTGATGGCGATCCGATGGATACATCTGTTGTAGAGTTGTCACTGACTCAGACGTACTTATGAATATAATTATTTTCTGTGACTGTATCTTACATTAATTTGTTGGATCCTTTACTATAGATAATTTAGCTGAACTGTAACTATAACATCTTCATGCCTTATATATCATGTACTGTACTACGCCGCTAGATTAAAACTGACGTGGAAAGGTAACACATGGCCAGCGAAAGCTCTATCATTTGTAGAGCCCAGGTGGTCGTGTGGTCTAGCGGGACGGCTGCAGTGCAGGCGATTTGGTGTCACGATATCACAGTAGCATGGGTTCGAATCCCGGCGAGGGAAGAACCAAAAATTTGCGAAAGCAAATTTACAGATCTAACATTGTTGGGTTGATGTTTAGACGAGTTGTATATATATATATTGTTGGGTTGATGTTTAGACGAGTTGTATATATATATATATATATATATATATTACTAGACAAAAACTATATTCTTCTATTATTTAAAAGACTAAGTAACTCCTTTATTATTTTTGTATTATAATATTCCGAGGACGAGCAATGCACATTTGAATCTTTTTTTCAACACACGATACCATTTAATTGTTTTGAAATTTGTATTATATGTAAAAATATTTTTTTGTCGGATAATAGCAGAGTAAGGAATTTTACCACGATAACTATGACTAATGATTAACATTTATACGTAAACCGATTTGCCATTCGTCGTACATTTTCATTTTAGAATCATTGCAGGAAGTATCAATGTGATTACATTTGATTGATTTTTTTGATTTTTTTTTTTAAATTAGAGTTGTTAATATATAATTATTGCCAAACTATTTGGTTTTGGGGTTTTTTTTTAAGTACATGTATCGATGCATATAAAAAGATAACTTCATAATTTTCGTGCGTCTGATCTGATTTTACTTCATCAGGAACAATTTTCCGAAGCACCTGAAAGCCATTTGTGTATAGAAACGCAAAAACGTAAAGAGCTATATTACACAGTGATCTTAAAAAATCAAACTTTCCCAAAGGAGTTGAAACCTTTGTTTCTTCATTTATTTATTTCTCAAAGAAGAATGTTTTTAAAAATTTATTATAAGTCATGTCAGTACTGGAGCACTGATAACTATGTGGGTGAAACCTTCATTGATTAAAAGTCCACCAGCCGTTTTAGCGAGTGCTTTTCAGGGTTAACTGTGTATTATATTGGTAATGATTATTTTTCTTCCTGTTAAACGAGAACTTTGAATACTATTTGTAAAACGGCTTTGAAATACATGGTATTTATTAGCAATCATTCCGTGTTTCTCATTGGACAGTGAATGTAACTGAAAGAGTTGATGATGGAAATTGCTTAGCAGTTGACAATAACAATGATTCATTTAACTATGTAGCACTAAACTGTTCAACGACAGCTTTTCAGATTTGTATGAAAGGTGAGTAGGAACAAGACTAACTAATACTAATATGATACCATATCAATAAAGACATATGCATCATAGTAAGTTACTATCTATTTTAAAATAATCAAATTAAAAAATATGTATTAAAGAGGTAATCATGTCCATTTTTAAAGTCAAGCCAAACTACCAAAACAAAATCGTCTTCTTTTGGCAAGAGATTCTAAAGAACGAAGCGTATGGTTCTTACGGTAAATGAATCCTAATTATCCTCAGTCGCCTCGGACTCCGGCATTCCAATGTAATCTTTCGAAAGTAGTGGATTTAACTGTACATAACGAACACTTTTAATGTTTCTTAATATATCCATCGGAAACACTTATTTCTGAATTTTGGGTCATCAACGCTCTTCAACTTTGTACTTTATTTGACCTTTGTAACTTTTCGATTCGAGCGTAACTACTGCGTTTATTGTAGACGAAGCGTGCTTCTGGCGTACAAAATTTTAATCGTAGTATCTATGATGACTTTCATTAAAAATACTGATGAAGTCCAGGATTATGCAAGGCAATTTTCTAAAAAAGTAAAACAACAAAAAAACTGTACTTCAAGAAAATTTCAAAACGGAAAGTTCCTTTGCAATTGGCGAAATCAAAAGCTCAAACACATCAAACGAATGGAAAACAACTGTCATATTCCTGATTTGGAACAGGTATTTCCTCATGTAGAATATGCTGGATTAAATCTGGTTGAAAGCTAGCTAAACCGCTCACTTGTATGAAAGTCGCATCAAATTCCATTATGTTTTATTATTCAAACGAACGTTATGACGGAGTGCACAAAGTTGACGGCAACTGTTAAATGCGTTTTAAAAAGCAGCTTTATACAACCGTGTTAAACAGATATTTTAAATGGGAAGTATTTTTTTATGATAAACTGATAAAAGCTAACCATTCAAAATCCAAATAATTAAAAAGGTATGAAACGAACATGGAGAAAACGACAAAATTATGTGAAACTTTGTAACATTAAATAACCATAAAATCGATTTTTTTTTTTACCTGAAATTTGTACAAATTAAATTTTGTTGTTGGAATATACAAGTACCCGCCCGCGTCCACTCTGTGTTTTTGTTATGTGTATTTCTATTTGTATCCATCTGATGAGGTAGGCAGTTTTCAGCTGAATCTTATAGTTTGTTTTTATGTTTTACTGTTACACCACTGTCCCAGGTTTACGGTGAAGGTTGGGATCCCGCTAATATGTTAAACCCCGCCACATGCTGTATATTTGTGTCTATCCCAAATCAGGTGCCTGTAATTCAGTCGTTTATTGATGTCTAACATATTTGTTTTTCTTTCATTTATTGGGCATACATTAGGCTGTTAGTTTTCCCGTTTGAATTGTTTCACATTTTTCCTGTCTGGACCATATATAGATGACTATGCGGTATGATCTTTGATCATTGTTGAAAGCCATACGGTGACCTATAGTTGTTAATTTCTGTGTCATTCGGCCACTGGTGGAGAGTTGTCTTATTGACAATTATACCACATCTTCATTTTTATATATATAAGGTAAAATTTCAAAGCACATACGCAAACATGAAACACAAGAATACAAAAAATACAAAATGCTAAATGCGAAACAAAAGACACAAATACCTTCCCAAATGGGTTAAGGCTGTGTGGTCTTTCATAGAAATAAGAACCAAAAGACTAAATGGATCTATGAATAGTCATGCTATTTTAAAGACCCATATGTTTCTAAGCACATGCCTTACCTAGACGACAAATTCCCCCAAATTTTATTTTTGGTATTTGTTAATCGCAATATAGAGACTGTTTGGTAAAGGAAATATGCATTGATAATTCATTATAAAACCAAACATATACTTCCACGATACTTACCAAAGACGAAAGCATGATTAATCATAGGTGTGTTTTATGATTCTTTGGAATTTCAATCAAAGACTTGAAACGGGATCTTCCTTTATTAGTACTGTATTACTCCAGTTACGTGAGTGTTCGTATTGCTCGGAGAAAAACGCTCAACAGCAATGGCATAGATCCAGTGGTGGAAAAAAATCATTAATATACTAGTACCAAGCTTACCAATGGAGAGAATGTTAAAACAAATACTTAACATATTACATGTACATGTACTAGACAGTAGATAAGGGAGATAGCTAAGGTGGTTAAATGATGTTATTGTCTTGGCATAGCAACGGAATAAGGTGACGTCACAGGTATATTTCCGTAAACAAAAAATCAAATGTAAATAACGGGCGTTTTAAAGCTTATTGTACGCCTCAGAACGAATAAAATTACATTGGAAGAAAATATATAAGTGAAAAATGCGACTAAAAAAATAATCATTGAACTTTATTATATTAATAATATTATTAAAATTGGGTAAAACGGAACAGCCAAAACAGTATCGTATCTATAGGGCATTCACGGTTAACAAAATTACCGAATTTGTACAATTAGAATCGAAATAATTCATGTCAGCCGTAGATTTGTTTTCATATAATAATGGGTTGGCTATTTATATTTTTATTTTACCCCTCGCTAACGCTCAGGGTAAAATAATCGAATATAGATGCCTAATGAAAAAATATCTACGGCTGCCATGAATTATTTCGTAAACATCGTTCACATATATTGTCAAACATAAGTTGGACAGTATTTATCATGTCTTTGCATATGTAAGAACAATCACTTTTATATTTGTCTGAATATAGAAATATCGTTTATTTTGCAATGGATGATTCAAGGCGAACAGAGCTCATTGACATTATTTAACCAAGTTTATTTTCCTCAAATTAAATAAAGATTAGAAATAAATTAAAAATAGTGTTTCTCAGTCTGCAAAAGAACTTATCAAGTCAAAAAATAATTCCTACCTATACTTTTATAACACTATTGTCATACTGAACTTTAATGGTTCTTATTGCACTTTTAAAAAAGATAGTAGTATACCTCCTAGATGATAACATGTGATGTGATTTTGAAAATGATGCATGACGATATGTTATTTAGACGCAGTTGTTTTCCTTTACATGTTCGTTTGTTGGTATTTGTTTGTGATAATTATTCTTCGATCGTGTTTTATACCTCAAACTTCTAGTATATGACTATGAGGACGAATGACAAGATAAAATATTCAAAATCATGATAGCGGATGACGTGAGTAAACTTCTGTTTCTCGTTAATGGGTAAATCACTCGATCGTCTCCGAAAATATGCAAAACACTTAATATGCCATATGTTATTATTAACTATCTACTAGATGAGGCTCACATAGAGATATAGATTTACTCATATCTATGTGCAGGCCGAATGCAAAAAGACTTCAAAAACTGATTTTAAGATATTATTATAAGTATGTAATTGGAAAAACAATTGATATACAAACTAGACAACATAACAGTCGTTTGTTTAATTATCTTCTTTTAAAAAAAATACAATTTACTATATTTCACAGATAGTGTATCATCAAACAAATTTTACCAGCAAAATACATCAATTGGAACATGGATTGATTCTTTTAAGTTGTGCCAAAAATCCTACATGCTAGCACGTTACAGTTTGGTATATAATGAAGCTCAGTTTTCAGCAACGGGAACATACTGGTTATCTAATACACGAAGATGGATTCAAGGCACTTGTAGGTGTATTATTTCGACTATCTATAGATATCAGATTTAATACAATGATTATAAGAAATGTTCATTTTTTATCTTTAGATTGGGGATAAGAATATTGCCCTTCATTAGTGTTTGTGCGAGGATTCAAAGTAAGAATATGGTTCGATAGTGATCTTATTTAGTCCATAGTTATTTGATGGAATTTTAGAATAACATTTCTGTTTGAATTGATACAAAATGTGGGATATTCGTCGATGACACAGCATGTCTGTAACTTTTTATGTTGGACCCTTCGAACGATATAGTCAGATGAGTATTGTTAACTTGAAGTTAAGGATACAAAGAGTTTTCACACCGCCAAATCCAATCCGATATATGAAAATGTTCCATTCTGAATTATGAATCTTCGAGTAAATATCCTTAATAGAACATCACACACCGTCACAATAACAATACATTTATAATTCCTTTAGCAGGAATATACCAACATGTGTTTATGATTTAAAAAGAAGGACAAAAGATACCAGAGGAACATTCAAACTCAAAAATCAGAAATAAACTGACAAAGTAGGCTAAAAAAGAAAAGATCTACAGACAAACATAAGTACACAAAACACAACATAAAAAAATAAAGACGAAGCTACACGAACCCCAACATAAATACGAGTGATCTTAATGCTACTAAAAGGTAGCAAATCCTGCTCCACATGAGACTCTTCAATTCAATTCGAGTACAGCTTTGTATTTTTCAACATCGACAGCGAAAATTAGCCTCTTGTGACAATAGTTATTTAGTTATGTAATCTATGAGGTACACGTCTTCACATATAACCCAAACTAGTATTTATTAAATTAACTTTAATCGAAACGAAACAGGATTGGCCCGCTTAAAGCAGTTGAAATGTATCAGAAACAGCAATTAGCTACTTAAGCAGGAGCCAAAAGATATTTTGTGGAACCTGATAAATAAGCTAATCACCTAAGTGTTCAGTAATATACTTCGAGAATTAGTGATTATTCGCATCACAAAGCTAGAATATGTGTCATTGTACAGTAGCAAAACAAAAGGAAACTAATATAAATATTTGTTGTTTTTTTTATTTCACACAATCAAAAAAACTCTTCATAAATACAAATTTTAAAATCCTCCTTTTCATGAAATCTGACATGACTTTTTGTTACAAAACAAAGCGTATTCAAGAAAACTCGCGAAACAAAGAGACTAACATTATCATAGCAATTGAATTGTGTTTTTACACACACTGTCCTTTTTTATTTAAATAGATTTTATAACATTTTAATCATGGAAGCAATTTTTTTCTAATAAGAAAATCCAGTATACATAATTCATTTGCTCATTTTCATCAACATTACGATACGTCCTTTGCATTTTGTTTCCATGTATGTAAATTGTATGTATCTGTTCAGAAATAGTAAAGTAGTGTACTCAACGTTTGAGTTGAATGCTACCCATTCACTTTATTTTTATTAAATAGAAATTTCTATAAAGAATATACATCATTTCTAATGATTTCATATTTAGCTACAAATCCTGAGTTCTGTATCGCTGCCAGACTAAAAAAAGATGGAAGTCTCAAAAGATTTCCACTAAGATGTGAAAGGAAACTTCCTGGTCTGTGTGTAAGTCGTGAATGGATGACGACATATGTCCCGTCAGAAAATACTTTTTCAACAGCTATAACTGAGGCAACACAATATCTGCATGCAACAAATGGATATAAAAGGACGCCGTCAGATGACCAAGCACGAATTGATAGTAAATATGTTTGAATTTAATTTCTTAAACGGTGCAATGTAAAATTAAAGCGCAATATAAATACTAAATTGTATTGTCATTCGATCGTCGAATACATTCTCCGAAACTATGCTTTATACTTTGACCATAATGAATTACTTGGAAATAGCTTGAACCCTTTTTTATCAATGCTTATATATCTTAAAACTATAAACTATATCACACACACACACATTATGTGCTTTGGTATCTTCATTAAGCTTATTTTGTGTTGTAGAAGTCCTTCTTATATCCGTGATTGCTGCAACAGGTTTTATAATTCTAGTGGCAACTGTGATAGTTATCATCTGCATAAGGTTTGTTATTTCATATTCAGTATCTTATTTTTGCATTTCCCCTTCATCAATAAAAAAAAAAGAAGTATCTCTGAGAGCTGTAGAGGGATGAGCCTTTCAAACAGATTTGACCATTATTATATCTCATTTGAAGCTAACTTTTAGTTAATAAATACAAACATAATGTAATTACAGAAGTATGAATATTTATTGAAAAATTAAATAAAAAACTGCTTAACTCTAAGGAAACTTCAAAATGGAACGCTCCTTATCAAATCGAAAATCAAAGGCCAAAACAAAGTAAACGAATGAAAATCAACTATCATATTCCTGACTGTGTACAAGCATGTTCATATGTTATATGTAGAAAATGGTTTATTGAAATATTGTTACAAATCAGTTTATATATTTTCTCATTTAGACGAACTTCAACGAGAACTGAACGGCAACCGACACCTGTTTCACAAAATGAAGTGCTTTACGAGAATGAATCTAACACCTTGAGCAGGAATCAAACAGCTAACGACACAACTGATCATATGCACTATCAAAGTTTAAATCAGAATCGGAATCCAATCGATAGCAATTACGATATCTTGCACAATGCTGAAGTTGATGTCACAAGTGACAGACAACAACAACATGATATTAATGAAACTGCAGAACAAAGAAAAATGGAGCCGGATTATCAAGAAATAGAAGATGTTTCGATATAGAAAAAAAAGAGTAATTGTTTAATCTAACCTTGTGAAGCAACTCATTAACTCTAACGCTGCATTGATTTTCAGTGGAATGAAGTGTAATATTCTACTGTTCATCTTCATTTACGCGGCTGTTTTCTACTAACTGTATTTTCTATGTTTATATCTGAAGTAACGTTTATATATCTACAAATCGGAATAGTTCCTATTTTGAACAACGTGTCAGATGTAACGAACGAAGATGACAATTATCTGTATCAAAACAGCTTAAAGTTTAAATAAATTGGAGCAATGACTGCAAATCACATTATCAAAAATGCGCACGTAGTTTACTATTGATATGAAATGATTTGTAATATATTAACATTAAGTGGTTCATGTATATTATATTACTACTAAATATAACATGCGGTTTCCATGGTCAAATCGTAAATTCGTCGTATTAAATGGTTTCATTCATTAAATTAAAAAAATACATATTCCAATCAATGCTCATGGTACACTTTCGAATCAGAAAAAAAAAGAGGCAGTTTCATCATTTGATAGAATTCGAAAGAATAGTTAGACCTATTACTGACCCTTAAATTCTAAAACCAAAATAGGCATTTAAACAACTTTTGAATAATACTAGAACACACCCGTGATATCGCGGGTCCGTGACTAAATTAAAGTATATACCTATGCGTAAGCCTTATTTTAGTACTGGTATTATCATCTGATAAAGTCATGCCGATTATAAGATACAGTTTTCACTTCTTTCAAAATCTTTCTGTTTGAACCCGTCGACCTGGAACTTATCAATTATTGGTAATATTAATTATTTGGAAAACAAAAGGTCCTAGAATGGAGTATTTTTGATCAACAGCATTGCAAATAAAGTTGAATTCTTTTATTCGCTGTTTTACGTCATGCCCGCTAACAAATTGAAAACTGTACCTATACACCTTATTTTAAGTCCAGATTTTTCGTATTCGTATTGTTATCTTAGAAAGTCTTACTGATTGAAATACTACAATAGGGAACAATTTGACAATGACTGAATTTAGTAGTGTCAACCCTGTGGTTATGACCCGTGTATATAGCAAAATCCTAAATACACCGTTTGGTGGTGCGCCTGTCAGATGCGGAACGTACAGATAAGGTAATAGGGACAAGTGAATATACTATTGGTTTCGGTATCGGATTCGACCCGGAACTTGTTAATTATTGGCAATATTAATTATGTGGAAAACAAAAGGGTCTGGAGTGGTGTAAAAAGTAAAATCACAAAAATACTTAACTTAGAGGAAAATCAATTCGGAAAGTCCATAATCAAATAAATTTTAATTTTCACAATTGTTATATATTTATTATATATAAAGTTGAATTCTTTAATTTGTCGTTTTCACCCGACGACGGCTGACAAATTGGACCTCCTTATTTTAGTATTATAGATTCTTTAGATATTGATATCAATATTTATATTTTAGAGTGTGTTTTACAAATTTTCATTGATACGTTTTGTGCGGTCTAAAAAACGAATAAGGCATTTGCTGTCAAAATTTTCAAAATATGTCATAATTTCTTCATTTCTAATATCAAAAACATTTTGTAAAATTAAAATAGTACTTTCGATTTTGCTGTTCACTTAAACGAATGATACAAAACACATTTGCATAAATAAAACCATTACGGCCATGAGTTCAAATCTACTTTTTGTGATATGTGGTGGATGTTCAGAACATCATAGTTCAGTTCTAGTAGTTGGTGACTTCTGGGGTGGGATATGTCACTAACTGACTACAAAATAGTATTTTCAGACACTTTGGTTACCTTTTCCGTCGATGATAAAACCAAAGCATTTCAATACGATAATCTCACACTATGAATCGAAGAAAAGTTAAATAACATGATAACAAAAGAGTTAAAGTGAGGCAGGTTAATTACAATAACAAAAAATTACCGAAAATTATTGATGAACTCTTTTGCTCAGGAAGAGTATTAAATTTTTCACAACACTATTTTCGAGTTATAAGAGAGAAGATTTTATTAAAGTCAAAATATATTTTATTGGCGAAGTAAGATCATGACTTCTGTCGGTTAACTAAATAAAGGGTATTTGGGCAACTGTAAATTAGTTGCAAATACAATAGATAAATAAAATTCAAAGTTCCAATAAAAAACTAAAATGAAATGAAATTTTGAAATAATAGGGTGCTGAATTGAACCCTGGCAACAGATGTCCAAAATCAACATGAGAAACTACCTTTGAGGTGGAAATGAAGATTACATGGATTAATGTTCTAAATTAAATAATAATACAGTGATAAATCAAGTTCATCGGAAATGGTGCAGCCTATCAAGTCTGACATAGTGATGAACTCTGCTAAAAGACTGTCACAACATTATTTATCGGTACACTATGACTGTACATCCGTTATCACTCGTCAGATGGACGTCGTACGGTGGTTAATTGTGTTTATAGACTGGCGAAGAGTTGTTAATCCAGAAACCGTGACAGGAGTTCTTTTTAAAGATTAGAGACAAGCAGAAATCTGTAAAATAAGACAAAAAATAGCAGTATCGATAATAGTTTTGATATGGTGTTTATAAAATTTATGCATGATTAGCTTTTAGAAATGAGATGTGTATACGCTTAAAGAAAAAAAATCATAAAGCTCAACATAAAATATTTAAGTTTTAATAACAGGAGCAGCACGTCGGTAACCAAATGTAATGCAGGATTGGCTTACCCTTCCAGAGCATAAGATATCACCCCAGGTTTTTTTTATGGCGTTGATGTTGCTTATTCTTTAGTTTTCTATGTTGTGTCTGGTGTACTATTGGTTGTCTGTTTGTCTTTTTCCCTTTTATCCATAGCGTTGTCAGTTTGATTTTTTATCTGTGAATTTGACTGTCCTTCTGGTATCTTTCGACTCTTTTCTGGTTAACCTTGATATGTGTTTGTAACAAAATACGAATGATTTAAGTAAAAATTGAGAAATTCAAGTTAAGCTCCTAAACAAATATTTTTTAGCTACAAAACTGCTACAAAACTGCTCAGTTGAGAGTTTTTATATTTGAATATTTGAATTTTTATTGATTCTTTGTCCTTTTGTTTCATTAGCCTTTCTTTTCGATGACCATCCTCAAACACTCTTTCATTTTGAATTGAGAGTTTACGGAAAGGGATAGATGTGACTTTGTTACAGATCACCTACACACCCTCTTAAAAGTTCTGTTAGAGTTTTTAACGTACAGAGAGCATGACACTCTCGCACAACCAAACAGACGTCCCGCATTTGCAAGATTTTACCTGTCTGTAGAAGGATACAAAAATTACCATATATATGTTTATTCAAAGTCCCACGTTTGGTCAGGTTAATGTATATTTATATGTCAGTGAACATGTAAACCATATGATAACCACATTCTGGCACCGAAACTGAAACACCAATCTACTATGATTTTTTTTTTATTTCTGTCAAATTGGAGTGTGAGTGTTCACAGTGAGACATATTTCTATTATTGATTTGGATTTGATTTAAAAGTACAATAGAAAACGTTTTAATCGTTTACAATTAAGCGACATCACGAAATCATAACTAGATATTGAACGACTTAGCAATCCTCAATAATATAAATGGAAGCAGATTTCACTCAATAGTTTAGCTTTCGTTTTCTATTCCGTATACACACAACGCCTACATATAAGGATTATCAACACTCTGTAATGTCATGTTATGCACAAGTACAATACCGATTGAAACACTTTACTACTTAAATTTGATATAATTATTTTTCCTTGTGTTATAAGTGATACAATTTTTATCATTTCTATCAGACAAAAGTCTATAACTTATTTACAAAATGAAATTATATGAAAGTTGATTTGATGTGCCCAAAATTAATCGTTAATACATCAAGCGTATCGTTTTTCGATGTTTGATAATGCAATAAACAAGCCTTATATTAAAGCAACTGCTGTAACTTTAAGCTTTTACATTTTTAAAATTTCAGTTTTAAAAGTTTGGTACTAGACTTCTTTTAAAATTAAAAGATCATATTTTCTCATACATGTATGTCGAATTTGTTTGTATTATGAAGCACAGTATATGTCTTTAAATCCGTTTGAGCCCTTAAAGCAATTGAATAGTAAATTATGTAGTCCGACAGAAAATGTTTGATTGAAAAGAATGCAGAAGCTGTATCAATAACTCAGAAAACAAAAAGTAACATTGCTTGTATTGCTGTTTCATCTATAGGAATAAGAGATGCCTTCATCGTTGATCTCAACTGTTCCCTGGATTATGGAATTGTTTAAATAAATGTCAATCAATCACACTACCTGCTGGGTAATACCAACACATTTTTGAATGATATATCTAGTTGAAGTATCTTATATATATTATTTTGAGTCTGATTACTTGGATGTCTAGACATTATATTTAAGAAAAAACATCTGAAATATAAACTCGCATATGACGAAAGTTATGTAAATGTCACATGTTAAATATATTAATATTTTGTTTCCAATCCACGGCCTTATATTACATGTTTTTCCTTGTTAAAATAACCATAAATGAAGCAGATACCTTTTTAAAAAAAAGAATGAATTTCAAACTTAATTTGTTTATATATGTAAGTTATAATATTCATAAAGCTCATGAACGATGATTTACTGTGTCAGGGTTCCCCGGGTTCGCATACCCAGCTGTGTAGGGATGGTTTGGAATTAAAAAAAAGTCAAGACTTTAAAAATTGATGTGGAAAGACCTTCAATTGTTCTCTGAACAATGTTTTTTTTATTTAATAATTTTGTTAGGCGGTTAGACCTTTGATTTTCGTATGCCTCTTTGACGTTTACCCTGCATCTGTTAGATTCAAATGATGGGGTAAGAATTTTAAATAATCAATTAGCTCATAAAAACAATATTAGACAACTTTCATAGGAATTTCAAAATATAGTTGGTTTTGAACAACATCACTTTAATTTCTGAAAGGCCCACATTACAATGATATATTAGCAATATGACAAAATTAGAATGAGAAAAAATCTTTGAGTAGGTGTGTCGAATAAAAGTATGATATATGTTGTACTTTTCACGGAATGATAAATAACACATGATCGCTATCGTTCTTAAGAGACTCCTACATTACCACTTTACAACAGAAAATAAATTATCCAAATTACATGTATTCAATTTTGATAAAGTATTCGCCATGTCCTTGTCATATCAAATCTGTTCGTTTTGCCAACATCACAACGGGAAAAAGAAGTGTATTGATATATGTCATTTATTGAGTAAAATAGATGCTGAAATGATTTAAGACAGCTATGTATCACTTAACTGAGATGCAATACTTTCGTTTGTTCTGAACCCCTATGGCAAGATATTTTGAAAGGTATTTACAAGTTATAATGTGAGTATGTGCACTAGTTAAAATAATTGATTCAACTCAAAATATAAAGACACGTCAATTAAATATTAGAAGATGTGATATGTTTATGACCGATTTAGTAAACATGAATGATACAGCAACGATAAGAAATACATGTATGGACATGACAATTTGGCCATGTTAACCAATATTTACCAAATACATGTATAATGATAATGAAGAGAATTCGGTAGAATCATAAAAAAGGCGGAAAGAATACTTGAGCAACAAACAGCTACTTGATCAACCCGTTTCAATCATTACAAAGATGCTAATGATTATGATATTTTCAAGTTACAAAAAACCTGGAAATTAGTAATGCATGTTATGTACGATTCGTTTTTCCTATGCCTAAATAATGTGTAGTATATTTGCTACTTGATATTTTTTATGTAAGGAAACACGTGATTTTTTATTATTTTTAATCACATGTAATTCATATGTACGTTCTACGACTTCCTCATTCAAGTTCAAAAATATTTTGAATGGGATTGAAAAAGTACAGAAAAGTCATTCGTGGATAGAAAAAGAAACTGGATTGATGAATATTATACTGTGTTTACGTTTGTTCGTCTTAATTTTTATTTTTGATCCAGTAATTAATTCGAAAGGTAAGTCAGTTGCTTTCACTTCTCAAATTTGGAGGAAACCTTTATTTTTATTAAATTTAGCATATGTATTAGATTGTATTTGATTTGTTCATCAAGCAGCTAATCAGAATAAAATAGTTCTTGAACGGTAATGTATGAATTAGCTAACGTTACCAATGTTTAGCATGATCAATTTTCAGTATTATACTTATATCGTAAAAAAAATTCATTACGCTCTTAAGCTCTTGTAGCAACACTCTGTTTATGGTTCTTTATAATTTATAAATATTAAGGAAATATACAAATATAACCTGAAATAATTATGACACAAATACATGTATCGTAAGGTTATTAATCTTCACAGTTACATATAATTATTCACATGTTTGTATTTATAAATGTTGACATCATTTATAAAGTACAAATTTAAAATATCATAGACACAACGAACGTAAACTTAATGAACTTAGTTGGTTTCTATATATAGCCATGTTCTATGGTCGGGTTTTTGTGTGTTTGACACAATTCCCGATTCCATTCTCCATTTGTTGTCACTTATCCCACACAAATGACAAACCACCAAGTAGGGATTTTACATTTGTTAACCAAGTTATATATTTTCGTTGCATTTGGATAATTGATCTATCAACAGACAGTAGGTATTCCAATGGATACTAATTGTGCATCCCTACTGGGCGATTACTTTTTGTTCTCGTATGAAGCAGAATTCATTCAGAAACTTCTAAAGGACAAAAATAAATAGGACTTTACAAAATTCTTTCAGATATATTGATGATGTCATATCACACAATAACCTATATATCAGTCATTTCTAATGCAATTATTTTTTATCAATGGTTCTGATTGGATGACAGTTAGCATAACATTCTCTATCTCCTTGTCTGTAACTAAGGAAGCCGACATTTTGAATTGCTGAATGTATTGACATGTAATTTCTACAATAATAAGCCAAAAAAACTCACATGTTGCACCAAAATATCCACACTATATGGACTAATTATACAGGAGTTTCCTCCTTACGCAGAAAAATCTGATATACAGGCTAATAAAAAAAATCAGATGAAAAAAGCTCAACTCATCAGATCGATCAAATGCAGTAAAACATTTAACAAAAAAATACAGACCTGATGTAGCAACGGGTATTTACATCCCAGCTCATTTGTTCTGCCACGGGTGATCTGAGCTGGATCATCCTTACCAGATCATTTCAGCATGAGTTTCTGTGTTTGCATGCTTACCGTTGTTTTGAAACTTTTTGGCGGGAATACCTTATCAACAATAAAACTTTATTTATTGAGAAAAGCCACACTTTCAATATTAATGTAGAAAAAAATCCATTGTATATGCTAGAATTCAAACTCAAGACCTTTAGCCTATCAATCCACGACACAGAACCTTACATCAGGACGACTGGATACCAACTCCCATAATTTAACATATTTAAAGGAAGCAATATATTTTCAGAAGTGGGGCGAGTTGGCCGACCTTTATTCAGTGGAATTTTAACCCTTTTCATAATAACATTAACGGTACCAATTTTATTGCACCAGATGCGCATTTCGACAATACATGTCTCTTCAATGATGCTCTTGGCCAAAATATTTGGAACCAAAGCTTATATAAAAGACGAAGAGCTATTATCCAAAAGGTCCAAAAGTATAGCCAAATCCGTGAAAGGAATGAGAGCTTTGCATGAGGGAGATACATTCCTTAATTTAAAATAATTTCTTACATTTTGTAACAGCAAATTTTAATAACACAACAAAATCCGTATTTTCATGAAAGTACCGAAGTACTGGCTACTGGGCTGGTGATACCCTCGGGGACTAAACGTCCACTAGCAGAGGTATCGACACAGAGGTAGTAATACCATTAACGGTACCAATTTTACTGCATCAGATGCGCATTTCGACAATACATGTCTCTTCAATGATGCACGTGGCCAAAATATTTGAAATCCAAAGCTTATATAAAAGATGAAGAGCTATAATCCAAAAGGTCCAAAAAGTATAGCCAAATCCGTCAAATTAATGAGGCAAGTTGTCAGACTGATTGTTCAATGGAATTTAACCCTTTTTAATAAATGTGCGAGTTAGAAAACAAAAGTGGGGCGATTTTGTAGAATGTGGCGATATTTTGTGGGCAGTTTGGCCAGTGGGGCAAGTTTACATTGTTTCATATTTAAACAATATGTTTAAGGGGTCATAAATTTAAAAGGTATATATTATAAAGTAATATATAAGGTATAGTATAATGGCTGTGTTGCGTTCTAATCTAGATTTTATGAATTGTCAATTGTTTTTTGTTTAATCTTAAACAGCTGGGATGTAAAATAGTTATACCATTCGGACTTGGTGTGTTAGTGGTAGATCAGCCTCTGACCTCCGTCCATTGGAGTGATCGTACACTGACACACCGCGTCCTCATGGGATAGCTATCACTTTCGCATCCTTTATCCTAACAACAACAAAGACACTAAGTACTGACCTGAAAGGACTCACAGCTACTAACAGCTAGTTCAAATCTAATAACAATGAATAAAAAATTCATTTCTAGCTAATAACAACTAATCAACAAATCCTGAATCTAGGACTAAAATATAAAGCAATACATCGAACATCAGTGTTCTAACATTTAGAGTTATAGCATGAAATATTTATTTGTAAACATTTCCACATGTATTGGATTATATTTATTTTATTCATCAGGGCAACTAATAAAAAGAAACGGTTTATTTCTCAAATGGTAATTTTTAATTCAGCTAACGTTACTTATGGTTGGCATGACCAATGCTACTTAATTATACTCAAATCGTTAAAGAAGAAGATATTCATAATATTGTTAATCTTCTGTACGTATATATCTTGATTCGGAAAATATTGCTTGTGCATGGTTGAATCTCAGCTTACGTTTTTTAATTTAAACGGTTTCTGCCAAAGGTTCTCGGCAAATGACATTTTGGGATCAGAACTTTCTTCCAAACTACACAGCTGTGGTGCGAACCCGGAAACCCTGACAGTAAACCATCGCTCATGAGCTTAAGAAATATCATATATAAAATCAAAAAATATATATATTAACAAATTGAGTTTGAAATTCCTTTCCTTTTTCAAGAAGGGCTCTGGTTCGTATATGGTTACATTTAAAAAAAAAAAAAAAAAAAAAGGAAGAGTTTGTAATATAAGTGCGTGGATTGAAAAAAAATATTTATACATGAAACCTGAGACATTTACACTTACTATCTTCATATGCGAGTGTATAATTTCAGATATTTAATTTTAAGGTTAAATATTATGTCTAGACATAAAAGGTAGTCATACTCCACTGTATTTGCAAGATATTTCCACCAGATATATCACGCAATGATTTGTTGATATAACCCAACCTAAAGTGTGAGTGATTACATTATTTGCTATGCAATTGCTTTGAAATGCCAAAACGGATTTAAAGACATGTAACTTGCTTAATGATACAAACAATATATACTATTAATGAAAAAAAAATGATCTTCCATTTTAAGAGAGTACCAATCTTAATCAGTAAAGTTCGAAACGCAAAAGCTCAAAACTACAGCAGTGGCTCCCATATAGGATCACATTATTGCACCAAATACCATTACAGTATCGATAAGATGTAAGCCCTTTCTCAGCTCCTTACTTGGAATAAACATATGAATATGTCGAATTTCATAAATCTAAATACTCTCTTAAATATAGATCAGTCGACTTAAAACGTGCATAAAAGAACAGATAATGAAAATGACTAATTTCACAAAAATAAATCATAACTAACTTTACAAATTTTACGGACGGTTGACCGTTATGGAATAACCGTTTCACAAATGATATCGGATATGTTCCTTACGTCGTAACTACAATCCCCTTCCCTTTCATATATGTGACCTACCGAATTAGACTATTTACCGCATTTGTTATCTCATAAGCACCACGACGGGTGCCACATGTGGAGCAGGATCTGTTTACCCTTCCGGAGCATCTGAGATCACCCCTAGTTTTTGGTCGGGTTCGTGTTGTTTATTTTTTAGTTTTCTATGTTGTGTCATGTGTACTATTGTTTGTTCTTTTTGTCCTTTTCATTTTTAGCCATGGCGTTGTCAGTTTTTTTACGATTTATGAGTTTGACTGTCCTTCTGGTATCTTTTGTCCCTCTTTTACAATAAATGACAAAAACACAAATGCTCACGTTTTCTGAAAAGAAATTCAAAGTAAAATATATGTCGTCCAATATTTTTAAACCAATGGCTGTGATTCATGAATGTTTCATATAGCAACGTCAATACCAACATAATATTCATATTGATTTCTTGGCATGCCAAATTCGTGTATGTTTATACGTTTATACCAAAAACAGGAACTGTATCGATCGAATTTGATAAAATTTTGAAAAATAAACTCTATTCTTGGTTATGTTCGTAGGTGAACATGTTCTAATTTCCTTAACGAGGACAAAACATACATGGTCTCAAGCGAGGAAAAAATGTTCACTGATAGGAAATGAACATACAGACATAACTGTTCCGACTTTTGATTCTGACCTAATGTGGACAGATGATAGTGCCAGATATCTGCCATGGGTAGAATATTTAGGTAAATTAGTGTTTAGTACAGAATAAATTGTATTTTAGTTCAACCATTTTGCAAGAAAAATAGGCCACTGCAAAAGATATACTACAATATGAGTCATCTATTTTTTAAAACAAATTTCGTGATTTGAGGAAAAGAGGTTATTTTATCGATATTTGATTTCTTGAATTTTTAAATGTCGGCACACAAATCTACAAATAATTTGTACTTTATTGAACAGTTAAATTTGTGGTTTACCTTTACCCACGTAAAATCTATATCCCAAGAAAAATATTCAATCTACAGTATGACCTAATTGTTGTAAAATTCGTGACTGTTTTTCTCCAATTCGTATATTACAATCGGAGAGAAGGCGACAAAGGGGTAATACTAAACTATAAGACGAAGACCAATGTTAACGATGGACAAAATAAAACACATTGAACCCGAACAAAATCTTTGGGAACTCAAGTGGTGCAGATGGTTAGCAATTCATATTTATTAGTTACAACTGTTGTGTTACTTCTCTATATATTTGTTTGGAAACCGAATTTAGTAATCCATCATAGACATTTATTTGGTTCCGATGTAAAACGGCAATATAGTATACAAATCCCCAAGATTTCTTGTGTACGATGCAAAGACATGACGGGAACCTTGTGGCATTTAGAAGCAATTTTCAATCGCTAAATATGCGCTAAACCACGTAGCGTACATGTTGGATAATTCAAAAGTGATATTTTTTCTCAATTATTCATTTTCAAAATTTTTCATAACAAACTACATTTTTTTTTCTTCGTAAGGATGTTATGGATTGAAACATGAAGGACAAATAGTAGATAGAACAAAAGTGAAGCCAGGAACACAATTGGAAGAGTGTTTGTTGCATTGTAAACAATATAAGTTTATTGGCTTGCAGGTAAATATTGCATCAAATAACAGGAATGGTATATCTGTTGATAAGACTAATCTTATTCGTATTTGCAATATTCCTTAACTTCAGAAAACAACATTTAATTTGTTTAAAAAACTTTTTATATACAAAACACTGAATAATACAAAAGAATCAAACAATAATTACAACAAAATACGGGCACGAACTGCTTAACTTTTAAAGCAGATGTGCTTTATTTATTTTAATATTTAAGGGTGCATTTCTTTCTAACACAAACGATGCAAAGGGCTAAGCGCTCATATGTTTTGATCATTTGTTTCTAACATACGTTTGCAAAGTTTACATAGGGTGCATTTCTTTCTAACACAAACGATGCAAACGGTTCAGCGCGCACATGTTTTGATCATTTCTTTTAAACATACGTTCAAAGTTTGCATAAACTTTGAAAAACTATGCAAATTCTAATAATGCGTTTGCAGTTTGTCGTTTGTTAGAACAAATGCTACATTTGTTTCTAACATTAACCTGATAAATCGAAGTATTTGTTTCTACGTTTGTAAAAAGTCTGTTTACCAACAACATGTGCATGCATTATTGAAAGTTCAAACAGGGTCAGTAAAGACTTATTAAACGTTGCATTTGTTTCTACTTTTGAAGCGTTTAGAAAACAACTACAAACGCGACACAACGTTTACAAAATGATGGTTAGAAAGAAATGTGGCCATAAACTTTGACAAACTATGCACTCTCTAAAAATGCGTCTACAGTTCGTCGTTCATCGTTTTTTAGAACAAACACTACATGTGTTTCTAGCTTCACCCTGATTAAGCATTGTTGAAAGTTCAAACAGGGTCAGTAAACACTGATTAAACGATGTATTTGTTTCTACTTTTGTAGCGTTTAGAAAACAACTACAAACGCCACACAACGTTTACAAAATGTTGGTTAGAAAGAAATACACCTTTAATGTACCCAAAATGAAGGCTAAACGTTTGAACTATCTACTTTCAATCAGCTCGATTTTAAGATACCTAACATGCATGAATGTCATAAAAATTATAAATACAATCTTTCTTGTTATGGGGTTAAAAAAACGTACGATAAAACATTGGATTGTATTTGGACATACTTTTCTGACACCAAGTCAGTTATTGTATGGCTAAGTTTTCACAGCGTCACAAGCTTATAAGTAGCGTAATAACATTAATAAATCGTATTTGCCTTAAAGTCATATTCGTATTCAATTGAAATGCGCAGTGAGACCGAATAAGTCGACATATTATGCTTTGTCTTCTTTACATGCATCACTGGTCGTTCCAATCTATTCTTAGTTTGAAATTGATACACGAGGAAACTACGATTAGTCAATTTACATATAAGACCTACAACTGCCCACTCTCGAGGCGAATATTGTTCTACAGATGTGGACACTTTCGATTATTGAGATTGCTGTATATGGAAGTTACTATGATGAACGCGCAATAAACTTATTATCAGATATGTGACGAAGGGACATAACAACCCTAAAGTACAGACACTGTTCAATGCTCGTATCTGTATTTACAAGGTACCTTAAGATCCGACAATATTTATCTTTCATTGTTTCTTAGGTCATAGTCGGTATAACATGTCTTATATTATATCCGACGCTGTTATAAGACATTCATATATATCTATATATGTTTTATGTTCTTGTTCAGCGCACTACAATATTATAATAGACCTTTTCAACATCTCCCGACACCTACAGTTGAGAACGACTACGACAGGTAAAATGTGAAGGGTCGTCTCAAAAATAAAAAAATAAATGAGATCATTATTGATTTTATTGCTTTCAATCATTGACAATGATAAAACTTTCATACAGAGTCCAAATGACATGTTTTTTTTTTTAATTTGTTATAAAGAAAATGATAGACTTTAAGTCACATTTCATCTTTTCAGAGACATTTAGCTTCTAGCTGTCCTGGTTGAATTTGGAAAACGAAAAGAACAAATCATGTTCTATTGTAGTTGATATTTTAAAATTAAACAATGATTATGTTGGTTTACAAGGGCGGCACATGTCTGTTAGTTTTGGCCTTGAATGCCTCCATAATGTACTCAATACTTTGTATCATTTCAATTCACCAATTTGGTGTTCCACTTGAATTCTGTATTCACCAATCACTGGTTAAATGTTGTATCATTGAAACGAGGGGTCAATTATATTTTTTTTCAAAATTCATCAAGGAAAAACTTTACCTCGAACAAGATATCTTGAAGCGGAGAAGACTGTCGTTGATAATAATAATAATAAAAAACGTGATCTTTTCCTTCGACCTAAAAAATCAATATGTAATTATGTAAAAATTGAAAATGTACATCGACTGAGGTGAAGATCGGTGGAAAAACACAAAGTTGGTCGTGTTCACAAGTGTGATACGGACGGACTAGTATTCTTTTTCATTTTTGAAAAACATCATAAAAGCTTTTACACCAACAAATTAAATCGTTATTGGCATGCGGCAAATATTTGGCGAAAGACTCACATCATCACAAAAGTGAAGAGAAAATGGGTTAGGATTCTGAATGATTGGAATATTTGTTTAATTAATTCAACATGAAATGTCGTGCAAATACATACGAAATAAGAATATTATATGACAGAGACATATGTATGGTAGACGTTTCCCCTTTCGAGGATATCCAGAAATCGAGAAAGGGAAATCAAGAAATTGAGAAATCGGGAAATCGAGAAATAGAGAAAGCAAAAACGCAAAATCGAGAATTCATTTCGCGTTTTAGCGTTTTCGTGTTTCCTCTTTCGTGTTTTGGCGTTTTTGCTTTCTTGATTTCTCGATTTCCCGATTTCCCGATTTTCTCAATTTCTCGATTTCTCGAATTCCCAATTTCGCGTTTGCAAAATGAACGGAGAATTCACGAAAACGCGAAAAGGCGAAATAAATGGCCGCATCCGGCCACCATACATATATTTATTTATTTATTTGGTTGATATATATTCTTAAACTATATAGTCAAAACAGTATAAAACCGCCAATCCAATATGTTACGTGATGATAATCATGATGATTTTTGTCTTTGAGACGACCCATCCATTTTACCTGTAAACTGTAGGTGTCATTAGTCGGTGTCGAGAGATGTTGAAAAGGTTTAATAAGACATCAGACAATCTGAACAAACTGCCGACACTATGGTCGAGAAATCAAAAGACAAAAAGTATACGAATCCCAACAAAGAGAACTTAAATATTAGCAACACATACCACACCGAAAAAGAAAACAATTAAAAAATTATTATGAAGGTAAAAAGTACAAGGCTGCAGTAGTGATATCCAAATCGTTTTCAATGATGAAGTTTAATCTAAAATACATATCAAACTTATAAAGAAAAAACAATTATCTTTTAAAATTATAAATCTACAATAGTATAAATAAGTTAACATGTCTTCCTATTTTCACTGTCTTTCACAGAACAATATTGTACATGTTATGTCATTTTAATCTTATATATCATCATTTTATGAAATTCAGAATGTTATTCTAACCTTTTTAAGCAAACCAACTGTGTGTGCTTGCACTATTTGAAATTGACAAGTGAATACCTTAAAAAACAATGTAACGCAGAGGGATATACAGCAAAATGCCTAAAAGATCCGACTGCGTTTTGTGGATCAAGAAACCCTACCTATATTGCGAATTCCTTTTCAATATATCAAAAAGGTAATAAGCTCAAACTCAAAGTCAGTTAATGAGCATAGTTTAAATAGAATAAAAGTCATATGAAACTAGTTTCTTGAAATGTTAATGTTGTTGATATTATTAAACCAATCAATGTATATCTAATAAACTATGTGAAGTATACACCTTGTTTTGTATATATTACACATCTTTTACGTAATATTGAAAATTAGAGCATTTGCATTATTCACGTATTTACTAGCGTATCCGTAACGAAGTATCGTTTACTACGCATATGAGGAAAGGATAAATTAAGTCAAGTTGGTCCCAATGAAGATATTTTATAATACACTTAATTTTCTTTCAGTTTTAATTGAGGTCGGGTCTTAATCTTTATCTTATACAAATCTGCTCGATACTTATAGTTACGTCAATTCGTGCAAAATCGAAATACGTAAATAATGCAAATGCTCTATTAATATGTCATTCAGGGGTTGTTGATTTCAAGCTCGTTAACTTTAAATGTGTTCCTTAAGAATCTGCTATAATAATTTCTGTTTACCTTCAAGAGCACGTGTGTGTACCTTCTTGATCAAGCAGATATATGGCGTCCTTGAAACTGTAAAACTAAACCACCGCGGACACCTTATTAAAAAAGTAAAGGCGCTGCTCCCCATGAAAACGGCATGGCTGACACAGTGTTTTGCATTCTGTCTTCATTAGTAATTTTTTCTTCAACGACGATGTCTAAATGAAAATAAAATTTCAATTTGAATGTTAACTTTGTATAACGGAGTTACAACCAAAGTGTCTTACAAATTTCAGATTTATCAACGAAAATGGTTTGAAATCTTGTCATAAACAATCTCAGAACTTAAGCACTGTGTGTCTACTGAGCAGATGAAACCCACGACTAGATGATAATAAATTGAATACGATCTTATTACATTATAAGAGTACAGTTTTACTCAAGATTTTTTAAATTGTATTTCTTTTGTTGTCTTGAATACATAAACTGTATAATATGAGTATATGTTGAAAATACTGTTGTTAATTTTATGCTTAACTTTGTTTTTCTTTTTTCAATGCGAAAAATAGTCAAATGATTTTTAAAAAGGCATCTAAATATAGTCACTATCATAAATCATTTTGTTTTATTTTGTATCTTTCATGGCACAGTTGTTGTAAACGAACGACTTGATGAGGGAAATTGCTTAGCTGTTGACAGACAAAAGGATTCATTGTGCTACGTAGCACGGAACTGTTCAACGGAATATTTTCAGATTTGTTTGAATGGTTAGCTAGAACATTCTCTCGTGGATAAGTTCAGTACATTTAACTTACGTACACATTCGCATCTTTGTCAGTTTTTATCAGTTAACAAAGCTTTCACAAAAAAGATCAAGTAAAATTAAAAACCTATTGTTGAGAGAACAATTGAGGTCTTTCCACACCCGTAAAGATCGCTTTTGATATGAAAATAGTTATATTCGTTTTAAAATGTCATTTCCAGCGTCAAATTGTAGCTTAGTGTATCCTGATTTAAAAAATATATGGTTTTTATACATTTTTTTTCTAAATAATTGAGATAATTTTTACTTTCGGTTTGAAAATTTCACTTTCGGTATTATTTGATAATTTACTTGACACTGATTCCAAACATAAATGTTTTAATATACTTTTTACATTAAATAAGAACAAAACATAACTACTTCCGGTTTACGCAAGGTCATTTCCGGCTTGATCATGTATACATATGAGGTAAAATAAAAGGTCAAAATCTAGAATGTCAAATTTACCAATGAACTTGAGCTCAATTCCAATGTCTTAAGCCAAAGACCTCAAATCAAAAGACCCTAGGTCTGAATTATATATGGTTAATGAGTTATATCACCATATGCTTGATTTTTATTATTAAAGAGGAGAAAAACTCAGGTAAAATGTAAGCGTACCCTTTCAACCAATATGTATGTGTTACAACAATTTACAATTAGTAAGTATGTGTTGTCGATATTCTATAAGGTTCTGAAAAGAGTCAAAAATGAACCAAAATCTAAATTTGAAATATGACCTTGACCTCTGACCTTGACCTCATTTACTTTTTTGGACCAAGGACCTCAAACCAAGACCCTAGGTCTCTATCATTTATGGTTTACCAGTTTTAAATGCATATACCTTATACCAAATGAGTCAGGGGAAATAACTCTCATATGGAGTCTCCGGATGCCTTCGGTCGACATTTTTTTTAAATCTTTTAGGATATAACGTTAATTGCTGAAATAATTGTGTCGTTATCGTTTACGGTTGTTTGTTTTTTTCTGCATTGGCGAGAGGTATAGAGAGAGGGTTGAGATCTCAAATAACATGCTGCCGCATTTTTCCGCCTGTCCCAAGTCAGGAGACTGGCCTTTGCTTGTCTTGTATGTTTGTTGTCTTAGTTTCTTTTTTTTATGTCGGAGTTCAGTATGACGTCCATTATCACTTTCACTAGTATGAGTTTGTTTAGCGGCTTGCTGAAGCCTTCCTCCGGGTGCGCGATTTTCTCGCTGCGTTTAAACCCCATATGTGGCCTTTGGCTGTTATCTGCTACTTGGTCGGGTTGTTGTCCTTTGACACGTTCCTCATTTTCATTCCATTCTCAATCTTATTTTGTTTGATAATAAAAAAAAGATAAAAAAAAATATTCTTTGCAGATAATGTACATAAGCAAAATATGGAGAGCCGAACATGGATTGATTCTTTTAATCTTTGTCCGCCATCTTACATGTTATCACGTTTCAGTTTGGTATATAATAATGCCAATTTTTCAAGAATTGGAACATACTGGTTATCTGGTACTCGACGTTGGATTCCGGGCACATGTAAGTAGTTATATTGACTTCGATAGTTTACACATAAACTATAGATAATACAACAAATATCTATCTGCAATTCTTATATTTGGTGAAAATTGAGAGTGGATTTTATTGCCGTTATTAACGATTTTGACAATATAAATTGAAATGGCTAAAGTACAAAGTATGTTGTGTTTGCTTGGAAGATTTACAAGAAAATAGTATTAAGCTTATTGTATAGTTTCTTACATTAAGTAGGACTCATCTAGAACTATTTGATAGGAATTTTTGAATAACGGTAGTTTGAGATGATGTGCTCAGCAAGTTCAGTTGGTTTTGTTTGGGGTTTTTTATTCTAAAGAAACGAACAGTATCTTTGTGGTGCGCTGTGTCCCATTGCAAAACATTCTTCATTATCATACATATTGACCTTATAATACCTCCTTGTTCAATAAACAACACAGGTTATCAATCATCATAACGTAACTAGGTCAGTTAATTCAAAGGGTCTCCAATGTCAACAATGTCAAAGAAGGTGGATAATATAAATTGACAGCGAACAACCAGTGTGCAGAATGTTTGTGTGTGGGTGGATTTATCCTATTATCACACTCTACAGATAATCATTTTGAGACAGGTTATATGTTTTGTCTTTGACAGTAGGAGAATAGCTCCTCATAAGTATCCAATTTGTAGACAATAAGAAAGATCCAACGTATAAGTTTACCACTATATAAATGTTATTGCTTCAAATCACGGCGTTATCCTGGTAAACTTCGGAATTGACATCATCTTTAGAAGTAAAGTATAAAAAAAAAATGGTTTATTCCACTATTTTCTACATGAGCAAATGTATGTAACAAGTCAATGACAGTTGTTACCCATTTGTTTGATGTGTTTGAGCTTTTGATTTTGCAGTTTGATGTTGTACTTTTCGTTTTGAATTTTCCTCCGAGTTCGGTACTTTTGTGTTTGCATACTTAACCATGCAACTGATTACGATATGAAATGAAATAAGGTCCAGAAGCACCAACTTTTCTCTTCAGAACCTATAATGCAGACGAAACATGGAAAGAA
The DNA here is from genome assembly GCA_037788925.1 of Mytilus galloprovincialis. Taxonomy (NCBI): domain Eukaryota; kingdom Metazoa; phylum Mollusca; class Bivalvia; order Mytilida; family Mytilidae; genus Mytilus; species Mytilus galloprovincialis. The sequence goes on from JAWDJN010000030.1 coordinate 718,358, forward strand.
AAGGTATCATATATGATATCTGTAACAAGTGGAATCCTGTTTCCTGTCAGCTCACAAATATAATATCCTGTGCAAAAACTGGATTGCTATATTTGCGAATGCCCGAATTATAGCTTAGTATGGTTTGACCCTAATATATAAATTGAAAAAACAAAACGTTTAAGTGAAACAACGATACTTACCCTACCCTAGCGATTGAACTGTGAGTTTACCAAAAAAACTACCATGTATTTATACAATCAAACTGGTAACAATCTTATCATAGACGCAGTTTGTTTTCTCTAAAAATATCACGAATGATTCCTTTACACATTTTGTATAAAAAAAAAGTAAAATCACAAAAATACTGAACTCAAAAGAAAATTCTAAACGGAGAGTCCCTAATAAAATGGTAAAATTGAAAGCTCAAACACATTAAACGAATGGAGAACAACGGTGTCCCCTACAGTGTACAGGGTGTACAGTACTTGTTCCCACAGTGTGCATCTATTAAGAGCTAGTTAAAAAATGCAATATTCCACATTTGAATTACGTGATTGCCTTTTGTACCTTTTGTTTAAATAGAAATGTCAATATGTCATTTTCAATTTACCTTTATGTTTTCAATTAGTTAAAAATCCGAAATTCTGTATCGCTGTCAGAGTTAAAAAAGATGGACAACTTGAACGGTTTCCCTTAAGATGTGATAGAACACTGCCTGGTCTGTGTGCAAGTCCTGAAATACCTGACCTTGAAACTAATGGAAATAAAATGATGTCATCAGGTGACCAACCACCGATCAATAGTAAATATAATTTTTATCAAATTATTTTTGTATGGTACGGGTTATGTTTTATCAAAGCGTAATGAAAAAAATATAATGATATCAATCGGCAAATAAATTCTGCAATTAATATGTATAATTGGAAAATATGGTCTAGGCTTCGATCCTACTAATTTTTATCTTGCATCAACTGTACATACAATATTAGGAAATTGACGAATTCATTATATAATTCATTTTCAAAACTCGTGTAATAATTGCACTTCCTTAATCTCTCACAACCACACAAACAAAAACACACACACAGACAAAGAGCCATACGCTTGTTTGTTCTTCGGTGTAATATTTAAGCTAATTCTAAATTATTTTGTAGAGGTCCTTCTTATTTCCGTGATTGCTGCAACAAGTTTGGTCATTATAGTAGCAGTTGTAATACTTATCTTCTGTATAAGGTTTGTTATTTTGTGCCTTTATTTTGTTATTTTATAATAAATAATCCATTTATGAAGAAAACTGTTAAAATAATGTAAAAGGGGTTAGCCTTCATTAAAGAATGAAACAAAATCATATTTTCATGAGTGGTGGCATATTGCCAATTGAAATCAGTTAAAATATGAAGTAAACATCTCCTTTCTGTTAATAAACAGGTCAGCAACTCAATTAGTATGCATTCAGTAGCTATATATATATAGATATCAATTTCCCTTACATGTTTTAATATAAAGATAAGGAGACGTGGTATGATTGCCATTGACACAACTATACACCAAAGTTCAACTGAAGTGATATACCAAGTGTTGGCAGTAAAAGTGGAATGACATATACATTATAACACGTGTTGTACGAATTGATATCATGAATATGTAATTAAAATACTAGATTTTTTTGTCGGGAAAATGTGATTATTTCTCAATTTCAATTCATATGTTTCTCTTATATTGCAAGCTAAAAGTAAGAGTTTCATATTTCGTAACTTTGAAATCGTTTCACGCAACTTACCGTTTTACGCAAATTATGGGTTTTTTATTGTTTGTCATTAACTTGCAGAATGAAAAGACTACAATCAAACTCTTCCCAAAATCAAATCGTTGTTGATGGTAAAAATGTAGTGTATGCGCAAGTTGATCGGTCAATGAATCAAGACAGAACCACCAATCAAACAACAGGACAATCTCCAGTAGAAGATACCTATGATCACATGGATCATAGCTGTTTGAATCAGATGCCGCCGAAAGAGGAAAGCAATTATGATACGATGTCCAAAATAGGAATTGTGGAGGAAAATAACTACAGCCATACAAATGAGACTGGCAGGGAAAGACAGTGCTTTGTTGATGCTTCTTCGGAATACAGTCATGTTACTGTAGTTGCAAAACCGAAAACTATAGATTAAGAAACTTATATCAAGTGTTCAGATCATAAGTATGGATTAAAAGGAGGTGTGACTGGGGGTCAGACAGCAACCTAACAAGACAAGAAGACCAAAACATACTTAGATACTGTATTTTGACATATAATTGTTTACTTTTACACATTGTGACTTGGATGGTGGGTTATTTCATTGGCACTAATATCACATCTGCTTATTAATATCAGAGTTTTATATACGGTCTTCTAAAATTTAGAGGTGTCTATACCATATTATACGTTTTACTTCAATTACATCATTTGGTGGATTTTGACTGATCATTTGTTTCAATTTATTTGCTCTATTTTCTATGCTTTAAAGTTACTGATTTTTCTGAATGTAATCATTTGAATTCTCAATGACAATGGTTTGGATGTTTTTTTGTTAAATGTTTATATTTTACACTTTCTTCACAGCTATCTATTTTACAAACAATGGAATACCAGTTTTATTATATTCAAACCAAGGATGTATAACTAACCCATAATATACGTCCTTGATTCGGAAATACATTTTCTATGCTATCAAAGAACTATGCAAATAGAATGAAAGTAATTGTAAAAACAAACACAAAACACATGTCCGCGTTTAATGGGGGCGTTATCTTTAGTTATATATTATATGAGCTTAAGCTTCTTTGTTTAATATTGCATTTGGCTAGAAAGTTTATTGACCATAACTTTTATAAATAAAATGCCAAAGTGTTTAAAAATTCATTAAGATCATTGTTTTTCAATAGCATCAATCAATAAGTAGTCATTATATGTGTAAAGGTAGGACGAATGAAAACATTTTTGCTTTGTAAAAACTCATGATCCATTTTTATATATTCAGAGGCTCTGAAACAAATCATATATTACTAACGTAAATATTAGTAATGAAATGTCTGTTATGATATATATCAATCTGAAGTGGGTTTTTTTTTTTATTATATCGAGTATCAGAAATCTTAGGATTTGTTTTATGCACTCGAACATTTTTGTACATTTTTTTTTCTATCTGTATCGATGTTTATTTGTATTGCTCTTTCCTCACTGTTGGTAATGGGTGTACCGCACCAAATTAATCTTAGAAAGACGATTTGTGTTTTTGTTTATTATTAAAAAAAAAAATCATAAAGTAACACATTTTAAAAACTATCATTGTAAACGTATTTTTCTAATGTTCTTCTTGCCACAGATATTTTAACTTGTTTGATAGAAACTGTATGAAATAACCAATATTTACATGTTACTTATAATAATGAGACTACGATTTGTTTGGTTGATATGAATGCAAATAAAGTCAATTACGATTATTATCAAAAAATAAATCGATGTTGCAACTTCAATGTGACGTACTGTGACGAAAATTGCAAACAGTGATTATAAAAATCAATGATTATGTTTTTATGTTTGATAATGGGGATTATGTGCCCTGGATTTATTTATACCTTTCGAGGCCCCAGTTCTATATCAAGTGAAATCAAATGTCTTGAATAGCAAAAAAATGAATGGGTGGATCAATGAATAAAGAAAAAGCGAGTTAAAATTTCTAAATTATCGAAGGTAAAGTCCTTAAAAGTTGAAGGTTGATCCTTGTTTTTGTTAAAATCATGACAACACTATGTCTAAAGTGAACATCAATTGTATCAAAATGTGCATGTCAAATCAATGTAGATATATGTCTGTTTCTAATAGTGTGTCTGTGTATATTTGATATGTCATTTTCAGTTTTTTACGTTGTGTGATTTAGAAACAATCATATTGTTAATGTTTGGATTTTAAACAAATACAATGTGTTCTTCTTCTATTCAATGTATTTGTTGTACATAGTTTTGCATTATGAATTCATATGTGTTACATTTAACCTTCTTTTTTTATCAATTCTATGATGCTACCGTTAACTATTACTGTATGACAATATGATAGGAATAAACATAATTGATCTATATGTTGACCTCACGTTTCAATTCTTCCGATTGATGAATGTCAGATGTATCAGAGTGGCATCAGAGCAGTTCCTGTTCCATTTCTTATTCGGCAATGTCGCAATCCAGAAAACGAGGACAAATTTATGACTACGATGTGGGGTTTATTTCCGTAGTTATCTAGGACATGTTGCATGACAAATTAAAGTATTCCCACTTTCAAAGATGTAAGAGATGACTTTATGTTAACACAACTAAGAAAATTCTCCGCCTCAGAATTAAGTTAAGTGCATAAAGATTATTTTTTAAGGTGGCAGGTACCAGTTTTGGTGTACCAGAACATGTGTCCCACGCAGAAATTTTGTTATAGTTAAGTATTGAGGTATATAATTGCTTCATGTGGACTGAAAAAATAAATTAATGTAAATTCTAGGCTATTGTACTACACAAGTAAGTAGTTGCATACACAGGTTGGGTATTTCCTTCACATATAGGTCCAATCAGATGTCAAAATTGTGGTCTCCTCACTTGACAGCTTCCAATCAAAGTGGGGGAAAATTCAGTTTTATGTAAACAAAAATATCTTGAGATTTTGATGGTAAGGATAAGTTCGGACAAGGCTCTAATTCACTGAATATCCTTTCTCTCTTGAATTTTGGCTAAAATTCTTGTCGGCTTTTAGCAGGATTTTGCAGGTGAGGATTAGATTGGTATCAGAGCATCACATTTTTTGCCTTATTTGCAATGCATTTATAAATTTTAAAATCTCCATGCTGGACAGACACCCAAATTGAAAGGTTTTCTATATATTTACATAAGCACGCACACATCTTAGTTCCTTGAAACCATACATTTTATTTGTATATAAGCTTGAATGAATTTTCAAGAAAATAAAATCATAAATCCATGAAATTCTAAAGATTTATTGTAAAATAACTGGTTTCTGCCACCTAAGTAAAATTGATGATGAAGAAAATTTGTTTGTTAATGAAGAAATTTTTTTTGTTAATGGGTGTTTCTCAAATATGACCTAATGTACAAAAGTTCTGCCAGGAAAAAAGTCTTTCATGAAAACCGTACGGGGAAATAGTGAGACAAATTAAATACCCAGCATGTACTTTGACAAACTATGAAAAAGTCAGAAATACTGTCATTTATGAAAAAATACATTGACAAATAAAACCCCTGTAATTGCCACATCCTTAAAATCATTCTGCATAATATAAAGTTATAGTTTAAAATCATAAGATGAGAAAGCCGGACAAAATAATGACAATGTGTAACATAATGTTGGTGATTGTAAAATAAATATGTCTGAATTATGCAGATAATTTTATTTAAATAACATAAAAATCAAGATAATTCTATAACATAAAAATTTTGTTTACACTGACTTGCAGTTGTTCCTATCATTTGTACTTTTTTTTGTCTTTAATAGATAGCTGTCTCATTGGCAATCATAGAACATCTCATAATTAAAAATATTTTTTACGATCACTAGAAAGATAGTATGCCATGTCAAAATTCGTGATACGCTAAGTAAATTCCTAAACAATAGGAGTTCAAAATGCACAATGACATTCCTAGAAAGTTTAAATACTTTCTATTGATATTAGATATATGTAAATGACGTATCAGTGTTTTGTGATTGACTGATTTATTGATGCTTGCTGAATGTCCAGTGGCGCCTGCGTTTTCTAATTGACTAATTACTGCTTGATGGACGTTAGTGACATCAGCGATTTGTGCTTGTGTTTATCGTCGTATCAGATGTAACTCAATAGTCATAATTTCCCTCGACTTCGTGAATTGTTCATATCAGTGACTAATCTAGAAATTGTCATAAGAGGGGGCCCGCTCCGGTCATGCTTCAGTAATTCCCTATATAATCAACCATTTTTTTTTAAGAAAAAGGGGGGGGCGTGTCTATCTCCCCCCTAAATCCGCTTCTATATATCACAGTAAAAACGACCAAATGAGATTCATTTTCAAACTGAGTTACACGGACTTCTATCTAACTGAGTTTTACTGTGTGTATTGCGGTTTGCATCGACTAGAGATACATTTGTATAGGGGTGGATGAGATCTTACTTAGCATGTTTAACCTCGCTGCATATTTGTGGCTGTCCAAAGTCAGCGGCCTGTGGTCTTTGTTAGTCTTGTATGATTTTTTTTATTTTATTTCATTTTTGGCCTTCAGCTTTTTTCTGCTCTTTGGCCGGGTTGTTGACTCTTCAAAACAATACCAATTTTCATTCCCAAAGTACATTTCATCCTGATGTTGTTAAAAAAACTTACATTTTCTGTCTGATTGGCTTTGACGAATGTACATAGCCGTGACAAGTTGGATTGCAGACATATATCCTATTTTGTCTGTATGCCATATAACCGTTCCTATAACTCTTTGAGACTCCGTTTGGCATGTGGAAAGGCATAACTCTGCCTCTATTCCCCATGCCCCCTTTCATAATGGTAGTTAAAATTCGCAATTGTGGTCAATCTACTCTCAGAAACAACATATAATATAATTTTGTTAAATTTATTATCGTTCACTATTTGAATGAAATACTTGTCACTGAACGGTAAGCAACAACCATCAAACTTGCAACTGTAAGTCTTATTGAATTAATTTCCAATGTGTATAGGTCGGTCAGTGTGAATGTTGACGAACAGCATGGACTGTCTAAAGTAAACAAATATTTTTATAAACTTTTTGGGGAGTTTTTTCTCATCGAGGTATTTCATACTTCCTCTCATTTTATCCATATTATATACAATATTTTGCTTTTTACATATATGAGCAAAAATGAATTTAAACATATAATTTAATACATAATTGTAAACATTTTAAAATGTATACAAAATAATACATAAGATCTCAATTATACAGGAAATAAGATATAATTACGTGTATTTTTTCTTATAAATAATCCAAACCTATCAAAGGAAATTGATTAGATAAGCGCTAACTTCCGATTTTGAACATAATTAATAATAAATGAGGTGACAGCACTTGTATCAACATATTTAGTAGTTATGGCGTATGTTATGTCATGGCATGGTTTAGCATTCTACGTTGTAACTTTTATCCTTGGTTTAGTAAATACTCTAAAGGGTAAGTTTTTTTTTCTTATTTGCATTTTGATTAGATCGATTTTTTTTTTAAAGTAGCTTTATAGTATAATTTGTTTCGAACTTTGTATTTGACCATGTATAGCCACCTTTTGTCTATACAACGTATAGGCAGTCGTAAAATTCAATAGTACACTGTTATTTTTTTCAGTCTAGCTAACTTGTATGAGTTTCCCTATACACGTGCGATTTTACAACGACCGTACGTTATATATCGTTCGACAATGATCGTTTTATTTTGATTAAAATGAGATTAAATTGTTGAAAGGATTATATAAAACAAATCATATTAGTTTATTATACTATTGAGAAAAAAAAACATGATTTCAAATCAAGATTATTAGGATAGAGATCCATTAGTGTTAATGTCCAGTGGAAAATATTTCAATGATGTTCAAGAAGATGGGGATATAGACAATATAGGCCGTTATTTTATCGTTTTAATTCATTTACAATTGACATTATGGCTCTCTTATAACTGACTACGTGGTATGGGTTTGCTCATTGTTGAAGGCCGTACGGGGACCTACAGTTACTTTCTGTGTCATCTGGTCTCTTGTGGTGAGTTTTCTTATTGAAAATCATATCACATCTTCTTATTCTTATATCGAGATTTTCTTGTATAACAAGCATTTGCTACCAATATTTTTGAAAAATTGAAACAGTATCATGACCAACAGTCCACAAAGCACTAAACAGAAAACTAAGGATTCAGGAACAAAAGCCCCGCTAGAAACTTTGGACAACCCTAAATGCTCTTGAGGATGAGAAATATCTTCGCAACAATGCAACGTCTATATGTATGTCCAAAGTAAAACAAAAGACCGAATGTATGTCACAAAGGTTCACATTTATCAATCTGCTGTATTGTAACTTTCTAGCATTGTAGACTGTGTGCTTATGTCAGTCTCACTTTTTTCGAATTACCTCTACGTCCCTATTCCTTGTCAGCATTTCATTCCTTGAAAATTGTCACACTGTTTCTTTTCTTAATGGAAAACAAGGATTTGAATTTCGATTTTAGTTTTAGGGGAAATGTTGCAAATCGGGTTGTGACATGCTATACTCTTTTAATCGTTTGGCACATGTATTTTGGTTAAACATTTTGTTAGTTACGTAATAAAAGAACTGTATCTCCTTGTAGTTTTAGCAATACAATATTTAAACCAACTAATGTCTGCCCAAAAGTATGTGTAAAATGCATATCGAACTATATCCATTAAAAGTAAAGTGTAAAATGCACGGTTTCGATCATAGTTTGCAAACATATTAACTGCTTCAGAAATTAATACCTTATTTATAAGTCTGGCAAAGAAATACTTTTTTAAAAACTATCGCTGTTTCTGTGCTGAATTCTTTAAGCCTCGAATTAGGGGTTCTTTATTTCAGTAAAAAAGTCGCGAAATATATCAAAATGATATTCGGACTCGAAAATAAACTGACTACGCTATGGCGAAAAACGAATCAAAAAGAACAAAACACAAACAACAGTATACAAAACATAACATAGAAAACTAAAGATAGAGAAAACGAAAAACTGGAGGTAATGACAGGTGAACTGTTCAGTAATTATGTTCTTTTTTTGGTCAATGTCTTATTTCAGTTATGTTTTAAGTGCTGATATCTATTCTCAGATGAACCTTTACGTGTATATATAACCAGTCAAAATTACACGTGGTTTGAAGCTAGGAGTCTCTGCACCCTTTTTCAAGTTGAGTCTACGCATGTACAGTTAAACGGGTTGACCGTGACCTCTCATCTAATGTGGACACATGGTACTGCTAAATTTCTACCTTGGGTAGAATATCTAGGTAATATAAAATTTCAGAAATAATTCTTATTGTCATGTTTAATGCTCATTTAAACATGGGTTGGCTATGTCATGTCAAACGTTGCCATATTCACGTTAGATATTATATATACACTGTAAAAATGGTGTTTAGATTCTAAATACATTTCTAAGCACATCTTTTTGTACATTTTTATTTACATGTTTAGGTTTCAATACAATGTGTTTAAAACCATGTTTAGCTTAGAAATATGTGTTTAATTTATAAACACTTTCATTTTTAAACACATTAAAATTAATTAAGTTCAAGTCATGTTTAGATATTATGTGCTTACTGAGAAATTAAACACAATCCAAATAGATATAGGAAGATGTGGTGTGAGTGCCAATGAGACAACTCTCCATAACACGTTTAGATCTAAATATGAAACACAAGTGTTGAATTTCTCAGCACCACTTTTACAGTGTATATATGTAAAGAAGATGTGGTATGTTTGCCTATGATATCACTTTCAACAGTAGACCAAATGACACCAACATTAACAGCTATAGGTCACCATACGCCCTTCAACAATGTGTAAAACCCATACTGCATGTTAATATGTTCATAAAAACAAACTATCAAAATCTCACATTGCCTTCAACGAAGAGTAAAACCAATACCGCATAGTCAGCTACGTCAAATATGGGCATTCCATGTTCGTATAAGAAAGGAACATGGCTTGTCATTAAAGAGAAAGAGAACATCATATTTAAAAGAAAGTTTTGTTCACAAGGTCATGGTAATATCCAGTACTCATTTGTTAGATACGTATCAATTGACAAACAACGAAACGATAAACACAATTTTAATGTAGAACTAAATAAAGTATTAAAATGAAATTTGAATTATTAGAATGCTTTGAATGTATATTTTTTTCTAAATCTATCATATAGGTATAAGAAGATGTGGAATGTGTGCTATAATTAGAAAAATCTCCATCTAAGTCAAATTTTGGAAAAAATGTAAACTGTTATAGCCCAAAGTACAAATTATGAAGAAATTGCGTACATTTCTTTCTTACCAAAATTTTGTAAACGTTGTGTGGCGTTTGTTGTTGTTTTCTAAACGCTACATAAGTAGAAACAAATACATCGTTTAATCAGTGTTTGCTGATACTGTTTGAACTTTTAATAATGCATGCACATGTTGTTGTTTAACAGACTTACATGTACAAACGTTAAAACAAATACATCGTTTAATCAGGGTGAAGTTAGAAACAAATGTAGCGTTTGTTCTAACAAACGATGAACAACAAACTGTAGACGCATTTTAAGCGGGTGCATAGTTTGTCAAAGTTTATGTAAACTTTGCCAACGTTTGTTAGAAACAAATGATCAAAACATGTGCGCTTAGCCGTTTGCATAGTTTGTGTTAGAAAGAAATGCACTCATTGTTAATATAAAACTTGTAATAACTTTTTACAAAGTAAATCTCATTTTATATAAGGTTGTTTTGAACTGCAGAAAGAGAGGATAAAGGAAGCAAAAAGTGTTATGGTGAAAGAAGGAACACAGTTATCTGATTGCTTGTTGCATTGCCAAGGATATAAATTTATCGGCTTGCAGGTAATTTTTATTAAAAGAGTAATTTTCTGGTTTGATACGTTTATGAAATCAAATCAAAATTTAAGTTTAAATGGATTTGATAAAATACAATTTTCATGAAGAAAATCATAAGATAAAAGCATTTTTTAAAGTTAGCATCCAAAATTTCATTATAATTAGAATTGACTTTGTAAATACAATTTTAGATGCAAGTTTCATCCTTTTTTTCAGCAACACAAGTGCATCTGTCTTAGTAATATCGAGTGGACCTCTCACTTCATTATAAGACCTTGTAATATATACCCGGTTAAATGCCGAGGAGATCCAGATTCGTTTTGTGGAAAGCAAGGTGTTCTGAAAGATTCCGGTTTCTTTTCTGCTTATAAAAAGGGTAACTTAAAAACAAGGTTTATAGAAATAGTGTTATATATGCCAAGGATCATGTAATTTTTGTTTTTAATCTTCATAAATAGATATAGAAAGATGTGGTATGAGTGCCAATGAGACAACTCTCCATCCAAATAACAATTTATAAAAGTAAACCATTATAGATCAAGGTACGGCCGTCAACACGGAGCCTTGGCTTACACCAAAATATAAGCTATAAAGGGCCCCAAAAATTACTAGTGTAAAACCATTCAAACGGGAAAACCAACGGTCTAATCTTTATAAAAACGAGAAACGAGAAACACGTATGAACTACATAAACAGGACAGGTGCAAACATTTGCAGCGGGATTAAACGTTTTATAAAAGTAAATATTGATGATGTTTTATCATTGAACAACCCATACTTCAGCCAATACTTACATCTCATATATCCCAATGAACTTGAAATTAAGGATACTACTGATACTAGAAGGACTGCTTCATACCTTGATCTTTTCCTCAATATTGACGTAGATGGACGACTTCACACGAAAATCTATGATAAACGGGACGATTTCAACTTCCCAATTATCAATTTCCCATTTCTCAGCAGTAACATACCCTCTGCCCCTTCGTATGGTGTTTACATATCACAATTGATACGTTATTCACGTGCTTGTTCACACTATACGGACTTCATATACAGAAGTGTGCTCCTTACGCAGAAACTGCTCCAACAAAGTTATGAGGAGGACAGATTAAAATTGACACTCCGTAAATTTTATGGACACCATCACGAATTGGTGGATCCATATGATGTCTCTTTAACCAAACTAGCTAAGGACATTTTTACCACATGGTAGATTGTGGTTTGTCATTATGTCGTCTAATCTTTTAATTACCAAACGTGACTTATTCCCGATTGTGACTGTTTTGCTGAATGTGAATTCGCATTACTATAAGACGTGTTTCTGTACTTGTTTATCCCAAATTCATGTATTTAGTTTACATGTTTAATGTTATATTTGTAATTCTCATCGGATTTTGTCAAATGTGTTGACGTCTTTTTATTATATTTAGGTGTTATGGATAGAAAAATTAATCACCGCCTTTATTAATTATATTTAATTTTGCACGATTATTTACGTTTGAAGTTGGATTCATAACAAACTGGACATATATATATATATTACAGTTAATTGCTATTAATAAGTATTGCAATATGCATTTTGTTTAAATTAATTATCAGTATTTAGTTCTGATATAATCTTAAATCAATCCTAATTCTATCTCACTTCGATAGTTTTTTCATATGTGACGTCATGCTGTTTCTAAATTTCATAAATTCAAATGTGGCATAACGTTTGTACCTTTTCGCCATCGTATGTGACGTCACATTTTTGTAATTACGTTGACGCCTGGACGGATTCGGGTGTGTCTATTCTGTGTTAAACTTTAATAGCATTATGTATTCGGGTTTAGTTTTCTGTAATTAGTTAATACTTCAGTTTCATTATGTATATCTCTTTCATATTCATTTGTTAAAATTTACTGTTTGCAATTGCATGAATTGTTCTATATAATAAGGATGTTCTTATCCCGGGCATAAAAACAATGCCGTATTTGGCAAAACCTTTTCAACTTTTGATCTTCAGTGCTGTACAACTTTGTACCTTTTTCACTTTCGATCTTTCATATCTGGGCGTTATGTATTCGGGTTTAGTTTTCTGTAATTAGTTAATACTTCAGTTTCTTTATGTATATCTCTTTCATATTCATTTGATAAAATTTAGTGTTTGCAATAGCATGAATTGTTCTATATAATAAGAATGTTCTTATCCCGGGCATAAAAACAATGCCGTATGTGGCGAAACCTTTTCAACTTTTTATCTCCAGTGCTGTACAACTTTGTACTTTTTTCACTTTCGATCTTTTATATCTGGGCGTCACTTGTAAGTCCTGTGTGGACAAGGCGCGTTTTTGGCGTATTGAATTTTAAACCTGATGCTTTTTGTTATCTATTAATCATGTTTTTCTTTGTCTAATATGTTCTCCTATTTATTTGTATTGTAGTCCTGTAATATTATGTTGTCATTTCAATGTTATATTTAACTTTGCCATTAAAGTGCGAGGTTTGGCATGCCACAAAACCAGGTTCAACCCACCACTTTTATTCCCCTTTAAAAGTGTCCTGTACCAAGTCAGGAAGATGGCCATTGTTATATTATTGTTCGTTTCTGTGTGTGTTGCATTTTAACGTTGAGTCGTTTGTGTTTTCTCTTATTTTTGAGATATTGAGATCAGACGTGGCACGGTACTTGTCTATCCCAAATTCATGTATTTGGTTTTCTTGTTATATTTGTTATTCTCGTGGTGTTTTGTCTGATGCTTGGTCCGTTTCTGTGTGTGTTACGTTTCTGTGTTATGTCGTTGTTCTCCTCTTATATTTAATGCGTTTCCCTCGGTTTTAGTTTGTTACCCCGATTTTGTTTTTTGTCCCTGGATTTATGAGTTTTTGAACAGCGGTATACTACTGTTGCCTTTATTTAATGGTTCCAAACCTTCTCCCTTTTCTGAAACAATAGCATAACATCACGACATAGAAAAACAAACTATAAAATTTCAATTGGAAGACTTAACTCAATCAAAAAACGTTAACTAACACACAATGAACGAATAAATTTGATCTGAGATACCTGAATGCAAATACATACTTAGTTAATAAAAATTATAAGGGATAAATACTTAATGTTAAAAGTAAATAAACAGGTTTAAACAAATCTTAAGTAGATATTGTTGAAGTGCTAATATTTTGATTATTTTTTAATATTCCCACTCAAACTTGAACTAAGAGGTCAACTTTTCATTTTCTGTTGTTTACTTGTTAAACTGCTTTTTTGATGATGATGATGATGATGATGGCACTCCCGTTGGCTGTTAAATTTAAGCGTCTAGTATTTTCTGGGACTGATGTAAATTCACATGATCTATTGAATAAATCAAAGTTCCAGAAGTTTCCTGTATCTTCCTGTATTGAAATTCGACAAAGATCTACTTCGCCTTCTAGGAATTTAAAAAACAGAGAGCCTAAGGTTAATATTTTCAATCAATTTAGCAAAATTTGATGCAGGAATGCAGATAACTTATATGAAGAACTAATTTAAAAGATTATAAGTGTACATTATTTTTACTTTAGTTCAATGTTTTTAAATTGGCATTTTGAGGGGAAGTAACTCTGAATAGTGCAGATTCTGAAGGAATCTACATATAATTTTCCTATTTTGTATTTTAGCTGGTAAAAACGTTCGATGACCCGGTGCCAATGAGACATCTCTCCATCAAGTCACAATTTATAAAAGTAAACCATATATAGGTCAAAGTACGATCTTCAACATGGAGCCTTGACCAATTTGACTCACACCGAACATCAATTAAGCTATAAAGGGCCCCAAAACATTACTAGTGTAAAACCATTCAAACGGGAAAGCCAACGGTCTAATCTATAAAAAAAAAAGAAACGAAAACACTTATAAAACAAATCAACAAACGACAACTACTGAACATTCCTGACTTAGGATACGTGCAAACTATTGCAGCGGGTTTAAACGTTTTAATGATAGCAAACCTTAACCCTTATCTGTAAATATTTTTTAAAGCTATTTTCTCGTATTTTAGTTTTTAAATTCTATCCTTTAGTTTAGCTTCTAATCACATAAAGTTTGTTTCTGTATAATCCATACGAAATGTGTCATTTTGTCAAATCCTGTAGCTTGAGAAAATGCACGGTGACAATTTCATTGTTATACGGCTGTCAAAATTTTGACGGGACGAATTATGGTATACAAATGTCCGGCGTCCATCTGTCCGTCCGTCTGTCTGTCCGGCGTTCACATGGCACATCGTTACTTGAGAACCGCTTATCCAAATGTCATGAAACTAAACATTGTTGTTTCTTATGATGGTCAAATGATATGTATACTTTTTGGTGAAAAAAAGGATTTAAACATTTTTTGATTATTGCTTTAAACTTCAGACACTTTTTAATTGTATTAATTAATTATTAAAGATCTGTATACTTTTTGGTGCTGAATCAAAATTTTATCTTAGAATAATTGAGTTTTTTTGTAAAAAGGGGGGGTTGGTTTTCACATGTCGCATCGTATCTTAAAAACCATTAATGACTATTGCTTAGAACTTTCAACACTTCTTAGTTATATTAATCTCAAGATCTGTATATTTTTTGGCGATGATTCAAAATTTTCTTTTTTTGAGTTATTGAGTTTTTTGGTCGCGCCGTATCTTAGAAACTATTTATGATTATTGCAAAAAACTTCTCACACAAGACAATGGGCGTTTCATGCGCTCATGGCGCAGCTGTTTATTATTATATTTTTTAACATATTTCAATACATATTACATTTTATCAAAGAATGAATTCGAACAAGTTCTATTAGTACAGCAGCTGATATTTGAATATATGATTTCGAAATGTAAAGTATTTTGGTATTGCTTAAGAGAAATACGAGTACTCATTAGTACAGTTTTATTGAAAAGTGAGAATGTTTTATATCTTCTGAGTAGTCAATGATTTACACAAATGAATTCTAAATTGAGAGAATTCCTTTACAGTAGTAGGAATGTTATGCTATAGTGTAAGGATATATTTATGTTTAGACAATGATAGTTAACCTCATGACTGCTTATGCTTATTCAAAAAATACACGTGTTTTAGGGTTTTTATTTTTTTAAATCGAATATATCAAATGAAATTTGATGGTTTTCAATTTGTTTATTTTAT
The DNA here is from genome assembly GCA_037788925.1 of Mytilus galloprovincialis. Classification (NCBI taxonomy): domain Eukaryota; kingdom Metazoa; phylum Mollusca; class Bivalvia; order Mytilida; family Mytilidae; genus Mytilus; species Mytilus galloprovincialis. The sequence goes on from JAWDJN010000030.1 coordinate 734,112, forward strand.
GGAAAAGCAACCGTCAATGAAGCAAATGGTTTTGGAAACTGCCTGGCTATTTCTATTAGACCCAGTTCATCATATTTCTTAGCACTGAAATGTTCAACACGACTTTATCGACTTTGCCTAACTAGTAAGTTCAATGTATACAGTTAATATATATCAAATTATTCATGTTATTAGTACCCTCCACGTCAATGCAAACACCATCGGCTTCGGCTTTTTTTCTGCTCTTTGGTCGGGTTGTTGTCTCTTTGTCACATTCCCTATTTGCTTTCTAAATTTTTATCATCGGCATGTTTACTTAGAAGAAATTCTACTACCCTTATACTTTCATAATTTCAACCAGTTCACCAAAAATTGCTTTAGGAGTACTGTAGATAGTTAATAAAAATTGAGCTTTTGATAGAATTCTATTAAATTAAATGCAAAACAAATATTTTGCAATTATTCTGTTAGGATTTGATAAATAGAGTGTCATTGTACTGAAATTAAGTGGTAGCGTAGTTTTATAATACTAGTATCAGTTCAACGTAAAAGGTGGTTTCATTTTCTAGATAAAGTTAATTGTTGCTATATGTCATTTTATTTTGGAATAAGGTTTGGAAACACTATAATATATATTTATTGAAAGATGTCGCCTGAAGTTATGTCTAAAACATGAATGGCGTCGTTAAAATATCGTTTGAAACCAGATATTTTTTTCTGTCTCCGTACTTAAAAAACTTGTATATTTGTTTTGATATTCTTTGTGAGAACTCTTGTGGATGAATATTATATCAGCGAACATACCACATATCCTTAGTTTTGTTTATTTTTTTTTTTTTTTTTTTACTTTACAGAAAGCGTTTATTCCAATGACTTCTATCAACAGTCTTATTCTCGCTTGTCGTGGATCAGTTCATTCCAGACATGCCCGGACTCATACATGTTAGCCCGTTATAGTATGTTGTCTAGTAACACACGTTTAACAGTCGACGGGACATATTGGTTATCCAATACGAGGAGGTGGATTCAAGAACAGCGTAAGTGTCCATGTTAGAGAATTCAAAACATACAAATGAATTGTCTCAAAAACTCCTTCTGTATATGGTTTTCATTGATTTACCGAACATCTTACATGTAGGAACCTGTTGTTTAGCGGTTGTTTGTAGATGAGGTTCGTAAGTATTTCTCATTTCTCGTTTTTGATATAGATAAGACTGATGGTTTTCCTTTATAGATGGCTGTTCGGTATGAGCTAAGGCTCCTTGTTGAAGGCAGTACTTTGATCTATAATGTATTACTTTTAAAAATGTGACTTAGAAGGAGAGTTTTCTCATTAAAACTGATATCTCATCTTCTTATATCTATGTAAATACAAATTTATGTGCAATAATTACTGAGGTTGTTTACCTTGGTTCACATCAGTTGTTTTAAATTTATAGTGATTTGAACGGCATTGTAGAGAAAACTTTATCAGAAACAAAAAAATATAACCATTCTAAGATTATTAAAGAGAATGAGTTCAGATTGAGAGAAAATACAGTTCACACAATGAATGGAATAAAATGCTATGGAAAAGTAAAAAAATCTTGACTTGGCTATCCTATCATAGGAGTTACGATATTTTTCATGTCTAATGATGTTGGGTTTATTTCCTTTTATTTACAGTTATATCTAGTAAGATTGAATAAAATGTGTAATTTGCATCTTTATTTAGGTACAAACCCTGAATATTGCATCGCTGCAAGGGTTCAGCACAATGGCTATCTTGAAAGATTTCCCATCAGATGTAATGAAAAACTCCCAGGTCTATGCATAACTCCATCATATAGTCCACAGGATGTTTCCACTGGAAGGGGAATGTTAACATCCGTAGCTCCAACAGGGGAACCAAAGAGTGAACATAATGGAAATAAAATGATATCAAAAGATCAATATGGAGTAACTGCTGGTCAGAGTTCGACTAAAAGTAAGTTTTATTACTATTCTTAGAAAGCTATCATTTGATTTTTAAAGGGGGGGGGGTATTAGTTTATGTTCACTTTATTTATATAAATTGTCATCCTGCCTTTTTTCTACTCTATCTATTTACCTTCGACTATGATGATCATTGCATATTTGGGTCAATTTTTAAGCATTAGTGTAATCTAATGAAAACATAATTATTGTAGTTATATATGTGTCAGCTTATGCTTAAGAAAAGCATGAACAGTTATAGCAGGAAGAATTTACCTTTAGAGCATATGATACAGTAACAGGAGAATAAATGACATTGTTTTCATAAAATGATTTTGTTGGCGACGTAAAACTGCTGCATTTCGAGAAAAGATGCATTTTCGAGTGATTTAAATCATAAGCTTGCTAAGGGTAAATTGCACCCTCTTCTCGGAATTACATTCGAATTGATACTGTCTGAAAAAATCACCGTGGAATTAAAACTGTAAATCTATCGCATACCCTTAAAAGGCTTTTGCTATTTTTGAGGTCTTTGTTTGTCATACAGTTTTTAACATTTTCAAAATATTCGGTTGTTAGCGACGCTGAGGAAGGTAAATTAGAAATAGAAATTATAGTGTTGCTATCTTATTTTAGAAAATTTACAAAAGAGAGATAAATGTTATAGAACAGCCATTACATAACAATAATATACAAGGAATTTCCAGCATATAAACATTGTGTTATAGATCACATTTATTCGTCCAGTGTATGTTTTGTTTTTATTAATATGTTTATTTGATTGAGTGAAACTATTTATAGTTTGCTGTACGGTATGAGCAAAGGCTCCATGTTGAAGGCCGTACTTTTACATTTAATTGTTTTCTTTTTACACATTGTGTCTTGGGTGGATATTAGGCACTCATATTACATCATGAAAATATCTTACAGATTTGATTCGTATTGGATTGCTAGCTGTATCAAGTCTGACATTTCTAGTGGTTCTTGCAATAATTATTGTGTGCTTAAGGTTTGTTAATATGATCACATTATAAAATAATATGCATACATGGATTTAGTAAACAACTCGACTATAAAGTGTGTTAAAACATATTAGGTATTTTAAGTCCAGCTAATGAGTAAAGGCAAAGAAAAGGCTTATAAAGTCGTGAATATATGGATTTGAAAACTATTAAACTGTACGATAAAAAGGTATAACAAAAATGCCGAACTCCTATGTAAATTCAAAAAGGCAAAATTCACAATAAATGACAAAACAAAGCTGCCATGGTACAAGAAATTTTGAAAAGATTATAGGTAAAACCTGACGAACGGCAAATGAACTACACAAAGGGCTTCGTTGTGTTATGAAATTTGCATACACTATCTATTCCAAAATCTATTATCACTTAGGTGTGTGACAAAACGTATAATTATTTCAGATAGACAGAATAAATATACTAAATAAAAGAGTAAAATGTATTGTGAAAATAGATATGTGATACGATTGCCAATGGAATATTTCGAAATGACATAGAACTTGACATCATTGTGCAAAACCCAAACTGCAATTGAGCTATAAAATGAGTTATACATCATTGAGAAATCGTACCACTTTCAGGAACAACAGATATGTTCGGTTTTATATACAATACAACAAGCAGACATAAGTAATAAAGAGGACAATACAATAATACAACTCGCAGAGAAACAGACAAAACCTGAACCAAACGAAAAACGAACAGACATTCATCAGACTATAAAAACTATCCAGAAAATCTCAAGAATAAGCAACATGAACCCTACTGAAAAAGCTGGATGAGCGAACCAATCTTTGACCTCCCACGAGGTTGTATACCCGCACATATCTATATAGTGTGTGTGATGATGTCACTTGTTGTGTGTGACTTATTATTTTTAATTGTTAATGAAACGGAAATTTTGATAAAATTGCTTAACAGAACGAATAGGAAAAGTATACTATACAATATCCACACATTGACTTAAAAAAAAGTTCTCTTAATCTGGTTTTTTCTTCAAATTACATGACAGGGCTAAAGTGTGTTGTTAATTTTGTTCGTGTTTATTTTCTTCAATAATTATTTATTTTTATATACATTATTCTTCAGATCGTCCATTTGTAGTATTTTCTCCAGGAGCACAGAAGTTTAAAAAAAAGAGTAAAACTCAAAACTACCAAACTCTAAGGAAAATTCAAAACGGAAAGTCCCTTATCAAATGGCAAAATCAAAAGCATCAACACATCTAACGAATTGATAACAAAAAAGAAAATCGCAAAAATTCTGAACTCCAAGGAAAATTCAAAAAGGAAAGTCCCTAATTAAATGTCAAAACCAAAAGCTCAAACACATCAAATCAATGGATGAAATTGTCATATACCTGATTTGGTACAAATATTTTCTTATATGTAGAAAAAGGTGGATTAAACCTGGTTTGATAGCTAGCTTAATCTCTCACTTGTATGACAGTTGCATAAAATTCCATTATATTGACAACGATATGTGAACAAAACAAACAAACCTCATAGGTAAAAATATTAAAATCGGGGTACAGCAGTCAATATTGTGTTATAAACTTAATCACTATAAAAAACAAAAAGAAAACAAAAAGAGAATACAGACAAAAATACAAGAATTTACCAAAAAGAAACAAATGTATTCCATAACACGTTATATAGATGATAAACAACATCAGTGCCCATAATCTATACTTCAAGACCATCGTGTATTATTTGTGAAGATGATACAGAATATTCATCAATATCTTGCGATCAACATTTTTAGAAAAAGGTTGAGACGTTCTTTGAGATTCCCTTGGTTCATCAACTTTCTTATCAGACACTGTGTCTGCAAGATCTTGAATACCTAACAAGTTGGGAAATGAGTATTCGATATATAGGTGAAGTTGATATACTGCAACTAAAGGGGGGTTGATTAAGAACTATGTAGAGTGATGCTTTTCTCAATTAAAAGATTTTGATTTTACTGTTTTGATTTTTGTTTCGTTTTTTATTTTAACCAAAATGAATCTTGCCTATTTTGAGCTTCACAAGCTTTTGTTTGGATTAAACTTACACGTAACATGTGCGCTGAATTTTTAAATCTAAATGCAAATGATATTTCATACGTTATGTTAATTGTAGAATGAGGAGACTACCTGCAAATTCTCAAAACGTGTCACCGCCTAGAAAGGATGTCGTTTATGCAAAGGTTGAAAAGGTAATTAATCGAAAAGGAAGCACCAATCAAACAGCAGTGCCCTCTACATCAGAGGATACATACGATCACATAGACCATCGTCGTATTCGTGAAAACCCAGACGGAAGTACGTATGACACAATGCAGAATGTAAGAATTGAGGAAGAAAACAAATACGAAATTTCAAACGAATCAGAAATGGGAGAGCAGTTGTTTATTTGTGATTCCATGGGTTATAGTCAAGTCAGTGATGTTGTTGACACATCATAAAGTAAAGACTTATAAACTGAGTTTAACTATTGAATGTAGTATTAAATTGTTTTGGATGATATTCATATCGTGTGATAGAAAACAAATGTTTACTGTTTATCAAATGATAGTAATTGCATGAGTAATTTGTTTTTTTCTTTGGATGCCAAAAAAGAAAAAAAAACAAGTATCTTTAAAGATTTAATACAATTTATGAAATTATTCCATTGAATGAATTGTATTTTCTTTTTATTCAAATAAATACGAGTGTATATCAGAATATTGTTCATTTTGTACATATTTCAGTTGTGTTGATTTACCACACTAATGTCACACGCAGAGGGCATGTCTATCTTTAGGATGATTATATCATGTGTTATAAGCAAACACTTATATGAACCCAAGCAGACGAATTCATATGTAATTCTAAAAATTAGTTTGAAGTATTTACATGCTCTGCAATCGATTTTAAGAGTATGTTCCGGTCTTACAGAAATTTCTAGGAGTTCTTCATGTCAAAACGTCTATCACAGAACGATTTAAAAAAATATATGCTGTACAATGATCAGACCTGTTTGATACATAATTTCTCCGTTTACAAATAACTAACAAAATGATAAATTAGCTGCAAAAATAAAATTTAATTTGGTATGTTTATGGGACAAGTTAGCCACATATAATAACAGGCTTTCAGGTACACTGTATAGGTGAAGGAACTTGAAGGTTATAATTAACATGGTTAAATCATATGAAACATATATTAATGACTGTCACTTTTGTGAAATACATAATATTCTAAAACGCGTAAAGATTACTTCTGATGAAAATCTATTTAAATTTGTGTCTCCAAGAACAATTAATAAAAAAAAAAACGGGGTTTTTATAATAAGTAAAAGATGTTGTTTTTTTTTTATAGAGTATAGACTCATAAGGGTAAAACATATTTAGCGCTAAAACAGAGCTTTGCACGGAACAATATCTTTTCGAAATTAAAGCAGGGTTGTGAATTGAAGTGTATAACATACATCCAATCCCGATTGAGAAACATACCGATAAATGAGACATTTCGTCCGATTTGTTATCTTTTCTTCGAGATTCTTACCACGATGTACTATGCGCAAACCTTTAAAATCATGTTATATTGAATGAATAATATAATATGCAAACGTGGAAAGGGTGGTTGATGTCCCAAAATTTTAACTAAATTTAAATGTTATATATATAACGCCTTTATTCATGATAATGTAGTTTAATTCACCACCTATATCATGTATTACATGTATGTGCAGTTATCTATTTTGTAACATATAATCCCGTTACACAGTCTTGTCTGGTTGGGATTCCTAATAAATTATATAACTATCTGTTTCACATTGGGTTTTTTCTCTAGTATCTTTTGTAATGATAAAATATGTACAACTTTCAAAATAAAAGTACCATATATCTTTTTCTCATTTTAGATTAAAAATTAATATGTTAGTTAATGAATGTGAAATAGAATTTTTACAGTAAAACATATTATTCTTGAATATATTGCCTTAAATTCGGAGATCATCTTGTTAAGTTTATATAATGGCGTCAAGACTAAATTACACCCGAAATGCTGAAACATTTTTCATGCTATGTCAATTGTTGAATTTTGACCCTTTGTAATTTGGATATACGTACGTTTTAGTGTGTCACAAATCAAATATGACAATTTCGGTGAACATTCATTTGACAGTTAATGCCCTTTAAAAAAAAACAAATTAAGTTAAAATCTTCTCTGCTGTTACAGACTTAGGTATCATTGAATTGGTTCGATCATGCCGAAAGTCAAATACCTCATTAAGTGGAACATAAAATAATGAGCAAGATATTGTAGACTAGATAAATGAATTTAAAACATCCATTAAATACTTTAAAATACAATATTTTCATTTGAAGGAACTTTGTGGCCTATGTAGCTTTTATTCCTATTATTGAAAAATTTATAAAAAAAAAAAAAGGAAAATAAGGGAGAAAATGCATTTTATTTAATTTAAATTTGGTTATTTATTCATTGTTTTTATTTTTTTATTAGTTTGTTTTCTGTTGGTTTTTTTTTTTTTTTTTTTTTTTTCCTAGGGGAGGGGTCACTAAATGTTTTTCCAACAAACAGGTTTTTTTATTTTTATTTTAGTTACAATAAAGGTTGTACATTTCTATGTTAAACATTGTCGGAATATCCGTAAAGTTATAAATCGCATGTAATACAATAAAGTTAACTACTTATATTCGCCATAATCGCAAAGGTGTACGCACGAAGACCATATGAATCACATGTTTTCTGAATAAATTATATATTTAAACCTTGATCTTTTTTACAGGTAAATTTCATCTCTCATGTATTATTCCGGACACGAGAAAAAGTACATGTGAACATTGTTTAAGCATATGATTATCAAACATTATAACCTGCAAATAACATATAGGCCTAGTGTAAATCTTATAGGTTTATGAGTGTACATCTAAGTGATGATAAAAAGACGGATGTAGCTGTCAATATGTAAAGTATTATGTGAAAGTGGTACTTTCTCAATTGCTTCCGTAGTAATGACAAGTATTGATAGTTCAACGATTGTGTGTCGTTTATATTGTAACTTGTGAGCCATGTTTGCCCATTAAAGATGTAACGAGTCATGAATTTTTTGTGGAGCCTCACTATTTTCTGTGTATATATAGTTGATTCTGAAGGTAAGTCTTGACGATGTAAATGCATGATATGTAATGTCTTAACCTTCGTGGAATCTTGTCATATATTCCTCCAACTTAATATCTTAGGCTACATGTATTTGTATTTCTCACCCCTGTTCACACTATTTCAAAGGGATTACTGTCGATGGAACCACTCATACAGATAAAGAGTAGTGATTTTTAAAATAAAGCGATGTAGGTGTTAATTCTAGCTTGTAGCCCTGCAGATGATAAGTGTAGCATCTAGCGCTAATGATTTTAAGTCCAGCGTTTAGCGCTTAATATGTTAAGTTTAGTGTCGCATCCAACGCTGGAAATACAAAATCCTACGCTGTAGATGTAAACTAAATCGCTGAAAATGTGCCTTTCAGCGATGTTGATATATGATAAAAATAATATTCAAGCGCTATAAATATAAAATCAACCGTCTACCGCTGAAGATGCAAACTCCGACTCTGGAACTGTGCTAAAATATTTAGACAACAGTGCTGAAAATTAATAACCTAACGCTGTATTTATATTAAAAACATTCCTCTTTACATCTCCAAAGCTACACTGTACATCTCTAGAGGCTAATCTTACATCTACATGGCTTTACCTTATATCTTTATCGCCATCCCTTAATCTACAGTACTAAATTATTTATATATAGTTAATACCATGTAGATATTGCGCTAAACTTTCTTAAGCTGGGGTCACACATTCACGATTTTTACTGCCGTCCTTGACAGGACCATTCCCGTTTAACATTTGTCAAAAGTCTGATAAAGATCCTGTGAATTGTTAAGGAAAAGTCAAACTTTAATTAAAATTTGTAAAATAAATAATTTAATCACGACAACAATCAGATATTGTTCAGGAAGCGTCAATATTCGACCGTTTCCAAGCGAATTTTTCCCGGTAATCCCGTTCTCAATCCGCTTCTGATCCAATTTGTATTTTTCGCCTGGTAAAATTCGACCGAGTCTGTCACGACTGCGTCCCGATTCTACCGAATGTAATCCGACAGAGATCATACAGTGACCAGACAGTGGACCGACGCTGACGGAAGTTATCCGTTTGAAAACTGTGGGCGTACTCGGGATGATCAGGTAATGTCGGAACGTAATCCTATCACGGTCCATTCTATCGCATTTCAAACGGCTTTGTCTGGTCTCAGCCGTATTGTATTCTGTAATTGTCACGACTCTGACGTGGGTGTTATTGACGAATTTCGTATTAATAACGGGACTGTTTCGGAACGGTTTTGGCAAAAACGGTTCGTAATCGACCAGATCTGGATGCAATCTGGACTCAATCGACAGAAAAACAGCAAAGTAAATTTCTCAAGATCATTCCCGTTCTACAGGACACCGTACAGAATACACAGAACATTGTTAGGATTTTGATCCGATACAGCAGAGTCTGTCACGACATAGGCACGATTGTAATCCGACTAGACAAAATCGGCTGAGTTTCCCCGAATGTTACGGGACGCACCTAACTGTCGGGGTACTTCGCGGAACTATTCAGACCCTTCCCGACCCGTAAGAATCTGTTACGAACTTACACGACTGCGTTCAGACAATTCCAGATAAGGATAGTAATCCCACTTTTTCACTTTCCGTGTCGTATCACTGTCTGATCTCAAACGGGAGCAATAATCGGCAATGTGTGAACCCCGCATTATGCAGTACTTGACCTTTTACTCTCTCAAGCACTGGTTTTGCGATCTACAGTGCTAGACATGCCATTTTTGGACTTTGTTGCACATGATTTTAAATCCCCAGATTATTTAGATTAACAGCTTATGCTATATGTCTACAGCTATCTACTTTATAATTACGGCTCTTGAATTTACATGTCCATTCTCAATTTTATAATACACAATCAATAAAATAAGGAGTGCGACGTTTATCGCTATATGTTTTTATATGTCTACAGTGTAGTAGCGGTTTGGTGTAGATTTTTGGTGGATATCTCTATATCTTCCTCTCTACTTTATTTCTACAGGGTTGAATTTTAAAACATCATAAACGCTGGGTGTTTCGTCATAAGCGCTTGACATTCAGGGTGTACTAAGTTGAAATTAAATGAATTAAAAATGTAAACCTAAAGTTATTAGAACAATACTCAGGGAAACAAATAAGCTGAAATATTGATAGGTTATGTAGCTCCTTATCGAGATATTTAATTTTCTAAAAATGGTTAGGAAAGGCTGACTCTGACTTTTACTTTATACTTTCATTCCTGTTTGACAAATATTTGACATAAAATCTAAAAACCTTACTTTAATAGTGCAGTGACAGAATAGGAAAAAGTCGATTATTAAAGGAGTTTAATTTCACTTCATGGTACACGGCTAAAAGTTGGCACAGTCCTAGAAAAATGATTCTACTTGAATTTAAGATTGGTCGTCAAAAAGTCGTATGGTGCAGTTTTTTTTATTTCAGCTTTTAGTCAGTAAATTTGACATCAAATGCAGATCATAAGTGGCATGCAGTTTGGTTTTTTATTCAAAAGCTGCCATCAAATATCTTTCTTTTTTGTTTTATTTAAACGTGAAACATAATGTTCTATGCATTAGGCAAAAAGGGTAATCCTCAAAGCCTTTTGATGACAAATTACGAAGGTAAAAACTACTGTTAACGGGGAAATTTTGTGTTTTACCCGATTCCAACATCATACATCAAAGCGCTGATGAATGGATTATATCGTATCTACTATAAAGTAATAAAACTACAATTTTTCTTTTCATGTACACATGTTTTTATGAGGTCATATTGTTAAAAACGATTTTTTTTTAAATTTCAAAAATCTCTTCTCATCAATCATTTACTTAAAAATATTCCGGATAGTTGTGTCCCGTCCATGATTGGGCTGGGACATAGTTTTCCTGTAATATTTGAACTTGATTTTACTTGTTTTTGTTGATGTTTTATTATTTCGTTGAATTATTTTGGTGTTCGAATTTCTTTTTTAAGGTTGTGTTATTTTGATTTTATTTATGTAAAAGGCGAAATAAGTTTTTCAATGGTTTATTTAAGAAAAAGGGATCCGACAAAATCCCAAAAGATAACAAAACTAGAAAGTCCGTTAAAACTTTGCGTTATCATGTCAAAGAAGCATACATTCATTTTAATACCTTAAATACTGTTATTTTATTAAATTCAGAAGTAGAATACTAGAGTAAATGATTTATTTTTACAAATGTACAGTAAATTGAGGTATTTTGACACAGTTGATTGGTGTAATGATAAAATATACACAAGATTGCGCATATAATTGTGACTTTAATTCCTATAGTATCATCGGGTTCATTCTATTCGCTTGAAAATTGTTTATAATAAAAATGGATACGAATGATGCATAAGTCTACACGACATAGTGATATCTACAGTTTGCACTGCAATTTGAAATGCAGAACCTTTTAAAGACCTAAAATTAACCTTTTTGCTTAGTTCTATGAATTCATTTTCAGATATATTGAAGATTACCTTTCTCTTTTTTACCTACATTTTAGTCAGTCAGTACTTACATTTCCCAGTTAGTTTGTGATAAAGGATACTACAGAAATTAGAATGTTCGCTTCATATCTTGGCCTTTTTCTTTGATATTGAGACGGATTGACGACTACAAACAAAAATCTATGACAAACTTTGGAGGGCGATTTTAACTTTCCAAATGTCAATTCCCCATCGCTAGGTCTCAATGTACTACACTCCTCTGTGCCATCGTATAATGTGCACATATCTCAAATGATACCCTATGCTGGTGCTTGTTGAGTCAATACAGTCTTCTTGGACAGGGGTTTACCTCTAACTACTTAAAACAGGCCGCAGAATTTTAAGGGATATTCCAACTGAAATATTTTTTGTTTTTCCTGGAATTCCCCATGCTTTGTTTTAAACATAACCATCGGTAACTTACGTACTGTGTTTCTTGGAGACATACAGACAAAATGGCAGCCGGCTCAAGGCAAGAAACCGAAGTCACGGCTATCAAAGGTTGCGCTATGTGTACTATTGTTTGTATGTTGTTTTTTTTTCTTCATTTTTTGGCCATGGCGTTGTCAGCTTATTTCGACTTATGACTTTTAATGTCCCTTTGTTATCTTTTGTCTCTCTTTCATATGCTTGCATCTATTGTAAAGAAAACTACAACCAAAACGAGGAATTTCATTCTCTAAAACAGAACATTTAAGTAAAGGCTGTTTAATGCTTATTTGTCATATAGCCACTATCATGACTATGAACCTTTACTGGGAGTCAAACTGTTGTATTCCAAATTACAAGATCATTCACAGAAGAAAGTTGTTTTACCATCTGCAGTGTGATATAAATGCTATCCCTAGTTCAGATATCAAATCACTTATACAGACCAGAATGTAGGGCATAACGACCACGACAATCGGCAACATTGCACAAACTACAGTCATGTGATCATGGCTAGTGTATACTGTCGATGCGGATTACAGATCGGTTTTTTTCTTGGCTTTTGTTTAGAGATATTTTGAGTTTCAAGCAGCAGGACAAGACGTTTCTTTCAATACAGGGTTCTTTTGACATTTGTCATAGAGGTGCACTGATGTTTCAGTTGTTTTCTGTCCCCCATAAAATAGATTGACATGGCCAAAGTGAATTTAGCAATGACGATGATGTCCTACGGAAGCGTATTAGGGACATAGAAAAAATAAAATTGGCAGTGAACTTTTTTTTCAAAGTCGAAATTTTGACCTTTCAAATCTCGAAATTTTGACTTTAACTTGAAATTTTGACTTTTCAAATCCCGAAATTTTGACTTAAACTTGAAATTTTGACTTTCTAAAATCTTGAAATTTCGACTTATTGAAAAGTCTAAATTTTGACTTTTTTTGAAACTCGAAATTTCGACTTATAAGAAGTCGAAATTTCCACTTTAAACTCGAAATTTCGACTTATTTAAAACTCGAAATGTCAAATTATTTTAAACTCAAAATTTCGACTTTTTTAACACTCGAAATTTTGACTTATTTTAAACTCGAAATTTCAACTTATTTTTAAACTCAAAATTTTGACTTTTTTAAAACTCGAAATTTCGACTTATTTTAAAACTCAAAATTTCGACTTTTTAAAACTCGAAATTTCGACTTATTTTAAACTCAAAATTTCAACTTATTTTAAACTCAAAATTTCAACTTTTTGTAAACTCAAAATTTCGACTTTTTTTTTAAATCGAAATTTCTAATTTGATCTCAAAATTTCGACTGTTGAAATCTCGAAATTTTGACTTTTTTTAAGTACTTTTAAAACTTTGATGTTAGTATTCAAACACAGTTATTAAAATTTTAGAAGGAGTAGACATGGACGCAAATTATTAAAGCGTCATCCACACATTTTGGCAATTTATATTTTGAAATTGGTTTTGTTCTTAAATTAATATATGGATTAGCATTTAATATTGAATTCGGAAAGAACATGCATGTTGACAGAAAATAAAATGTTTTCCCATATTCCATGTTTTAGTTCCCACGACACTGTCATAGAATCGTCAGATCTGAGAACATTTAGCACCGCAGTTTTAAAGGCCTGTTTGGTTTCCCAATAGCAAGTCACTGACTTTGCCTTGTTTAAACAATGGTAAATCAAGTAGCCAAAAATACAATGCATATTCAGGACAACAAATGAGCTGCTCGGTTTTCTAGTTTTGGAATTTTGAAATAATGGTTCTTTTTTCTGGAACATTGATTAAACTCCAAAAGTTGGCATTCTCATGACACAACTATTAACCCTTGTCTTTATATATTAGACTGTTGAATAAAAGTATGTCGAAATATAGGTGTGTCGGAATAATGGGGTTGTCTTGATACACATATCTGAAGTCCAGACTTGAAATATGTATTTGAACGCGAAACATATTTTATTTATTCAAGATTTTCTGTCGAAAATAACCTCTTTAAAATGATTTAGTTTATTAAAATATGCTTATTAAGTTTATGATGTATATGGCTCTCTGCTTGCTGATATAAATGACTGTGAATGTGGTAATCGCAAACGTATAAATACTTAGGAAAAGTCGAAATTTTGAGTTTAAACAAGTCGAAATTTTGAGTTTAAAAAAAGTCGAAATTTTGAGTTTAAAAGAAGTCGAAATTTCGAGTTTAGAAAAAGCCGAAATTTCGAGTTTTAAAGAAGTCGAAATTTTGAGTTTAAAGTCGAAATTTCGACATTTTATAATGGCAAAATTTCGTATTCTAAAAAAGTCAAAATTTCAACTTTTTGAAAAGTCGAAATTTCAAGATTTTAGAAAGTCAAAATTTCAAGATAAGAAAAGTTAAAATTTCGAGTTAAAGTGGAAATTTTAAGATTTGAAATGTCAAAATTTCGACTTTGAAAAAAAAGTACACTACCAATTTTATTTTTTTCTATGTCCCTAATACGCTTCCGTAATGTCCAATGGTGATGGATAAAAGTTCGCTATATGTGGTACACAAACATTTGACCACCACTCTATTGCAAGGTACACCACATTAAATATCCGAAGTTTAACATTGATATTCGCAATATCATTATAGGATTCGTGGCTTAAGAATTTTGTCCTGTTCTTTAAACACTACGTACCAATACTGACATTTGAGATTTGCTAAAACTTCCACTTGCGAACATACGTATTCCAGCCAATGGTCAGAACGTCGTAAAAACGTCCCCACATTACAAAAGTCATTTGAGGTGTGAATTACTGATTAAATTAGGTATATTTAGTGGTATGTAAATATATCCCGCATACAAAAAATATGATCTTGCGTCACTTAGTTTGGGATTGAATAACCGAAACGTTCTTTATTTTCAAACGAATAAAAGACTATTCTTTCATAAAATATACATTTTTAAAGTTATAAGTTTATCTTAAAATGATTTATTTTCCTTTTGATACAATTTTATGTCATAGAAATCGTCATGACATTGTCAAAACTCAGCTATAAGTATGTTTTGAAATAATTTGTGTTGTCTGTTTTGCATGAACCGAGTTCAACGTATATGGCAAAAAAAATTAACTTTTCAATTTCATTGATGTATACTAGATGGTTATATGAATAAATACATATTTTTTCATAAATTTCTATAAATTTTGTTACGTTTTGACAAATGTTGTTCTTATTATTTGAAAAAAATACATCATGTAAAACTGATAACTACCCCCCTTTTTGTACAGTCGCATACGTGTGTTCGGAAATGTCATATAATGATGGATTTCCATTTTTTGGATGAAAAATTGAATAAGGAAGAAAATAAATTTAAGTTTTCAATCATTCTACTGTAAAAAGAGTATTCAAATTGGAGTTAGATATTCAATTTTAATTTCCCTTGAAAACGACATATGACCTTTGATCAAGATTTCTGAAAAACTGCACCATATTTTCATTTGACGACCAGAAGAATCTCAAAGTACACATATTTCCGAATCCAATGATATATGATATAGCCGTGTACCATTTTTGACGATTAAAATTTTATAAATCCGACTTTGGTCACCGGCCTATAAATCTTTAGCTAACGTTTATAAATTATATTGTATAACCATTGCATTTATAAGAAATACATGGAAAACATACTATCATTTCCTTAAAATTGTTATATTTAAGATGATAAATTGAAAGATGAAAGCACGTCTTCTAAAAAGACAAATAAATGTATCATACATCTGTCATATAAACATTTATCTTCTTTTAATATATCTATATAAAATGTTACGCCAATAATACTCTTGTAGTCAACACTTATATTTTGACAGGAAAGATCATCAATACGTTCTGTTTCTGTAAATTTATTGATTGTTTAATGCTAAATTATTCAATTCATTTATATCTCATATTCCCAAGGAAAGTTAGCCATTATATAAGAGATGACCTTAAGGCCGTACGGTGACCTATAGTTGTTAATGTCTGTGTCATTTTGGTCTCTTGTTGACAGTTGTCACATTGGCAATCATACCACATCTTCTTTTTTATATATTAAGCCGTATTACAGATTTTTGATATCAGTGCTGTTCAACATCGTATTTCATTCAGCCTTCTAACTGGTTAATTAGTGCACCACTAATGAGTCTAATGTAGACAAAATGCGCGTTTGACAACATAAATTATAAGCGTGGTTTGTTTGATAAATGTATTCTTCTATATATAACCTTCTTTGGTGACTGAAAATTAAATTGGATATTTTTTTTATTTGGTAAAGAGTGGAATTTATGTCCTGATCCTTTAATTTATTGTTTGAAAACTGAAGAAAGCAAATGATTCTTCATATTTGATTTTACGTAATAGTTCGACGCATGCGTTCTTGCTTTTCTGGTTTATTTACTTCTTCCAAAAGGTTATTGTTTGGTTAAAGTTTAAAAGATATAAGTTTCCAATCGAAAGTGTCTGGGTCTTTTTAAAGGTCATAGTTGTAAAGTGTTTATTAAGAACACGCAGAATTAAACATTAACTCGAATAAGTCCAATTTTCTCTATAACATTTCATGACTTTTATCGTCTTGGGTTTAATAAACGTTGTAAATCCTTTACAGTAAAGAGCAATGAGGCATTTATCACAAATGACAATTTCACGTGGATGCAAGCAAAATCAAGTTGTAAGCTGATTGGACAAAATAGTAATGTGAAAACAGCATCTGATATGATACAGGCAGTATGGATAGACGCAACAGCTATTTACTCCCCATGGATAGAATACTTAGGTATGTGCGTATTAATTTTTCTCAATGCTCAGGATTTCACAATCTCCTACCACAATATTAAAGCACGTTGCGGTTTATGTAGTGGATAAAACTACTGAAAAAAGTAAAATAAAAAAAAAACAGCGAGGACAAGTCTAACGGAAAGTGCCTAATCAAGTGGCGTTATTCTATTATATTCAGAACGATATATGACAAAAAAAAGTTTAGAATAGAGGTAAAGCAGTCAATATCAGTGCGAGTGCGAATAATATGTAAAAAAGAAGAAATAAGCACTAAAATCAACCTGAATTACCACGCGGAAAGTGTTTTATTTAGATTGTTGATATCATATGAATGTATTTCAGAGGACTTTTAAGCATGTATAAAAATTAGATGTCGTGGCTCTGTACTTATAAATCCCGTCATTGAGATATTGTACTGTGGTAAATTTGTGTATTCTTGTCTTTAATTATTGCTGAAATGCTTTGTCTATATGCCATTTTGTTAAAAATTTGTTTGTTTTCATAGTGATAAATATTTCAACACAAGAAGGACTGTTATACCCCTTTTTTGACATTTTTACCTGTTATGTCTGTTTGTTCACACATCGTCGTCAATACAACGGAATTTGGTGCGACTGGTATACAAGCGAGAGGTTTAGCTACCTTTTAAACCAGGTTAATCCCCCATTTTCTACATAAGAAAATGCCTGTACCAAGTAAGAATATGACAGTCGTTATCCATTTGTTTGATGTGTTTGAACTTTTGATTTTTCCCTTTAATTAGGGACTTTCCTTTCTGAATTTTCCTCAGAGTTCAATATTTTTGTGATTTTACTTTTAAATGGTCGTCAGTAAAATTTTATTTCGAGTTAAGATTCCTTCGAAAATAATAAAAAAACAGAAAGTGCATAAGGAATCTTAAATCTGCATTTTTTTTTCTTAAGGTTGCTTTCAAGTGAACAGACAAAGGAAAGCTTTTTCGTACGTAACAGCAGGGAAACAAGTCCATGAGTGTTTGCAAATTTGCAGTGATTATCAGTATATAGGAGTCCAGGTAGTCTGACCTAAATAGCATAATAAAAATAGATTTAAGTAATAGCTATTATAATTTGGTCCTTTTTAGTCTTCACGTTTTTCTGGTCTGGGAATTCAAATATATGCTTTCCAAATTTAAAAAAGATCTTCGGACGCATACGTTTTATAAAGTTTAATTATAGATATTATATACAAAATTCTATAAACTATTCAAAACTTAAGGCATATATTTTTTTACTTAATGCAAAGCACCGATTCCTTGTTCGGCTTTGGTTATAAAATTGAGAATGGAAATGGGAAATGTGTCAAAAAGACAACAACCTAACCATAGAACAGACAACAGCAGAAGGTCACCAACAGGTCTTCAATGCAGCGGGAAATTCCCACACCCGGAGGCGTCCTTTTTTATGCCTTTTTTATGCCTCACCTACGATAGTAGATGGGCATTATGTTTTCTGGTCTGTGCGTTCGTTCGTTCGTTCGTTCGTTCGTTCGTTCGTCCGTTCGTTCGTTCGTTCGTTCGTCCGTTCGTTCGTTCGTCCGTCTGTCCCGCTTAAGGTTAAAGTTTTTGGTCAAGGTAGTTTTTGATGAAGTTGAAGTCCAATCGACTTCAAACTTTGTACACATGTTCCCTATGATATGATCTTTTTAATTTTAATGCCAAATTAAAGTTTTTACCACAATTTCACAGTCCATTGAACACAGAAAATGATAGTGCGAGTGGGGCATTCGTGTACTGGGGACACATTCTTGTTTCCTTTTATGTGTATCAGGTTTGTTAAACCTCATACTTTATTTGACCTTTTTAAGTGTTTTATTCGAGCGTCAAAGATAAGTCCTTGGTAGACGAAGCGTACGTCCGGCGAACACAATTATAATGCTTATATCTTTGATAAGTGTATTCATCACTTTTTTAATTCGGTTTAGATATTCAAATATTTTGACCTCGATCATCACTGGAGAAACGTAAATCGTCGCATTTGCCATGTAGTGAAGAAATAATATAACCTAAACTGTATTTGGTCCTCCATGCTCTTCAAATTCGTACTTTATAATGGCTTTTTAACTTTTGTTTTATTCGAGTTCACTAATGAGTATTTTTTTGGACGAAACGCGCTGGCACAAATACAAAATTTCCCTAGAAGTTCGGAATTTTTGTGATTTTACTTTTAACATCTTTTTACAGCAAACCAGATGTATATGCCCGTTATCAAATTCTATGGTAGAAATTAATGATCAAAGATGTGAATCGAAGTCCTGTGTTCAAGACAATGATGGTTTGTGTGTCGATGATAACGAAGAAGTTATGTATGCTGTTTATAAAAAAGGTATGTTTATTTTTATTCACTGCTCACAGCTACCAGTGTGTGTCTTACCATTTGTAATTACCCTGACAAGTATGAATTCTACTCTGCAAAAAATAGGTTTAATTGTTTAGGTCAAAAATTGTCTTTAAAAGTATACTGCTTCTGAAGTTTATATTTGAGTAGACCAAACATTGATCTGACAAATCCGTAGTCCCTTAATTATCTATATAGACAAATTCCATGCCATATTATTTATTTTGGCATTCTTATAACTTCATATTTATCGTTTTCCATACTTTGGAGTAAGACTAGTTCTTACCTCTCTTTAGAACTGTCAGATTAATCTGTCATTGAACTGTTCTATCCGAGAACTCGTAGAATCACTTTTAGGGTAGAACTATTCAAAAATATGCCAACTGTAAAGATATGTTTTAGGTAACAACTATCAAAAACTCTAGTATGGAACTGTTTTCTGTTTTAACTGTGCCATAAGAACTGATCAACAGCATTTTTCCGAAATTTTTAAAAGAGGTTCAAACTCTTCAAAAATTATTACATAACATAATGCTGATGAAATGACGACAAATTGATTTAAAATAAAACATCCAGTGAATCATCTAATACATAAATACCGTTTCTTCTTACATATTTTTATCTTTCTATACTGCAAAATGAAAACCAAATAAGATGAATGCTTAACTTATTATTTGTTATAGTATCAATTGAAGCAAAGGTAGGAATAGGAGACTGCTTGACAGTGGTAGAGAACAATGCTGGGACAGACTTTTATTGGGCAAGTCGCTGTGATTTAAGATTATACCAAGTTTGTGAACATGGTAAGAGCAATGTCAAATTAAACAAATAGATAAACGAACGAGTAAAATAATCAGTCAGTGCATAGTGTGCCTTATTTATCATATGTGCTAATAATTAATAATTTGCATGTGCAACTAAAAGTTTAAAGTAAAAGCTAAGTATTTGTAATCCACGACTACTCCTGGAATAAATAAATTTCTTTTTATCGTCGTTGTTTACTTTTTTCATTTACTTTATATATTATTTTTTTGGATGGATTGTTGTTTTATTTGCACTTATATCATCACTTGCAACTTCAAAATTCAGTAAAATCATGTAATACTTCAATAAAAATGAGAAAACCATAATGTCCTTAATGTGTTTAGAAATATTTAACCATAAAACCAGTATTTCACAACGACAAATGATTCAAACTAACACTAACGTAAAAAAATCAAACAAACCATCATTGAATCTCGGTACCTATTTAAATGCACTAGATATAAAAAAAAAAAAAAAAAAAAAAAAGAAAAAAAGAAAATGTGGTATGATTGCCAATGAGACAACTCATCACAAGAGACCAAAATGACACAGAAATTAGCAACTATAGGTCACCGTACGGCCTTCACCAATAATCAAAGCTCATACCGCATAGTCAGCAGATGTTCATTTAAAATATGAATGTCTCTTCAATGATGATCGAAACCAAAATATTTTGCAATCATAAGCTCTTTTCAAAAACTTGAAATTTGATTTAACCGACAGGGACAAATCAAATTAAGGAATCAGGGTTTATTAACGATTAGAATACCTATTACGGGTTTATGTCGCTTATACTTTTGCCTCATGTATTAAAAATCGTATGTTTTGTTTTGTGCAATTATTTTTCATCATTATACTACGTTATAGAAAAGAACAAGACTAGCATACAAAAGGCGGAGAGAATTCATGATATATGGACACTGTCTCACACGCACTGTTCTAGTGGCAAACTAGGATTGTATTCTGTTACCAGTCTACAGAATCTGCAGCTTATAAGCGATACCTATTATTGGCTAGGCGATATCAGACGTCCTACATATAGGTTTTACAGCGGTATATTACTTTTTTTTTATCAAATTTAAAGAAAAGGATTTCCTTTATAAATATGTATTAGTGAATGTACCTTCCGATTGTTTCAAACAAACAAAAGAAATTGAAAGTAACGATATATACAATTTAAAACTTACATTTGAATGTCAAAGTATCTCATGACCAAATATATATCAAAATGAAAGCCAAATTCATCTACCCAGTGCTTTTAAATGTTATTAACTCTTCATAAACTTTTTGCGGCTTGAGTGCTTTTAATGATTTCTTTCATCTGGAACCGGATCAGCAAATGAGGGGATATCGATTTTGCGTCAATAATGTATATAAAGTTCACCATTTCCCGTGTTTTTTGTTTACAAAATAATAATATTCAAGGTTTCATTTTTATTTCCGACCATTTATAAAACTAGATATAAGAAGGTATGAGTGTCAATGAGACAACTCTCCATCCACATCGCAATTTATAAAAGTTACCCATTATAGGTCAAAGTACGCTCTTCAATACGGAGCCTTGGCTCACACTGCCCAAGAAATTACTAGTGTAAAGCAATTCAAAAGGGAAAACCAGCGATCTAATCTATATAAAAAACGAGAAACGAAAAGGACTTATGGACCACATTAGCAAACGACTGAACATGAGAATCCTTACGTTAAATTTAAAAACAAAGCCAATTAGGTGTGCAGATTTGCAATTGATTGCCATTTTGATTGCAATCCTCTTTTCTGCATGTTTGCAGGTATACCTCTTATATCCTTATAAATTTGCAACATTTATGACTTTTCTTGTGATACCATTGAATGAGACTTATGACCGAAATTTGCATTTACCAGAGTTGAGTTGCTAAGTTTTGACAATTGTGTTTCTGGCAGGATCTGATACAATGTTCGTCTTCAGTGTAAGATTTGTTTACGTACATTTGGAATCTGATATCATTTTTTACGAAAATTATCTGAAAAATAACAGTCCCCTCCTTTGTGTCTACTGTTTCTCAACATCTGCTCAAAATACTAATTTGGTAAAAAAAAATAATTAAAAAACAGCGTATAATCTATAACTACATAGACACCGTGATAACTATTCTTAAGAAAAATAATGATCTATATTTTGATGTATACATATTCAAAATGTTTTTAAGACATAACAAGTTCACGAGATCACTGTGTAGCTGCCATAATTGACAGAAGTGGTAACCTACAAAGATATGTAGAAGATTGTAATAAATCATTGCCAGCTTTATGCAATTACCCGGATGTAACAGTTCCTACAGGTGGTTTAGAAGTAGAACGCGGTATGTTAGATAATTATATGAAACAATTATGATACGATAAATTGCATACACAATCAAATGTTACAAGACTTGAAAAAAAAGTAAAAAAAGAATCACCAGATGAATATTGTCACCAATAATACTAAGAATAAAATACAAATCACCATGAAATGCTATATTGCGGCTGTACTAATATTGTTGTTTCTGCATATGTGTTACTATATTAATGTATTATTGAGTTTCAAATTAAAAAACAACACAATTATTCATTTAGCATTAACCTCTTACTAGATAAATTACTAAGGTCACATGTGATCTTTGTAATGACAATATAGTTAAACTATATGCTTATATAATTAAAAGAAAAAGCAAACAGGTAAAAAAAAACCACAAAAACAATCCGCAAAATTTACAACTAGGTTCACAATTTCCGTATGAAAGACGTAGTAACAAATACGAAATAATTTTGGTAATTATATTGTGTGAGACCAATGAATAAAATAATGATATAAGATTTTACATGTGGTGTTTACTTTGTAGATCATATTACCTTAATAGTAGTTCTTATATCAGTAGTAGTTTTTGCTGGATTAGTACTTGTCCTTTTATGTATGAGGTAAGTACAAACCCGAGCAGTAGATGTGTTGTGATGTCTGACTATAGGATCGTAAAATCAATTTACATACTGTTGGTTGTCCAAGTCAGTAAATGTCTGAATTTTATTAAGGATTTTGAAGTTTAGATGTGATTGTATTTTGTTTTCAAATCCGACGACGATGCATTTTTGATATCTTTATAATAATGAGAATAGAATACTTTTCTGATATATATGCTTCTTGTATTCATTTTCCTATTGTCATATTTTGATTTTGCAAGTGACGCATACTGAATAGGAGACGTTTAATTTGTTGACATACTTGGTTTTGCCTACTTTGGAGGTCAAGCATATTTTTTGTATTTAAATTTTTAAATTAAAATTTGATTTTTAGAGTTTTTACATCTTCATCTACGTAATTCATCTGAACTTCATTATGTTAAAGATTAAAATAAATCATTTGAATACGTTTTATTAATTAGTTGTGCGTATATAGACAAACCTGCCGTTGTTTAAGCAGTATCGTATAAACTCGTATTGTCATATAAAGAGTAAGATCATATAACCTATCCGGATCAATTGTGATATCCAGGTCTTTAGTCGAATTACATGTTGCTTACTTTGCAACTTTTCTTGTATAGTTTTGTCTTTTATGTGCAGTATCCTTGTTTTGGGGGTCATGGAAAATCTTACTAGATGAAAAACAACACTAATTTCAACAACGAATACAGCAAAGATGTGATTACAGCAAAAGTTTGGTGGATACATATTCTAACTGACAGTAGATATACCAATGTAATTGTGCACAACTATTGGTCGATTTCTTATCTAGCATCAAGGGTTGTTGTTTTGCTGCATGTTTGACGTAATCAAAAGTAATACTGAGAAATGTAAAAAAAAATATATGTATTAGCTTTATATATATATCTGCTTGTTCTTACTGTTATACGAACTCGGACATCTACATTTGATAATTGTTAAAGACTCATTTAAATCAAATTGCCCACTAGGTCTATATATTTAATTTTATGTACCACCACCCTTTAGTCTAACATCCACCAATCCATGACTACATTACTATATATATTAAATTCAGCCATTTTGTCTTCAGTTAAAATAGTGATAATTATACCTTAAGCTGGCTTGTGCTGAAAATTGCAACATATCGTTAATTGGATAAAGAACGGACTGGTTCACAGTGTTCCGACAGCACAAAACAGGTATTTACGATAGGTGAAATCTCTTTCATTTCAAGTTAAACAAGCTTTGTAGAATGAAATAATTTTGAAGGGGTTCGACTGTTAAAATAGGTCCAGAAGTAATCATTTCATACAAAAATGTACCAAATATTTATCACATTTTGAAAGAAACATCTACGCGTAAGAACTATTTAAAACCTGCTGATCTGTCACCACTAATTGATGTATCCTATCACCTGATAATTTCTTTTTTTATATATGCATTACATGATCTTGAGGGTAGCCTTTAAAATTGTTAAAAACAAAATTTGGAATCAATTGTCAGAGTTCGTATATTATATATGCAAAGTTACTATACAAACAAACTAATGCTTTGATTGAAAAATTTAAATTCTAATAATTTGTTTTAGGGCATTAAAGAACGTAAACGGAGAGCATGATAACATTGATAAAATAAAGCTTAATAACAACAATTCAGCTAACATATTTTAAAGATATGAATAAAGCTAATATATATCTTAACTTATTATTTTATTTTAGGATAAAAAAGAATCATTCACACCGCCTCCATTCTAAACATCCTCCTTCAAAGATTATAGATTGTGATAAAGCAAATGCTGAAATCAGAAAGCCAGATACAGATCTCAAGCAAAATTCAAACATTTACAATGTACAGACACAATCGGAATATGACCACATTAATCATTGCAAAAATGGGACAGAAAATAAAAATGGAAATATATATGACACTACGAATTCTATTGAAGAATGTGAAGACTCATATGATCATACAAATACAAAAGACCCTGACAAAAAGTTTGCTGTTAGCTCGGGAGATTATGTGCAAATATCAGTTCGCATAAACGAAGTTTCTCCATTATGAAGTATATCTGTATTTTAATGATACAAAGCATACAAACATATCGAAACAGTTCTTAAGTATCATGTTGAACACTGTATACCTTAAGTTCAGTTTATGCCGCTTAGCTCTGATGCGTTTATCAGTAGGGCATTTAATAGATCATTAGTCCTGACCAAAATGAAACGTTTCAAATCTTCATTTGATGAATTAAGTTTCCAGCGATATTCCTTTATTCAAATTATACCCAAGTGTTTTATACAATTTTTATAGATGTTGGCATATTTTTGTATTTATCTGACAATTAATAAACAAAAATTGAACAAGACCAAATATTTATACCAGATACAAAACTGATATAAACCATAAAGCTGTGTATCGCCTGGTTCTGAATGTCCAATAAAAGTACGTATTTTTTTTAATTTGCATTATAATTGTTAGATATATTCCGCGCAGTATTAAACTTTGCTTTTATGTACATCTTAAATGAAGTGTGAAAAATCTTGTTTTATATATCATTATTACAATCCGTAATGTTCACAAGAATATGCAATGTATAGTATTTACATGATGTATAAGCAGTCTTTGACTACAACAGTATGAAAGAAATCATCAAAATATGATAGTAATGAATATTCAAGGACTTTTGTATTTTTTCTGCATTTTCTATATATAACTATAAGAACAACTTCACCATCAGGAGTGCAGTTATTGCCTATTAAGACAACAATAGTCTCTTCAATATCAGCAACTATGATTAAGTGTCAAAATTCTGCCAGGGTGTTGTTCATTCTACTTTGTGTTATGTCTAATTACAACCTGTTTGATTATTTGCATCTTTTGGTTTGGTTTAAATTTTAGATAATACATTGTTGATCCTTTCTTTTTTTCTTTTTTTTTGTATTCTTGCCTGTTTTTGATAGATTTTCCCCCCTGAATCTTGTTTTATTTTGTGCTGCAATGGAATAAGTATTTTGATATTGGGTTTAACAGACGTATATTAAAATAACAACTACACAGAGGTTATCATAGGATGAAATATATGTAAAATTAATAAATAAACAAACCACAAGACACAAAATAACAATGCTGTCGACAAATGCTACGGTTTTTTTTTTGTTTTTTTTTTTTTGTGTGTTTTTTTATGACTAGGGTTTTCTTATTGTTGCTTTATTTGTCTTTCTTCTCTCATAGATTTTGTTTTGTTTTGTTTTGTATTCTTCATGCAATGCATAGGATGGAAAATAGAATGATAGATATATAAATAGTGTTTATTTTGTTGAAAAAATAGAAATCAGCAAATACAGTAAACAAATAGAGGAAAAAAATAAATGTACATGTAATGATATCATCAATTTTATATTATTTGATAAAATCAGTATTTCAAATACATCATATTACATTGTCAAATAAATATATATAATTTACAGAAAGTTGTCATTTTTTTTATTAATTATGATATCTTTTTTTTTTAATGTCTCCAGTATTAATTGAGTATTCGACTGTTAAGCTGGCTAATGTTTATGAAAAACTAATGAAACATTGGAGTGTTATCATACCATACATGCAAGTAATTCTCATCAGTATTACTCAATTTGAATAGTTGCATACAAAGACAATAACAATGCCGAAGAACTTTAAAAATAGTAATCATGGATGTTACACAATGCATCTAAATAAAAACACACAAAATATTTAAGCAATTCATATCTAGAAATTTAAAGAGCATGTTAATATTTATATGATAAAGCATAAAGATTAAGAAAAAAGCAAATTACAACTATGTTATAACCAAAAGGAGTGGAACCTTTTGTCAGTTTTATATGATCTTGAAAGCCAAGGTCTATATAGTTAAAATTATGGATAATAACTTAAAAATTCAGTAAACTTGTGCACTCATGTTATTTTTTTTACCTGTATACCAATGATAAACCAATGGAGATGTCACAATAACTGAGCATGCAGTCAAAATCTACCCTTTTACTACAAAAATTCAAAGAACCCGTCCATATGATTTTAAAACCACATGTGTAATGTAAGGGCTTATTGTTTATAAGGATTGAAAAGAGTTATGGCTAAACAAAAATTTATAAGTTTCAGATAAATAAGAAGAATCCTGTTTAGTCGAAATTAATGATTGATACATTGAAAAAGTAAAATAACGAAAATACCGAACTCCGAGGGAAATTCAAAACGGAAAGTCCCTTATCAAACGGCAAAATCACAAGCTCAAACACATCAAACAAGTAGATAACAACTGTTATATTCCTGACTTGGTACAGACATTTTCTAATCATGTTGGAAATGTAGGACTGAACCTGGTTTTCTAGCTAGCTAAATCTCTCACTTGTATGACCGTCGCATCAAATTTCATAATAGTGACAACGATGCGCGAACTAAACAAAAAACATAATAGGTAAAAATGTACCTATTAGTACAAGTACAATTTGGGGTTTAGTATGGCGTTCATTATCACTGAACTAGTACATATGTTTGTTTAGGGGCCAGCTGAAGGACGCCTCCGGGTGCGGGAATTTCTCGCTGCATTAAAGACCTGTTTGTGACCTTCTGCTGTTGCCTGTTCTATGGTCCGGTTGTTGTCTCTTTGACACATTCCCCAATTCCATTCTCAATTTTATTTTAGCAAACATTAAAGAAAAGAATACACAAACATACCATGGTACAATAAAACAATGACGGAATGTATAAGTACTACAGAGCCACAGCATATATGTCACAAAGAAAGATAAAAGGGCATATAAATAGGCATAATACTGAACTATTAACATTTTGTTTTTTCCTTAGTGCATATGCTTATATAAATTAGTCATTTGCCATGGTTAATTATTGTCTTCAATAGATTTTCAATGTTCAAAATATAAGCAACAAATAACTTTTGAGTGATACCTTATTTACATACAATTTTTTCAATAATTCATCACTTACTACGAATAATGGTTTAACACATTTTTCTCGAGTATCAGATAAGAGACCTTTTGTTGACATGGGTATTTTGTAAAGTACAATTGGTACATTAATGTTGTATAAACCTTTGAGTCAAAATTATAAGCAGTGGAAATATTAAGAAACCAACATTTAGTACTAACTGACTTTATATTCTAACATCTCATTATTAATTTGAATACTTTGTATTGCAAAAATCCGACCTTTACACAATTTTTAATATAACAATTCAGAATATCAAACAAAAATATAGGATAACTGTAAGTTGTCTCTGGTTATATCATAAAAAAGATATATTTTGGTTGATTCCTTTATCATGTTTATAGATTTGACAATTTCTGAGAAATATCCCGGTATGTAAGGGCTACGTAAAAAACAAATATAAACCACAACCTATTGTAACTTTGTAAATATTGTCGAAATGATAAGATAAAATGAAGTGAATTTAGATATAAGAAGATGTGGTATGAGTGTCAATGAGACAACTCTCCATCCAAGTAACAATTTACAAAAGTAAACCATTTTAGGTCAAGGTACGGCCTTAAACACGGAGCCTTGGCTCACACCGATCAGCAAGCTATAAAGGTCCCCAAAAATTATTGGTGTAAAACCATTCAAACGGGAAAACCTACGGTCTAATCTATATAAAAACGAGACCCGAGAATTCATTTAAATAAAAATTATTTTTTTTTAAATTGCTTTCTTGCATCGATACTTGATATTTAAACCTATTTAGTTTTATTATTTTACAATCGAAAATAGCTGATTGCACCTGTACAACCTTAGCACATATTCTAGATGTGTTTTCTTTACGCAGCATGTAAGGAAGTTTGGAACCCGTTCTTTTTGAACAAATTAATCAGCCGAGCACATACGATAGGATCTTCTCTTTCAAGATTAATTTCTTCAAACTGTTCCAAAGGCAAAAGGGTATCTGGTACTTTTACATATCTGGCTACAATAAGCACCATATTGTCATATATTTTGATATCGGACTGACAAGCCTTCTTTATGGTCATAAACACTTTATTCATTTCCAAAGGAGACCTACAGAAATTTTCCGTCACAATAACGAATGAAATCGTTGATATTTCATAGGCATGTGCGAACGAAGTCAAGGCATTTTCACCTGGTAAAACATTTGATTGATATAATTCTGACTTCACATCTTCAAAAGCTTGCATCAAAATTTTGTCTACTTTGTATTTGTTCTGTTTGGCAATCTGAACATCGTCAGGGTGATACAAAAACACAACGTCGTATTGCGTATCGTGATTTTGCTTTTGTCTGTATATTGTCATCGGGCATCCTGTTAGGCTAGTTTTAGGTTGTGTAAGCAGAAGGAGGGTGCATGTACTTGTTTTGTGTAGTTTTAATAACATTTTGATTTCGTACATTAAAATAGTAGGAATGCATATATTCTTGTTGCCTAATACCAATAATACAATAAAAAGTGATTTGATTTCGCTCAGGTGGTCAAAAATTGAATGACCTGGCATTACCAGATCACGTGAGGAAGATAACTGTAAACCACACACTTCTTCTTGTAAACACTGTAGATGTTCTTCGCCTTCCGTGCTGCCTATATTTTCCGGTGTCAGGTAAACGATGTCACTGTCAACTTCTTTGAGAGAATTACCTGAAAGAAATAGTACATTAGCTATGCTGTACGACACAAATTTACTTTCGATGAACATGTTTAAAAATTCGTGAAAAAAATATATATTCCATTATTTTCATCTGGTTCTATCACCTTGTTAAAAATAAAACCCAATATCGCTTGGTTGTATCATGTCCAGTAGAATTCATTCTATACAATTTAAACCATTTTGACAATAAAACAAATGCAGAATATTGTTAATCATATTCTGCAAAAATTACAGTTTCAAAATTTATCAACCGGCTGATTAAACTACTTACAGTCACTGGTTAAGATTTTCGCTCTGACTGGTCTATCTTTTTTCTTACTGCTTCCTATTTTATGCCAAACAGTGTTACATTGTGTCATTGTCCTAATGGAAAGGAAGAAAAACAGCTACATTTACTTTTTTTTCAAAATCAGAGTAGAAGTCATCAAAATATATACGGACACTGTTTGTCCAATTGAAATAAAAAATCTAAAACTATTATACATCTACCAAATCATTTCAAATGAAATCATCCATATGTTCATATGAAGTTAGTCTGTCAGAAACCACGTTTTGTCTTACTTCAAACTACTAACATTTAGAGCTTGAATAGTTGTACTATATTTTTTTAATTTCTTTGAACAAATGATTGTATTTATCATATCTCCTCCTTTCAAACCAGGAAAAGTAAAGGCAACAGTAGTATACCGATGTTCAAAACTCATAAATCGATAGAAAAAAACAAATACGGGTCACAAACCAAAACCGAGGGAAACGCATTAAATATAAGAGGATAATGACGACACAACATTAAAATGTAACACACACAGAAACGAACTAAGCATTAGACAAAATCCGATGAGAATAACAAATATAACATCAAAACCAAATACATGAATTTGGGATAGAGAAGTACCGTGTCACGTCTTATAATAATGTGAATTCAAACTCAAATATAAGAGGAAACAAACGACACAAAAGAAACACAACGTTAAAATGTAACACACACAGAAACGAACTATAATATAACAATGACCATATTCCTGACTTGGTACAGGACATTTTTTTAAAGAAAAAAATGGTGGGTTGAACCTGGTTTTGTGGCATGCCAAACCTCCCTCTTTTATGGCCATGCTAAATATAACATTAAAATGACAAAACAACATTACAGGACTACAATACAAATAAATAGGAGAACACATTTGACAAAGAAACACACGAATAATAGCTAACAAACGGTACCAGGTTTAAAATTTAATACGCCAGAAGTGCGTTTTGTCCACACAAGACTTTCTAGTGACGCCCAGATACAAAAGTTTGAAAGCCAAAACAAGTACAAAGTTGAACAACATCGAGGACCAAAAGTTCACAAAAGTTGTGCCAAAAACGGCCAGGGTTTTCTGTTAGGTACCAGAACATCCCTGTTATTTAGAATTATTTATACTTTTGCAAACAGTAAATTTTATAAAATGACTATATAAAAGATATACATATAGATATAGATATTTAAAATAAATGGTAGTTGTTTTTCAGTTGAACTAACGCTTGATTTTATTGGTTTTTATGAACTACTAGTACACCTTGGAGTTCTGTTTATATTTGGGAATTCCAAATTTATGTATTTAGTTTTGATGTTATATTTGTTATTCTCGTCGGATTTTGTCAAATGTCATAACGTTTGCAGTTGTAAATCTTATTTTTTTCTTTTATATTCGTGTGTTATGGTAAAGATTATTAATCACCAAGTTCATTTATTAGATTTTAGTTTGGGTCATCGAACTTTTTACGATATATTTGGTTAACAGTTTGATTCAGAAGAAACCCCGACATAGCTAGATGATACAATTTATTATCTATTTACTACCAAAATTTGATATTATAGGGTTATTGCATGAATATTGGGGAATATTGTCCCGAGTAGAATTTTATATTGCACGAGCTTGCGAGTGCCATATATGTTCTACGAGGTATAATATTCCCCAATATTCATGCAATAACCCTTTTATTGTATAGCAATATAATATTTAAAAGGAAAAATTGGTTTAAACTAAGATTTGTCGTTAATGATGTCATGAATTTTGAAGATTTATTGCACTAGTGCAATATTAGAATTTATTGCACGCTAACTTTTGGTTACTCTCTGTGAGAAATATTATATTGCTATACAATAATAATGATTATTCCATATTGATAAAACTTTGGTAGGTTTTTCTATATGAATGGGATTTTGAATAAATAAGCATATTCACCTGCGGAAAAAGGATATTCACCGCGCATAACGTCGCGTGCTTTTACCTGCACTATTTTAGTAAAAAAACGATTGATGTACAATTGGTTTTGGTTAATAATTGCCATTACATACATTTCTCTCGGAATATGGAATAAAACAATTACTGTCTTTTGTTTCGGTAAATATGTGGTTTAATTGACTTTTAAAATTCTATCTTACTTTTAGCAATATTTTTTTTAAAGAAATTTCAAATGTGACGTCAGTTTGTGCGTTGATGGCCTTGGCCAACTCGGCTGTGTATTTTTATGTGCTGGTTTAGGTTGTTATATGTATTGTGTCCGTTTTTATTCTGTAGTTAGTCACCACTCCAGTTTTATCATGTATATCTATTATAAAGTCATTTTATAAAATTTACTGTTTGCAAAAGTAAGGATTATTTTAAATAATGAGGATATTCTTATCCCAGGCATAAAACCCTATCTGTATTGGGTACAACTGTGTGGAACTTTTGGTCCTCAGTGCTCTTCAACATTGTACATGTTTTGGCTTTCAAACTTTTTTCATCTGAGCGTCACTGATTAGTCTTGGGTGGAGGAAGCGGGCGTCTGGCGAATTGAATTTTAAACCTGGTACCTTTTGTTATCTATTATTCGTGTGTTTCTCTGTCCTATATGTTGTCCCATTTATTTTTATTCTAGTCCTTTCATGTAATGGTGTCATTTCTATGTTATATTTAATATTGTCATAAAAGCGGGAGGTTTGGCAGGCCACAAAACAAGGTTCAACCTTCCATTATTTTCTTAAAATGTCCTGTACCATGTCAGGAAAATGGCCATTGTTATATTATAGTTCGTTTCTATGTGTGTTACATTTTAATGTTGAGTTTCTGTTGTGTCGTAGTTTACCCTTATATTGGATGCGTTTCCCTCAGTTTTAGTTTCTAACCTGGATTTGGTTTTTTTTATAAATCGATTTATGAATTTCGAACAGAGGTATACTGCTGTTGTCTTTATCTAACATCAACAACTAAACTATTATCTTTTATTTTGGAAGTTTTTATCGTACAATTGAGCTCTGTCGGTATTGCAGACATCGACAGCTAACAAGCATTCCAACACTTTTTTTTTGTCTTTGGGCAATGGATAATGATTGTTGACATGAAAGTTTATGACCAGTAAACTTGACCGTTTAGTTGCCTTCAAGGTAAATGTACTTTATGTTTTGTACATTCTCGTGTCTGAAACACAACTTTTTATTATTTTCTGATATTTGTGTGTCCATGGGTGCAGCAACATAAGACTATGTGTCACGTACAATCAAAAATGACATCTGACCATGTACCTCAAGTTTAAGTAACATATTTGTAAAGATTAACCGTAAACCACATATATTCTTGTTTACAATGGCAACACCTTTTCAATCAAGCTTTGAGTGTCTGCCAATTTCCAAACATGAATTGAAATTCAGCAATAGAGAATATCTCATTAAGTAAAATAAGTATTTACTTGTCTATACTCTTGAATTCTTTGTGTTCCATTTCTGACCCGTGCATGAAATCTGTGGATACAGCTTGTAAGTTTTGCTTAACTGGTCTCAGAATGAATGATTCTATTGAATATGTCTGTTTGCTCTTTCTAATCTGTGCTTCACGCCTGTAAGAAGTATATAGCGACGGATAAAATTAACCAAAATAACTTCCAAGGACATGTAAAAATGATTAAAACAAACAAATGGTATGTATGAATTATTTCGAATATAAAAAAAACGGTAATTTAAAAATAAATACCGAAGGTAATATCGCCGTTTGTATAGCTGTTCTAGTTTACACCCTGTATGATGAAAGCTGCAAAATTCAAATAACATAATGTCTTAAATAACCAGTAGAAAAAAATATGTCCAATACTACTATTTGTAGACTTGCTGAAATCCATGAATGTGCAAATGATTCAAAAGAGTAGAAAATGAAACAACACGTACCTCAAAACTCGATTTAAATGCGAATAGCCCGAATTTCGAACGTATACGGAAAGTAAAATTTTTAGCTTTAGAGTTTTCATTGGTATGAGGTTCTTGCTCAAATGTCATTTAAGAAATTTCGCGGAATTTTATTACCTTTCGATTTTTAACGATTCTTTTCATCAATTATTTTTTTATGCATTAGAATACGAATAATGTTATTTCAATTTCCAATTGAATACAGCGAAATTCAAATATGTTTTGCACATATATTCTTATACATGTGGATTTGTAACAACCATATATATCTTAATATATGAGTACATATATAACGGGAATTTTATCACGCTCTTGTTTAAAAAGCTAGAGAATCGAGTTATATTAAAATTTCTGTTTTAACATGAGTTGAAAAAAATACCTCTTCAAATTTTCATCATCTCTATTTAAGTTCTGTTGTAAGTCTTTACAATTCTTGTTGGAATATAATAAACTCTTATATCTATGAGGTTGATTTTTTTCGTCCTCTGTTTTGTGGTCTTTCCTATTAGGATATAGTTATGAAGTATAAAAACGTACATCAAATAATTTGAAAACACAATAAAAAGTCTTTAATTTTAAATGTGTTGGTTACGTTATAAAAATGTATAGTGTATTAGTAATTGGAAATTGCGCAGTATTTACATTTGAGTAATTTCTTAGTTTAGATGTTTTCTAAGTAATAGAAAGAAAACGGGCAAATCAAATGTTTGCCATGTTATAAAGTCTGTAAGAGTGAGTAAATAAAATAATAAGATATGGTCCAAAGACCAAAGGCCTTTTATAGCTTTCTGTTAAGTATGAGTTTACTCATTGTTGAAGACAGTGACATATAGTTGCTAGTATCTGAGCCGTTTTGTATCTCGTTGACAGCTGTCTCATTTTGGCAATCATACCACATCTTTTTATCCATATTGGCATCGTTCATATGTAGACCTGTTTGATATTATTGTATGGTTATCATATCAAACACATATCAATTGATTACAGTAAACGGAAAGAATGCGTATATCCCTTGTTGGATTATTTTCTCATATTCTTGACTGTAATCTTTGTTTCTATTATGCTTTATTTTTTACCACGTATAGTTTCTTTTTTTCCAATTTAATTTCCAATGTATTGGTTTTTTTTATATACCTGTGAAATGAAGTTACTGGATTTTCTTTACATGGATTATTCCTAATTCGATTGCAAGCATAAAATTCCTACAATGTAAAACATAAAAGGCGAACAAAATCGAAGAAAATGCAAGTCCTAAAACATTTGTAATGTGGTGTTGGATCAACTTCAACAGATGTAACGAAAATATAAATCCATATATAGATATATGTGTAAATACATATCATAATTATTTGCTAATATACATACATTTAGTTTAGATGAGTATAGATGTCTGTTTTTGAATTATATATTGATGTCGGTGTTTTGGCTATTGCGTTGTTTGTCCTACTTCAATTTCAATTACCCTCATGACATGGACTTAAATTTTACCGATACATACCTCGTTGTCTTGTAAATTGTAAGCTGGGGGTAGGTCATCATCATCCCAAGTTCTCTATTGAAATGAAAGATACACAATGAATGCTTTCTTACTTTTATCTTAATTTACTTTTTTTAACAATTGATAAAAGAAAATACAACGTTGCAACAAAAATACTTGCCTTCACTTGCTGGTGGAAGGTTCATTTTAGAGGATTGTGTGACCAAGTATATTTCCGAAAAAAGAAAAATGTGTAATCGTTTATCATGGATTATTTTTCTTTAGAATATTGAATATTGAAATAAAACTTTAGTCTGTCTGTCTGTCTGGCTGTCTGTCTGTCTCTCGATCGATCGATCGATCGAATCTCGAATAGACTTCATTTAGGACATTTTCGTGTACTGATTATTCATTTATTAATTTTGTTTTAAAGACGTGAAATATTTTTAGCTTTAATTATTGTTATCAAATAACTAACCTTTTGATATCGTGTCTTTGCTTCTGTTACACCCATAAGTTCGTAACATTGAAATATACTTCCTAAAGCTAAAATAATATATGCAAATTTATAAAAAAAAACTCTGATGTCATGTACAAAATTAACGGTTAGAAAGAATTCAATCAGTAATATTCCAGAAAATAAAAGGGATAAAAAAGTATATATTTTTTTACGATTTGCAGTTATCATGGTTATAGTTCAACAAGACAAACAGTTTAACAAAATCTGTGACATTTAGCCCACTTCTGTTCCTTAACCTTAACTCAGGCTGTACTTTGCAATGCAGTTTTAACTTTAGTATTCTAAAATTTTTATAGTGAGCAAACCTCTCCTAGGCTTGCAAAATTTATAAGATTGACCTTTTCATGCTTATTTCATGTCTAACACTAAAAAGGAATACGCAATCAAATCAATAGCTTACCTTTTAATATTTCATATTTCCTTCTCATCGGATCTAGAAATCTCATGTAAATTAAATTTACACAATCAACATACGAACATTCCTTCAAATATTTCTCAAATCGTGTAGCCAATATTCGTAAATCGTTTATCACGTCCACACACACATACATCGGAAGTATACTATTGTGAAGTAATATATTCCGAATTTTTCGTAGGTGGAACACGTCATCATACATGTTAAACTTGCCAAAATATATATTATTTGAAGATGACCTGCCTGGTATGATAACATATCTGATGAGTGTGGAAAGCATCATAATATCGACTTGCTCTTTACTTTTGGTAACCGCATTGTCAAGATCATGCAGAATTCTCGGAGTAAGCCGGTCAGATGGAGGAAGTTGACATATGCGTCGACATATTTCCTTTTTGTCGAGCCCGGTACTTTGAACAACATCTGTAAGTATTCTGTTGATCAATTGTCGTATTCCTAAAGTAAATGAACTTTGACTTGTATCATAATCTTCAGATAGTGAGACCATCACCACATGTGCGTATATTTACTGGAATCTACGAAAAATTGAATAGTATGTACTCAAGATGCAGATAGTAAAAGAGTGAAATATTTGATGAGTTTAAAAAAAAAGGGACAAAAATCTTTAAAATATTACAAAAATTGTATTGTCAATCGAAGATGCTATTTGAGGGTAGTATGTGTACTGAAAACAATTTATTACAATGATTATTTTTAATTCTTACTGATAAATAGTAGCAAAATTCAGAAAAGAACATAAACCTACACAAAAATTAGATACCTTTATCTATCTAACTTATATCGATGTTGAGGCATATATTTTAACACTGGTTCATCTTAGATTTGCTTTGCAGTTTTTCATGAAAACACTTATTTACCATAAAAAGTTAGTGGCAAACAGATAACAAGTGATTAACAAATCAATGTCACTAATAAAGGCTCATAAATAAATGCGTGAGATTCTAGTTAAAGAAGGCAGCATTACTTAGTCAGTTCGATTACAAAACATTCTGAAACAGAAGGATCCCAAACGGATACCGATGTGTCTCATTTCGAAATTTAAAATCTATTTCAATTCATACGAATGAAGACTATATACGACCTCGGTCCAATACCTTAAAAAACATAAATGAAAAGGTAATTGGACTTGTGTACACTAGGACGACTTAAGCAAAAGAAAAAAATAAATAGACATACATACATATCAATTGTTGGAGCATAATACTGACCTGTAGATATTTGATGAGCATTATGAATTACTATCTCATTGACATTTACCCCTAATCTTCTTTTATTTGTGTAGAATCGATGGCAGAAGAAATACATTTAGTAATCTGAAACCGTAATACACGGTAACAACCAACCAGTTTGACCGTAAATCATTACTACGAAGTATTTGTTTCAGTCGATTTGTTTCATATTTTTGTCAGAGCTTTCATGTGGAATAGTACATATATTATAAGATGCAAATATCCATCAATTTATCGTATCACTTTTTTCAATAGTAGATATTACATAAACGCTTGGTATAGGCAGAGTGTTTATGTTGAAAGACTAACAATTTTTGAATTACCATTGTTTTCTTTACTCTTTTTTATTATGTGACGATTGGCATATGCTAAATTTGTTGTGAGAAAATTTTGACTTGGTTATTTACTCAATTTCAATTTAAACATCTTAAAATAGTGGTTCAAAACCTGAGAGAAAACTAAATATAGAAAAATTATTCCTATCGTGCTTTCGAAAGTTAATGTTTAATTATTCTTTAAAATGACTATAAATACAGAAGAGTCGGAAGATGCATGATACACCCTGTAAACTGTTTCTTAAGGTCTAAATATGTCGATTACAATTTTACTACTCACTTTAGGACTTAATAAAAAAACTACCAGTCTTTAAAAAGATGCACGCGTGAAAAATAGTATTAAGAAATGGACGTAACACTGCTATCTGACTGAAAAGAATATCCAACTGGCAATAACATGTTATTACTTTGGCGCGGGTCGAAATGCTTTTTTTCTGAATTATCCTTTGCTGTAAGATATGCTGAACTGATGTGGATAGTCCATTATACAAACATACTTGAAAGCTATATACTGTTGATGATAAAATTATGATAGTACTTGCATTGGATTAACCAAACTTAACCACTTGTTATTCGAGATCATATGTTCTTTATAACACCAATTAGAAATTTAAATTTAAAGTTGAGGGGTGACTCATCTTCTTAAGTTTAAGGTGTCAATGTGAAAGTACAAGCAAGCATGAAATGCTATTATTTTAAATTCGAAATCTGCACTTCCGTTTCCTCAATATGATTGCGTCATGTCTATTCAAGATATTCGAAGGAGGACCAAACAGAGTAGGCATGTTTCGAATATTTAATTTAATTAAGAACATTTGAGTAAAACGGGTTCATAAACATGATAAAAGAAAGTGTCACATCTTTTATGTATAAGGTATGTGCATTGCAATCTAATTGGTTTTTTTTTCTCAAAGTCGGAAATTAATCAGGTATTTGATAATCGTTTGCAATTCACATATAAGTAACGTGCACAATCAAGAAACTATAAAGTTGTAAAATATTTTTTTCATATTTCTTTTAATATCTTATACATTTTAAAGTTGTAACCATTGTATAACCATGTCTAAAATTAGAAATTATGATTTTTTTTATATACATATTTTTTGTATATAAACGAATCTTCCATATTAGGGGAATATCATGCAAATAACGATAAGATGTTTACATTGATGTTAATTATATGGTAATCGACATTATAGAAGTAGAAGAACAAAGAGATAGGACGTATGACGTATTAATTTGTTATGACGGGTATTTAAATTTGACATATTTGATAGAAATAGATATGATTAAATAATCTTTAAATATATTCATATAGTAAAAGGTAATGAAAGTAAAATACAAAAATGTGTTTGCAAGCAATACTTTTATTTTCATAATTTACAAACATCGTCATTTCTCCAGGAATTTAATTATACAAGCATACATATGATACAAATGTCCTGGAATAACATGAAAACTCGCAAAACATAAACATGACAAATGGGACATACCAGGAAGATCATTAATGGTAACAAAGAAAATAACAAAACGCTTTTTCAAAGTTTTTGAAAGTTTTTTCCATTCTGCTTTACTAGCTCAAAATTATCCCTTCGTGATTCCCATTTGTTTTGTTTTCCCAATTACGAGAAAAAAATACAACATAATCTAATTAACACTTACAGTTTTATCAGATCAATTGCAATCAAAGATTCCACTCGATGCACTTGACATGCGTATTAATTTACACTCAATATAGGTCAAGATGGAAAATAGTGTATAACATTACTAATCAAAATTACCTCCTGAAGACAAGCGATGTTAATCAACTGATCATTTCGATTAAAAAAAGTTTCTTTATTATTCAAAATTAAGCATATTCGAAAATAATTTAGGTAATACATGATATTATCTAAAAGAAAAATCTTCGACTTACACTAGAACATGTAGAATACCAATAAATTATGTATATGATGGGTTTATTCATGAGTTTATTTATGTATATAATGCATGATATGGGTTTTCAAACAGATTAGTTGTCAAAAATATGAAATCGGCAATGTAGCAAATGTTCTTTTTGCAAATGAAAACAGTTTAGGTTCCTTTCTTATAAGACAAATATCCACATTAAGTAGAAAAAAAGGCAAATCAAAGAATCGATCTGTCTCCTTCAACATAGCATCACTTTGTAACAGGGGATATATAGGTGACCGTACACCAATACTAATCCTTAGGAGTTTGAAATGAAATAAACAAAACAACTCGTCAATTGCATTGCATGATGTGGGAAAAATACTAATCTTGTCTAATGTGTGTATTCCTTATTGCTTATTAATAAAGAAACTGAAAAAAAATAGAGTGTGCTATATTTTGGAATGAAAACCTTCAACTGTTTCCAATGTGAAGAGCAAACTATAGCTCATAAATGCTTTTCTTGTCTCATTGATGTACCGGTTCTGCACATGTTATCGTTTTGTACAAATTATAATGTGTGCACACTTTACAATAGTACTTTGACACACACAAACACCTTTCAAACATTGTTTTCTCTCAAATTAAATGCATAGTTGGTTTTTTTTTTGCAAAAAGCTGCAAACGAAGACACCTGATACGGTTGATTCTTTTTCTATAGATTCCCTAGATAGCATCAGTAGTCAATATGTTAACTTTGTATTTAATTTATAATTAAATATACTTAAATATGAAAATATACACAACAAGAATGTGTCCAAAGTACACGGATGCCCCACTCGCACTATCCTTTTCCATGTTCCATGGACTGTAAAATTGGATAATAATCTAATTTGGCATTAAAATTAGAAAGATTATACTATAGAGAACATATGTACTAAGTTTCAAGTTGATTGGACTTCAATTTCATCAAAAACTTCCTTGACCAAAAACTTTAACCTGAAACTCCCACTTTCATTTTCTATGTTCAGTGGACCGTGACATTGGGGTCAAAAGTCTAATTTGGCTTTAAAATTAGAAAGATCATATCATAAGCAACAAGTGTACTAAGTTTCAAGTTGATTGGACTTCAGCTTCATCAAAAACTACCTTGACCAAAAACTTTAACCTGAACGGACGCACAGACGGACGAACAGACGGACGAACGGACGAACGAACGGAGCCACAGACCAGAAAACATAATGCCCCTCTACTATCGTAGGTGGGGCATAAAAATACTGAACTCCGAGGAAAATTCAAAAAGGAAAGTCCCTTATAATATGGAAAAATATAAAGCTTATACACATCAAACGAATGGATAACAACTGTCCTATTCCTGACTTTGGACAGGCATTTTCTTATGTGGATTTAAAATGGTAAATTTAACCTGGTTTTATATCTAGCTAAACCTTTCACTTGTATGATGATAGTCGCATTGAATTCCATTATATTGACAACAATGTATGAACTAATCAAATAGACATAATAGGTAAACAGTCAAAAATAG
The DNA here is from genome assembly GCA_037788925.1 of Mytilus galloprovincialis. Lineage (NCBI taxonomy): Eukaryota > Metazoa > Mollusca > Bivalvia > Mytilida > Mytilidae > Mytilus > Mytilus galloprovincialis. Next base: position 775,276 of record JAWDJN010000030.1, read on the forward strand.
GGGTACGGCAGTCACCATTGTGTTATAATCTTAACCACTATAAAAACAAATAAATTGTAACAAAGAAGCACAAAAGGGCATACTATTATAGACAAAACACATTAGCAAAATTAAAGACAAGAATTGAAAAATGTACAATAACACAATAACAATGACGGGTTGTATAATTTAACAAGAAAAGGTACACTGTCCCAAGTCAGGAGCCTCTGGCCTTTGTTAGTCTTGTATTATTTTAATTTTAGTTTCTTGTGTACAATTTGGAAATTAGTATGGCGTTCATTATCACTGAACTAGTATATATTTGTTTAGGGGCCAGCTGAAGGACGCCTCCGGGTGCGGGAATTTCTCGCTACATTGAAGACCTGTTGGTGACCTTCTGCTGTTTTTTTTTTCTATGGTCGGGTTGTTGTCTCTTTGGCACATTCCCCATTTCCATTCTCAATTTTACAGATAGTACAGGTATTCATATTGCTATACAAAAAGCACTGATAAGGTTTTTAAAAAGACAGACGCATTTAAGAACTCATTGCAAATCCATTACCACAGAAACGTACGCGTCTTCTGAAAATGTTACTGCATCTGGAAAATTTGAGATAATGCCACTTTTCCTATTTTATCAAAATAAGTGCTCTTTTTACAACAAGAGGAATAATAACATATGTATTTATTACTTCTAGGTTAATCAGATGTACTCGGGATTTACGCTGACATCTTATACATTACAGTGGTAACCTTAATCAAATGCATTAATGTGCATATCGTTCTTATCCGTTTATCTGAAGAGGTCTTCAAAATACTTATACCAAATAAAGTGTTCTCTAAAAATTATAATTGGTACACATAAGTCAAATATGGTACTTTGTTTTTTGTTTTGTTTTCTGAGAATTGCAAAATTCATAAGAATTGATAGATGTTTGTAAATAAAAAGGAAGCATCGTTTATCACATTATATAGTTTATTTCAAACCAAAAGCAATACAGCTTATAGGTATATCATAAATATGTACATGTATATCATAACAGAACATTTTAAATACAATCGGAGGCAAGACTACATAGTATAAATCATTCAGAAGATTGTCATGAAAATTTTATATCTGTGGCGTATTTCAGATATTTTCCTAAATTAGATCATTCCGATATATTCTTTGTTGACAATAATTGAACTAATTTAAAAACAGATGCATTTGTATAATAATACCTTTTTATATACATTTTTCTAATATTGTCATATTTTGGACATTTTAAAATAAAATGAAACTCATCCTCGATGTCACCCTGGTTACATAAGATACATAATCTTTCATTTCTTGCTTTTTTAATGAATCTACCATATTCAATATTTAATTTGTGTGAACACAGTCTATACTTAGTTAAAATCTAAAACATTGTGGACTTACCAAACTTTTTGTCAAATAAAACTGCAATTGAACATTATCCACAAGGTGTTTATAGATAGTACATTTTGATGATGAATCGAAAAACATATATCTTTCTTGAAGAAAATGGTCAATAAGCCTTTGTTTGAATAAAATAATAAATGCTTCTTCGCATACAACCCTCTGTGCATACCACACATGTCTAAAACCTAGGCTAAGTAACATACATTTAACATTATCAACCCATGATGACTTATTTCCTGATTCACACTCATCATACATATCATTATCTATAGCACTAAGAATACAATTTCTCGTCCGTAAAAGACGAATCCAATATTTTAATATTTTAACTTTCCGAGATATCAATAAAGGAAATCTTCCCAACTTAGAATAAACCATTGCGGTAGCAGTGAAATTTTTAACAGTCAAAATATTTTTACAAAATTCTATTTGAAGTTTTTCTATATTAGATGCATTATGAAAACCCCATATTTCACTTCCATATAATAAAACAGGTGATACATAGACATCAAATAAATACAAGTTTGTTTGTATATTTAAACACATATGTTTTATTTTACCATACAACATTGATGAACATTTTCTGCCTTTGGCAGCAATATTTAACTGAGTTTGATTAAACTTTACTAACTTTGCATTGTAATATAACATAACACCCAGATACAAATAATGATCAGCAACTTCAATAATTTCGCCATAATAAAACCATTTTTCATCGCTTCTTAATTTACCACCATTTCTGAAAACAACCACCTTAGTTTTGCTTGTGTTTACAATAAGTTTCCACTTTTTACAATAATTATGTAGTGAATTCAACATATTTTGCAACCCATTAATAGTTTCAGAAAATATAACAGTGTCATCTGCATACATACATAAAAACAATGAAAGTTCTTTTATGTCTAGACATAAGGTATTAATAAACTCATTTTCAAAATCATTTAAAAACATTGAAAATAGTATAGGTGATAATGGTTGCCCTTGCAATAATCCTTTTTCTACAGAAAATATGTCAGAAAATTCACCTTTAAATTTTACACAGCTCATAGAATTATCATATAAAGATTTAATAATTGAAAAAAGCTTACCACTAATACCACATTTTGCAAGCTTATGATATAAAAAATTTCTATTCAAGTTGTCAAAAGCACTTTTATAATCTATAAAACAACAATAAAGTGTTTTTTTTTCAATCCCAAATATTTAGTAATAATTGATTGTAAGGCAAAAATAGCATCAGTTGTGCCATGACCGGGTCGAAACCCAAACTGAGCATCAGTTAAAATGTCATTTTCGTTAGCCCACAATGTAAGTCTTTCATTAATAATAGTAGTAAAAAGTTTGCAGAAACAACTGCTTAGTGTTATACCTCTATAATTATCAGTAACATTTACATTATTTTTTTTATGCACAGGAATAAGTATTCCTTTACACCACTGTTTCGGCATATATCCAGTTTCAAAAATCACATTAAACAATTGCACAATTAAAGGTACGAGAATGTCTTTAAAATGTATAAAATACTCATTTAACAAATTGTCAGTACCAGGCGATTTGTTACATTTTAACTTCAACAAAACTTTACATACTTCTTCTTGAGTAATAGACGTATCAAGTTCGTTATACACACATTCTTGGTTATCAGCTTCAACATCATCGGTTATATTATAATATTTTCATTTAAAAAAACTATGGTTTGCCAGATCAACAAATAATATTATCAAACAATGTGAATATTATCGACACTTTATCCACTATCAGCATAACAGTTTTGATTTATTAAGGATATATTCATACTAAATCACACTTCACGTCTCCATCCTTATAGTGACTATTTATTGATCTGCAGGGAGTAAGGGTACGAATATTTTGAAGATAAATTGCCCTTCGGGCATGAAAATATACAGCAATGCATATAGCTAGATATAAATAAATAAATATTCTGAAATATTAAGTGCAGAACAGTTGACAACAGTTGTGTACAAACGCGAAAATAAATTTAACGCGGCAAAGCTGATAGAAACTAAACAAGGGCAGCAATAAACGAAAATGACAATAATCTTCCTACCATCCCCACCCAAACAACCCCATCCAACCTTGAACATCCATCCCCTTAGATTGCTCGTAATATTTTTAATTTTATTAATATTTCACTGAATGAATGAAAACAGAATCTTCTGTTTCTACATTAAATTTATCAATTGAAGTCTGCACATGTATTTATTTATCATGTTTATAGAATATAAGTAAATGAACTTTAGCAATTGCTAAGCACATATAAAATATTAATGGAAAATCAAACGGGGGCGACAGCACGTGCATCCACGTCGTTTTTACAAAAAAAAAAAAAAAAAAAAAAAAAGCAGAAGAGAGAGAGATGAGTTGGTCAATCTGAATCGGAGACTGTTGGTGTCTTTTCCGTCTATCCCGGATACTAGTTTGACAACCTAGTTACAAGTGTTGATGAAGCTGTTCATTCAGAAAAAAGATCGTAGCTCCGAAGTTGCGTGCACATTGATTCGGCATGCAAAAAAAGAAATGGCAAAATAAAAATTTATAAATTGAATGTTAAAGGAAACACCTATATTATGTTGTCACTTTTTTTAATTGATGAAATATCATTAAATAACGACATTTGGTTTCAAAATAAAAAAAAAAATTGGAGATTATGACAAAATCGGAAGGTTACTTGTATCTTTTACAAGATTTTTACTTTGGATTTGTAATACTCAGTCTAAGATATGTAGTTTTGGAGCACATTTTACAGTTATACAGTTCATCAGTTTGGAATGAGATGTACCAATCGGCATTAGAATTATCAGATCCCTTCGATATCGTTGAAAATATGCCGAGGCGATGTGGTTGACAGACTACCGAAGCCAATCACCCTGCAACCACGCCAAAACAGTATTGGAAAGTCTCATTATTTTTTGCGTTTACAGATCATATGATAAGGCAACTGGTGAGTGGAGTCGCGTCAAGTTATCGGAAAATCGCTTCTTTGTGCTGTATCTGCTTCATCGTGTTGTAGGAAATATCACAAACGAACAAATCTCAATATTGTCTGAAACATACGAAACTGACCTAGCATGTAATTTTGACGAATTCAATTGGGAGGTCGCTCGATGCCGAACACGTACGCTGGTTTATAACATCTCGCGAGTGCTACCATGCCATGATGGCCCTGAGATCTATCAGTCACGGTACTACGTATGTAATTGAAACAAATGTACGATCAACAATGAACAACGAAAGTTACATAGCATTACTGTATATTCATCGGGATTTCAGTGTGAGTGTTGACAAAGTAATAGAGAAGTTTGTTTCTGCCCAGACCCGAAGAGCAGATTTTGGACAATTTTGAGTAAATTCTGTATCACAAATATGTGTTGTTTATGTATTACTATATTCAGAAGATTTGGTAATAGTTTTACATTCATAAATTTTTATCTACATATAGCTCCTCTTTTAACCGTCCTATGACCGAAAACCGAAAAAAAAAAAAAAAAAAATCTGCATAATAGGGTCCCAAAAATTTTTCGACTCGCTCCGCTCGGCGGTAGTTGCTTCCACATCGTTTCTTTCTACCTACGCCCCTGTCAAATAATTGGTAGACTGCCTTATTCCTTTTTTGTTTTTGTTTGAATACTAGTAGTTAAAGGGGTTTATTCTGCACTACGCTAGGTTTCATAACTGACTTTGAATATACTGGAACCGGAAAGTGCTTCTACATCTGATTGCTTGTTATATACGGATTGAACACGACTATAATAATGTTTGGATATGGTACATCGAACAATGATCTTGGCCTTTCTTCCATTAACATCTCGCCTGGGGTATAAATATCGGTTGTGGAGCCGGTATATACTAGTACTAGTCCGTAAATAAGAATTTAGCCATTCTTTTCTTCACTTTTCCTTGATTATCTTCTTCATTCCCTCTAAAACAAAATCTGAACAGGGTGCTCGGCTAATGCAATTATGATAGGTTGATACATGAGTTCGCTACATGTACATTTATCAAAAAGGTATTGGAGACCTTTCATTTGTACAAATATAATGTATAATGCTTCTTCTTCTAGAACACTATGTCCTCTGGAACACTATGTCCTCTAGAACACTATGTCCTATACGACGAAGCATCGAACGACATATTAGTGTCCGTTTTCGGGTTATAATGTACCAACACTTTAAAATCTTTAGTAAACTTTTTGGTGGATGGGATGCCTCTAGTTTACCAACCATTTCAATTGTTTATGTGTTCGCAACAATGCATGCAACAGTGTCAGCCTTGAAGATACATCTGGCAAAATGATGTTGTGGTAATCAAGAATTCCTAAATGTAATGATAACCCATTAATGTTTTATGTTCTTAAGCATATGTGGTCTTTGATTGTGTGCCTTTGCTTTGTACAGGCTTCGGATAAAATACAGGTTAGTCAGTTTTATCAATTACCTTTAGTAGTTGTTACTTTATCATATGGTACAAAAATCATTCCAAAAAATCAATTCGTGTTGGCCCCAGGTGACTTTTAAAATGTAGATATCATTGAAAAAGCTCCAAATTATCTCCCTTTGGTGCAAAAATGCCATTTCAGTTTGGCATTAAAATTGAAAATCTGTTTTAACTTTCAATCTCAAGAATGTCGTCTGCTCGCACTAAAACTCCATGAAATAAGTTTTCAAATTTTCTTTAAACTTGTCCTGGTACATACGAAACTCCAAACGGCAAACGAGTATACTGTATACATGTGTGTTCATTGCTACGTATTTGCCGGTCATAGAAAATTTGTTGAGGGGCCAAACTCAGATCAAGCTTTGAAATATTTTCCCCACACTCAATGTCGCATATAAATTGTCGATTTGTACATTTTCATATGGTTTCCCATGTAACTAGTTTATTCAGATCTTTTTGTTTTTGTAGTTTATTCGATTCTTTCTCTCATGATATAGTAAGGTATGTGATTGTGTCATCTGCAAATACAGTCGGATAGAAGATTTAACTCCATCGGGCAACATAAATCAAGTATAGGCCCAGACTCTACATCAATATGTGATGAAATATCTTTATCAACTACAACTGCTTGTGTCCGATGCGACAGAAAGCAAACAATCATCATATTAGTATTTCCCCTGATTTCAGAGTGTTCAAGTGTATGTACGAGACTGTGACTGATCTTGTTAGATAAAAAAACCTAATTAACACTTTTTTACAATAATGAGCTAATGGCCCTTTTCACAAAAAAATATTTAAGTATGAAATTAATATAACGATAAATATATTCAGTTGAATTGTTAAGGAATATTTTAGACCTACGATAAATTTTACACTTCAGATTTTTTGTGAAAAGGGCTACAAGAAAATTTAATCAAAGAAATCGTCCAATGACTCCGCGTAATACATTCCCTCCGTGATGATTTATTGACCTTAGAACACAAACATTTCGTAGTGCATTTCCAACTTAATTCATCTGCATATGAGATATACATTTCCCAACTTATTCCGGTATTCAAGATCTTACAGTTTCTATACTCACACTTTGCAAAACGTTACCAGTGTCCGGGTGGAAAGTTGATGAACCAGGGGTATTTCAAAGAATGTCTCGCCCTTTTTCTAAAAAAAAAGTTCATCGGAAGGTACCAAGACCAACTTCATGCACAGATAATACACAATGGTCTTGGAAGTATATAGAATCTGCATGGGTACTGACGCTGTTTATCATCTAAATAACGTGTTATTGTATTCTTTCATTTGTCTTTATGAATATTATTTTTACTGTTTATAGTTTGTTTTTGGTGATATCCATTTGTAGTGGCTGTTTACTTGTACATATTCCATCATTGTGTTATTGTGCTATGGTATTTTTTGGGGTATTTTTGTCTTTCAATTTTGCTAATGAGCTTTGTCTATATGCCGTTTTGTGTTTCTTTGTTAGATACGACGTGGCTCTGTGCTAACATGTGCTATAATGGTAAATATGTGTATTCTTAAATCTTGTCTTTCATTATTGCTAATGTTCTTTGTTTGTATGCCTTTTTTTGTGTTTCTTTGTTACAAATTTGTTTGTGTTTATAGTGATTAAGATTATTACACAATGTTGACTGCTGTACTATATTTTTTTTACATTTTTACCTAGTATGTCTGTTTGCTTTGTTCACACATTGTTTTCAGCATAATGGAATTTCATACGACTGTCTGTCATACAAGTGAGAGGTTTAAAACCAGGTTTGATCTACCATTTTCTACATAAGAGAATGCCAGTGTACCAAGTCAGGAATATGACAGTTGTTATCCATTCGTTTGATTTGTTTGAGCTTTTGATTTAATTGCCATTTGATTACGGACGTTGAAGTTTCCGTTTTAGATTTTCCTCGGAGTTCGGTATTTTTGTTATTTCACTTTTTTCTCAAAGATATATATTTTACAGTGTGGTGTACTACTTTTGGGACAACTTATAAATACCAAAGTTATACATGCCAAGAAATCCTCGCTAAAAATTCCGGTCGACCCCCTACGGCAGTCATTAGTAGCTAAAGATTTGATTTCATTGAAGGAATTAATTTATGACCTTCATGTACGTGTCGCTTAGAACACAGCCATATACCAAATGGTCAATATCAATCATCCATGTAATTTGCTCTATGGGGTGTTTGCAGAATTTCAACGGAGGCAATTTCTTGGCATGAGAAAACTTCATCAGCTCTAACTTAAGATATGGACAATTTTATGTTAAGGAGTCTTTATTTCTTTTCACAGCCTTATTTTTTTCCATTTCAGCTTGACCATATCTCAAAAGTAATGATAAATATTAATAAAGTTCAATGGTTCGATGTTTGGAAGAAAAGTGTTCAGTTCTAATAGATATATTTTAACTGCACATCCTCATGCAATACTGTCATTATACATTGAATACTTTACACTGATCTACACTGAGTGATTCCTATATTACCAAATTCGTTTTGGTGAAAAAAAATAGAATTTTGGATGCCTTTCATTCAAAGCTAAAAACATATCAAAATGATCAATGATATATATACAAAAGCAATTTGCGAAAAATTGATACATCATTAGCAAAGTTTGACAACAATGAACTAAAATACAGAGACTTAAATTCAGATGTAGAACTACCAATTCATTCTTTGACGAATTTATGATCCAAGATCCTTTCTTGGAAGTTGACAAATTACTAGTCCGAGCATACAACATGTATTAGCATGATTTTGAGAAAATATTGAAACTTGCTTTGGTCAGACAAGCTTTTTAGAAAGCTTCACGCAAGGGGAGAAAATCAAATTACTAGAGCAGTTCACTAAAAAAAACATGATTAGCATGGTCAGCAAGGCTTGAAAATCAGAACAAACATTAGTAAGAATTCATAAGGTTCAGTTATGGGTGACTATCTCATGCACACTGTACTTTTTTGCAAAGATCGTTCATTATGATCATTGGGGAGCATAATAATAGCCCCCCTTTTTCCATTCGCACACCACACGTTCGCCTTGTAGGTTCTTTCGCACCCTATATTTATTCAAATTCCAGTTGAATTGTTAGATGTTTTTATACCAGAATATTTAACAATCTTATTATTTAGACATCTCATTTTCATGATTTTAGCCAGTAATCATGCAATGGGTAGCTACTGACTGGCGTACTGCACATGTTTCTCCCATCTTTAAGAAAGGGTCCAAATATAATCCAGAGAATTATAGGCCTATTTCTTTAACATGCATATGTTGCAAACTTATAGAACATGTCGTAGTTAGCGCAATCATGACACACGCAGACAACCATAACATCCTGTATCCCCTTCAACACGGCTTTCGAAAAAATAGATCCTGTGAAACTCAGCTTTTGGAATTTATAGATGATGTCACTAAAAATATTGAAACTTCAAAACAAACAGATGTACTCATAATGGACTTTTCTAAAGCTTTTGATAAAGTCAACCATAATTTATTATCACACAAACTAAATTACTATGGGATACAGGGGAAAACAAATGCATGGATACAGGGCTTTTTATCATGTCGTACCCAAGCAGTTATTCTAGAGGGTGAGACTTCAGGCTATGTCCCTGTGAAGTCAGGAGTGCCTCAAGGATCTGTTCTGGGCCCAAGTCTGTTTCTATTTTATATTAATGATATTCCAGTTGGGCTAAATTCCACCATACGCCTTTTCGCAGACGACACTATTGCTTATCTGGTTATAAAATCTAACAGCGACTGCGAAACCCTACAAAAAGATCTTAACACACTAGACATCTGGGAACATACTTGGAAAATGGCTTTTCATCCTGACAAGTGTAATGTTATGTCCATCAGTCGAAATAAAAATCCAATTACTTACAATTACACTCTACACGGCCATCATTCTTGAACATGTGGACAAAGCAAAATACCTAGGCGTGACAATACAATCAGACCTAAAATGGCATAGTCACATAAACACCATCTGTAACAAGGCTAACAGTACACTAGGTTTTCTAAGAAGGAACCTTAACATCAGTTCCACCTCAGTAAAGGAACAGGCATATAAATCCTTAGTCAGACCATCACTAGAATATGCCTGTTCAGTATGGGATCCTTACTTTACTGAGGACATAAACAAACTAGAAAAGGTACAACGAAGGGCTGCTAGGTTTGTCACTAACCGACATAGAAACACATCAAGTGTTAGTGACATGATTGACCACCTAAAATGGAGAAACCTAGCATACAGAAGAACTGATGCACACCTTGTCATGTTCTATAAAATTTCATACCACCTCATTGCCATCACAAAAACAGACAGACTAATACAACCGCTCAGACAGTCCCGGAACATGCACGCACTCTCATATCAGATTCCATCCTGCAGAACGCAAATACGCCAACAATCATTCTTCCCACGCACAATAAAAAACTGGAACAGCCTTCCTCTGAGTATTGTTATGAGTGACTCTATAGAGTCATTCAAAACAGCCATATCAACCCACACCTACAGTCAGTAAATTCATCATGTGTAAATAGTTTTATCTTAATATATAAATAAATAAAATAAAAAAATATGCACTATCACTATGTAAAAATGTTATAATTAATTTTTGTTTTTAATCATAAAATTAAAATTTTTCACTGTATATACGTCTCCACAATTTGTGGACCACAAAGCAATGCGCAGTGCAAGTGACATAAACTTCAACGTGTTGAAGGCGGTCACTAAAAAGTAGAAGTAGAAGTACCTCAAACTATTATTGAAACCAAGGATGTGTATAGTGACACTATACAAATCCTTGTTGAAACCATTCAGAATAGTTATCAAAGGTAACAGAATAATAATTTGATAGCCAGACATGTTTCGTCTACATATTCATAATTAAGACTCATCGACACCAGTGATGCTATTAAAGATCATTATAGTAATGAAGCCAAACAAGTAAAAAGTTGAAATGCATTGCATGAGGACCCAAAATTCCAGGTAATCTATGCCTGGGATAAGAACATCCTTGAGGAGGGGTAGGACCTTTATCAGGCTTCGGGATTGGGGGTTTTTAATCTAGGGATTTTGGGATAGACCCTTTCGGGATCCTGGAATTCTTTTTTCGAATTTCGGGATGTCAGGATTTAATTTTCTTTTACTTCGGGACCTCAGGATTTCATGTTTTTAAGCCCAGGATTTCTGGATCAGGACCCCTCCAACAGCCCCTCATCCTTAGTTTTTCGAAAAATTCAAAGTTTTGTAAACGGGAAATTGATAAAAAAAAAAATGACCATATAATGACATATAATTGATATTCATGTCAACACCAAAGTTAATTCTTGCATGCATTTATTATTGGGATATTGTCGTTTTAGCCTAAAATGTCCGTATTTACAGTATATTAATAACAAGATAATACACAGTGATAAATGCATGATGCTTTATCTTGCTTATAAATATTTGAATATTTTTTTCAGGGAGTTTTTTTTTATTAGATGAGAATGTTACAAAGAACCAGAATGTTGACTTGGTCAGTCCTCCATAGAATGAGACTGACATTGAAGATGACCCAACACAGATGTATATCATCTACATCTAAATTGATCACAGAGATGTATGGTGGTCATATCCCTGTCATGGTAGACACAGTAGTTGATGTTCTTGACCCCAAAGATTCAAACGTAAGTTCTTTGTGTTTTCAGTATTTTAATATAATGTTAAATAGATAGTTATAAGAAGATGTGGTAGGAGAGCCAATGAGACAACTCTCTATCAAAGTCACAATTTGTAAAACTAAACCATTATAGGTCAAAGTACCGCCTTAACACCCCGAACAGTAAACTATAAAGGGCCCCAAAAAAATAACTAGTGTAAAACTATTTAAACAGGAAAACCGACAATCTAATCTATATAAAAACTAGAAATGAGAAACTCTTATGATTCACATCAACAAACGACAACTACTGAACATCAGATTCCTGAATTGGGACAGGTTCAAACAAATGCGGCGGGTTTATACATTTCAACAGGCCTCAACCAGTCAGAGGTAGTACTTAAACAAGTGATTTCAAAATCACTTCTTTGAGTGATTTTGGCTGTGAAATATTTAAAATTTTTCGCACAGACTTTTCAAAATCACTTTAACAAGTAATTTGAGAAGTTAAAATGTAATCACTTCAATAAGTGTTTATAACATTTTTTGGATATTTTTCCCACAAGCTTCATTTTTTTATTAGTAAAAAGACCAGAATTCCATTGAAAAAACAACTATGTACATGCAGAAATAGTTATTTGAATATGCAAAAACTGGAATAATTTGTAGATCAGGACATAACCTTAAAATAAATCATTCTAATTCTAAAGAAAACCAACTTTGTCTGATAGTAAGAGTAGTAAATGAATATTTGATTACAGAACAATTCCCAAGGGTACTTTTAAAAGCTTTAGCGCACTAACTTACTGCCCAAGCGCACTTGTGAAATTGATATCCAAAGATAAAGGGATAATTGATTTATGTACATTTGTAGGAAAATAATAGAAAAGTTTGTGAAAATGTGGAAAATCAATGAAATTAGCATTTGAAGATCAAAGAAAACACCAAAATCACTTAAATAAGTGATAACTGAATATATAAAAAATCACTGAAATAGGTGATAATGAAATCACTTGTTTAAGTGATAACTGAATATAAAAAATCACTGAAATAGGTGATAATGAAATCACTTGTTTAAGTAGCACCCCTGACTGTCAACCTTTACCTTGAAGTATTTTTTAATCAACCTCACAACACATTTCTGGGGACATAGAATGTGTAGAAGTACTAAATTATGTTTGTGTGTACGTCCTTCTGTTCTGTCTTGTAAGCATTCTTACTGGAACATCAACCATGCTTTCCAGATTTATATCAAACTTGAATCAGAGGTTTATACAAAATGTATCAGCAATGTCTAGCACATGTGTACAAATGTCAGTGCCTATTAGTTATTTTTAACATGTTTAAAACAATTATGCCCCTTGAAAATATAAATTATAAGGAAAATTGCATTAAAAGCACATTCACAAGTACCATTCTGGCCTATTTTTCAATCAAAACTTATATCAGAGGTTTTTATCAGCAACGTTTCAGACAAGTTCTAACATTAGTGCCAATTGATTTTTTCCCCCTGTGTAACGTGTTGTGGGGACATGGAAATACTGGGTATCTGTATCGTCTTATTAGCGCTCTCACTGGTACAAGTCTTGCCAGATTTCCATAAAAATTATACTGTATATAATATCAGCAGTATCTACGACAAGTTCTTAAATTGTGGACGATCAACATTTTTTAAAGCATTTTGCCCCTTGGAAATATTACATAAGTGCAATGTGGTTGACAATGGAACTTTGTTCTTTTATATATTTAAAAGAGATATATATGTCCTTGGATATTAATTTTATAGAAATTCACATGTATAATTTTTGCCCCAATTTGATCAAATTTATCCACAGCTGTTGACTTTTTACCATAGGAGAATGTTTTAATGTTATACTTTCAGATATATGTTGATATGACATTTGGAGCAGGAGGTCATTCAAAAGCAATTTTACAAAGAGCCCCTGAAGCAAGAATTGTCTGTCTTGACCAGGATCCAAAAGCACATGAGTCAGCTTTAGCTTTGTCAAAAATTTACAAGTAATGTGAAATAACACAATATACTATACATGCCAAGGTATTATAAAAAAGCACTTCTGTGACTTGTAGTAGTGGGATTGCCTATAAACTGTGGATTCATTTATTTTTGTGGATACCAATGTTCGTGGATTGAGAAAAACTTGCATATTCGTGGATATTTAAATTCATAATTTTGACAAAGTTTGCATACATTCCTTTAGAAAACTTGTAATTCATTAAACATTTAAATTCGTAGTTCCCCTGTATTGACGAAATCGACGAAAATTGGTATCCAACGAATATTTATGAATCCACAGTATTGTGTGATGCTGTTGGTTTTATCATTTATTCCTCAATAGAGAGACTAAAATTGGTATCTGCAAGAAGGATCATTTATAAGTAAGAGTAAACAGTGATCCACTCACAGATTCACGATAACATACCAATAAAGTTTGTCCAAGAAAGCTTAGTATGGAATCAACTGCATCAGGTCTTGTTTGGCTGATATGAATGAAAGATGGATTTTATCCTAATTCTGCATTTCATTTATTGTTGATTTACATAAATTAAAAAATACTTAATATTAAAAAATACTTAATCTATGACATACATGTTTTACCAGAATTATAACTGTACCGTCACATTACCAATTAAAACATGATAACACATTACCTTATTCTATAGCCCAGGACAAATCATGCCTTGCATGGGAAAGTTTTCCAGCCTACCAAAGATTATGGTAGACCTAAATATAGAAGCAGAATCTGTAGATGGATTCCTATTTGATGTTGGTGCTTCCTCTATGCAGTTTGACACACCAGAGAGAGGCTTTAGTCTGTCTAAAGATGGAATCTTAGATATGAGAATGGATCAGGGCAGGTAACATGCATTAATTTTTTTCCAACACTTATCATAATGTGTTTAGCTTTGACTTTATCAAATCCTGACATGCAAATTTGTTTTGACATTTCTACACAATTTAATTAATTATGCAAATACAGATTTGGATATCTCCAATTCTTTTCTTCCAGATATTCATTAAATCATAACATTAGAGGGAGAGCCGTATTATATATCTCAAATTGATATTGAAATATAATTTTTTACTCTTGATAAAGAACAAAGATACACAATCATGGAGTTTAACTTTATCAAGTGACATGTCTCATGACATATGTGTCAAATTGACAACAATAAGACAACACTGTCATGTCTGTATATAGTATAAAAATAATACTTTATTCCGAAAGCAATACAGCTTATAGGATACATACACATAGTTTAACACACACCAATATAAAAATATTTACAAGAGTTACATAATATAGAGGTGTGCATGAAAGGAAATATAATACATAATACAAAATGCACAATACAAAATAAGAGCCAAGTATAAGAAAAGACAAAGTTTCCTTGTCTTTTCTTTTGTGGTAAAGACCAAAGGCTGATTTTTATTATAAGTACAAACAAATAATCAACTATGAAAATACTATTACAGATGAAGCACTAGATAATTCTGTACATGTAAATATATTTTTTAAGAGAGAATACTGTGTCAGCCATGGATGTTGTGAATAACTTAGAAGAAAGAGACCTAACAGAAATATTGAGAAAGTATGGGGACGAGAAAAAAGCCAAACAAATAGCTAGAGCACTGGTGGAGTGGAGATACATGTTTGGTAAAATCAGAAAAACCAAACAACTTGTGGACATTATTGAATCAGTTTTTGGAGAGTGAGTTTATAACTAAAGTTTGTAATTGTGGTTGTAAAGATCAGTTCAGAAAGTTAATGTCATAATAGTTGTACTATATATTACAGCCCTTATAAAATTTGCTGAAATTTGTTTCAAATTTTCCAGTCAATTCGCTGTTTCAGAATCTGATGCATTCTGGGTAATATATTGAAAAACATACACCAAAGTGATTGTTTGAAAACGGTCTAAACAATTGAAATTCAACCAACGAAGTAACGTAATTTTCATTTTGGTGTACGAACAATGAGATTACCCATAGTCCTCTAGTTTCTGAAAAGGCGAATGAATTAAAATAGGACAACAAAAGCAGCCATCCTTGACTCTTCAGCATACAGTTCTACTGCTACAAATGAAAATCTTTTAACACTTTTTTCTGAAAGAAATCCAGTATTTAATTTAAGTTGTACAGCATGCAGATAGGTAGGTGTAGGGAAAGGTAGGGAACAGTGAGTGGTTTGCCCAAGCTGTTTCTGTGATATAACTTTTTATCGCTATTTTGTGCATTTTTCCGTTGATCTTTTTTTGTGATAATTTTCATATCATGTTACTCACTTGATATGGAAAATTATCACTAGAAACTAAGGAGGCATGTGGCGTTGCTAACGAAATTGACATGAAATTGACAACGTCGTCATAGGTAAAATAGCGATAAACAGATTATCATTGGTCATCTCAACTCGATTGCATTTCTCGCATTCGCCGTACTGGCTCGAGCGAGAAAATCAATCTCGTTGAGATGATCAATGATAATCTATAAATATCTGTTAAATCAAATTTAAATTGTTTGTGATGACAAAATGAAAGTCAAGCGCAAGAAATGTAAATGACATTGTTCAAGAGTTTATCCTTGATGGTTAAAAATGGCATGTTAGAAAAGAAGAAAAAACATAACATATTATAAAACTCTTGTCTTAAATGTATTACATTTGTACTAATCTTGAAGATTTTTGATGTCAGTAGATGCATTAAATGCACTGCTTACCAACTGTATCTTATCCCTACTTTAACATCAAATGAGATTTAGTTAAAATAGCATATATAGATATATTAGTGTGATTTTTTAATTTGTCTATTGTATTGCTGTTCCTTTTGGTCACACAGCTCAAGTTTTTGAAAAAATGTTTAATCATATTTGGCTTTCAAAAGAGTGAAAATTCCTGATTGTAAATCATGTGTAATGCTTCTGATCATGATGCACCTAATTCATATAGTATTAATTTTATATATATCATTTGGAAGGTTGTGTTAATTTTATTTTTCTGACTTACATATTTAGCTTCATACTTATTCAGTATTGATTTGTTATTTTATAGGCAATACCACAAGGACAAATTAAATAGAAGGGCCTCTGTAGCTACAAGATCTTTTCAAGCTTTACGGATCTTTGTTAATAATGAACTTAATGAACTGCATAATGGACTCGTAGCAGCACACCATTTTCTTAAACCAGAGGGGAAATGTCTTGCATTAACATTTCATAGTTTGGAAGATAGAATTGTTAAACGTCATTTTCATGGTATTGACATTGACGAGAAACTTAACATGTCTTTACGAGATAAATCCAGATTAAGTGACAAATTTAGAAAATTCAATGACGCCTATGATGTAGATAGTTTGAACATAATGTTAAATGATAAGAAATGGTCTCCAATTTCTAAGAAAATTATGCATCCTAATGAGGAAGAGTGCAAGGATAACCCCAGAGCTAGATCTGCTAAACTTAGAGCTGCCAGAAAATTATAACATCTTTTGTTTTTGTCAACCATGAAATATAGAAATTCCAATAAATAATGTTGCCTTTATGTATGGTCCTACCAATAATATTCCATATACAAAGGAGTATTTGGTAAACCACTGTTGCAGTATTAGCTCTTTGTGTCTCACATACTTCCACCTTGTCAACAACAAGAAAAAACAGATGATATGGGTCAATCAATTAGACAAATCAAACATCTAAAACACCAAACAACATCAAGACTAATCGCCTTGGATATTGGGATTACTATATCCGTCATGTGAATTTCTCACTTATTATGACTAGTATGATAACTATATTTGGTATATATGGGTTCTTTCCAAAGTCTACATACCTTTCAGATAGAGTTCACATAACCTTGACCTTATTAAATGGATAAGTGATCAATGCTAAAGGAATGTGGTGTTATACTATAAGCAGTAAGTCAGCTATATACAGTGTATGGAATGATTGAAAGGGGTCAGTCATCCTGGCAGGTTTCATTTTGCCTTGATCTCATTTTCATAATTCATTGATCAATGTTTAATTTTTGTGTTCTGATAAGTTTTTCATATACTATAAGTAGTAGGTTAACTATATTTGGTGCATGAAATTTGTGTAATGTGTACATGTGATGTCTGTCTAAAAGGTATATTCTGACCTCATTTTCATGGTTGATTGGTCAATGTTAAGTTTTTGTCGAGCCTGCAACTTTTGTTGCAGAAAGCTCGCAATAGGGATAGTGATCCGGCGGCGGCAGCGGCGGTGTTAGCTCACTTCTTAAAAGCTATATATTTTAGAAGGTGGAAGACCTGGATGCTTCATATTTTGTATATAGATGCCTCATTATACGAAGTTTCCGTCGGTCACATCTCACATGTCCATTGTCCTTGACCTCATTTTCATGGTTCAGTGACCACTTGAAAAAAAAGTTCAGATTTTTTGCAATGTTAAATTCTCTCTTACTGTTAGTAATAGGATAACTATATTTAGTATGTGCGTACCTTGCAAGGTCCTCATGCCCGTCAGACGTTTTCACTTGACCTCAACCTCATTTAATGGATCAGTGAACAAGGTTAAGTTTAGGTGGTCAAGTCCATATCTCAGATACTATAAGCAATAGGTCTAGTATATTCGGAGTATGGAAGGACTGTAAGGTGTACATGTCCAACTGGCAGGTGTCATCTGACCTTGACCTTATTTTCATGGTTCAGTGGTTATAGTTAAGTTTTTGTGTTTTGGTCTGTTGTTCTCATACTTTATGCAATAGGTCTACTATATTTGTTGTATGGAATGATTGTAAGGTGTACATGTCTAGCGGGCAGATGTCATCTGACCTTGACCTCATTTTCATGGTTCAGTGGTCAAAGTTAAGTTTTTGTGTTTTGGTCTGTTTTTCTCATACTTTATGCAATAGGTTTACTATATTTGTTGTATGGAATGATTGTAAGGTGTACATGTCTAGCGGGCAGATGTCTTCTGACCTTGACCTCATTTTCATGGTTCAGTGGTCAAAGTTAAGTTTTTGAGTTTTGGTCTTTTTATCTAATACTATATGTCATAGGTCAACTATATTTTGTGTATGGAAATATTTTATGATCTATATGTCAGTCGTGCAGGTTTTATTTGACCTTGACCTGGTTTTCAAGGTTCATTGCTCAGTGTTAAGTTTTTGTGTTTTGGTCTATTTTCTTAAACTATAAGCAATAGGTCAACTATATTTGTTGTATGGAAGCATTGTTAGCTGTACATGTCTGCCTGGCATATGGTTCAACTGACCTTGACCTCATTTTCATGGTTCATGTTAAGTCTATGTGACAGTCGTAATAAAGCTTTAGATTTAGGAGTATCAACATAATATCAATGATTAGTAAAGAAGGCGAGACATTTCTGTGTGTGTGTTTTGATCTGTTTTTCAGTTGCCATAAACAATATGGTCAACTACATTTGGTGTATGGAATAATTGTAAGGTGAACATGTCTGTCTGACATCATTTATCTGACCTTAACCTCATTGTCCTGAATGTTTTAAATCTTTAAACTTTGTGTGATACTTTGTGTAGTAAAACCTTTATCTTTAAGACTCACCATAAATTTAATTTTCAGAAAAACTAGTTATACATTTCATCATGTGCACTGAGTTATTTTACTTACAATTCTTACAAAACTCTCATGAAAATGCAACTACCCAGCACATATATTTAATTAGTTTTGGTTCCTCCTATCCCCAAAGTTTTTGGAACAGCCCTTAACAATGTACCACAGTCAAACTTACAATTCTATGTATTTATAAATGGCACAAATCATACAACAAAAATGTCAAAAGGAAATTAAGAGAAATGTTGTGAATGAAGTTTGCCCCACATGAATATTGATGCTTAATTTCAGGAAGGTCTGATATTGTAGTACCAACAAATATGATGAATATTTCATCCAAGAAGGAAGTGTAGAACTGCCATATATTGCTTTAGTATAAATGGCCATCATAAATACAAAGTTTGTAAAAAAATATTTTATTTGGATTTCAGATCAGGTACCAGATTGTAATAAATTAACTTTTGGTGAATTGTTAAAACTGCTGTCATCTGTCAATGATTGTGTTAAAATTTGTGAAGATGTTGAAGAACTGTCACTTTCTTTATATTTTCCTAACTGAAATCTGCAGCATATAATATCGGCTAAGAATCCACTCCAATTTCGCATCATACCTGAAATAAAAAATTATGAAAAAATTCATGTAAAACTATATTAGGAACATTGGTTTTAACCTGCTCCTAGCTTTGAAAATATTTACATTCTTGCATCAATAACACCCTTTTTTCACAATGTAAATAACGTCAAAACTTTAAACAGAGAATGTACCTATTTCACAGTATAAAACTTCTAAATTCAGTGAACTATAAGATCAGTGTTAAAACTAATTTTCATATTGATTCAACCATATCTTTATGGTAAACTTTCTTTACCTGAAATTTTACCTTGTTATTTGACATACTTTTTAAAGGACGCACAGACTTCAAAGTCTAAATTTTTTTTTCAAACAGAATACATACACAATATTAAAATATTTTATCGTTTTGAATTATTATATCTTTGGTTCTCTCTTTACTTCATTAAAATAGAAATAATGTAAACAAAACTTCTGTTAATAATAATTTGTATGTTCTTTATAGTACATGTATATCATAATTACATAATTTTATGACTTTCTACTATGAACATTTTTTCCTTTCTTTCACAACTAGTTTGTTGCTTGTAATGTTTATTGTTTTTATACAAGTTTCGTAAAAGGGGTTGCAATCTCAACTTCTTTCAGCAATTGGGATGCATTAATTTTCCTGAGGACGTAGTTTTTGTGGATTGATGATAAATTATTTTTTCCAGTTATTCGATTTTATAGTTTTACTCAGATTTGTGTATAAGTCTATAAAAATTTAGAAAAACATTGAATATTTTTATTCATGGTTCACCTTTACCCAGAAAATCTATGAAAATTAGTATTTATACCATAAATAATAATAAATTCACACTTTATGTAACAAGGATGTTATTATAGGTTTCTACTAATTTTTCAATTGTTTCCCTGTGGAGCATTGCTGTACTTATTTATCGTACAGGTATATCATCACATGATTGGTTTAACGCTGTCACGTGGTGACCCCTATGGGTTCGTAGGGGTTAGTAAATTTCATAGGGGTTCATGACGTCATGTTTACTGTTAATGGTGATGTCATCTATTGATGTTGTTGTATTTCATTGTTTATTTTTCTACAAAAGGCAGCAGTAAAAGTTCTAGGTATGATAAATTCATTATGCAGTTCCCTACTGACACCCTTCGAATCCATAGAGGGTACGTAAAATTGAAAGGGAACTTAGCCTACGGCCTCTCTCCCAATGGATTTTACTAACCCTCTGATCCGTAGGGGGTCAGTAGCAAACCATACAACTTATATTAGCTAAGTGACATTTTTGTAAACTATATGTTTTGAACAAGTAAATACACTGATGCAGTTACAATGATGTATATATTACCTGCGACTGAAAATACACCACCTATTATACCACATAGTCTGACCAAAAACTGCCATATTGGTTGATGCTGTTCTCGTACTCGAATTTTTAATGAATTTAAATCATATTTATAAAATATTCCTGAGATTCCATGGCTTCCTTTTGCATGATTTATTGTTCTATTCTGAAAAATAAAACGGATAAGAATCATCAGTTTTATATAAATCTGTACCGGTATACAACACAAATATGTTTCATAAAGCTTGGCACTGAGCAACTTTCTAAATTTTCCCTTGAAAACTATATTTCAAAAAAAGCAGATTTTCCCATCCTTCAACAAGAATTGATAATAATATAACAGATTCAATAGTTATCATACACTATTTAAGATAAGGAGAGTGAGGTTGTTAAAAAACTTTTAAACTACCCTGCAACGTAATTTTGTAATAAATTCTTGTCATTGTTCATCAATGTCTCTTCAGGTTTTGTTTCAGATGTTTGGTTATTTTTTGTAAAGTCTTTAATAAATTGAATATACTGAGGACTGTTCCAAGATCAACATGAAATGTGGGAACTTGTCCATTGTAGTTTGTATATTGACCTTTGATTGTCTATTTTTGTAAACTTGTGTTATTGGGTTCCTGTCTCATGGTTGTTTACGCATTTTATTCATATTTTTAGTCTTCGGTCCGTAATTACTATACAAATTTGTTGAGAGAAAAAAGAAGTTACATCCCCTTCTGGAAAAGCCCTAATTGGATAAATCTTTTAAAAGATTTTTTTTGGTTTATTAACTCTGTCAATTCATTTTCTGACACATTTTAGGTAATTTTTCCAAAGCTTACATCAAAACATTATGACTGGCTAACAAAACAACTAAAATCAATGACTCTACAATATTTTCAATTAAGAGATACAAACATTGAAATTACCCATAGTCCTTCAGATTCTGAATTGGCAAATTGATTAATTACCTTAACAACTTCATAATGGTATGCACATGAGCATTTGTTATAAAGGACTGAAAAGGGACTAAAAAATAGTATATTAATAGATGATTTACCCTTTCAGTAACTGCATACTGGTATGTATCAACATTAGCTCTGTAGGTTCTAACTTCTGTGGGTACAACTTGTATAAAATACTGGAATAAATGATAATCTACAAAGACAAAAAAATACTATGTCAGAATGTATATACATGTACCACTATACCACAGTATTAAAATTTGTATATTACATATTTAAAGTTTTATTATAAAAATATGAAGTAAATATAAAGTGTTATATGGTAAAAATATAAAAAAAACGCATGGCATTGCACAGTATTAACATCTGATGATAAGGTATGCCTGACCTGTGTTGGTCCTTCATGAAGGTATGATATGATAGCCAATGAGGCAACTGTCCACCTAGACAAGCAAATAAGAGTCACCATTAAACTTATTTCTCTTGTGGTAAAATTAACATTGTGTGAAACAAGAATGTGTCCATAGTACACGGATGCCCCACTCCCACTATCATTTTCTATGTTCAGTGGACCGTGAAATTGGGGTCAAAACTTTAATTTGGAATTAAAATTAGAAAGATCATATCATAGGGAACATGTGTACTAAGTTTCAAGTTGATGTAACTTTAACTTCATCAAAAACTACCTTGACCAAAAACTTTAACCTGAACTTTGCACTATCATTTTCTATGTTCAGTGGACCATGAAATTGGGGTCAAAACTATAATTTGGCATTAAAATTAGAAAGATCATAACATGGGGAACATGTGTATTAAGTTTCAAGTTGATTGGACTTCAGCTTCATCAAAAACTACCTCGACCAAAAACTTTAACCGGACGGACGGACGAACGGAGGCACAGACGGACGGACAAACGGAGGCACAGACCAGAAAACATAATGCCCCTCTACTATCGTAGGTGGGGCATAAAAAAAAAATCTGAGAAACATTGTTCACTTTCTGCCTATAAACAGTTTCATGTCATTAGTCACCCCTGCTGTCAAACATAATGTCAGACTTTTCATTATTTTTCTACACTTTTAGCATTTTCAGATTAAACATCTGAGTGTTTTAAATATTATCTATTAAATTGTCTATGTTATTTGGAAGCTTTGTATATATTTATTTAAGTGGTCCTTACAAACAAATAGCAATGATTTAAAACAGTTATGTCCCTTAAATTAACTCTAACACTTTAACTTACTATCTTTGGTAATTTTTTCTTCTCCATCTAATGGACTGACAACTCCATGGACTATATCTCCAAATGACAAATGGTTTATACGATGAGTATAATTCATCTCTGAAAATAAATCATGTAGAATTAAGAAAGATTACAAATTTATACAGCATTCATTATGGGTCAATTGTTACAATGTTTAAAATAAACAGAACAAATGCATATTCAGATAAATGTATAAAAATACTATTGAAAAACATATCTTTCATCTGTGCTAGAAAAAAGAAAATATTCAGTTTATCTTTAGACTATAATGAAAATATAGTTGTTTTTGTAAAATATGATTAATCACAAAAAGAGAACAACTGTGTAGTCTGAGAGAACACTATTTATCTCTTAGTTGTAATTAGATTGAAACTAGATTCAGCTTCTGCAAGTCCTCTTCTATCAGTGCTTTTGTGTCTTGTTTTTATGTTTGTTGTTTTTGTGCTTTGTATAAATCTTTTCACTTTTCAATTGCAACTGATTTTTACAGTTGGTCATTATGATATTTCCATACACAACTGTCCCATGTCAGGGAAGGGTTGAGCGCTCACAAACTTTTTTACCCTGCAACATTCTTTATTTCCCTGTCTCAAGTTAGGAGTATATAATTCAGATGTTGTTATAAGTTCAAGTCTGTCATATTTGTTTTTTCTTTAATTGTTTTGTATTATATTTAGCCATGATTTTTCTCATTTGAATTGCTTAACATTTTTCATGTCCAGGGTTTTCTCATTGTTGAAAAAACTTGAACCACACGCTATGTCGGAAAAATTACATACAATATATAGCAGTTTGATTTCTATTATTGAAAGCTTACAACATTTCCATAGCAATAGAACGTGATTAAAATTTTAAGTTGAATTTTACAGAGTTATCTCCCTGTAGTGTTCTGTATTGTTTTAAAAATAAATGTGCTATTTGTCTAGTCAACTTGTAACAGTTTGAATCATTATTTCTTACCATTATCTCCAATGTTAAATGAAATGTGAGCATGACCACTAGGGAATACTGGTATTGATCTGAAAAATATAAATAATCATGAAAGCAATTGAAAAAGTAACAATTAGAAGCTAGACAAGGATGATGCCCCTGCGGGTTTTAGATATGTATAAGTCACAGTGACATTGCAGGCCTCATATAAATTTTAAATGACACTGTTCAACAACAATATGGAAGGAGGGAAGGTTTAATGGATGGATCGAGGGATGGTTGAACAGACAAGGGCAAAGAAATGCATAGTTCCTCCCTATTCTGTATTGGAGTGCAGTGGGGGATCCAGAAATTTTCATTAGTGGGGGCCCACTGACTGCCTCAGAGGGGGCCTTCTATGGTCCTGCTTCGGTGATTCCCTATATAATCAACTATTTATTTTGTCAGAAAAAGGGGGGGGGGCACCCTGGGTCCTCCCCCAAAATCCGCCTCTGGGGTGGGGAGATAATAATTCATCACTGTCACACAAATTTTATTTGATTTTAACTGTTCACTAACATTTTATAATTTCAAATAATTTCATGATTACTTACACATTTGTAAAAGTATACATGTAGGGATGGGTAGAAAGAAACTGTGTTATATCAAAAACCATAAAAAAAATGATAACCAGGTGCTCCGCAGGGAGCAGCTTTATACGACCGCAGAGGTCGAACCCTGAACAGTTGGGGCAAGTATGGACAAAACATTCAAGCGTGATACAGCTCTGAATTTGGATTGTGAATATTAATCCTCTCAAAAAAATGTTTGAAGAAATTTTCTTTTTTTTATGAAATCTGAAATGAGAAAAATTAAGAATCTACATACATAGTTAGTTTCGGCATATCAAAGAACCCCAATTATTCAATTTTTGATGAAATCACATAAAGTTCAATTTTGGCCCCTTTGGGCCCCTTATTCTTAAACTGTTGGGACCAAAACTGCCAAAATCAAACCCAACCTTCCTTTTATGGTCATAAACCTTGTGTTTAAATTTCATAGATTTCTATTTACTTATACTAAAGTTATGGTGCAAAAACCAAAAATAATGCTTATTTGGGCCCCTTTTTGGCCCCTAATTCATAAACTGTTGTGACCTCAACTCCAAAAATCAATCCCAACCTTCCTTTTGTGGTCATAAACCTTGTGTTTAAATTTCATTGATTTCTATTTACTTATACTAAAGTTATTGTGCGAAAACCAAGAATAATGCTTATTTGGGCCCTTTTTTGGCCCTTAATTCCTAAACTGTTGGAACCAAAACTCCCAAAATCAATCCCAACTGTCCTTTTGTGGTCATAAACCTTGTGTCAAAATTTCATAGATTTCTATTCACTTAAACTAAAGTTATAGTGCGAAAACCAAGAAAATGCTTATTTGGGCCCTTTTGGCCCCTAATTCCTAAAATATTGGGACCAAAACTCCCAAAATCAATCCCAACCTTCCTTTTGTGGTCATAAACCTTGTGTTAAAATTTCATTGATTTCGATTCACTTTTACTAAAGTTAGAGTGCAAAAACTAAAAGTATTCGGACGACGATGACGACGACGACGCAGACGACGACGACGCAGACGACGTGATAGCAATATACGACCAAAAAATTAAAATTTTTGCAGTCGTATAAAAAGTTTCTGTATAAATGTACTGGGAACGCAGTGGTATTTTGAAAGCAAACTTCTGCTCTACTAAAAGTTTCAAAATGCTATTACTATTTGTGACCAATAAAACTAGATATCATAGGATGGGAGCCATCTCTGTGGGCCCCGCTGTGAATAATGTGCATTAAAAAATTGTATCTTTACCATAGGACATGGGTTTGTCAACTGAAATCAAAGTTTTTGACCTTGACCTTTGACCTAGGAAGTTGTAAATAAATTATGACACACTCTTTGGTGTTGGTTTATAAACATGTCAAGTATAAACTTTGAAATGATAACGGTTCTCAAGATATAGAGCGGACATGATCTTTACCATAGGACATAGGGTTGTCAACTGAAACCAAAGTTTTTGACCTTGACCTTTGACCTAGGAAGTTGCACATAAATTATGACACACCCTTTGGTGTTGGTTTATATACATGTCAAGTATAAACTTTAAAATGATAACGGTTCTCAAGATATAGAGCAGACACGATCTTTATCATAGGACATGGGGTTGTCAACTGAAACCAAAGTTTTTGACCTTGACCTTTGACCTAGGAAGTTGTTCATAAATTATGACATACCCTCTGATATTGGTTTATATACATTTCAGGTATAAACTTCAAAATGATAACGGTTCTCAAGATATAGAGCGGACACAATCTTTACCATAGGACATGGGGTTGTCAACTGAAACCAAAGTTTTTGACCTTGAACTTTGCCCTAGGCAGTCGTTCATAAATTATGACACACCCTCTGGTGTTGGTTCATATACATGTCAAGTATAAACTTTGAAATCATAACGGTTCTCAAGATATAGAGCGGACATGATCTTCACCACAGGACACAGGGTTGTCAACTGAAACCAAAGTTTTTTTACCTTGACCTTTGACCTAGGAAGTTGCACATACATCATGACACGCCCTCTGGTGGTGGTTAATAAACATGTAAAGTATAAAGTATGAAATCATAATGGTTCTCTAGATATGGAGCGGACACAAAAGTGTTACGGACGGATGGACGGATGGACGGATGGATTGATCACTATAGGGTACCCGCCTAAAGGCGGGGCCCTAATAAAAGAGTATTGCCAATTAGAATAATTCTAGGTTTAGCTTTTGACAATAAATCAGAGGTTAAGCACAATAGAAATTAAAAAAAAAAGTCTTGAATCTACCTTGAAATAAACTAAAACTAAAAATCTTGCTGAAAAATACATTTCCCCCTTAATACAAAATATTATATGTCCTACAACCAAAAAAATCAAACTTAAACACCTTTCTGAAGAGATGTTATCAAAATGTTATATGAAGTCACATTAGTTCATCATGAGTAATCATTCGGAGTGAACAAATATCTAGATTTTGTAAACAAACTATCATACTAAAGTAAGATGTCATCACTAAAAACTGTTCAACATGTTCAATGGGTCTTCAATGAATCAATGATTAACAGATTTTAGAAAAAAAAATAGTCATACCAGTTACAAGTATTATCTCTTAAACTGCTACTCATCAGCCAATCATTTCTGATTCATACCCTGATTCGAAAACAGTCAAAATGGACTGATCTAATTTGGGATATACCATTATCAATAAGATTTACCCTTTTTAAAATGGATTGCACTTCATAAAAGTTACCTAATTGGAAAATAGAAAAGTCTTTTCTGGGACAAACAATTTTTCAGCTACATTTACCTTTCTTAAAATGAAAGGGACTTTAATGGATGAACCATTTAAAGAGAGATAATTCATTCTATATATGGACTTTTCTACAACTGGCTAGCTAATAAGCACTTCTAAATTTACTATATATATTCAATTTTATAATTAAGTTTGTTACTTGAAAATATCAATTTTTATAAATTCCCATTTTCATGTGCATCAACCCCCAAAGTAAAGAAGAAGTATTTTAAAACACTATTTCATGGTCAATATTATTTTTACCAAATTGAAAATAAATATATTGTGGACAAACTAAAGTTAGTATCTGTAATTATAAACAACTCAAAGAAAAAACTATGATAGAAGAGATTACCAGTATTTCAATGATTGATTGTTTTTTTGACAAAAATAAAAACAAATTTGTAGAAATGAAAATTAATATTGTGGAGGGGATTCCTATGTTACCAGGGTTTCCCCTGGGTCAATTATTTTTTTTTGCCAACTCTTTCTCCAAAACAATATATTTTTCGCCACTTTATTTTTTTTTTCGCCAAGTAACATAAATATATTTTTCGTTTAAAATTTACCTTTGTTTTCTACCCCAGCCCCCCCTCTTCCTTAAATAAGATGATTTTGCCCCATTGTGTCTATGATTATTCTCTCAAACTTATTTTAGAGTCTACATTTTTTAAATGAATAAACACTAAACATTTGCTTTACAACAACAGATTTTTTTTTAACTTAAAAGGGGAAAATATTCATTGTATTTTTAACAACTTTTCTAAATGAGGAGGCCACTATACTTTAAATAATAAAGAAGATATAAGTCCTGGAATATAACAAAATTAATGGACATGTTTTGATCAAATAATACCAGTATAGTTGGTAAGGAAAGTTTCTTTAAAAGAAAAATACTGATGTGCCTTTCTGTACTAAGAAGCGGTTTTTACAACAAAACAAAAGCTTTTATCACATGAAATTGATCCCTCATTTCATGTGTAGTCATTACATTGAAGGGTTAATCTCATTCGAGGGGTTGTTCCCAAGCTTTTGGATTTTTTTCATAACGACAGTTTTCTTTTCTTGACCATCGTAAATGAAAAGGTTGAGACATAAAACTATGCTTGAAACATGTGTTTCACTCAAACGACTTTTAAGTAGTCTCCCTAATCAATTACCTATATTAAGGACATGAAGGATGTACTTAGGTGAGGTTTTGGAATTCATGTCAAATGTTCTGACTCCTTCGTGTTTTTCCATACAATACAAGGTAAAATATTTTGCCCCATAACACCCATTCATTTTTTCATATTAGACTTAATACTGTGGATTCATTTTTATTCGTGGTAAACCAATTTTCGTGGGTTTCGAGGGTCACAGCGAACCACGTATTTAAGAATTCAACGAAGAATAATCCTGATAAAAATGTATTGAGTCGGATGTTTATTTCCGGTTATGTTATGCAGTTCTAGTATAGTGTTGAATAACGATAAACATTGTAACATAACACGTGTTTTTTATTAAAAGAAGATACAAGTATTTTGATTAAATCAATAATTAATATATCGAATATCAGTGATAATTTACTTTTTAAAATTGATTAAAACTGTTCATGGAAAATAACTGCAACTTATGGAATAACAGTACTGTAGTTGAAGAGTTGCCACCGTCAATTGTAGATTTGACGGTCGCAAATGCAGTTTTACTGGCGACGCGTAGCGGAGACAGTAAAACAGAGATTTGCGACCGTCAAATCAAAATTGACGGTGGCAACTCTTCAACTGCAGTACTGTTATTCCGATTCTAATGCATTTCAAAAAGAAATAACACGATAAAACTTGGAAAAATGTTTTAATTTGACATATAAAAAAAATTCCGCCAAACTTCATGAATGATTTTGGCGCAAAGACGTCATGGGTAAACGTGACGTCAGACAAATGAAAACTTACAAACTGGAGGTTATTGCTTTACCTGTACGCTTCAAATTCAGATCAAATAACTTTAAAAACGGCGAATTCGAGGTAGGTGTTGTTTTATTTTGGATTATATAGTAGTAATCGAACATTTGTTGATTCAATCATTTCAAAATGGTTGTCCTTCCTTAGTTACGCCTGGTCAACTGTGGATTTGACGGCAACTTTTAGCCAATGAAAAAAATTGTTACATACAAATTGCATTAGAATTGTTAATTACCGTGTCATAGTTTGGTTTACTAGTGATTGAAAATCAATAGGATTAAGTACGGGGATATTGCCCGTAGGTAATATTGTTTATGACAGGAACATTTATTTTCACACCTTTTACTTATATGACTGTTTATTGTATCGTGATTAGGAAAATGAGCTTTCAATCATAAAGTTTTGATTGCCTTATAGAATTCCGACAAGCATTTATAAATTGTAAAACAAACAAATAATTAGTTGTCTTTGTCCATTATTGTAATAGAAGTTTTCAATGAACACTTTAACCTAAAATGACCAAGCGAGGATTTTGACAATTCAAAACTTTTTCAATGAATTCCTTCTTTTTTGTTTGTTTTATTATTGATCAAACCAAGGAGGTTAAATGACCTACTAAATCAAAAAGAAATCCACGAATTACGTATCAGAATTTTTTTTTATATTCAGCGATCCACGAACATACGTATATCACGAAACGTCTTTTTTTCTCTATCCACGAAAATTGATACCCACGAAAATAAATGAATCCACAGTAGCTCATGAAAGGTCATTTAACAAAATTTTGAAAGATTCTTGATTTTTTTTTTGAGACCCAAATAATATCAAGGCAAATATAAGGTAAAAGTCCGAGTCAGCCTTTTCCCGCCAAATTTAAAAATCTCAAATATCTCGAAAAGGAGGTCCATGACCTATCAATATTTTTAGTTCATTTTTATCCTAAATGAATACTCTACTAGCTTATAGTATCAATTTTAACTTCTTGATTTATTCATTTTCACCTAACCTCACCTAAGCACATCCTTAATGTCAAAGGATAAATTTAAAGTTTAAAATGATTTTATCAGAGATTTTTCTTGCTTTTGAACATTTTTCGTCCCAACAACAGCTGTCTTTTCTAAACTAACTTTAAAAAGAAAGGAGACGTCAAAAGTTTGCTTCAATCACGTGCGTCGCAAAGTGGTAAACAAATTTTGAATGTGACATTTAGCGGAAGCCATTTAACCATATCATTTTGTCAAACAATTCAATCAACACCTTTATTTATTAGTCCTTTGTTGTCGATAGCCATAAAATGCAATCAGCTGATTATTGATTTTCTGTCCAAATCTTAATGAGGTCAAGGTGAATTCCGAGTATTGTCTGATCGGGTAAAGTCTGAGAAACTCGAAAAAAGTAACTAAACAAGATGGAGGAAAATAAATCGTTATATATATTTCTTTCGCCAAATTCTTTCGCAAATGATGAATTTTTATCGCCACAATTATTATTTTTTCGCAAATTGCTGCCTGTATGTAACCTTTGTTTATATTCATGTTGTGACAATTTTTTACCAGAAAGAATAGATATTTTTACATCTGCATTCTGTACATACTTTCCAGCAGTGATGTGAAAATTTCCTGCCACTTTGTTGACAACAAGGGTTCCATGGATACGACAGGCATCTGGACGGTGGGATGGTTTATCTTTCCTGTACAAAAAAAAATAATATTATATTTAAAAGAATATTACATTTTGAAAAAAAATATATTTACAAGATTGTGATTTTCTTGCTTTTGTATGAAATATGTCTGATGTAAGTTTACCTTATTGAACCCAACTAAAATATTTCTCTGCCATGAATTCACTTGTCAATGTAATAATTTTGAATGTTAGAGTCAATGATGTTTCTAAATTCAATATTTTAAGCATTTGCTAAGTGACTCAAAGTAAAAAGATTGGTTTATGTTGGAGAAAAGCCTTTTTTGTTTTTCATTTATACTACAACATGATTTTTTTTACTGGATTAACTAATAATGATTATCTTTTATGAAATGGTTTGTTTTTCTTTTATAGAACAGTTGTTACTTTGAGAAAAGTTTAATATGATATTATTACGTAAGTATTTCTCTATTGGCCTTGTTATTGGTCTGAGGCTTGCTGTATTGGCCTGAGGCGAAGCCGAAGGCCAATACAGCTGGCCGAGGACCAATAACAAGGCCAATACAGAAATACACGTAATAGTATCTTTATTAATTAACTACAGTGTTACAATATTTTTTTAATTTCTTTTCAAAAGAGATAAATATTTTTACCTTGAAGTGGAACTATCCAAATCTGATGAATTTTTCTACCCTTTTCAGTCACTATAAAGTGTTACAACTTAAATTTAGACGCAACACATAAATAGTAATTGGAAAGGTACTGCCATTGCATGTGTTATGCAGAAACTTATTTAAAATCGATGTGAACAATTGGGAAATTATGAGGTTGTCAAGAAATGAACTTTGTGATAATCTACTCGTTCCCCAAACCTAAAATAGTTCTATAGCTATCGTCTGCTTTCAAAATACCTTTTAAATGAATGTGACCGTCTTTCGCCTGAAATGTATGCCGTATTGACATTTTCAGCATGTTTAAGATAACTAAATGACAACTGCGTCTTCAAAACAACTGTTTTATACTTTCAGTTTGTGTTTATCGTGACTTTCGATGTAAAATCTAGAGACGTTCCGAAATCCTGCACTTGTGTCAACTCGGCCAATACAGAAAAAAATCTATATTGGCCGAGTTATTCCGTATTGGCCGAGTTTACACATTATATTGCATAGGCAGTTTTCATCATATTAAGTCCAATAACAGTGTAGTTAATTAATAATTTGTTATAGCAGGAGAATAGAAAAATTCAATCAATCAATAAATACTATGTATTTCTGTATAAACCTGTAATTCAGTTGTTGTCCTATGTTAAATTGTATATTTTTTGTATTTTTTCTTTCGTTGTTTTGTACATAAATCAACCAGTTTTCTCGTTTGAATTGTTTTACATTTGTTTTTTCATGGCCTTTTATAGCTTGCTTAGCAGTATGGATTTAGCTCATTGTTGAAGTTCGTGCAAATTGAAAATAGCTATGATCTCTAGTGAAGAGGTGATTCATTTGCAATCATACAACACCTGCTTAATTTTACA
Source organism: Mytilus galloprovincialis (assembly GCA_037788925.1). Classification (NCBI taxonomy): domain Eukaryota; kingdom Metazoa; phylum Mollusca; class Bivalvia; order Mytilida; family Mytilidae; genus Mytilus; species Mytilus galloprovincialis. The sequence continues at coordinate 807,920 of JAWDJN010000030.1, forward strand.
TGTACTATAATTATGATTTATACGAATTTCACCTTTCTGGCATGCCTTTTCTAAATGATGTATAAACAGAACCTGATAGCCACATAAGTTCTTGTATGGCATGATATTCTTCTCTCAAATATTTATTGACATCTTGTATGATATCTAGATAGCGTCTCTGTTCTGTAGAAAGTTCAAAATAAGTGTCGTCCATCTCTAAACTACCAAAATTAGAATGTCCAAAGTTTTGTCCTGTAGAATCCACAACATCTGCTCCTAATGCTATAAAAAGTACAAAAACTTGTTAACAAATTATTAATTTATTTGGTTCACTGCATTTAGATTTTAGTGGTTTCCTGTGGAATAACACTTTCATTCAGTTCAAGGCTGATCTGTGTATATCATAATTTTCCCTTACATCATTAGTTTTTAGATACATAAAAATACCCAGAGTCCATTCATCCAGTCTTACATGTACAATTCTTACCATATTTTTATCAATTCTTTATAATCAAAGGTTTATATTCTCAACTTCGTGGACCATTTCAAAAATCAGTCTTGATTTGTCATGTTTAAAAGAGTTATGCCCCTTATAAATATTAATTATATGGAAAATTGCATATGTAAGCACTATCATCAGTACAATTCTTTTCAGATTTTTATGAAGTTTATATTCAAGGTTTCAATTCCATAAACAGGTTCCAACATCAGCCAGATCAACTTTTTTTAAAAAAAAGATGATTTATTCAATGAGTATTTATTTTCAGGGTTAAATTCTATGTGTTATGTATAGTTTGAAATGTGCATCAAATGATGAAAACAGTTTTATATGAAACGAACATATGTACATACATGTATGCACATGGACTAACATGATAGAATTTTCATTGTTCCCTTGAAGGCTTCCCCTATGAATACTTACCATTACATCTCATTGCCACTGTTATATCTATATTGATCTTCAATTTTCTAAACAAAATAAAATAATAATTTATAAATTGTATTTAGGACATGTACTAGAAATATGATAGAGTCTGCACTATGCAGTTTAATAATATAAATACCACATCAAAAGTGAGAAGGTTTGAAACAACTAGAGGCTCTCAAGAGCCTGTGTCGCTCACCTGTTACTGTATTTACTGATGTCGGCCATCTTGGGTGGTAGGCGGGGTCATTAGACACTTTTTTTAAATAGATACCCTAGTAATGATTGTGGTTAAGTTTGGTTAAATTTGGCCCATAGTTATAGAAAAGAAGATTTTTGTACAAGTTACAAAAATGACGAAAAGTTGTTCAATATTGACTATAAAGGGCAATAACTCCTTAAGGGGTCCTCTAATAATTTTGATCATGTTGACTTATTTGTAGATCTTACTTTGCTGAACATTATTGCTGTTTACAGTTTATCTCTATCTATAATAGTATTCAAGATAATAACCAAAAACTGCAAAGTTTCCTTAAAATTACCAATTTTAGGGCAGCAACCCAACAACGGGTTGTCAGATTCATCTGAAATTTTGAGAGGGGATAGATCTTATTCTGATGGACATTTAAATCTTGAAAGATTTTCCCTAAATGTCTTAGTTTCAAAGATATAAAGCAAAAACTGCATTTTACCACTATGTTCTAATTTTAGCCAAGTCCGCCATTTTTTTTTGTAGGCGGGGTCATCGGACACATTTTTTAAACTATATACCACAATGATAATTGTGGCCAAGTTTGGTTAAATTTGGCCCAGTAGTTTCAGAGAAGAAGATTTTTGTACAAGTTACAAAAAATGACGAAAAGTTGTTAAAAATTGACTATAAAGGGCAATGACTCCTTAAGGGGTTGACTGACAATTTTGGTCATGTTGACTTATTTGTAGGTCTTACTTTGCTGAACATTATTGCTGTTTTCAGTTTATCTCTTTCTATAATAGTATTCAAGATAATAACCAAAAACTGCAAAATTTCCGTAAAATAACCAATTCAGGGGCAGCAACCCAACAACCGGTTGTCCGATTCGTCTGAAAATTTCAGGGCAGATAGATCTTGACCTGATCAACAATTTTACTCCAGTCAGATTTTCTCTAAATGCTTTGGTTTCAAAGATATAAGCCAAAATATACATTTTACCCCTGTGTTCTATTTTTAGCCATGGCGGCCATCTTGATTGTATGGCCACGTCATCGGACACATTTTTTAAACTAGATACCCCAAGGATGATTGTGGCCAAGTTTGGTTAAATTTGGCCCAGTAGTTTCAGATGAGAAGATTTTTGTAAAAGTTTACGGACGACGGACGCCAAGTGATGAGAAAAGCTCACTTGACCTTTCAGGTCAGGTGAGCTAAAAATAAAGACTCACTCAAGCATTGTCAGAATTAAAAGTCATGTGTGTGTATATATTGTTTTCATGGGTACAGGTGACACAGAAATTTAAATATTTAACAGATATCCAAGCAGTGATTAATTACATGCACTTTAGTTACAATCATGGTTGCCATCAAACAAGTTGTACAAATGTTTAGTTAGTCATATTAAGAATGACTGCTCCTTTTTTTTTTTTTTTTTTTTTTTGCCAGATATTAAGAATCCTATGGTTTTATCCATGTACATGATGTAGGGCCATTCAAAAATTTGCCCACTTACCCTTACTTTTCTTTTCACAATCTGATTACATATAGTTTGAAATGTCATATTTGAAAATCCAGAAATATCCTTGGTATCTTTTTATCGTTTTAAAAAAAATAAGGTTAAGTGTATGAAAAATCTAGAGAGAATCATTTCCGGCCAAATTTTCAATGGCTTGTATACATGATGTATCAAGAAAACAAGCTCACTGTCCCTTCATTTGTTCTGGTTTTTTTTTCAGCAGTTAAACATCAGCAATTACTGGACTTTCATGACTTTGTTATCCAACTCACCCATCCATTTGTGTGTCAACTTCATAGTCAAACTTCAGCTCTGTCCTGGCATAATAGATGACCTCAGACAGCACCAATATGATAATAACACCAAACACTGCCAATGATACTAAAATGAAATATGTAAAAGTTTCAAAATGTTTTAATGCTACACAATGGTGAGTGTTGCAGTGGTTGGCTCTTTTGCCACTTTCAATTTTTTTCTTCAACTTATTTTCCTTTTCAGAAACGAAATAAATTTCAATTTGGAGCATACATGTAGTTGTTTCATGTAAATTGACCCATATCTTTCTTTCATAATTTATATTTCATTTCAAAATTATACACTACAAAGGACAAGTACAATAAATATAAAGTTAGAGAGCATTGCTATAGAAATCAGAGAATAAACAATGAGTCTGAAAGTATATTTGTCAGCTAAGTTTTGAATATATTCAGCTATATTCAGCCTGCTGCTAAACCTCTCACTCAACAGTTGGTGTACTTTTCATGCTTTTAGAAAATTTCAAAAATATACATAATTCAGAAAACTGGTAAATTTGATCTGATCATAAGTAAAGGACAAAACTTGTTGGTGTTACAAAGTTAAATTTATACAAAATTTAAATGCAAAACTTCAATATACATGTATATACATGTTTTTTATTGCATTTATAGGATTTAAAAAAAGGTTAATTAACACTTTGTAGAATTTTTTAACAGGAGTAGTTGTATTGTGGTTGTAATTCATGTAAGTAAAACACTTTAAAATCTACTGATATTAAAAACTAATTATATGACAGGCTATTCAACATCACCATTAATCGTTGATTCACAGTGAAGCATGTAACACCAACAAAAGGGATATATAATAACCGGGAAAAAAATATAGTGTTCTGTTGTTTGCAACTGCTTGACATAAAATTGAAAATGGAACTGGGGAGTGTGTCAAAAACAGACATATGCATAATGTTGACATTGAATACCCATATCATGTCCAAAATACAAATTTTAATTACTATCTAAATTTTGCTCAGGTTTGCTATTTTAATTTAGGAAGATGATCCTCTTAAAGTTATATAAAAACACTATTAGGTTTGACAAAAAATTACTCTAGTTTTAAAATTTTTAACCATAGACTGTCTTAGACTGAACCTATATGTTGACTGCAAAAAAAAGTCCATTTATCAAAAAACTTAATTTTACTCTAGATGGTTTTCTCTTGATAATCATAATAATGAATTTGAAGAAGCTTATATTAAAGCTAATTTGAAATTTTATAAAAAAAAATATTTTTAAACAAGTTATTGCTATTTTATTTACAAATACAGATGTAAATTACAAATACACAAATAATTACTCTTAGTGCTAAAAACTTTTTACAGATGAACTTCATTGAGTTAAACACTAGAGTTCACTTCACTTATGACACTTAAATATATAGTTACAGGGCTCGACATTAACGCTTGTCCGATTGTCCTCTACCAGAGGTAAAAAGGGGCGGACAAGTAAAACCCCAGTAGAGCTTGTCCGATGGGACAAGTGAAAATAATCTGTAGAAAATAATTCAAATCCCATTCTGATGATCAAACGAAATTCGTTAATCAATATCGTTTTAAAAATGTTTTTTAATTTGACCTGTTATAAGATTACAAAATCAATCGATAATAAATTTAAACTGTTGTGTAAGTATTACATCATATACATTTTTGTACTTCGGCATTCTGTAAACGTAAACCAGTCATCGGCACTCTTACTACTGAATCTTCCTCCGATCATTTAGAACAACCTCCAGTGGAGAAACTTTATCAGTGATGCGCTTTAAAGATACGGAACTCAGCTTTGAGATTAAAATAACAATATTGATTTAGCAGATGGGACAATACCCCTAATGCGCCTTGAAATGAGGAACACAAAAGTCACGTGTAAACAAAAAATCTCTGTGTAGTGATATTTGACACATTTCTATGATAAACAAATGACTGAGCTGAACCATTAGTGTTAATTTAGAAAGTAAGGGAACACAGAATAAATGTGTAAAAACCATGGAGCTATTAAATGTGTTCAAAGTATTTAAATTTCAAAGAACTTATTGTGTTAAAAATGGGATTTTTTACCATGAGGAGCCACATCGCAAAAGGATACTCGGGGTTTGCTACATTACGGAAAAATGAATCACACTTCGTACCCCGAAAATTTAACCACATATGTAAAAATGTCTCAGCTTCGAAACAAGCCATCATACATATACAAGTTTACGATATGGGCTGAGCAACAGAAGAAAAGGTTACCATTACGGCCTATGGAGAAACAATTGCGCATATTGCCCCAGATAGAAATTGCTCTATGTTCATAGGAACAAGTGCTTTCAGAAAAGATACATTAATTGCTCACAAACTCAGTCTTCAATCACTGGTGGTCAAGTGGAAGACAGAAAAGACCAGGCTTCAACCCTCATGAGTTTAGAGGATTGAGAGCACTACCAGATCCTGACATGGAACAGACTCACTCTGATGATGACATTGATGACAACTAGATAATTAGAACCCTTTTGACTAAATGCAGTAGCCATTTTTGACTAGGATGTCACTAGATAATAAATATATAAACTATAACTGTTATATTCTTTTATTTTTACTTTGTGCAAGCCATTAACATAAAAATAAACTATATTTAAAAAAAAAAAAAAAAACACAATTATTTTTCGGACAAGTAAAATTCCATTCGGACAAGTTCATTTTGGTAAGTACTTGTCCTACAGGACAAGTTAAAAAAAAAGTTATTGTAGAGGCCTGAGTTATCAAGTGGATTACAAACTTCATTCACTAGTGAACAAAAATCTGTCTGTTACATGTATATGCAAGTCCTTCATATTAAACGAATTAATCAACAAATATTGTTCACTGATACTTTAAAGACTTAGTTCGAACTGTCAAATTAGTTCAAACTGTCAAATTAGTTCAAACTGTCAAATTAACACTGACATTTACTAAGTACCCTTTTATTACATTATCAGTTATAATAGAAAAAAAACAATGGTCATGTATTTAAGGTAGACTAATCTATCATTGATAAAAGTATTCATGTATTTAACATGTTTAAGATGGACTAATCTATCAAGAAAAAAATATCATGTATTTAAGATAGACTATTCTAATATTGAAAAAAACACAATATGCATATATCTAAGATGGATTCATCCATATTCAAAGTCAGCAAATCTTATTTTTAATGGACTGGACTTAAATTATGAGCTAGTCCATTCCTTGCCAAATTTCCCATTGTGAAAAATGGACTATACTACAAATGTATAACACAAGTCATACTGATCAATTTCAAAATTGATAACAATCTAGCTAAAGTTTCAAAATATTTTGCCATTTAGTTTCAAATTAAAGTTTTGAAAAATAACCAATCAAAATTTAAGATTGCAACTTTTAGTCATGTACACGTGTTTTATCTGATTAAAATCTTTTTTTTTTTAAATAAGTTTACATTAACACATAACACAATTTTAACAGTAACATTTTTAAGCTTTTCACTTTTTGTAAGAACTGCAAGAATAATAATTGAACATTTAAAAATTCAGAAATGTTTTATAATGCCAATATTCAAGACAATTTTGATATAATGAATTAAAATACACCAATTTATAACTGTAAATTCTAAGTATGATAAGGGCATACGCAGGGCATACGCAGGGCATACGCAGGGCATACGCAGGGCATACGCAACAAGGACAGAGATAACACTTGTGAATCTGTGTTTCGCAAAATTAGCCAGCACTTCATGCACTATACAAGTGTTAGATTGAATTAATTTGAGTATTGTTGAGATAATTAGACACTATACGTATATTGTTTTTATACTGAAATAGATAAAAAAAATAATAAAAATCTGAAACAAATATTATTAAAAAAAAGTGTTTGGAATTTCCCCCTTGGGGTACCATTTTGAGGTATTTCCCTATGAGTGTAGTCTAGGCGGTAAGCATTGACAATTTAAGAAATTAGAAAGGGAAAATGAATTTAATTAATAACATTTGATAAACATGGTATATAAATTACCAATTTGAAGACATAACAGGTTTAAATTCATAAAAGTTTGACCATTGTTACTACACGTTGTCATGGTTGTGACGTGACGTTGTAAGTAGGCGGGGCTTATAGGTGAGTTGAGGTTATTGACGTATAAAGCTAATGTTTATACGTATAGCTTTATCTGTATAGTAAAATAGCTGATTGCAGTATAATGTTGGACATGTTGATGATGAACTCATAAATTAACCATAGTCAACTGGGTGTAAAAACTGTTATAATTTAAAAAGATGTGAAGTCTTCTGAACAATCTTCATTCACCACTTCAATATATCATGATCATATATATGGTCTCTTATCAGAATGCTTTTTTACTATAAATTATAATTATTAAATGTTTTAATTTGGTTTGTCAAATAGGAAAATAAATTGGTTTGCACTTCACCATTGTGGCCAACTCAGAATTGTTCGTAATGTTAATTTTAGTTTTAATTTAGTTTGTCAAATATGAAAATTTGCACTTGTAGCCAAGGGAAAGAACTCCATATTTACATCTTGTGATGAACTATCTCATCTTCTTATATCTGGCCACAGACCACAATTAATTCCTCTATCAGTTCTTTATAACCTTTTGCATCATTAAAAAAATTGCACCATGCACTTTTGTCCAATTTTTTGTGTGTGTAATGTATAGTCCTAGTCCAAATATATATCCAAAATTCAGAAAGATTGTAGCAATCACTTTTACAAATTTAGCCAATACACATCCATACCCCTATTGACAAGTCAAGAGATGTTCCGAAAACTGTAAATATTACCTTTTTGCACTTGGCCTAATCACTCATTCCAAATCAAAATAAGTTATAATACAACATCCAAAAATTTATTTCACCTCTCTTCTTTCATTTCCACCAAAAAAAATCGAAGAAATGAGTGAGGAAGGGAAAGAAAAAAAATTAAGGAAAAATACACTCTAATTAAAAGGAACTATATTCGTGGACAACGAAAAGCGGGGTCATTAATTGTGGTCTTGAGCCATCTATCTATTATTACTAACCTCCCCCTCCAGTAGCTGTGGTTTCTTTATAATCATCCAAGACTTTTGGGAAAGCATCAAGTTCTTTGACAACTTTCAAAGCTTGCTTCCTATTTACCGCATTCAATCGCCTCATTCTTTTATCCTAAAATGAGAAAATAATTTTATAATGTGAGATTGACTACAATTTCACTGCCAGTTTTGGTCTTGTTAGTCATGTTAATGTTGCTTTACCTTCAGTTTTCTGTGTAGTGTCTGTAAGTTTTTTCACCTTAATTCTGTTTTTACAATAACCAATTTTCTTTTAAACATTCTGTAAGGTTTTTTTTGTTCAACTTATCAATTTTGATTACCCAATTGATATTTCTTCCAATCTCTCTGTTTATTAACAAGTTGTTGTAATCGGTAGGCATGGTAGACTAGATGAAATATATATATATATTAGAAATATTCACACCTTAAATTATAAAATCTTCTTCTTATATTAGTTGTTTAAAAATTCATATATTGGGACTACATGTAGGACAAAAGACTTAATGAAATATTGGCAATCAGGTAAGGTATGCATACCTTTTTAACACATAGCACAAAATCTTAACATTTTTTTTTTAAGTAGTCATGTGCACTGAACCATAAAAAAGGGGGCAAGGAAAATAGACATATATGTATTACAGACGGAAACATCTGCCTTAAACATGCAATTGATTTTCCTGTGTTAACATGCACCTTATTGCTATTCCCGGCTGACACAAGAATCTGTCACGCTTTAACTATTGACGTCATAGATTTTTTTTAATTTTTGGTGTTAACAATTCAATTCAATTCAAATCGTATTGCCATAAAACTACATATTTATAGTATGTGATTATGACACAACATAGCAAAACGAATATAAAAAATAACAAGATGATTAATATACACAATAAAAGTAATTTTTTTAAGAGCATGAAGAGTCCCCTGTCCTCTGAGTTCAATAAACTGTTTTAAAAAGGATCCTACATGTAGCTTATTTACCTGAATGTGTGAAATTGGGTTGAGTATATATTTTATTTTATCTATGTCATTTAAATTTATAAAGTGGATATTCTCATTTATCATGTTTATCAAAAAATCTAAATCAACTTATCTATTATTATGGTTTCTATTACAATATAAAAAGAAATTAATTTCATTTTTAATTTGTTTACAGTTTTTGCATAATCTTTCTTCTCTTGGTATTTTAAGGTATCTTCCCTTTTCTATTAATAAATTATGGTCAATTTATCTAACATGTCTAAATTTTGTTATCAGTTTTCTGAATTCAAGTTTTGAGCAAGTTAAATATTTTTCTTCTGTATTATTTATGTTTACATGTTTATAAATAGTGAGTTTGCTGTTAACACCACATTTAAGCACCACTTTTAGACTATTTCGTGGCGGTCAGTTTATATTGGTGGAGGAAGTTGGAGTGCCCCGAGAAAACCGCCAACTTTCGATAGGAAAACTGACAATCCATGAGCATGGTTCGATTCACAATCTCAGGATTGACTGGCTAGTAATTACAGCAGTAATTACTCAGAAACTTGACCACCAAGGCCCCCTTATTGACGTCATACAATCACTTTTTCATTGTCGCGTCAAGATATTTTGTTTTTTGAAGAAAAAAATTTACGGGAACCTGTGTGATGTCCAGTCATGGGGTACAAATAGCAATAAGGTGTATTGTGTTTGTTGTTGATGTTTGTGAAATAATACAATGTATGTGCTTTAAACTTTTGACTTTACTGTGTCTTTGGTCAAGGAATTTCCTTGCTTGGTAATGGTATAGCACGTCAATTGAGATTTGTCCTCAAATTTGAAGACCAGATTTAAGATAATTAATTCTACAAGAATATTAAATAGTGTTTTTATTGTTCAACTACTTTTCAAATTATTAATTAGCCAATTTTCTCTTCCCACATCATCAACAATCTTCAACCGGAAGTTTACAACATTTTAGCTATGTACTATCGTAGTTACGGATCTATATGCGATTTCTACCAATTATAATAAAAATTATTGGAATTTTCTGATTTATTCAATAATAGGGTTTCACTTTACTTTTTGATAAATAAATATCTTTGAATACGAAACTAATATGTCAACATTCTTATGTGCAATCATGCCAGACGAGACATAAAACTGTCAATATTTTTATTATAGCCGTAATGGTATAGCTTCTTATCAGTAACAAATATCGCACTCACAAAAAAATACAATTTTCTATCCTTTTCTATTATGTTATTACATAACACAAACATACAGAATATAGTGCTAGCAACATAACATTTTGTACGTGGGTGTCATACCACATTGTTTATCCATTCTATCTGATGTATGTAAGGGTGTGTCATGTGTGTCTTGGTCAAATAGATGAAGAGTCACACACAAGATAAATAATAATCCAACATCTTATTTTCATAAAGTTTTAATATGAGGCAGGCATTACCTGTAAATTGGGACGAAATCTGTATGAATTATTTTTTTGTAACTTTTGCCATAAAGTTTTAATATGAGGCAGGCATTACCTGTAAATGGGGACGAAGTCTGTATGAATTATTTTTTTGTAACTTTAATATTTGTTAAAAAAAGAAACGGAAATACCGTAACATTTCTGATTTTGGTTCTGTTGTTAGGGATTTTAGTTGTGACGTTATTTAAGTTATGACGTCATATGCAATGTAAACAAAGAAATGCTATCATCAGGTAACGTTTTTTCATAGCAAGGAATTATTAAAAATGAAATTGGTATTGTGTACCTTCCTCTTTTATACTAGACTGATAAATATATATTTTACTCAAAGTTTCATACAAACAAGACCGGAAAAAGGAAGTACATTGTAGATTTCTGCGCAGAAACGGCAAGTCACAACATGACATCAAAAAAATTGAACGATTTTGAGTTCATTAGTACAATGAAAATTTCGGGAATATTTTCCCGATTTTTTTTTTTATTATTTTTCTACCGTTATTAGGAACTTCGTCCCCATATAATTGAGAGGTAAGAATTGGTAAAATCTGTGACCATGTATACAAGGATTTGTATAGTGACACCTGGGACTATATTATACATCTTGAACTTTTGATGCATACACAATCACTTTTCCATTGTCAGATAATTGTGGCGTCAAATATTTTGTATTATGATGTCAAAATTTTACTGGAACCTGTGTGATATCCAGTTATGGTGGACAAATAGCGATACGGTGTATTAATATAATAGACGTATTTACACTTGTATGCAAATTTGTCCTCCATTACGTAAAATCACACAGGTTCCCGTAAACTTTGACATCATAATTTAAATTATTTGATGTCACAATTTAAAAGTGATTGTTGCTTGACGTCAAAAGGTGATTGGGAGTAGATCTAAGGTCATTCGGAGGCAAGATTCAGCTAAATTCCAAAAGTGTAAATAAGTTTATAGTCCACGGTGACACTATACAGCTATACAAATCCTTGATATTAAGAAGCAGGACACAAATCATCCAACTTTTTCACCAACTCGTCCCACTTTCTAAAAAATCGCCCACACTTGTTTTCCAAATCGCTCCACTTGTCATGCTTGTGAAAAGGGTTAAATCCTGCTAAATTTACTCCTGCCTACTTGTCCCACTTAATAAAAAAGGTAAAATCTAGATGAATATATAATTTTCAGGTCTGCCAACTGAATTGTTTATGGTCTTAAAAAAAAAAATGAAAAATTCATGTGGCAATTTGACTTGTATGCCTGTTTGCCCAGGATACATTCTTAATTTATTGTTGTCTAGTTGTATAATGTTTATTATTGGAACAGAATATGTTAAAGATTGTTGAAAAAAAATCGCCAAATATTTCTTATGTGTCATTCTAAAACATGTATAAGACAAATTATAATTTTTCCTTTAATACTTAAAACAATAAAACATTTTTGATGATTGTTTGGAAATTGAAATTGAGAATGGAAATGGGGAATGTGTCAAAGAGACAACAACCCAACCATAGATCAGACAACAGTAGAAGGTCACCAACATGACCAATAGGTCTTCAGTGCAGCGAGAAACTCCTGCACCGGAGGCGTCCTTCAGGAAATTGTATATATTTTATACAACCATTGACATCCTTTTCACCTTATACTCTGAAAGTCTTGTAAAATATAGGTAGAAAAAAATCAGAAACAAGTATTTGTGGCTGTGGACAATGACATCACTCGAAAAGATAATAATATACTGTATTGATTATAAATTACCTAATAAAAAAAACATTTTATCACTTGTGTCATTTGTACATATGTATGTAGGATTTAAATAAAAATATGCGAAAAAAAGTGTGAATAATAAAACATAAACTGCAGCACTTTTTGTCATTTGTACCCCATCATCTGTGTCTGGTCATGAATTGACATCTATGTTTATACATGAAACATCTAATTTTGTTTTTTATAATTTCAGGAGCTGGTGTGCATGATGTGTGGAATATGATGAGGTTAAAATGGCGAACAAACCTGTTTCAATTCCTGGCATAGTTGAAGTACAACATCACGATGATGACAAACACAGCGTTTCTAGTCAAGATCAATTACTGGTTGTAAATCTAGATGATAATCTGAAAAATCAACAGAATTCTGTCATGGCGGATAATAATAATGATTCTAAGGAAAGTAACAAGAAAGATGACATTGTGAAAGATGACAGCAAAGAAGTGAAAAATGTTGCAAAGGAAGACATACTGATTGAAAAGAATGAAGAAAATATCGATGAAAACAAAGAAATTCACAGGAATGGAAGCAGTAAAAGTCCAAAAAAGAAAAAAAAGAAAAGATCAATAAAAGAAAAAGAAGTTACTGCTGACATTAACAACAGCAGTCCAAAGGAAAACAAGAGAAATAGCAAGGAACAGAGAAATGAAAACACAGGCAAAACCAAGGAAGATATGACTGTTCATTTACATCATGTACATACAAATGCAAATGACACTGATGAAAAAGAATTAAACGAAAATCCCAAAACGGCTAAAGACACAAAAAAAGATTCCGAAAAACCTTCTACAAATGGAACAGATTCTGAAAAACCATCTATAAAACTAAATGGAAAAGAACTAAACAATCCAACTAATAAAATAGATGAAATTACTATAGAAGCTGGTGTCGATGAATTGGACGGTTACTCCAAGGTTACAGCTGAAGACCAAGTAGATACATTGAGTCAGTTCTCATATAAAGAAGCCAAAGATTTCAAATATTATTTCCAGCACCCGTATTTTAGGTTATTTATAGCCTACTTTGTAACATTTTGCAATTTCTTGATTTATGCTGAAGATCCTGTAGCCCACAGTAAAAAAGAATGCAATATTCCACTGGTTGGCAATGACTTTGCTTTTGTGTGTACAAGGTACCCATCAAATGCATGGAGCTTACTAAAAGTTGTTTTGTGGTTTTCTGCTATAATTGTTGGGATGATAATTGGAAAACTTGTAGTCCACAAGCTTTTTTTCTGTAAGTGCATGAATATATATACATATACATATTTTAAGTATTATAACCATAATGATAACAAAGACAGATTTATATAAAATAAGTAGTACCTTATATATATGATTATAAGTTTACAACTAATTTATTGGGTTTAAAGGCAGAAATACATTACATCATGTACATAGGGTTTTGTTTTACATTATTTTTTTTAAGAGATACTACATGTAATACAAGATAAGTTAATGATAGACTATATAACACATGTATAACTTACAAAAACATGCATATGGTCATGCCAATTTGATAATTCTATTACATTGGCTTTATAGTTCTACCAAAAAAAAATAATACATGTATGTACTAGGAATTAGAAAATTTAAACGATCATTACATCTTATGCATTCCTTATATAAATGAAGTAATATTTTCACCCCTTATGGTCAACAGTTTGGTAAGTGCTCAATGTTTTTAATTACATCACTTTTTATACGACCGCAAAATTTGAAAAATTTTTCGTCGTATATTGCTATCACGGCGTCGTCGTCGTCGTCGTCGTCGTCGTCCGAATACTTTTAGTTTTCGCACTCTAACTTTAGTAAAAGTGAATAGAAATCTATGAAATTTTAACACAAGGTTTATGACCACAAAAGGAAGGTTGGGATTGATTTTGGGAGTTTTAGTCCCAACATTTTAGGAATTAGGGGCCAAAAAAGGCCTAAATAAGCATTTTCTTGGTTTTCGCACTATAACCATGATAACTTTAGTTTAAGTAAATAGAAATATATGAAATTTTGACATAAGGTTTATGACCACAAAAGAAAGGTTGGGATTGATTTTGGGAGTTTTGGTTCCAACAGTTTAGGAATTAGGGGCCAAAAAAGGGCCCAAATAAGCATTATTCTTGGTGCGAAATTTTGTGTAAAAAAAAAACATATAATGTCAAAAATTTGATCACAATCCAAATTCAGAGCTGTATCACGCTTGAATGTTTTGTCCATACTTGCCCCAACTGTTCAGGGTTCGACCTCTGCGGTCGTATAAAGCTGCGCCCTGCGGAGCACCTGGTTTCTTTATGATATATGAATCTGTACATATTACAATGCAGTGCAAATGCTAATATATTTATATTTTCTACATATATAAACATGCAACACACATGAAACATTGCAGTACTCACAAGGATATTCAGAAAAACAAAACTCATTTTTTCTGGTGTTTAGCAATTTTCAGTAAATCAGGGTGATTGCTGGTGATTTGGGGTGATAGACCAGATTAAAGACTCTTAAATAAACTTTGGCTTCAGTGGTTGTTGTTTGTTTATGTGTTCCATATTTGTTTTTCATTCATTTTTTTACACAAATAAGTCCGTTAGTTTTCTCGTTTGAATTGTTTTACATTGTCTTATCGGGGCCTTTTATAGCTAACTATGCGGTATGGGTTTTGCTCATTGTTGAAGGCTGTACGGTGACCTATAGTTGTTAATGTCTGTTTCATTTTGGTCTTTTGTGGATAGTTGTCTCATTGGCAATCATACCACATCTTCTTTTTATACGACCGCAAAATTTAAAAAATTTTTCGTCGTATATTGCTATCACGTTGGCGTCGTCGTCTGCGTCGTCGTCGTCGTCGTCGTCGTCCGAATACTTTTAGTTTTCGCACTCTAACTTTAGTAAAAGTGAATAGAAATCTATGAAATTTTAACACAAGGTTTATGACCACAAAAGGAAGCTTGGGATTGATTTTGGGAGTTTTGGTCCCAACATTTTAGGAATTAGGGGCCAAAAAGGGCCCAAATAAGCATTTTCTTGGTTTTCGCACTATAACTTTAGTTTAAGTTAATAGAAATCTATGAAATTTTGACACAAGGTTTATCACCACAAAAGAAAGGTTGGGATTGATTTTGGGAGTTTTGGTTCCAACAGTTTAGGAATTAGGGGCCAAAAAAGGGCCCAAATAAGCATTATTCTTGGTTTTCGCACAATAACTTTAGTTTAAGTAAATAGAAATCAATGAAATTTAAACACAATGTTTATGACCACAAAAGGAAGGTTGGTATTGATTTTGGGAGTTTAGGTCCCAACAGTTTAGGAATTAGGGGCCAAAAAGGGACCCAAATAAGCATTTTTCTTGGTTTTCGCACCATAACTTTAGTATAAGTGAATAGAAATCTATAAAATTTAAACACAAGGTTTATGACCATAAAAGGAAGGTTGGTATTGATTTTGGGAGTTTTGGTCCCAACAGTTTAGGAATAAAGGGCCCAAAGGGTCCAAAATTAAACTTTGTTTGATTTCATCAAAAATTGAATAATTGGGGTTCTTTGATATGCCGAATCTAACTGTGTATGTAGATTCTTAATTTTTGGTCCCGTTTTCAAATTGGTCTACATTAAGGTCCAAAGGGTCCAAAATTAAACTTAGTTTGATTTTAACAAAAAATGAATCCTTGGGGTTCTTTGATATGCTGAATCTAAAAATGTACTTAGATTTTTTATTATTGGCCCAGTTTTCAAGTTGGTCCAAATCGGGGTCCAAAATTAAACTTTGTTTGATTTCATCAAAAATTGAATAATTGGGGTTCTTTGATATGCCAAATCTAACTGTGTATGTAGATTCTTAATTTTTGGTCACGTTTTAAAATTGGTCTACATTAAAGTCCAAAAGGTCCAAAATTAAACTAAGTTTGATTTTAACAAAAATTAAATTCTTGGGCCTCTTTGATATGCTGAATCTAAACATGTACTTAGATTTTTGATTATGGGCCCAGTTTTCAAGTTGGTCCATATCAGGATCCAAAATTATTATATTAAGTATTGTGCAATAGCAAGAAATTTTCAATTGCACAGTATTCAGCAATAGCAAGAAATCTTCAATTGCACAGTATTGTGCAATAGCAAGAAATCTTCAATTGCACAGTATTGTGCAATAGCAAATATTTTCAATTGCACAGTATTGCACAAAAGCAAGAAATATCTTATTGCACAATATTGTGCAATAGCAAGAAATTCCAATTGGATTTCAATTGGAGTTATCTTTCTTTGTCCAGAATAGTAGTTGAATCAACTTAAATCATTGTTTTATACAAAATACAATGTATATTCACTTTTACTACCAACTGATAGATTAAAACAATCTTTACCATTCAGTAATAACAAGCACTTTTTTTACATTTTAATATTGTATGATGTATTTAAATGAGTAGTTATTGTTGCAAACTTCATTAGAAATTTAAATTGAGATCAGTTTTGAAATAAGGGAAAGGGGGATGTGAAAAAAAAATTGGGGGGTCATTTTTTTTCATTTCAGATTTCATAAATAAAAAGAAAATTTATTCAAACATTTTTTTGAGAGGATTAATATTCAACAGCATAGTGAATTGCTCAAAGGCAAAACAAAAATTTTAAGTTCATTAGACCACATTCATTCTGTGTCAGAAACCTATGCTGTGTCAACTATTTAATCACAATCCAAATTTAGAGCTGAATCCAGCTTGAATGTTGTGTCCATACTTGCCCCAACCGTTCAGGGTTCAACCTCTGCGGTCGTATAAAGCTGTGCCCTGCGGAGCATCTGGTTTATATTTGGGTTCATTATTATTTGTGGGATTCCAATTTCCATGGCTATGATGGAACAACAAATTGACAGGTTCATCAAAGTACAAATTTTCTATATAGACTTGTAATTAGAATTTGGCAAAACCACAAAATCTAATATCCACCAGAAAACAATTTTTAAGAAGACCATAAAAATAAATGAATGTACGTACAGTACTTACTTTATTTAATATTTAAAGAAACTGAGAAAGGTATTTAAAAGGGATTCATCATTGATCACCAGCATTCACAAATCACCACTAAAAGAGGTTTTTGATTGAATTGCCTTGTGTGTACTGTATTTCATAACAAGGCTCTCTTCCTTTGAAGGAAGTAGGGAGGAGTTGTAAAGAAGTTTTAATTCTATATCATTCATTTGTCTTTGAAATAAATTGGATAGGAAAAATAAAAAATAATCAGACTTCACCTTTATTGAATGGAAGAAAAAAGAAAACTGCAGATATATAACTAATACACTTCTCCCAACTTGTACTAGTTGTAGAGCTTTGTTTGACAAATTGCAAATGCAAGTACACATTTATTAGCTGATTTTATAAATTTGTGTTTGAATGAAGGAATCATGGTATGACGGCTAGCCTTTATGAACATGTATGGAATGTGTCATCATGGTGTATTTTGCAAACCCCAAAATCATGCCATGAGGCACATATTTAATTCAGAAGGTGATTTAAATAAAATTCACTCTTTGCAATGATTTTTTCAGCAAGTCATGCATATGTTGATCCACTATGAAATATCTCTGTATTACTATGGTTACATAGTGAATTTGAATGATTCACCTTGTGTGAACTGTTCTTAATAAAGGGAGACAATTTCTAAAAAAAAAATATGCATAATGTCATATTACATGTATTATCTACCTTTGCATTAGGTAACTAGGGTCATTAAAAAAAGGGGAATTGAAAAATTGAAATGAACAGCATAATATAAAGTCAAGTTCAAATTTTTTCAATTTCCTCCAAAATAACTTTCAAACATCTTTGTTTAGCTTTTGACTGACCAAAAAATTGACAAGATTGCATGCTGTTTTGCTGTACACACTTGTATAAACTCCTCATTAAATCAAGTGTCAGTCAGTGTAAAATGATGACACAGATTCAGAATAATCAGGTTCTAAAACTTAATATTAGTTTTATTGTACAAAACTGAAAATGTATGTCATCAGTTTGTGGTAATATAATGCAATACCACCCCAAAAGCCAATGCATGTGATAATTTTTATATGAAGAAAGTCTTTCTTATTTTCTTAAGTACAATACATAATACATTTAGGTATCAAACATAAGGAACAAAATGGCATGTCAAATGTATTTTAATTAAATGCATGTCATTTTCTAAGTTTGTTTTCAATTACACAATTTATCATGCATTTGGTTATAGATCATCATTTTCATGAGCCTCAAAATAAGCTATATTCTGTATACATGTAAACTGATTATAAGCAGTATAAGATAAAATAAGTATGCATACGAATACCTCATGTATAATACATGTAAGATGTCAAGTTTAAGCATGTTATAAAAGTTATTTGACCTGTTTACTTGGGTATCAACATTGACTTTTATTGCCATTGTTTCTGAGTGGAATTTTATTTTTATCTGTGCACTAAATAATATTTATTCAGGGAATTTTGAAATGAGGAGATTAATGATAATTTAGAGTTGAACGACAACACTTTTATGAAAAAGGAATATCTCTAATGTAAATGAACATGAATTTTATGCACAAAACATTGAAGATCATTGAAAATTATAAATCTCAACATATTAATCTAAAATAACTGTTCCACCTGTCATTATAGAAACTATTGTCAAGCCTTAACACAATCTATATTACAAAATGTTGATTTTAATATTTATTCCAATTTATTCATATACATTTCTATTTTTCAGGTAAACTGTTGAGACTGAAGATGTTTTGTGAAGATCAAGGATCATGGATGATAATGTTTTTATCCTCACTCATCAGTATATTTATCTTTTCCTGGTTGTATAATGCTTTCCTTCTAGCTGGAGGAAGTTCCACAGAAGATTATAGAATATCTGGATTACTTGGTTTATCCAATTCTATTTTTATGAAGGCAGCTGCCACTGGAACTTGGTGTGGAGATTTTTTTACTGCTTGGATGGTACTTGTATTCATTGTTTACTGTAAATTCAGAAATTATTGAGCCTCAGGGTTGTTATCACAATTTAAACTGGCATTTTGAAATTTTTCATAAGAATTTTCTCAATATATGTATATCGCAAAAATTAAAATCTCATTTTAGTTTGAAATGACATAATCTCATTAATAAATGCATGCAATAAGTTCTAAATTTCCATAGTTGTTTTTTGACATATAAATAAAACTCCCCAATGCTTGATTTTAAAATCAAATATTAAAAGACTAGTAGCTGCTTCCTATGGGAATGATCATTTATCACTTGAGGGTAGGGAGGAGTTATAGTGACTTAAATAAAAAACTATAAAGAAAAAAAGGTAATGATCAGGATGAAGGAAAAAACATGTTTTGCTGAACGTTTTTGCCATAAATTATATGATGAGTTCCTTTAAAAAAAAAAAGGAAGGAAAATGTGTTGAGGGGGAAAAATTCTGAATGAAAAAAATCTTAATACTTTTGAATTACTTGCTCTTTTGTACTCAATATACTCTTAACAAACTAAATTATATTTGATAGAAGTTTTGAATGTAAACTGTCAATTTTTAATAAATTAACAGGTTACTGATATGATGCTTCAAGAGAAGCTATATCCTTACTGGGGCAGACCAGTCAGAAAATGGTGGAATAGAAAATACAACAGAATTATTTTATTCTGGATCGTGACCTCAGTTACATCTTTTACTGTTCTGTTCACCATTGCTACAGATTATATACAGTGGGACAAACTTCATCGTGACTTCTTATCTAGCAACGAGGTTTCCCGAGCTTTCTTAGCATCCTTTATTTTGGTCATGGATATATTGATTGTTGTACAGGTAATATTTATTTTAAATATACACAAATAAAATTGAGAATGGAAATGGGGACTGTTGAATAGACAATAAACCGTCCAAAGAGCAGATAACAGCCGAAGGCCACCAATTGGTCTGCAATGCAGTAGGAAATTCCACACCCGGAGGCGTGCTTCACCTGGCCTCTAAACATAAATGTATACTACTTCAGTGATAATGGATGTCATACTAAACTCAGAAATATATAAAAGAAACTGTATATATCAAAATCAAGTTGCAATAGTAAAGCTAAAAGACATTGAACTTGAAAACTCTGAAATCTATGGTTATGTTGAAGCTTCCTGGTAATGGATGATACTTTCCTTTGCTTACACTGAGATCTGACCCTGCTTCCTATGCATAATTAGATCTACAAAAAAAATCTAATAAACTATTTCTACCAGAACGATCAAAACAGCTCAACAATTAATCTAATCACAAACAAAAGGATGGATTTATGTTATCTCAAAAAACACCTACATCATCTTGTGAGCTGAGTTTTGAACAGACTCACGAAATGGGAAAATATTCTGATTAATAATATTATTTATTGCTATTTTACGAAATTTTTCTTTGATCTTACTGACTGATAATTTTCTTTCTGAGCACAGTAGAGTTATATGAAAAATTAAGGTTTAAAACTAAGGGTGCATGTGCTGTTGCCAATGTAAACAGACGTCATCATAGACAAAATTGTGATAAACAGATTACCATTGGTTATAATAACTCAATTGTTTTTCTCACTCTTTCTCAAGCAAGAAAAATCAATCATGTTGAGCTGACCAACAATAATCTATAAAAGTATGACTAATAGTCTATCATATTCTTTAATATTCTCAAACCTTAATACAATATTCTTGTCTTATAAAAATAAGATATGTAATGGTTGGTATTGAGACAGCTATCCATGAAAGATCTTTTTATTTCAGGATTGGGACTTTCCATATTTTGTGAGTGCTATAGATATAAAGCTTCCTGGTATAAACACAGCCCATATTAGGTTTGACATTCCTAAATGCTTTAGACCAGATAAATGGCAGATCCACATAACAGGTATGTTTAACTAGGTATACAAAAAAGAAGATGTGGTATCATTGCCAATGAGAAAACTCTTCACAAGAGACAAAATGACACAAAAATAACAACTTTAGGTCACTGTACATGTAAGGCCTTCCACAATGAACAATCCCATACCGCATAATCAGCTGTCTAAGGCCCTGAAATGACAAATGTAGAACAAATCAAATCAGAAAATTAACAGACCAATTTATTTATAAAATAATGAACGAAAAACAAATATGAAACACATCAATAATCGACAGGTATGGATTACAGTAATTTGAAATTGTTATCATCTGTCAAACAGTATTACCTATAATTGTAACTAGAAATTTCAGCAAGTTAATTTATCACTAATTGAGTACCGATTTTACTTATTTTTATTGAGTTTCATTCAAGTACTTTCTGAAAATATTTGAAAATAATAATAGACTAACAATTATCTGGTAATTTCTGGGTATGAAACAAAAAAATAAATCTTTTTTTTAATGAAGAAATATAACCCAAACAACTTTGTCTTGCAGGAAAATGGTTTAACTATGGTATCCTGTTCCTTGTTATGATACTGGACCTAAACATGTGGAAGAATCAGATATTTTACGCTCCATATGATTATGGGCAATATACTGATAATGACGGGAAAATCCATACCGTCAATGACGATTTTAGCTTAGACAACCATAACGAAACCCTGATGAGTTTTAGTTATAGAAATTCCACCATCAACCCACTGACCAATCAGACATACATTACTGAAGATGGTGTAATGAATTCACGGTTTTATGATAATAGTCTAGCAGTGAAGGCAATTGCCTTTATCCCTGCGCTAGCGGCTTTCATCACATTTGGAGTACTTGTTTGGCAGTTTGGAAGATTCAAACCATCGAAGACAGATCCATATGCAGGAAGGCTGTTAAAAAGACCAAAACCAAAGAAGAAATCTTCATTCAGATTATTTACAGAAGGTTTTGGGAAGAGGTTTTCACTCAGAAAGAGAGTGAAGGCTGTTCCAAAACTTCTTGCTTTTACTCGTCGTCGTAATACAAATACAAAGGCTGATTTTCCAGAAAACGATCGACCATCAACAGATCCATAGAATTAATTATTGTATGAAATTTATTTTCTTATTACCATGACATGTAGTGTATTCATACTCCTTGAATACATTAGACAAAAAAATTAAGTCTTTAGAATAATTGAAATTATTTAAGATACAAAATTTATATTTACAATTGTTTTAGTGGGACTCAATATGCTTACTGTATTCTTTGGGTTAAAAATAGATTCAAAGTATCTTAATACCTCTTTCGTTGTTTTAATGCTTTGTTATTAATTATATAAGGCTGCGCTTTTTTTTTCTAATAACATTGATAGTTGTTAACTATAGTACATGGTCATAGTACATGTTGTACAATGTTTTCATAAAAGTTGTACATGTTGCAGATTTGTAGAAGTTGAAAGCATTTTCTTCATGTTCTTGCAATAGAATTTGAAATGATGTCTGTGCTTATTAACTGTAATAACATTGGTAGTGATTCCAATATATTACAAAGTTGAAGTTGTATGTGTCGCCAATTTGTAGAAAGCATTACCCTTATGTTACAATTGAATTGAATTTGAAATGATAAGCAAATTTAATGTTTAGAAATTCTAGTTCAAAATTGTTGCATTAGTTCATATCAGATTTAAATTACTCATATAGATTTGCTGCATTTGAATTGGTTCTCTTTGATGAAGCCATAGAAATCTGAAAAAACAAACATTAGGAGCTACAAAATCAAATGGTTAGAAGAATAATTTGCAATGTAAACTTTAGTTTGAGTAAAAATTGAGTACCATCCTAGTTTTAGTGAAACGTTCATACAATTGTACCACAATTTTACAACTTTTATGGTTCTACATTATGTTAGATTTTGTGTCATAGATAATCATGAAACTGCTAAAGTTAATTTTTTTATGTAAATTTTTGTTTGTGTAAATTTAATTATTTTATTTCATCCTTGTACATTTTATAGTAAAATGTCAAGTACAAAATATGTATCACAATTTTCTAAATCTTTCTGATGCAGGAATTTAGAAATAAGACAACAAGTTTTTGTAGCTCACTTGGTCCGAAGGGCCAAGTGAGCTTTTCTCATCACTTTGCGTCCGTCGTCCGTCATCGTCGTCCGTCGTTAGCTTTTACAAAAATCTTCTCCTCCGCAACTACTGGGCCAAATTAAACCAAACTTGGCCACAATCATCATTGGGGTATCTATTTTAAAAAATGTGTGGCATGACCCAGCCAACCAACCAAGATGGCTGCCATGGCTAAAAATAGAACAATGGGGTAAAATGTAGATTTTGGCTTATAACTCTGAAACCAAAGCATTTAAAGCAAGTCTGACATGTGTAAAATTGTTTATCAGGTAAAGATCTATCTGCCTTGAAATTTTCAGACGAATCGGACAACCGGTTGTTGGGTTGCTGCCCCTGAATTGGCAATTTTAAGGAAATTATACCGTTTTTTGGCTATTATCTTGAATATTATTATAGATATAGATACACTGTAAACAGCAATAATGTTCAGCAAAGTAAGATCTACAAATAAGGTAATATGACTAAAATGGTCAGTTGACCCCTTAAGGAGTAATTGACCTTTATATTCATTTTTAACCAAAACTACTGGTCCAAATTTAACCATACTTAGCCATAATTATCATTGAGGTATCTAGTTTAAAAAATGTGTGCGGTGACCCTGCCAACCAACCAAGATGGCCACCATGGCTAAAAATAGAACATAGAGGTAAAATGTAGATTTTGGCTTATAACTCTGAAACCAAAGCATAAAGAGCAATTCAGACATGGGGGTTAAATTGTTTTGCAAGTCAAGATCTATCTGCCCTGAAATTTTCAGATGAATCCGACAACTGGTTGTTGGGTTGCTGCCCCTGAATTGGAAATTTTTAAGGAAATTTTGCTGTTTTTGGTTATTATCTTGAATATTATTATAGATAAAGATAAACTGTAAACAGCAATAATGTTCAGCAAAGTAAGATCCACAAACAAGTCAACATGACCAAAAAGGTCAGTTGACCCCTTAAGGAGTTATTGCCCTTTATAGTCAATTTTTAATAATTTTGTAAATTTTGTAAATTTTTGTAAATTTTAACAAAATATTTTCCTCTGTAACTAATGGGCCAAGTTCATTATAAATTGAGATAATTGTAAGAAGCAAGAATTTTCAGTAAAGTAAGATCTACAAACACATCACCATCACCAAAACACAAAATTTTGTCATGAATCCATCTGTGTCCTTTGTTTAATATGCACATAGACCAAGGTGAGCGACACAGGCTCTTAAGAGCCTCTAGTTTATTTTTTTCATGTACATAACATTATGTTGAATCTTAGTTTTGTTAAACAGTTATTTCTATGTTTATAACTAAGATTCAACATAATGTGTTTTCTGTTGATGTTTTTTTTATTTGTTTTGTATTTTTAACATTTTTTATTCTTAATTTACCTTCCTATCCCTGTGATAATTTATTTGATATTTATTTGATATTTAAAGAACATTGTCATATGTGTATATTGTTTTTGTTAATTCACATTATTCATGCATGTGCTAGTTACTTTTCCAGTAAATTAATATATTTTTCAGAACATTTTCAAGGCATGTTTTCACATTCAGTTTGAGGTAAAACAAATCTACATTTATTTCCTTCTTTTATTTTTTATACTGCTTTTTATGTGTATACACTGTACTTAATTTGCTATCTATCTGATGTTATTATATTTTCAGATTTCTATCATTAAATTCTACTTATTTCAAATAAATTGACCCCTAAAATTTAGATATAAAATAGAGCTATTGAGAAAAAAAATTAAAAAATATTGACACACACAGATATTCCTTGAAAGTCTTTTTATTGTGTTCTTGTATTTTTAGATAATGTTTTATGAAGTTTGGTGCTTTGTTTCTTGTTATTTCCTTATTTTCAGAAAATATTTATTATTCTAAAACCATAAAATTCATATGGTATGTGCCTTTGTGTTCCCCATACAATATATTTTTAATTCATATGTTTATATTCTATTGAAAAAAAATACGTCATTATATATTATATTTAAGATGACAAAAGTATGTTATATTTTCAATCATTAATCATTCTGAATGTTCTCAACATGACATATTAGTGTAACTTTGCCTTTCTTATTTTCTGAAATGGAGAGATGTATAGATTTTTGTAAATTTAGAATTCATTAATATTAGAGGGTACTCATTTTTGTTGATTTTATGGGTGTAGATAACCAAAAATTCAAGTCTTCATCAAAATAATAATTCCTTACGGCCAATTTGTTAAAACTAGGAAACAAATATTTTTTCTTAATTCTTGAAAATATATACCATGAATTCACAGTCATTAATTTTAACTGTTTAAGATTATATGTTCTCCAAAAGTTAATAGCAACAAACAATTGTTTAATTCTAACACAGCTCTAATTTGTTTAGGTTAAAGAGTAAAGATGTTTTCCTAGCAAAATCCTATCATGATGTAAATTAGAAAACAGATTTTTTTCCCTGAATTTCTGAATAATTTTCAGAAATTTGGAAAATATCCTATGAAAAACGTCATCAAAGATTAAGTATTCTAGTTGCACTTTTCATTTTTAAAAGACTTATTAGCTGGGCTCAAATCAAAACAAATTGGAAGGCCAAATAAGTGTAGTTAGAGGGCATAGAAAACAAACAATCCCAGAAATGTGTGCCATCCTCAATTTATTATTGAATTGTAAGAGACAGAAAGTTGTGATGTATTAATATAATGTATTTGGAAATAATATACTGTGGATTGATTCTTATTCGTGATAGGATTCCAGTTTTTGTAGGTACAAGTGAATTGTGAAATTAAATGAAAACGATTGACAAATTTCCTATAGGCTTTTATGCTGACTTCCGCAAACCACAAAATTAAGTACCAACAAACATGTGAGATTTCCTTAATACAAGAAAATTGATACCCACGAAAAAATAAATGGATCCACAGTATGCTGGTATGATACATTATAACAAACTTAAATTTCAAGGCCTGTGACTTTCCTCAGTATTTATAGCGGAAAGTAAAGGAAAGTCCTTTCACTGAACACAAGCATAGATCTACCTCACATAGTAACTATATTATTAACAACCTGACCAAGTCACAAAAAATGTTAATTTTAACTGTAGTTAATCAATTGTACAAAACTTTTAATAGTACTGCATTTATTATTACCTTTACTTAAACAAGGGACCAAGAAAACTACAAACATAAAAAATTTAAATTTTATTTATTTATTTTTTTTAGGGAAAGGGGGTTCCTAGTAGATAGTGATTTGTTTTTTAAGTGCAAAGTTATTTGTATAAATTTTGAATTAGAAACAAGATTTTGAACTAGAAATAAAAATTTGTACCAGAAATAAAATTTTGAACTAGAATCATTTAATATGGTTTCCTTTTTTTTCGATATCTAGTTCATAGATCCGATGAAAATTTCAATCAGCTATCAAATTTATTCAAATTTCATGGGATAATAAGAAAATTATAAAATGACAAAATGTAATGTTTATGGGTCCAAGGTGAAATATTTACCAATATAATTTCTATTTAAACTCCTCTATGTATTAATTCTT
The DNA here is from genome assembly GCA_037788925.1 of Mytilus galloprovincialis. Taxonomy (NCBI): domain Eukaryota; kingdom Metazoa; phylum Mollusca; class Bivalvia; order Mytilida; family Mytilidae; genus Mytilus; species Mytilus galloprovincialis. The sequence goes on from JAWDJN010000030.1 coordinate 834,644, forward strand.
GATATAGGATAATTAACTGTTGTATAAATTGATATATAATATGAACCTAATGTATTAATGTATCTTGTGTATGTTAAATACAATATAAAAAGCATTATAATAATACATGGTACTGGTGCAATATTGTATTACGATACATGTTATGTAGTATTACACATATTTATATATACTTGAATTATTTGTATTGTAATTTGTAGAATATTCTACTGATATATATATATATAGAAAAAACTTGTGGGAATTGACAACATTTTGGACTTAAGTTTTTATTTTTATATAACAAATCTGATATGGGTTGTCTGAAAAACATAGTTTTGGGGTTTTTAAACATTCTTGCTATTTTCTTATAGCCCTTTACAAACTTTGATTACTGAAATAATGGCTATGACGATAAAATAAAATGTAGAGTTATTTCCCTTTCTTACCAACTATTACTGGTTCTCCTAATAATAAGGAATAGGGAAAAGGCATGATAAAACCAAATGACCCAAAATAGAGTGTTTTGAATCTGCTTAATGGTCTCTAAATAAGGATTACTTCAGTATATAGTTTTCACTGACAAATCATTTGTTTTTCTATCAAATAACATAACAGAATTATTTAAAACCATGTTTGTCATCAAGATATCATTTACTGATAAGGAAAAAATGGCAAATTGGTAGATTTTTTTTAGACTATAAACTAACATATTTTAAATTTAGATAGTGCTGATATCTGTAAGTCAAGTCACATGCTTAAAGAGAAAATGGCAAAGATATATTTTTCTAGGTTTAAATTTTACAGATTGTTTTATTTGAATGCCAAAATTTGTTACATAAAGTATCCTTAGGTTATTTAATTTTGACAGAGGATTAGAATATATGTATATTTTTAGATTTGAAAACTATGTATAATATAAATTTAGAGCCATGTTATATTTTAGTGAAATAGTTAGAATAGTTTATGATAACTCTATTTTTCTCCTTGTAAATTCTTTTTTCAAAGTTTTTTTTATGAAACCTGAATGTTTATTCCTTGTAGTTTATGATCTCTATTCTATTTGTCAAAAAATTTATATTTTTAGACTGGAGGAAAACATCGTGTCCAGTCTTTATTTTTTGGGAATCATTAATTTTCATTTTTAAAGAACAAAGCAGTCCACAGTCATTCAAATTAACAAATTTTCATTCTCAACAATTTGATTTATTGCTTTAGTGGAAACAATGATATTAATGCAATCAAGAATACTTCAAGCTAGTTCAAGAAATGGTTTCATAATTCTGTAGATTTTAATTTTGTTTTTCTAATTTTCTTTACAATATTAAAATGTTATAAATAGCAATAAAAAAATTATGTTTTTTTCTGTTAAAAAAGAACTATTTTCAAGTTAATTATGGCATTCTGTTTTTATTATGAAATGGTTATCATTAGAAATAAATGTCAAACTGTAAATGTAAAAGAGGTAAATCTATTGCAGTGCAGGATGTGTAAACACATATCTACTGTTTTTACAGTTGTCTTATATCAGTGCTATTGACTGTGACCAAACTGAAATATCTTTAGGAAAATCTTCTTAATACATGGCATACTTTTGAAAAAGCATTACCCTTTATATGTTGGTTTCAGATGCATTATTTAGAACAAAATTAGTTTATGTATCAAAATATAACCCGAATAAATAAATCATAAAGGATTTGAAGTAAATAGAACACTCAAAGCATATATATATATATATGACTGAAAAAATGAAAAATATCATCATATAACTTCTAAATAACATCTATGAAAGAGAACTTCTACAAACTTTTGGTCTTTGGTGGCATATATATACAAAAATTCAAATAACACAAAACCACAAGCAGATTTTATTAGCTTAAATCTCAAATGATTGCATTAACTTCAGATGGTTATATCAATAATACCATCAAACTAAAGCAGTCATTTTTTTTAATTTATTTTTTTAACATTTCTGTTTTACCAGCATCCTGCATTATGAAAGATTCTCTTCTTTTACTCAATATTTAATTTGCAGCTATAAATGTTTGAAGTAATAAATCTGTATTAAAATGTACCTTAAACATGCTGAAACTTGTTTTAGCATGGCTACACAATGCAGGGTAAGATTTAAATTATTACACATAAATAATTTCAGGTGAAGAATTGGTATGTTAAATGCACATTTATGTTAATTTTTTCTAAGCCGAGTTATACCAGAGTTATTGTGCGTTATTTATTTGATGAATTTAAGAAAAACTAGCTGTAAATTTCCTGATGATATTTTCAGGCTTATTATATTTAGGAAATTAAGATAAATATGTGCAACTGAAAATGTTTAAAAGCCTGACAGGACCAATATAAATGAAAATTAAATGCATTTTCATAAGTGTATCAGAAAATAAAAAAAAAAATTTGATTTGAATGGACATTTGGCAAGTGGCAGTAATGAATCTTAACTTTTAGGTTAAAAAATGATTTTCAGAAATTTGGTTAAAAAAATAAGTGCAGTTTCATAAATCTCTAAAAGATAATTACCTACTTTGACCTACTGTGCAAGACCCTAATGGGTAGTCAATGTTGTTGAAAAAAAAATTGCCAAGCAACTTTGAATAAAGAAAAGGGTGGAATATTAAATATATTAGAGTCTTCAGTCAAAAAGGATTAATAGGGGCCTATGAACACTCTTGTCGTTACTCAGCTAGTACACATATGATATTATTATAATCTGATCAATAGATTTAATGTTATAAATTGATCTCCTTTAAACAATATTATAGTGCCTACCATCCAAACAAACTGATCTATTTTTTCAAGGTTACTTCTAGTAACATGCCATCTTTAGTAGTTGAATAAAAATATGTTTAGAAAAACTGTTTTTTTTTTTTTTCATATTATATATCTGCCTGTATACCCACACTAAGTTTTTGTTGTTGATGTTAATAAAATTGAGAATAGAAACGGGGATTATGTCAAAGAGACAACAACCTGACCAAGAATTAGAAAACAGCCCAAGTTCACAAATTGGTCCAACACAGCAAAGAGAATCCTGCACCCAGTGAGATTTAAGGATCTCTCAGGCAAACTGAAGTGAGTTATATTTAAATATTTGTCGAGATTTTAACATGGATATTTACTACCTACTTCCTCCCCTTGAAACACTAAGTCAGGAATGTTAACAGGAATCTAACCAACGGTCCATAAAGATGTGCAGTCACTGCAGCCACCTGTCATAATTAGTTTTTATGCCCTTACCTTTGGCATTTAGTGTTACCCCTGGTCCTTTCTGTCTGACTGTCCATCCGTCTCATTTTCCATTCCACAATCTAAATTAAGTTTATGAAACTTGTGTTGACTGTCCATCTGTCTCATTTTCCATTCCACAATCTAAATTAAGTTTATGAAACTCATACACAATACCAAAAACTCAAATTTGCAGACAGAGTTCGGGCAGTGAGTTCATCACAACTTTGAAATTTGCCGATATTTTTCTTAAATAAGTATTCCTCATTCAAAATTTTATGAAACACAAACACACTGCTGAGAATCAAAACTTGCAGACAGAGTTTGAATTTGGGCAGAGTGGTATTTACTATTCTGCATTTATGCCTTTTATAAATTGTAAAATTGCAAATTGTTCGATCCACACTGTAACTAAGTTTGTCTCATCCAAATTATATGAAACACTTACACAATGCTAAACACCCAAACACACAGACAGAAATCAAATTTCAATAACTTAGAAAATTGCAAAGCTTAATCAGGGGCATTTGTATCCTCAGACACATTCTTTTATTTAAGGAGATCCCAACACTTTCACTAAAATTAATTTGGCTCGTTTAATTTTCATAAAATTTTGACAAAGTATTTTCTTTGACCCTTAAACAAAAATATAAAAATTTCAAAATTTTGGAACCAACCGTTTTGTCAGAAAAAATACACTGGTTATATAGCAGTTTGACAAACATCAATTTTGATCATTGAGAAGCTTAATATTCCCTTAACAAGACAACATAATTAAAACGTGTAGCAGATTTTACAGAGTTATCTCCCTGTAGTGTTAGGTACCACCTGAAAATAAAAGGATGTGGTTTAATTGCCAATCTGTCAACTATCAACCAATTAACACAACTATAGGTCATCTTATAAGCTTTATGGTTTATGTATGTTGAGCTTGATGTGTCCTAAAAGCATAATTTGTGAATTATTTCCATCACTTGATGTTAGTTGTCTGCATGTCTTCTTAAATAACATATAAATCCATTGAACCAATTCAAACCTAATATAGGCTGAATTATCATGTGAGTATCTAGTATAAAGTTTGTGTATTTTTCCTCTTTCACCATGGCAACATAGTAGAGGGTGTGGATTGGGGGTGACGGAATAGAGAATAAGACAAAAAAATAGAAAGAATAGAGAATTATGGGTAAAAAGTTTATAAAATAGAAATGGCCTTAAAAGGAATACAGAAATGAAGGACCCCTACAGTAGATCTCCCTTTATCTCTGTATTGTTTTGCACATTATGACTTTGTACAGTCTCTAACTAAATAACAGGAGATTTGAATTTAACATTCCAAAGGAAATATTGTCACTCTTCTCACAACTGACTGTAAAAACCTTGGGGAGTCAGTTTGGCTGTGTGGGATGTAAAATAGTCTGTTATTGAAATTCTTGGCAAGTATGGACACAACATTCAAGCTTGATACAGCTCTGAATTTGGATTGTGATTAAATAGTTGACACAGAATAGGTTTCTGACACAGAATGAATGTGGTCTAAGAACTTTTACCTATTATGGTCCAGTATCCAAAATCTAAATACATGGTTAGCTTCGGCATATCAATTAACCTCAAGAATTCAATTTTTGACGAAATTAAATAAAGTTCAATTTTGGACCTTTCAGAACTCAATATGGACCAATTTGATAAAGGGGCCCAAATATCAAAAATATAAATACATGGTTAGATTCAGCATATCAAAAAACCCCAATAATTCCTGTTGTGTTGAAATCAAACAAAGTTTTATTTTGTATCCCGATTTGGATAAACTTGAAAGCTGTGCCCATAATCAAAAATCTAAGTACATATTTAGATCCAGCATATCAAAGAACCCTAAGAATTTATTTTTTGTTAAAATCAAACTAATTTTGATTTTTAAACCGTTGGACCCTAATGTATACCAATTTGAAAACGGGACTAAGAAAAAGAAAAATTAAGAATCTAAATACATGGTTAAATTCGGCATATCAAGAACCCCAATAATTTGAAATCAAACGAAGTTTAATTTTGGAACCTTCAAGTTGGTCCCTATTTAAACTGTTGGGACCAAAACTCCCAAAATCAATCCCAAACTTCCTGTCGTTGTCATAAACCTTGTATTTAAATTTCTTAGATTTCTATTTACTTATACTAACGTTATTGTGTGAAAACCAAGAATTAAATGCTTATTTGTGCCCTTTTTCGGCCCCTAATTCCTAAACTACTGGGTCCTAAACTCCCAAAACCAATCCCCTTTCCTTTAGTGGTTATAAAACTTGTGTTTATATTTTCTTGATTTCTATATACTTATACTAAAGTTATTATCCGGCTTCGGACGACGCTGACAATTTACTTCAAACAGAATTTTAGGTCTTTATTTGGATTGTGATTAAAAAGTTGACACAGCATAGGTTTCTGACACAGAATGAATGTGGTCTAATGAGACTTAAAATATTTTTTTTGGCCTTTGAGCAATTCACTATGCTGTTGAATATTAATCCTCTCAAAAAAATGTTTGAAGAAATTTTCTTTTTATTCATGAAATCTGAAATGAGAAAAATTTACCCCCCCCCCCCCTTTTCCCTTTTTCCAAAACTGATCTCAATTCAAATTTCTAATGGAGTTTGCAACAATAACTACTCATTTAAATACATCATAAAATATTAAAATGTAAAATAAAGCGTTTGTTATCACTGAATGGTAAAGATTGTTTTAATTTATCAGTTGGTAGTAAAAGTGAATATACATTGTATATTGTATAAAACAATGATTTAAGTTGATTCAACTACTATTCTGGACAAAGAAAGATAACTCCAATTGAAATCCAATTGGAATTTCTTGCTATTGCACAATATTGTGCAATTAGATATTTCTTGCTATTGTGGAATACTGTGCAATTGTGAGCAGCAACCCTCTATCAAGAAAATAATGATAGGAAATGCAAGCACGGGAATATCGTATCAATTGGGAGAAATATACCCCGTATGCAGGTGCTGCTGGAATGTTGCTACTTAGAAATGGAAAGTTCACAATTGGAAAGCTGAAATCATCCCTTTTGTTGTAAAGTTTTGTTTTCAACCGACCCTCATTGTCAATATCTAGATGTAAGTCCAGATATGAGGCCGACTTAACTGTATCTGTAGTATCCTTTATCTCTAGCTCGATTGGATAGATGCGTTCCACATACAATGTAGTCACCAAATTTTGAATTATTTAGTGAAAGAACATCATCTATATATAAACGATGTCCTTTTTTTATACATCTCTGGGACGAATACTTAAACTTTGCCAAACCAAAATTTGTTAGAAATGCGTTTTTCTGACATTCCACCCGTATTAGAATGTTTTCATAAACTGTCCAGGCCTGTATTTAATACTGGTCGTATATATGTGGGTATGTTCCTTTTCTATAACATGTATAAATCGGTGATCTGTTTACTAGGACAAACAGCGCCAAAAATGTCGTTTCCTTTCGATTTCGTTGTTGATGCTTTGTTGCTTTTTTTTTCTTTATATCTGTGTGTGTGTGTGTGGTTTTTATATTTCAAACTTCTCTGTTCAAAACTTAGGTATTTTAAAACTAAAAATATTTTAGTGGTTAGGGACAACCGGTATTGCCAAAATTATATCAACTACCATTTTACCATCAACCTTTTTCCGCCTGTCAACTTCCAAGTTAACAAAATATGTTCACACATGTACTGTGTCTATCCCGTGTATATCCCACACAGTGGCGTAGCTTGCCTTCTGTTTATACCGAGGCAGGGGGTCGACGTTTTTACAATTTGAACAAGAAAAAATCGTTAAAAAATTAGTTGCTGTTCAATTTTATTTCATCATAATAATGTTGATATGCCTTACTATCTATACTCGAAGCTATAAAATAACAAAATGCGTGAAGGTATCACATTAGACAACCAATGAAAAGTCAGTTTCCTGACTTGCTAGCAGTTACAGAAAGCAGAAACATATATATTGTCATACTGTTCCCAGCAGAAAGCCAGCTCAAATGCCTAATGGCTCCCAATATATTCCCAAGCCATAGTACACTCTAATATAGTTGGCTGTATCTCACTGTGACATGAGTTAACGTCATATCACAAGAAATCATGACCTTGCTAGGTGGATAGAAGAGACCTGTACAAAATTTTCAATACAGAAAAAATAAACGCCAAATATTAAGGTTTATTTGTAATAAGTTTTGTGATGATCATTTATTTGGTCGTAGGTCACGAATCAACGAATTATAGAGATAATCCCCACAACACGACAGATGAATTGAACAAACAAATTTCAGGATAAACTAGGAGAAAAACATATGCTACATGTAAAGTGCAGCACGGCACTTGTTTTAGTGGTGTATTCCTTCGAAGGTCTTGAAATTATATATTGAATGATTTTTTTTACTTTTTTTCATTCACGATGAACATGACAACCACCGAAATAGCATTTACTTTATTCTGAAGTCTTCATTATAAGTGAACAGTATTTGGTTGATTTTTTTTTTATATATGTAGGACTCAAATCTATGGCGGGTTCCAAATCTATGGCAGATTCCTAATCTATGGCAAATGTGACGTTACAAACATCAAACAAATCAAATCTATGGCAGATGATTGTTTTCTCCAAATCTATGGAAGATCTTTTTCATAATGTCACAATTAAGTAACGCCACATTACATTGTTGTTGCCGCTTACAATGACGGAACCCATGGATTTGAATGAAGGTATTTCCCTCGAAAACAATTTGCGGATGGTTTAAAGGAAGACCTATAAAATGTGCTGTACTGACTGAAGCTAGCGATGAATAAGGACACTGCTATTTTCAGTACCGGATATTTTAGAAAAGGAGTTATAATAAATATTTACGGCTGGGAAAGATTAAAAAGTGAACTATCAAATAACCAGATACCAATTTGATTTAAATTGCAATCAAATAAAAAAAAGCATTACCAATTTGTTGCCATAACAATTTCGTTTATTACCGTCATGTAATGTTTATTTCACAAATGTTTATAGACATACTAGCTCCCATTGTCATGTACATTTCCACTTGTTTAAACAAGTTGTTGGTCGTATATGTACTGCATTGTTTTCCATTTGCACAAAATTTACCATAGATTTGGAAACAACAAAAATCCACCATAGATTAGGAAATTACAAAACTTGCCATAGATTAGGATTGTAAAAATTTTGCCATAGATTTGGGAAAGCATGATGTCACATTTGCCATAGATTAGGAATCTGCCATAGATTAGGAATCTGCCATAGATTTGGAACCCACCATAGATTTGAGTCCTACATATATAAACTGACATAATGTATTAACTGACAGACATATTTCTCTGGAATTAGTGATTCCTTTAAATAGCTTGTGAAAACGTACTATGAATTCAAAATAGCGAGAATAAAACTTGAAAACCACAACATATAAAGTATTTTCTGTGCACTATGATATATAGATGCATACTTATGTTTTGTTTGGTACCAGAGTCAATAAACATAGTCGTAGGTAAAGGGTATGAATCAATAACCGGCAACAAGACATGACAAGTTGCTATATTATTGTTTAGTAGCCAGTTTGCTACAATAATCATTTAAAAGAAAATACAGTAAAGGAAAAATATTTTTTTACCGAGCAACTGCCTCAACGTAAGCTATGCCACTGTCACATTTTTTTTGGTCAACTTTTAACCATGAAAATAAAATAACATGCAAAAACGCATACATAACAAAATTTTCAAAAATAATAAAAGATCAATATTTAGAAGCATTTTTTATTCACACATCTATGATTATCAACTTTCTTTTAAGATGACCAAACAATTTTAGCAGATGTCCGAAAGAAATTCTAGTTGCGAAGTCAGCATGCAAGGGGTGAAAGTTCAGACGTTTCTCAAGAATCAAGTCACGTGCTATTGCCACGGGAATATCTCTGGAGACTGTTTCAGATAAAAAACAAAATGGTGTTATACATCCGGGCAACACATGCAAGTTTTCCTCAACTTCGATTGGTGATGCAAACGAAAAGTTCCTGTGTGCTTTAAGTTTGTATTTAAGTTGCCTAAGAAGCACGTTGTTTTCCTCTCGACAAATGAAGAAGTAAAATTTGCCCTTTCGATCTTTAAGAAACAAGTTCTTGCAATACACAGTTTGATCAGTGTTGTTACGGTCTGATTTGGGTTTGTAAGTAACAGTCTCAGTAAAAATACTATAATTTTCTAGGTTTTTAAGAAGTTCCTTTCCTTCATTTGGTAAATCGTCCGGGAAGACTGACAAGTTTCGAGTTATTATATTAGATGTGGCTTCCTCTTCGTCGATTGAAGATGTTGATTCGTCTGTTTCGCTGTTGCTATCAGAGCTTTGGGAAATAAGTGTAGAAGACTGGTTTGGATACAGTGACGGAGTTTGTAGGGACGTGATGTTTTCTTTAAAGTTTTGCTTTGTAGGTAAATCAGTTGGTGTTGGAGTGAAGTGGTCGACCACGTTTTGTTCTACGGGCTCCATTGAAGTTTCCATCAGCCACATAGTTAAACGACGGAGTGCTCTTTGAAGATGAGGTCGATAGATGATGAAAGCGGCAACTCCGGAGATGAGGCCAGCGGCCAACATCCCGGATTTAGCGTGCCGAGCCATGGTGGCGGCATATTTGGGGCCAACCCTGGAAGGTCAGCCGGCATGAACAACCTACGTTGGCCAAGGTTGCATATCAGGATACATTCTCAAACTAACCATTTGGTTAGTGTGATATCCATTCACTATCTGATGGTCATATTTTAGATAATCCTCCACATTTGGACATGCTTAGTTATGCTTCATGTCAGCATTTTCTGGTGCATTTGTAACTCCACTTGCAAATTACATTCATATCTATAAATAAAGAAAAACAAACATTATTATCTACCACTGGTACAGAACTCACATTTTTTTTTTCATCATCGGGTGACAAATGCTGAAGTAATTATATAGTTTTCTGCATGTAAGTTCGTTAACTATACGATTAAGTATAATATACAAAACAATTTATCTGATCCGTCCCTAGCGAGTAACAATATGGAATATACCGTCCAGAGAAAATTAGGCTAATGACTCAGTTTCCTTTACGGTACTCTAGCTCTCTAGCCCTCTTGTTTTCTTAAAGTTTTTAGTCTCTATATATATCCCGTTTAAGGTTTTCTTTAAGTCCCAATCCCTCATCGAAAAAAAATGTATACAAACTTTGAAAGTTAAAAAAAAAAAAACCCACTCGCCACTCGAAATTTTAATTTTTAAAACAATTGTATGAGTCTCCGTGAAATAAAGAATAATGCAGATTTTTTTATCTATCATTATGTCTCTGACCGTGTTTTATTTCAGTTTAGAACTGAGCCTATTAATCATTTCATTTTCATACGAATTAAGAAATAATTGTCTTACCTTTTTGGGAGTTTCAGTTCATTTTAGTTCTTTCGAACAATCGGCTGATTTCTTTTTCTTTTATGCGTTCATTTTCGTCTTTTTGTCAACCGTATAATATAATGTCAGTAAAACTAAGTTGGTTTTATTTATATCAAATTCGAAATCTATTTTTAGAATATGTAAAGTAAATGATATTTTGCTATACATAAAGTTATTATAATATGCATAATATTCTCATATATTTGAAAATAATATCAAATGTTATCAAATTAACAGGATTATTTCAATTAGAAGTGTGAAAAAGTCATTGTTAATTTGTTTTTATTCCGTGAAAATTATCTTTTAGTTCTAAATTTGACATAACGGTAATTTCTATTAATAGACATAATATTACTTTGTATTTCATCAGCAAAAGTATGACCTAGACATGTATTGATCCTTGTTGCTAACTGATCAGCTGATCTGTTTTTTTTTTTTGTTTTTTTTTTATAAATACATGTTGAATTGTGAGACCTAACTAAAACTTGTAAAATATATGGATAAGTTAAGTTATAAGAGAAGTATATAGCCCAGTTCGATCTATTCATTACTCATGCTAAGGATGAGGATATTTTCAGTTTTGTCTTTTGATTTAGATTTTAATTCCTTCTATTTTGATAAACTGTATATTTTGAAAAATTATTTTCCCTGCAGGTGTATCAGCACAAAGGGATTACATTTGTGAATTTTACGGCACCATTTATTGACGAAAATAGTTAATCATCACTTTCATTCTAATACTGACTCTGAGGGGGGTCTCATTGTGGGGGGGGGGGGGGGGTCCGATCCCGGATCCCGCCTACTGTTTTGTCACATTCCCGTTTCCCGCTTACACTATGTACGTAAGCAATTCTCATTATTTTGTCATTTCCCGGATCCCGCTAGACCTCATTTCCCGTTTTCACGACACAATAATTTGACTTTCACGTTTCACGCTTACAAAAAATCGGCAATCCCGCGTTTCGCTTAGACCCCAATGAGACCCACTCTGAGAATACTGCATGCGAACAACAACAACAAAATCATTAGCAATTCCAATACTCAATTGCTATGTGAATTCCCTCCCTTTACACTATGGATTATACCTATAACATGTATCAGGGTCATACCATTATTTATGTAAAAATGCAGTGGAAAATCTTGAACAATGCTGCAGCAGAAACGTGTAAATCACTATAGCAGTGAGCGGAGCTAGACGAAACATCTTTTAGACGATTATTTTGATAAAAACTATATGTTTTGCAGTCGTTTTATTCATTATTAGCTATATATACTATAAACTTCAACGTACATTCAGTTTTTGAATACCACTTACACTTTGACTAAAGTTTTCAGATATATCGTTCGACACTGTCTTATAATATTTTCATTCCAACCACGCTGTTCTCACATCAAAGACTAGTACACACATGAGGGGTATTCGGGGAGGTCTGAAATTTCAAAAAAACATGTTTAACCCCTCCGCTTTTTTGCCTCTGGACTTTGTTAGTCCTGTATATTTTTTTATTTTAGTTTCTTTTATATATTTTGGAGTTTAGTATGATGTTCATTATCACACATTTTTTTTAGGGGCCAGCTAGCTTAAGCATGCTTCTGGGTGCCGGATGTTTTCACTGTATTGAAGACCAATTGGTGGCCTTCGGCTGCTTTCTGCTCTTTGGTCGGATAGTTGTCTGTTTGACACATTCCCCATTTCCATTCTCAATTTTTTACTCTTGAAAAAAAGAAACTGTGTTAATCAAATTCAGGACAAAATGTCCTTTCTTTTTCTCAAATAATACCCTTCGACTTACAGCGGAAACAATCATTAAACAAACACTTTCGAGATTCTGACATATGCCAGGCGCATAGATATACATGTGCAGTTTAAAGAAGCCCTTTTTGTCAACCCAATTCAGGGTGTCCCTCTGATCTCAAGCGATGGAAAAAAACAACAAAAAACAAGAGTAGTGAAAATACTTACAACACACAAAAAGAATATATAATCTATTATCATAAGAATTATAGACAGTATATAATATTGTCAAGTTCAAAACTGGCTCTTTTTATCTGTCCTTCGATGCCCTCATCTTTTTTTTTTTTTTTTTTTTTTTTTTGTTGTTGTTGTTGTTGAATCAATGATGTTACTGTAATTATAACTCAAAATACTAGAAAAAATATCCTGGTTCCTTTAAATAGTACAGACATTTACTTTAAATGACATAAAAATAAATAAATATTAATATGAAATTGTGTTATGATTTCTGTTTTCGTCTTATATAAGAATATAATATTTATTACAATTATACCGCCAGTTTGCCATAAAACTGGTTTAATTGCAAATCCATACAAGGTCGGTTAATTACCAACATCATCTTAACACTGTTTGACTAAATTTCTAATCCAACTCTTGTCAATAATTAAAGCAATGAAATATAATGTATTGAAAGTTAATTTCCCATATAAAGGAAGCGTTCTCGGATCAAATATCCTCATGGAAGCCATATATTCATAAGGTAAAACGCGTCCTCTTCTTACTTGACATGAGCAAGAAGCACTGAACAAAAAATATTAGTTGTAATATTCCTCTTAATTTCTAAATTTATGTATTTGAAATGTATCTGCTATAACTTGTTTATGATATGGAGGATATTAAATACAATTCATAAGGTTTCCAAATGTGGGTTCTTGTAATGAAATTATTTGATTTAAAATTATGACATTAGTAACAAAACTTGTTCTCCGTGGTCATTTTTACTCTATAGTTTTATATGATGAGTGACCAAGAAGAAAGTCTTGGCTCCGGGGGAAATTTTTCAGTCGATCATAGTGTTCCTCCTGATCAAAAGATTCCCGAAGATGAACTTAAATTTTCAATAAGAAACATTTTACAACTGGTCGACAACGACAAAAAGTCAACAGTGCAAAAAGGTAAGGAACATTTCTTCTTCCTATTTTAAATTTCAGTTATAGTTTTAAACAACTGTGAATTTGAAAGATTTTTTTAATAAAAAATAATGCATGACTTACAATTTAACGCCCTTAAAGATCACCAAAATGCCATCAGGGTATACAGAAGGAGCAATTAACACCGAGTGAAAAAAAATATCCACACGTTTGAAAGGTGAAAAACATATCCACAATTTTGAAAGATCTCTTTAATACTAATATGCTAAATTCGTTTTTAAAGGCTATTTTTCTATTATTATCTCCAAATGACATGGTCAATCAACATTAAAATCATCTAGGAAAAAATACAAACACAAAATTCTATGCAATATTTACGCACATACTGGTTTACATATCTTTAATATGTCAACTGTTCAGTTTCTTTGTGAAGAAAGTGACATTAGAAATAGGTCAACAACCCACCGACACAAATAACCAAACCACCCAAATGAATCATTAGGCGTCAACAAAAAATGGGTTTATACGTCGAGCCTTTAAACAGTTGTGAATGAATACAGAAACTATACCAAAGATATTAAAACAATATTTAATTGACTTAATAATGCCTGAACATGATATATGCGCCGAAAACAAAATGTGACATTTGAGATAAGACATAAGGACAGGCATACGAGTAAACGGGGAAGGAATTATATCGTTTTGAGATCCCATGTGTAGTACCCCTTTTAATCTCACTAGTTCACTAACGAAAGGTTAAAATGTTAAAAGAAAACTCACAACCAAGTTCAAATTACTTATTCTGCTGATCTGAGACTACTATATACACTATAACACATATATAGTAGTCTCAGTGCTGATATATAAAAACCAAGCCTATAATTGCCTAAATCCACCTTTGAACTTTGGTCTCAATCATACTGATTATGATACCATATATCCGTATTTTATATAGTGCTATATGTATACAGTAACCACTCTCATCTCGATTGCTGAACCTGACACTGAGAGGATTTCATATAGTGTTTTCAATTAAACTGAACTTGGACACAATCATGTGCAAAACTATAAACAATATAGAATCTCAATGCAGAAAAAACAAAAGAAACATTAATTAAATTTTCATTCAAACGACATATTGATATTGGTAAAGAATAATAGGAATATACCTAGAGATAAAACTAATAGTGAAGCACTATCTTTAAACGTGTTAGTTCTCTTCATATTATTATTCATATTATACATGTTATAAAAATTGAATGCAATGGATCCGCACTCCCACAAATTACTATATTTATTTTGCATAACGGTTTGGTACTTAAAGTCCCGTTGGAAATCTTACATTCATATCGGACAGATAATATGTTACTAAAAATAAGATATGAACCCTGCTTTGCGCAAGATCAATTGACACACTAAGCCGGCTTATTGATCAGATCAGAAAACTTCGAAAAACAATATTTTGAGGTTTTGGAGTTAGGTAAATTGTAGAAAACTATATCTTTAGTATATGACAGACACTATATTTGATACGGGTCTAGATCACTCATCTGCTGATATGGCACCTGCTGATTTTGCACCATTAACCTGCCAATTTTACCCCTACGTAGAACAACTAAAGTTGCTTCCCTTTGTACACTAACGGGTTGTAAATTAAAAATTAATGCCATGTTACTTTATTAATTAATTTAAATAACAGCTAGCATAAGTTATGTAATATAAGATTGCAGAAAAGTATGATTTAATTGGTTTGTAAAATTTGAATTTACTTTTAAGAGTTTTGTCTTTTTTATAGCACATAAAATATTGATTTGGGAAACAATAAATTGTATTAATCTTGCAACGATAAAAAACAAGTGAAATGAAATTATTTTAACTAAAAGGAGGGAACAGGTTATTTTTTTCTTAAAATTTTATTGTTTGGACACCACTAAAAGAAGTTTGCCACACAGTTAATATAATCTTATCTATGATTTTATAATGAATGCAAAACGATGATTTGAGTAATTTACAAGGTGTAAAAAGGGGGAGGATAGTCATTCTGAAATTTGAGTTCGTTCACAGTGAACATGTATGAGTGGAAAAAGGTATCTAGATACTTCGTTAAAGTATCTAGGTGTATCTTACAACCATCTAGATACTTGTTGAAAGTATCTAGATGCTTGTCGAAAGTATCTAGATGGAAACACCAACTAGATGAAACCATCGCTATTTTGACATGAACGGCCACTCATAAACATGATTATCATGATAAATGTAGGGTATCCTTACACTTTCAATGTAATCATGGTGTAAATGTATTTTATAATTTGTATCAATACATACAATCATTATGCATTTTATTCACATATATTTTTATAGAGGAACCTTGATATCACTAGTGTTAATTTGCATTTATTTTATCTTTTTTTCTTGTGTTCCAAGATTTGTTTTTTTAATTAGTAATTACTCATTTTTTCAATTATTCAACATAAACTGACTCTCTGTGGTGTTGTCCCAATACGGGTGGAGACAGGACGATACGAGCGTCTTCCAATAGATCAAAGAACTTGTTTTGTTTGTGACGATATAATTGAAACGGAGGAGCATGTATTGACTGTATGTCCGTTTTACGACGATCTTAGAGACGAACTGTATAAGATTTTAAACTTTGAAAACGAAAATTTTAGTCTATTGCCGAATTCCTTGAAACTTTCATTTATTTTAGCGATTGAAAATATTAATGTGATACAAAAATGTGTCAAAACCGCAAACTTATTTTAGATTGTAGAAGACGGGTTTTTATACCTATAATTGATGTAAATATGTTTTAATATTTAACTTTTGTTTTATAATAGCTTTTTGTAAATTTGTAAATACTATAGTTTCTTTTTAATCCGTCTCTCATAATTCTTTTAAGAATGGCATTAATAATTTTAAGGTTTCCTTTTAGAATGTGAATTGTGTATACTGTATTATTGATGGTGAGACGTTAATAAATTATTATTGTATTGTTGTATTGTAAACCCCCACAACACTAGCAGAAGAAGTATATTTAATTTACACTGATACAGTAATATTAAATTAATTGATTGTGGTTTGTTTTACGTTCAGCATAAAATATTTCTTGCATGCTCATGATCATATCAAATCAATAATCATTAATACAACCGGAAAGTCTTTAATCGAAATCAATGTCGACAAATTTGAAAGTACACTGTATTTTGTACATGCACATAATCCATTTTAATTTCACTGTTTACATTGCAATTTAATATGACATGTTATAGTCGCTATAATGATAGCCAAGGGCATAGCTAGATTAAGGAGATACTAATTAAGTCATAACATCAACGTGATCAAAGATCGAAAATAAACATGACACCTAATCACGATGTAAGTTTTGACAATACCTATATAATAAATAATAATAATAATACCAATGTAGATTAGTGTTCTCGATGAAATTCATTACGATATCATTTTATATTTATAAAAGAAGACCTGGAATGGATATTAAATAACCGAGTTGAAATAAATATATTGTTAAATTTTCTTTATATCATTCATCGGGTATCCAGTAAATCTTACATAATCCTAATTAAACCAGTAACATGCAGAGTTATCGAACGTAATTATGACTGGAATAGTTGCATATGCCCAGTTGCCAGAAAAATTTGGATACAAGTGTCACAGTGTAGATACTATTCTGTACGCTATCCGGAAGTCGCGATTTTCGAAGCGATGATTTCCAACTGGCTAACAGGACGGTTTTGCCTACGGTAACTTTTCTCATCATTTGTTTACTCCTATATCTACAAAGTGCTTTGAACATCTTCAAGGTATATATAGCATCATAAATATGAGAAGCTGTAACAAAAACATGCATTAGAATATAAATATACGTGTGCATCACATCAACTTGGTAGAAAAAAAGTGAAATCGATGGACAATTTTGCTCTCGTAGTACAAAGCAAATAATATTTTATTGCAAATATTTGCATCAGTTTACAGTTAAATATATACTGTTTCAATATTCTTTTCGTATTTAAGTAGAATATTCGTATTTCCCATAAAAAATATGTTTTCCTTGAGGATCCCAAAATAAATTACTGTACGATCAGTCTAGAACTGACTGTATTCTAGAAGCGATTTCAGATTCTTTGACTGTATGACCAGTCGTGATTTTGAAGAAAAAACAACAGCAATTTGAAGGTATATATATATGTGTATATGTGATATTATGAACTATCCAGGGAACTATAACCGTGTAATTACTTTCATCAGACAATACAAATATATTTCTGATGAATTTTTTAGACGGCAAAATAATTGTATTTTTGTTCCGTCAGTCTTGTTTAAAATCAAATGTCTAAAAAGTAATACATGATTCGCTTGTGGAATTTGTAATAGTGTAGCGTTACAGTTATCTGTTTAGGAGATAACTGTATTGTATTTTAAGCTCCGACGGCATCAATTGGGGATTTGATGGTCGCAAATTAAGTTTACTGGCGACGCGTTAGCGTAGACAGTAAACGGGTATTTGCGACCATCAAATCCCCAATTGATGCCGTCGGAGCTTAACATACAATATTGTTATCTCCATTCTAATGAAACTGACAGAAAACAACGTTAAAACATGAATTTAAAATCTGTCATATACCGTCTGCGCTTGCGCGTACGTCCCATAACATCAATTGCCAATCGATGCCATGTAGATAAGTGACGTTATCCAATCAAAATGAACGTTACAAACGTTGTTGCACTAAAATTAGCTATTACATTTTTAAAGATTATTTACACCGTCCGCCGTTGACCAATTGATGATAACATAAATCAAGCTTGTCTCTTTTAAAATAACAAAAAATGGATAAAGACACTTTGCGTAGGGGGATAATTCATGTGATATAATTTTGGTAAGTTTACAGAAATAGAAGGTCCATAATGCATTAATCGAGTAAAAATGGAGCAATTTCAGAAAACTTTAATGATTGGTTTAGGACGTGTTGGAAATACCTGATGGATGCCGCCATGTAATGCAATGTTCAACTCCGTATCTTATATAAAGTAACCCCATAAAAGATTTTTACTAAAATTCGAAATAGACGGTGCACAATACAGTCATTATCATTTATGATAAGGAAACCGGATTAGATTAATTAATAGTTATATCAGTGACGGATTCAAAAAAAGAGGATCCGGCAGTTTGAAACCCCTTTTTAACTATAAATGTATTTGTATGGGAACATACATTTAGAATCCCCTTTTCTCCTGGATTGGACCCCTCTCCATTTAAAAATGGCCGGAACCCCCAATGTATATTAAGTGGTTTATGAGGAGATGCGCTTACAAAACCGGCGAAACATATTGTACCGGTCCAACGGACGAACGGAAAGACGGAATTCGTTATCACTATAACCCCCGCTTGACAAAGTGGTGTACAGTTGAGTATCAAAGAGACAGCTCTACATCTTAAACAAAGTGAAGGAACTGTGATCAATTATAGGCTACAGTACGGCATCGAATGTGTGTAAATGCATGCATTTTTATATAACAACTAAACCTGTGTGTTTGTACAATTTTAAGAATAAGGACATTTCTGAAACTAATATACTAGTATACATCAAACCTTCCTCTTATTCTAGCAACATTTAAACATCCTTATAATTAATGTAGTAAGTCGAGTACACTCTATCAAGCTAAAACATGTTTCATAAGTTTTCAGGATGTGAATGTATTGAAATACATTTGTGTTATTTAGAAAAATGCCACCTTCTAATGTATCGTAAATAACTTTGAAATCACCACTAGAATACAGTGACATAAAGACTGATCATACAGTTTTAAAATATACAAGCGAGACTGATCGTACAGTGAGAAATTCAAACAAGTGTAATTTTCTTATTTCTGGCTTCAAAGATCTGGTTGAAACTTTTACCACCACTTGAAATATACTTCATTTAGTTAATTAAGTCAGGTTTTTACGTTAATTTGTACACTAAGAGGGTAAAAAGATTGTTTTTATGTTCGCCGACTGATTTTTCTTAGTGATGCACTTGAAAATCTCTTGATTAAGGCAAAGAATGAATGTGCGGAATTTAATTCTAAACCATTTGAGAATATCGATGTCAACTGAATTAATCATTAAGCAATGATCAGGTGATCAACTTACCGTTTAATTCAGTATACCCATCAAATTTAAAATGTGATCCAAAAAGTTCTCGCTTCGAAAATCGCGACTTCCGGATGGCGTACAGAATAGTATCTACACTGTGAGTGTGTTTTCAGACCTAAACATATGTTAAAAAACTTAATAAATGAAATGAGATTTTTTACCACAACGGTAGCGTGCAAAGTTCGGCTTTACAATAAAGCAGAATTAATTGCTTTGCAATGAACACCTAGAATTTCTTTTATGATTTCATATGGATTTTTTTCCAAAATGGAATTGTCTCCCGAATTATCAAAAACACCACAAATCTCACTACAATACAGCAATATCGGATTTACTAATGAATCAAATAATTTTTCTAAAAGCTTACAAGGATTATTCAATCAAATTGTTTTCTTAATCTTAAAACATGCTGTTTCATAGCTTTTTCCATTGGTAAGGATACCGCTAAATTTAAGTTGCAATTACACTTTAACATTATTCCCAAGTAACAATATTAAATTTGGATAAAAGATGACACCATGATGTGGATGTGGTTAAATACTTTCTGCACAAGACATGATGAATATTTTGTAAAATTATACTAAATTCTTTCGGTATTTTTTTGTGCAAGATGAACCATATATATATAAAGTGTCTCTTTTGGCCCTTTCTTTACTTCTAACCTCATCGGCTGATATGACTTCTTCCTATAAACAATTCTGAAAGTGTCTCTATTGATCCTTTATTTACTTAAAACATCACCTGCTGACATGATCCCTTCCTAAAGACACCATAGAAAGTGTCTCTATTGATCCTTTCTTTACTTATAACATCACATGCTGATGTGACCCCTTCATATAGACACCATAGAAAGTGTCTCTATTGATCCTTTCTTTGCTTATAACATCACCTGCTGATATGACCCCTTAGAAAGTGTCTCTATTGATCCTTTCTTTACTTATAACACCACCTGCTGATATGACCTCTTCCTATAGACACCATAGAAAGTGTCTCTATTGATCCTTTCTTAACTTATTATATCATCTTCTGATATGACCCCTTAGAAAGTGTCTCTATTGATCCTTTCTTTACTTATAACACCACCTGCTGATATGACCCCTTCCTATAGACATCATAGAAAGTGTCTCTATTGATCATTTCTTTACTTATAACATCACCTGCTGATATGACTCCTTCCTATAGACATCATAAAAAGTGTCTCTATTGATCCCTTCTCATTTATAACATCACCTGCTGATATGACCCCTTCATATAGACATCATAGAAAGTGTCTCTATTAATCCTTTCTTTACTTATAACATCACCAGCTGATATGACCCCTTCCTAGAGACACCATAGAAAGTATCTCTATTGATCCCTTCTTTACTTATAACATCACCTGCTGATATGACCCCTTCCTAGAGACATTATAGAAAGTGTCTCTATTGATCCTTTCTTTACTTATAACATCACCTGCTAATATGACCCCTTCCTATAGACACCATAGAAAGTGTCTCTATTGATTCTTTCTTTACTTATTATATCATCTGCTGATATGACCCCTTCATATAGACATCATAGAAAGTGTCTCTATTGATCTTTTCTTTACTTATAACATCACCTGCTGATATGACCCCTCGATGTAGACACCATAGAAAGTTTCCCCCTTTGATCCTTTCTCTAATTATAACATCACCTGCTGATATAACCCTTTCATATAGACATCATAGAAAGTGTCTCTATTGATCCTTTCTTTGCGTATAACATCACCTGTTGATATGACCCCTTCCTAAAGACACCATAGAAAGTGTCTCTATTGATCTTTTGTTTACTTATGAGATCACCTGCTGATATGACCCCTTATTATAGACACCATAGAAAGTGTCTCTATTGATCCTTTCTTTACTTATTATATCATCTGCTGATATGACCCCTTCATATAGACACCATAGAAAGTGTCTCTATTGATCCTTTGTTTCCTTATAACATCACCTGCTGATATGACCCCTTCATATAGACACCCTAGAAAGTGTCCCTGTTGACCTTTTCTTTACTTATAACATCACCTGCTGATATGACCCTTTCCTATATACATCAAAGAAAGTGTCTCTATTGATCCTTTCTTTATTTATTATATCATCTGCTTATACGACCCCTACATATAGACATCATAGAAAGTGTCTCTATTGATCTTTTCTTTACTTATAACATCCCCTGCTGATATGACCCCTTCATACAGACACCATAAAAAGTGTCCCTATTGATCCTTTCTTTACTTATAACATCATCTGCTGATATGACCCCTTCCTATAGACACCATAGAAAGTGTCTCTATTGATCCTTTCTTTACTTATAACACCACCTGCTGATATGACCCCTTCATACAGACACCTTAGAAAGTGTCCCTGTTGACCCTTTCTCTACTTATGACATCATCTTCTGATATGACACCTTCATATAGACATCATAGAAAGTCTCTATTGGTCCTTTGTTTAAAGAAAGGATAATAGGGACACTTTCTATGGTGTCTTTAGGAAGGGGTCATATCAGCAGGTGGTGTTATGAGCAAACAAAGGATCAATTGAGACACTTTCTATGATGTCTATAGCAAGGGGTCATATCAGCAGGTGATGTTATAATTAAAGAAAGTTTCAACAGGGACACTCTCTATGGTGTCTGTATGAAGGGGTCATATCAGCAGGTGATGTTATAAGTAAAGAAAGGATCAATAGAGACACTTTCTATGGTGTGTATAGGAAGGGGTCATATCAGCAGGTGATGTTATAAGTAAAGAAAGGATTAATAGAGACACTTTCTATGCTGTCTATAGGAAGGGGTCAAATCACTTTAAATTGGTTATTTTAAGGAAATTTTGCAGTTCGTGAATATTATTGAAGATAAAGATAAACTGTAAACAGCAAAAATGTTCAGCAAAATAAGATCTACAAAAAAGTTTGACCACTTATAGTTATTGTACTTTAAGGACAGTTTTTCACAAGTTGTATATGTTTTTTAAATCTTCTCAAATGAATCTAATATAAATTCTGTATTTTATTTCCTTGTACGTCAAGAAACATAGACACTATAGCTAAAATGGAATATATGGGTACAATGCATTTATTAATTTGCTTTTGTAGAAAATATGACCGATGCAATGAACATTTAAATGGCATTTTTAAGCCACTCATTAATATATATTGAAAAGCAAAAAAAATCATTAATGAAAGTTTTAAGCCAAAAAATAACATGAGCGATTCAGGCTCTTGAGAGCTTCTTGTTTATTTAAGGTAGCACAATACAAAGATTTTTCATCCCCAATCAGACATCTTTAAACTGATGTAATTCCACTCATCTTTCTTTAAATTTTATAAATGAGGTACCAAAAGAAAGAAGAAGGATTAATCTTTCAAATTGTGATAATTTCATTACGACATGATTATTACATCATTTATTATTATGTAATTAGTTGCTATATTGTGATGTCTATACTTGAATGAATTTAGCTTCTTTGTTATTCATAGCATCCAAAAATATTTTATAGATTCTTGCACAACACAGTTTGACCTCCAAAACTGTGTCTCAGATTTTTCCTATTATATTTCATTCTCTCATAAATCTTCAATGAAGTTTGCAACATCAATTCATAAGAGACCACTAAATTCAATTGGGTATAAAATTTGTTCTATTGATGTTTTTGGAAATCTGAGACACAGTTTTGGAGGTCAAGCTGTGTTGTACAAGAATATATAAAATATTTTGGGATGCTATGAAGAACAAAGAAGCTAAATTCATTCAAGTGTGGACATCACAATATAGCAACTAATTACATAATAATTAATTATGTAATAATTATGTCATAATGAAATTATCACAATTTGAAAGATTAATCTTTCTTCTTTCTTTTGGTACCTCATTTATAAAATATAAAGAAGGATGAAATGAATTACATCAGTTTAAAGTTGTCTGATTGGGAGTGACAAAATCTTTGTATTGTGCTACCTTAATGTGTAAGAACTGAACAAGTTGAAAAGATATACGACCAAAGGTATAGGTGCTTGAGGACATGCAGGATCCTATCTTGAGCCCCATAGTCCCTTCCCTTTATTTATGAATCCCCGATTTCTACTTGAGACCATTAACGTTCGTCGATCATGCGATTCACTATAGTCTGTTCAACTTTTCTTATTAAAACAAATTTTGAATATGTTTGATAAACGTCAATAACCTGAGACATATAATATGTCTCTGATTAGACAATAATCCAACAACACAAACAAATCTACATACGGCCTAAAAAGAAATTCGCCTCGATTCTAGTTACATGTAGGTTGTGGAGTAATTCATTTTTGGGGAAATGTTTTTTGTTATCATATCAGTGTTTCTTTTTTTTTAATGCTTCTAATTATGATTAGTGAAGTGGTGTTTTTCTGAATTGGTGATTTTTCTTGCTTAATGAAAAGAAAACGTAAAAAAATCCAGTTGGGAAAAAAAAGTATCGACAACAACCAATAAAAAAACATTGGAACGATTCATAGAAACTTGGATACACTTTATTTTTATGTAAAAAATGACCACCCCTCCCCCACTTTACAAAGTCTTTCTCGTCCGATTACAATCCTGACAAACATTGTTGGTATTAACGTCAGAAAAGCATTATCATATATGCTCTACCAGACTTTGATAATAATAAATACAAATTAAAAGTTGATGTGATAAAACTGGCGGAAAATCTGGAGCCTACATGGATATACGATTCGAACAATGCTCTTTTCAAGTTAGCTGTAGTCAAGTCCTACGGTTTCTCAAAATTAAATTGTCCACAGAGCTTTGAATGTAACGCGCTTAATTCTTCTCTGAACATTCAATCTTCAAGTCGTGGATTATTTTTTTTATAATAGAAAGAATTGAAAATATCGTCACTCATTCAGCAAGCTGTTTTACTATAATTGAAAACAAATAAGATGCAAAAGATAACATAGGGATATTCAAACTAACAAGTCGAAAATAAACTGAAAACACCATGGAGAAAAGAAAAAATGACCAACAAACAAAAGTACACAAAACACACACATATAAAACTTAAGACTGATCAACACGAACCCCACAAAAAACTGAAGTTGTTCCGTATTTAGAGTGCATTTCTTTTTAACAAAAACGATAAAAACGGTTCAGCGAGCACACGTTTATATCTTTTGTTTCTAACATACGTTTGCAAAGTTTGCATAAAATTTGACAAACTATAAATTCGCGAAAAATGCGTCTACAGTTTCACTGTTGACAAGCGGATGATGGTAATTGTAGTTTTTGTCTGAATAGAACTTATCACCCAGTTAGTAAAATTGTATAAGATACCGTGAAAAAAAAACCTTACAAGTGTTATTTGTAAGTGGTCTTTATTTATTTTCGATTGTCTTCTTATTAGAATATTTGTGGATATCCAAGTGTGTATTTGTTGAACAATCTAGCTTTAGAGGCAGTTATTTCATTGTCCTTTAAATTCAAATAGAAAAAAATGCTCCTGCTCTATCTATATGTTCACTATATTTTATCCCATTATTCTCTTCTTTTCCACCAATATTATTATCTATTCATGTTTTTCCATTCTGTCTTCTATTTCTATTATTTTCTGTTATATCAACACCCCATCCAGACCTTCATGCATGTTTATGACAGGCACCATTGTTTGTCTAATTAGAACGAGGTTAACATTTTTGTCTTTAAGTTGTTGTTTACATATATTATTCTCTATTGTTATCCTATTGTTTTTTATTCCCTTTTTTGTGTCCATTCTGTTGTCTTTGTCTATTATTCTCTAATATAAATATACATCCCATCCAGAACTTCATTCATATATATAACAGGGCAGGCATCGTTATTGGTGAGTTATATGAAAAATATTAAGAACGACAATTAAATCTTATTCTTTTAGCTTATAGTTTACATTTTATTTAAATCTAAAGGAGATACTACAAAGCCAATTAAAAAATACTTACATTTTCAAAGTATTTATTCAAATGAATCCCGACAAAACAATTTAAATTATCTAAAATGAGAAGAAAATAGTTGTAAATTAGATCTGTTTGTGAAAATACACATTTGTGGATATATGTTATTAAGTTTAAAAATGGTTGTGGAAGAACACAATTTTTTTTTTGGCAATTAGTTAAATTATATCAATAATACTTTTTCTCTGAAAACTTAAGACACTGTGCAAAGGGAGGCAAATCAAATTTTCCCAAAAAGGTGCCGTATCGCCAGCTGATGGTGCTATATCAGCAGGTGCTCAATCAGCAGGTGAGTGATCTAGACCTTACTGGAAACTTTTAGATTTTGACTCTGTAAAGTTTTCGCCAATTTATGATATCAGTATCTATCTGTGTTATAAAAAGTTTTTTTTTCAGAAATGTAATCATTGCATTCATAACACTTCACAGTTGTTGTAAGAACATGACTGCACATTTAAACACTGATGATGAATACATATATGAATATTTATATACCCTAGTATTATCTTGGAATTTGTTACTGTGTACAGTCTATCATTTTTCGATTTCTATATAAATTATACCGTTTGTTTCCCGTTTGAATGGTTTTACAGTTATATATAGAATGTTTGGTAAAGTTTAGATTTTGGAACATAGTGGGTCGTTTCTGGAAAAAAAACAACGATTCATGCTTGAAAGTCCTCTTTATGTCATGTTATCATGTGTAAACTGCAAGGCCCATTAATATAGTATAGAAATTGTTCTACAAATTTCATATTTGTAAGAACAATATTAGAATTAATTTGTGTGCTTCTTTTTTTGTTTTTTAATGCTATGCATACCTTATACTAGTGTTGCCTTTTTAATTGCCTGTTGTCACTAATATACGATGGAGTGGATGTGAGTTTACAGAAAAGAGAATACGCAGCAAATGTTAAGAATGAGAGAAAAATGGACAAAAAAAAATGAATAGAGAATAACGAGATACGGAAATATAAAGAATAAAGAAAAAATACAGAAAAATTGAAGGATACAGAAAATTAGGACCCAATCTAGACCTTCATATACATTATGTATTTCTAATGTTAATGTATTCTATACCTATTGTCGATTGTTAACCATGAAATACCACTCATTAGTAACACTTGTATCGTATTATCTGGCATTCAAAATGTTTACGATGTACATACTAGTAACCAAAAGGCTAAAATATCCCAATTACATTTTGTTAATCTTCATTGCGACAAATACTTTTATATAGTTTTTTTTTTAAATTATTCAAAACATGACTGTTGAAACTGAGTAACTTCCCTTTGTCCACAGTCGAGATTAGTAAAGGTCTTTTTCACTGTTTATGGAATCTCAATCCAACAGGGAATAAGTGCTAACAATATTTTATTTATTCAAGACCCGATCAACAAGTACTGTATCATGGTGACGTTATTCATGATACTCATGTTTCAATTCCCTCACACATGTGCACAGAGTTCGAGTAAGGTAGCAAGTTTCTGTCATAAAAATAACTTGCCGATACAGTTTATTCTTATCCTTGCAAGCAATGTTTGTACAGATCGGAGAATTGAATAAAAAAAAAGGCAGGCTTAAGAATGTTCTTAGTTGAGAGTTTGTGAAAATAAAACAAATCAAGAATTTAAAATTGATACTATTAGTCGGAAGAGCATCAGTTAAGGAACAAAATAAGCTAAAAATATTGATAAGTCATGGAGCTCCTTTTCATTGCCATTACGCTTTATATGCAAGAAATGAAATCAATCAGATAAACTATTATTGACATAAGATTGAGTAAAGTGAAACAGTAAACATTTGAGGAATGGTAGGAGAGGATATCATCCCGAATTATTCATTTAATTCCGAGTCCCTATAGGGAATACAAATATAAAAATAAGACCCAAAGCCCGACGTTCCGAAAAAAAGGTCATTCTTTCCCTCAAATATGTAAGTCGGACGATAATTATAACTTATCCGCCTTTAAAAAGAGGACGAAAAAACCAAAAGGGCAATAAAATAATAAGTCGAATATAAAGAATAGACAACACTATGCCAAATAAGAAGATAGAAGACGGAGGGAAAACAAGCAAGACCAAGAGGATACAATAAAAAGATTCCCGAGGCCCATATTGTGACTTCTAAATGCCCTTTTTGTACTGGATAAGAAAAGTGTTATAAGAGTATGAAAAGGTTAAATGTATTTCACTGCGACTTCAATTAACGACTATGCATCCTATGTTGATAATGGAATTGATTATTATCTATAAACATGAAATTAATATTACTAACACTTTTCTTATCCAGTACAAAAAGGGCATTTAGAAGTCACAATATGGGCCTTGGGAATCTTTTTTTTTTATGTAGTGTTTTTATCCTCTTGAAATGAACATCAGTTAAGGAACAAAATAAACATTTGAAGAATGTCAGTTTACTGCTAGTAGTCTGATGTTATTTATGAAATGTTTATAAATAATAATCAATTCCCCTCACGCATTCACGATGTCCTCAATCAGAACCGATCCCCTCACGCATAAAATAATAAAAATTTGAAGTTTTTAGATTTATTAAGATGTCTATCAACTTCGGACAGCGTACACTCCACCCAAAACAACATTTATAACCATTGACAGAAAAAAACCTTAAATTTAACCTTGTATGTCTGTTAATATAACCATTTCAAAATTTAAATGTCACTTTTTTAGCCAATTTCTCGTGGGACAACTAATTTTGTAGGAGTTTAGCTCCATGCACAATAGTAAATGATACATGTATCTCTTTGTTAAAGTATTCACCACAGCATAGCATTTTCCGATTTTCAATTTTTTGATCAGTTGAATTAGAAAATTGCGATTTAGAAATGTACATACCTTTTGAAGCGGTGACAATTGCTCCACTCAAGCACAACCGGAAAATCCTCTCACGGTTTTTATTGCAGAACCAATTGTTCTGCGTGTGTAGATTACCAGCCGTGTTATAGCGATCTGAAAGACACAGAAAAGATTTAAAAAAAACAGCTTTAAAAAGATGGACACGAACATCTAGGTGATTTGTCAAAGTTGTATTTATAGAATTTATATGAATACAAACAGCAATACATTATAAAATTCGAATACATTATAGTTACAAAGAGCTGAGAATATTACCTGAAAAATCGCAGTACAATACATTTAACCTTTTCACACTCTTGTAGCGGTCTGAAAGACACAGAAAAGATATTTTTTAAAAAAATCCAGCTTTGAAAAGATGGACACGAACATCTAAGTAATTTGTCAAAGTTGTAATTATAAATTTATATGAATACAAACAGCAATACATAAAAAAAATTCAAATACATTATAGTTACAAAGAGTTGAGAATATTACCTGAAAAATCGCAGTACAATACATTTAACCTTTTCACACTCTTATAGCGGTCTGAAAGACACAGAAAAGATATTTAAAAAACAGCTTTAAAAAGATGGACACGGACATCTAGATGATTTGTCAAAGTTGTATTTATAGGATTTATATGAATACAAACAGCAATACATTATAAAATTCAAATACATTATAGTTACAAAGAGCTGAGAATATTACCTGAAAAATCGCAGTACAATACATTTAAACTTTTCACACTCTTATAGCGGTCTGAAAGACACAGAAAAGATATTTTTAAAAAATCAGCTTTAAAAAGATGGACATCTAAGTAATTTGTCAAAGTTGTACTTAGCTTTAAAAAGATGGACATCTAAGTAATTTGTCAAAGTTGTAATTATAGAATTTATATGAATACAAACAGCAATACATTATAAAATTCAAATACATTATCGTTACAAAGAGTTGAGAATATTACCTGAAAAACTTAAGAATACAGAAATGAAGGACCCCTATATATTTTGTTCCTCTTAAATAACATTACAGATTTCCCATTTTTAAACAATGACATGCTCGCATGACCGTCGTATTATAGAAACATATCTCAGTCGAGGTGATGCAAAAGCATGTGTTTCACCAATATATTTTTTCTATGAACCAACTGACTCGGTCCTTTGTCTTAAACTCTTTTTAAAAAGTTTTAAATTTAGTCTAAATTCTCATAGCAGGGGAAGCACTTTATCACTATGGACTCCCATTTCCCCCTACGTCTCTGAGTTTTTCACTGTGACAGTAACGTTCCATTCATTGGTAATATAACACTGTTCAAAGTCAGTTGGATGAAAGGATTGTGAAACATATATAGGTTTTTATTACATATTTAAACTTGCTGGTTTTTTTTTTTTGGCAAAGATCTTAAATGAGATATAGTAATCTCACACCATAATATTAGTTTTACTTATTTTCAAAATCAGGACTGCTGCCGTTGTACTAGTATATGATCTCGTTTCTCAAGTTTTCGGATATATTTGCGAAAACTATTTATTTTTTGTCTTGATTTCGGAATGTTTCCCCCCTCGACTTAGTTCTCTGAATTGAAAAATTGAAAAGTTACAAAATGTCATTACAACATTATAAATCTAATAAAAACAGACAATACTGAGTGTCTCGAAATTTGCCTGTTTATAAAGATTTAAAGCATGAGGCAGCAGAAGCCTACGATCACATAAATTCGAAGTTTAACTTGGCATGCACGAGGTGATTGACACATATGTACTTCAATGTAATCGTAAGTTTCGATTTATTTGTACGTGACCTTTTCAGACTTAAGTTAAGTCAATTCTAAGTAAAGTACTTTAATAAGCCACATATGAAGAAAAGATGGTAATTGGGTAAATGGTAATTATTCGGATTGAAATCGTAGAAAGTGCGTTTTAATATCGTTTTACACTCTGATATCAGTTTGTACGTCAAGTTACGTATAAAAAACACCATAAAAAACGCAAAAGAGAGCAAGATTTAAAAAGATAGCAATAAGATTTTAAGTAGTTTGTCAAAGTCTTAATTCGTTGATAGATATTTTCACTTAAAATTACAATTCACATGGTAACGTTTTTACCATACATAATATATGGGCACAATTCACAAAATACATGTGTTTCTATAGTGGCATGATTGAAATGATTTATAAATCTAGCATGCAAATGATGCATGCAATGGTACAAAGTTTTTTTGAAAGTATTTCATCGTATCATTAATATTGTTTCTTTCTATTAATTTACTTTTTATGAAATGTTAAAAGTCACTAGAAACACCAAGGATATTTCTACTCCCATCCATAGACGACCTTAGAAAATTTTGACACGATCTTTTGGATTTTTGAATTCTTCCTTACTGTTCAGATTGGAGCTCCATTAGTATAACCGAACACGAGTCTTGCGTAATAAATATAAGCCTGTTATCCGTGATGAGTTTCTACAACTTTTATTACAATACCAGTAAAAATGGAATCCAGATAATTTTAGCTGTTCCGATGACTAACATGGACTTTGCTGTTCTATCTAGGTCCAATTTGGGGGTAAAACCTTTTACTAATTCATAAATCATTTGTTTCAAACTTTAAGGGCTCGGCGCTCAAAATGTAGGCAAGTCCAAACAGTTTAGTAACCATAGGACCTTATGTAGTTTTTCAAGAGACACATGTAATTTTAGAGATACACAAATGTATGTGTGTTTCTTCTCCATACAGATGTTGGGAGCTCGAACTCTCCCCATGGAAGGTTTATTTGACTTCTATCAATAAAAGCTGGCAACCACGATATAGATAAATCTTTAAAGTGCGGTTAAACACCAATAATAAATAAATCAATTACCGTGGATTCATTTATTTTCGTGGGTACCAAATTTCGTGGATTGATGAAAACCTGCATTTTCGTGGATATTTGATTTCGTGATTTTGCATACAATATTAATCCTATAGAAAATTTGCAGTTTGTTGAACATTTGAATTCGTTGTTCATCAGTTCCCGCAAAATCCACGAAAATTGGTATCCAACGAAAAATAATGAATTCACAGTAATCTCATTACACGTTGTAAGCTGCCTCATCGAGAAATTCATCAAGGAGGTATTATAGAAATATCATTTATAATTGATCTTTCAAATTGGATTGTAGGTATTTCACACCTTGCTGTCTTGTTAACGCCTTTCAACATGATTACTTATAAGCAGAAGGTTCATTCAGAGTTTACATCTAAATATAAGAAGGTTTCAAAAGTCCTGGTGTGACACTTCCAACGTCAATTCTAAGTTCACAAATGCCAAAGATGAACTATATAATCAAAAATGTGTCAAAGTTTTTAATCTTAATTAAATGAATATCAACCTAAAATAACAAGGCCTTTAAGAGCCGATTTCATTGAGTGTGTAGCTGAATATTCCTGACAAGGCTTTTCTTAATATATTAAAGCTTGCTAAACCTCTCACTTGTATAAAAGTTGCATCAAATTCCATTATATTGACAACGATGTGTGAACAAAACAAACATACATAATAGGTAAAAAAATGTCAAAAAGGGGTTACAGCAGTCAACATTGTGTTATAATCCTCATCACTATAAAAAACAAACAAATATGTAACAAAGAAGCACAAAATGGCATATAGACCAAACACATTAGCAAATATTAAAGACGAGCATACACAAATTTACCATAGTACAATTAAAACACAATGACAGGATGTATATGTACAGAGCCATGCCATATATATGTATCAACGAAACATAAAAGACACATGGACAAAGTACATTAGCAATAATGAAAGACAAGCATACCAAAATATTTTACCAAAGCACAATAACGGGATGTATAAGTACAGAGCCACGTCATGTGTATCAAAGAAACACCAAAAGGCATATAGACAAAGCACATTAGCAAAAATGAAAGACAAGAATATAGGAAATATCACATAACAATAACACAATGACGGGATATACAAGTACCGAGTCACATTAAATTGCTATTAATAAAAGCAAACTAAACAGTATAAGTAATATAACTAATATAGAGACAAATAAAAGAATAGTATAACACGTTATTAAGAGGAGAAACAACGTCAGTACGCATAATCTTTACTTCAAGACCATATTATTTGTGAAGTTGATACGGAATATGTATTAACAATGACGTGTTAACTTCCGATGAACTTTTTTTTAGAAAAAACGAGGAGACGTTTTTTGACATACCCCGGGTTCATCAACTTTCTGGTCAGACAATTTAAATTTGATATAAAAAAGAATTATGTAGAATGGAGTTTACCTTTTAAATATCTAATTGATTGTTGTATCAATACTATACAACCCTCATCTCTTGTAATTTATCTGAATGAATATAAAGCAAATTTGTTACGTAAGAGAATCTTAGGAAGACATATAATTCACAAACTTTCCCTCAATTTCCAGCAAATTTGTTCCACACACGACAGTCCAGAGATCAAATTCATAAATAGAAAACAACTTAGTGAAACCAGAATATCATTGAGTCGAAGTGAAAACAATTTTATTAATTTGGTGCCGCTGAAGTACCTAGCTGGATTCATCTTCACCAAAATCACTACAATCTCCACAATAGAATAGGTTGTATAAGTACTTGTATATATGTTAGGACAACATAGCTAAAATGAATATGAAAAGATGAGTCAAATCCAAATACAATCAAATTTGCTAAAGGGACATAAACATAAATTTCTAAAGAATTTATTAATTTGTCGACGGATGATTAAAGCGATCACCCCCAGTTTTTGGTGGGGTTCGTGTTGCTTAGTCGTTAGTTTTCTAAGTTTTGTCTGTTTGTCTTTTTTATTTTTAGACATGGTGTTGTCAATTTATTTTCAATCTATGAATTTGACTATCCCTCTGGTATCTTTCGTCCCTCCTTTACACAACGATTTACTGTAAACGAATTTGACGCAATTTTATGTATACCAAAACATTCAATACGTAGTTCAGATCTGTTTATCGATGCTGAAAATATGTTTTTAGACATAATTGCAAATTATACATATATATGATAAACACATATACATTTCAGACATTTTCAAACATTTTTTTTTAACGTGACTTGATCTAATTTTTAATGGTGTTACAACCTTAAAGTACACCCACGAATCTATGAATCTGTAAAATGTTACAAAATTGACAAGATTGAACGATTTTTGCCAGTGAAATAAATTTACAGTAAATGGACCTTGCCTCTTTCAAAACCATATGAAACATACCTAACATTACAGCCCCACATCTGCTCAATTAAACACTGTCTATCTAACACTCAATAAAAATCATATCAACTGACACGATTTACAGGTTTTACACGGTTTTGGTTAAGAAGAAAACCCGATATGGTCAGGAAATACTGATAATTACACCATTACTAAGACAATTCTATATTATTTTCATTGCAATGGATAGAAAATAAATGAAATAATACCATTACAAACTTAATCCAGATTTATACTTATTTTATAAATTTACATGTGACGTCACATTTTGTGGCGTTGATACATTTGTGTGACGCATATTTCATAATTCTATTGTGGTGTAATAGTGAACTGTCGTAAATGAATAGAAGTATGTCCGTTGTTATTCTGCGGTTACCATGTACTATTATATTATTCAATTATGTATTTCTCTGTCCTGCGTGTTCTTTCTATTATTTGTACTGTCTTCCTTTCACGTAATGATGTTATTTTAGTGGTTATCTTAACATTTCCTTATCAACGGAATGTTTGGCTATCCATAAAAACCAGGTTCATCTCTTCATTTTTACTTAAAATGTCCTGTTCCAAGTCAGGAATATGACAGTTGTTATCAAATAGTGTGTGTCTATGTATGTTGGCGTTTGATTATGTAGCAGTTCAGTGTTTCTGTTCCGTTGTTTTCTTCATATAGTTGATTTGTTTTTCCGTCGGTTTTTGATTGTGACCTGGATTTGTTTTTGCTTCATCGCTTCATGTTATTGATGAGTGATATACTACTGTTGCCTTTATTTGAACACCATAAGAACACTCATTATTGAGTGGATGACAATTTGTTTTTTTTTTTGCGGCTGGTTGTAAATTGGAGAGCAAGAGGATTTTGAAAAAAAAAATAATTCGGAAAAAAATCCTTGTGTCATCAACCATCTCCCGGCACCATCTCATTCGAATATCAAATACTCTTCCCATAAAAACATTTAGCGAATTCTAAAACGTCAGTAATTGGTGAGACTTTTTCGTCTAGTTTGATGGGTGTCTATCTAAAGAGCAACACTCATTAAAATAAATATACGTGGATATATAGCCGCTTAATCGAGTCGTCGGAGTGACTAGTTGTCGACCAATTCCCTCCTTGACTCAAGTGTGAAATTGTTTCCCTGACGTTTATCCTGGAGCCATTATAAAGATGTTTTTTTTTTTGTTATATGACCTTTCGATTAAATTTTAAAAAAGTAAAAGATATCTAAAAAAAATGTGTTTTCATATATTAACACCTAGAAATGATCACACGAAAAGAGAAGATAACATGTTTATATAGTCCTGGTTACAAAAGAGCATTTGAAGCATTTGAATGGTACTTAATGATCAATTGAAAGTTTTATTCATAATCTTATGTGTTCTTTTTTTTTTTTTTAAATCGTACCGAAATTTCTCCAAAACATCCAAAGTATACCAAAGAATGTATCCAATAATTGAAATAAATTCGATACAAAGACGCAAGTGACTTCCGTTTTGACTAAGACCAAAAGATCAATGAATTGAAAAAGAAATGTCGTAAGACGACGTGCGTTCGCATAAGGTAAAACCTGATACTATAAATGGTTCTCCATTAAACTGTGTTCAACTTAAAATGCTGTCAAATTACCACATTCTATTTTCGGCCACCTTAATGAATAATCGGTTTAAGAGTTTCGGTACTCTGCGCACAATTGTGCCATATCCTGTCAAATGACGAAGTACGATTTACAGTTTAATATAAGCTCTCATGCTGATACTTGAAGATCAGTTATGGATTAATATTTTTCATCTTGGAGTCTTTTTTTTTTTTTTTTTTTTTGTTTGTTTTTGTTGCACTTCAGTGTTTATGTTGTTAAGCGGTTTTCCTCTTATAATGGTTGTGCTTGCCTCTGTTTAAGTTTATCCTTAATTGGTAACTTTTGAACAGAAGAATATATATGGAAGGTATT
The DNA here is from genome assembly GCA_037788925.1 of Mytilus galloprovincialis. Lineage (NCBI taxonomy): Eukaryota > Metazoa > Mollusca > Bivalvia > Mytilida > Mytilidae > Mytilus > Mytilus galloprovincialis. The sequence goes on from JAWDJN010000030.1 coordinate 870,392, forward strand.
AACGACTTTGACTGGCTATACAGCCCTTGCACGGTTGGTATACTACTGTTGCTTTAGTTCATAGCTCATACAATACGTAATGAGTTTTGCTAATGGTTGAAAACCGTACGGTGATATTATATATACAGTTATAACCTTATATGTCATTTGGTCTCCGGTGGAGTGTTATATTATTGGCAATTATACCATATCTTGTTTATTTTTTATTTATAGGTTAGACAATACTTGGACATGTTTTATGAAGATTTAAGCCCAAGGCGAAGCCGAGGGCTTAAATCTTCATAAAACATGACCAAGTATTGTCTGACCAATTTAGAACATATTCACACTTTCGAGTGACCTTACAAAACTATCCTTTCCCATTGTATATTCAAACCTAAATAAGAGTTCACTTTTTATAATAAACTAAAATATAAAACATAGGTAATGATCATTTAAATGGATGAAATGAAATAGCACTGACATAGTTTGTGAAGGATAAATTGTTTTTCTTCTGCTTCAGGTAAAATTTAATACTTATATATCTTTAGATTTTTTTTTATTTTAAACAGCAACACGTCAATGTTATATAAATTCCCTTTTTAAAATTTGATTTTTTTTATAAATATAAAAACCCTCTATATGAATATTAGAATTCAGACCATTCAACATTAAAAGCTTACTTTTTATTGATAAATTTAAATGTATTGTGTTTCTTCGAAAACAATCCTTTGCTTTATATATCAACAGTCTGGGATTGTGTTTTTTTGAAAGAAAAAGTACAAAATTCCCTCAAATGTAAGGTATAAAAATTAAATAAATATCATTTTTTTTGTGTATTCTATATATGTGTACCATTAGCAAATGCATGAAATTTTCCAAAATTCAAAATGTTTTTAATCTTTGCTCTTTCATCTTTAATCAGTAAGCTATTTTCCCAAGGAAAATGCCTTGGGGGATTGTACACTTCGTTAGTGCAGCTATTAAGAGTTCACTTTCATAATTAACTGACAATGAAAAGTCATTCATGTATAGCATTTCATAGTGCATGGAAAACCATGTACTATGAAAATTAGAGGGCAAAAAAATGACTTTTCATTGGACGAGAAGGAGTGAGTATGTTCTAATTTCTCCTATCAATATAAAGTGACATTGTATTGTTTTGTCTATGTCCATTCATTTCAGTCTCAATTAAATACACACAATTTTTTCCTTAGCAGATGAAAAAACATTGCGTTATTTAACCTCTGTCTGGTTTCTTCATTCACCACGCATTTTTGTCCTTATTCACATTTGATCTCTAAAATAAAAGAAAAAATTCTGAGGATTTATATTAAATTGACATGGCAAAGTAACAGGTGTACGCTCTTAAATTTAATCCTTATATCACGACTGGCCTGTATCATATGAGGAAAATAGATCAACTTATCTTTTACATGAATCATTGTTAATAAGTATTAAATGGCTGTGTTCAAAAGAGCATGTGATAGCTGAACATTATAGTTGTATCTTATATCACCAGATAAATATGATTATATAGCAGAAACACATCAAATATACCAAACTTATCTAATTATTTTGATCTGAGCGTAACTGATGAGTCTTATGTAGACGAAACGCGAGTCTGGCGTACCCCCCGAGGGTATCACCACAACAGTAGTCAGCACTTCTTCGGTGTTGGCATGAATATCAAATATATTGTCGTTTTTATAGATGTACTTTTTTCGCATCACATGTATTTCAAAACAGAAAATTCTTTAAAAAATTGCAAAATCAAAAGCTCAAACACATATACAGCGTATGAAAAACAGCTGTCATATTTCTGACTTGGTACAGGCGTTTCCTGATGTAGAAAATGGTGGATTAAACCTGGTTTTATAGCTATTTAACATCTCACTTGTATGATAGTCGAATATAATTCCATTATTTATTAAAATTGTTAAGCAAATCAAGCAGACATTATAGGTATAAACGTCAAAAATTGGGATACAGCAGTGAACATTGTGATATAATCTTAATCACTATAAAACAAATAACTGTTCCAACAAAGAAAAATGAAAAGAAATATAGACAAAGTGTATATTAAGTAAAAGTGAAAGACAAGAAATCTCAAACTGATTATAACACAATACCACGATGGCAGGATGTATAAGTTTTGATCCACGTCATAAGTATATTATCAGAAATAGGTAAACAGTAAAGATTCAAAATACACAAAAAGTTAACTGAAACACGTAATTAAGATGATAAACATCTTCAGTACCTAGAATTTATAATTCAAGAAAATCATGAATGTTTTGTAAAGATGTAAATCGTCGACAGAAAAATCTCCAAAATATGGCATTATTTTAAGTGAATACCATTGATTCCAGATTTGTGTTTGCAGTATCATGCTAGAGGAAATTGAAAAAAAAAAATTATGACTCCAAACAATGGTCTTAAATCCCCAAACATGGATATTAAGAAAACAATTTATATTTATAAAATTAAGGACCGCCATCACGAATTGGTCTACCGTTGATTCAATAGTCTGTCTCAAATCACGAGTAACAAGTTTTTGCACGCTTACAGATTAATATAAAAGAGTCGTCTCTGAACTGTTAACATACCGATCTTGTCGAATCCACCAATGAAATTTTGACTGTCTAAATTGTAGATGCATGATAATGCATGGACATATAGCTCCTTTTGAACTTCATGCCAGCCCCTTAGCCCTTTTCACTTAATTTCTATTGTCTAAATAGATTTACGGGATTTGAACATCAGTTAACTTCTATTGCCGCTCATGCATGTAAAAGTGCAAATTAAATGTTTGATTAAAATTACTATCTTTCAGGGGTTCAAATTAACATTTGGTACTGGAAGGTCCAGGACCTTTGACACTTCAAACTGAAAGGTCCACAGCCTAAATTCCAGGTCCTACTTTTACTTGAAATATTTCATAACTCAGTAAGATACAAAATTTATGTGCTTTTGGTGTTAGGTTAACTTGTTTCATTGTCAGTAACTGTTGTAAAACATGTTTAATTATACATGTAATTGTCTAACAATTTATAATAAAATCACATTATCTTGTTTTTATATGGGGATGGTGTCACTGTTGGTGGGTGGGTGTTGTCTTGTAGTTTTCACTATGATATAAAGGGCTATATGTATCTCTTTTTTATATTGTTCATTTCGGAGTATACAATTTAAGTAGTAGTTCAAATTCAAAGCTATTTATTTGGTTCCTCTGTGAAAATAAATTAAGAAACTTCAAGATTTTACTGGGCGGTCCTTCAAAATTTAGAAGAAATTATCTCTTGGAATTGTAGTAATATGTTTACACTATAAAAATATCTATATGAAATATCAACATTTATTAATAATAAAGAAAATTACTGTCACATTTTATTGAACATGTTGAATATTGACATGACAATTTGTGAACTAAAAGTAATTTTGAGTTTCTGTATAAAATATTTCCTGCTTTTTCTTTCTTTTCCATATATCTTTTGGGTTTTCAATTCTATTGTTAAATTATTTTATCATCAGCTGAGCAATGTATTTTGTCACCTGCCTGGAATTATTATTTTTTTTTTATTGAATTTGATCGGCAAACCCGGAATTACCCTTATCCGCCTCTGGAATCTGATCCGGTGTTTTCCAGTTTATGGCATCCATTGTTTTCAATGTTGTTTTTGTCAGTCAGATACGATTTTACTCGGATTTACACATAACATGCTTACGATTTTCGGTATAAAGATAGCGGTTGAACAAAATCAACATCGTTGTCATGAATAATAAAGATGAACATAAATATTGAGATCGTTTGGAAAACATTTTGGTTAAAAAAATCGGCAAAGTTAATGTTTACTTTCTTTCTATGCAAAGGTCCGTCGGGCGTAACTAGTAACCAAAACGAAGGTCCGATTGCAATACTGGAAGGTCGCGGACCTCGGACCACCGCTAATTTGAACCCCTGATCTTTGTCTTGTTTTTAAAACTTATTTCAATCATTTGCTCGGGCAAAAAAAATCACGAATGTAATGCCTACCCAAGTTAAAACTACAATAAAGTATAGCTTGCGTCAAGTATTTCTTAAATTTTTTAATACACACTTTTCCCTTGCAACACTACTGGCAATTATAAATCAATATGACTGCTTATTCTTTGGTGCATGAGACACTATTTGAAGCATATGATCTTTTATTTGTTTTCACCAAACCTTAAATATTCAGCACTTTCTCTTTTAAAAAAACAAAACGCAATGATGCCACTCAGCATCAATTATTGCTTGTTATGATATTGAAATGCATTTCTTTAATACTGGATTTAAAAATTCAACCCTGTTATGTTTTACTGCATGATATTTAAACAACAACTGATAATATCTTGCTACTGCATGCACATAGTATTGAGTGGCATTAATAAAGTTCTATTGTTGGTAGGCGTAATATAATTCAAGGGCATCGCTCTGCTTTTTGTTTAGTATGTTTTGACGTTTTCTGTCTCGTTCTATTGCATAATTTTATTGTGTGTGACTTTTGTTTTACAAATTCCAAAGAAATGGTTTTTTTTTCTTCAGATTTTTTATATTTCATATGCCATTTGTACTTTTAAATTGAAAAAAAACTATTTCTTTGAAAGATAAAAGCTTGTCAAAGTAATCTCAATATTAAGGGCATATGATTCAGTTTTGATCCTGTATTTACATTTTGATAAACATTTCCATATAGACTATTTCTTACCTGATTTAATCAAATATGTAATAAAAAATATACCTTCATGTCCTACTTTTTGAGTAAAATGAGGTCGAAATTTTGTATATTTACTCAAATTCGGATTTGTGGCCGTATTTTCCCTTTCTAAAGAAAGACATAACTTTTTTGGTTTAAAAGATAAACCCAAATTGTTTTTTGCTAGATAATTTGTAATTTTTGTATTTTAAAAGTATTCTAAAAATGTATACATTTTTTATTCTGAAATAACTCATATTTATCAAATGTTCATGAATGTAGAAACAAACTTTTTTGCTGTATATTTATCAAATGTAAAACAAAATACACTATTTACGTTTTCAATGATAAAAATCAGTCGAAAACTGAATCTTTCCCTGATAAGTCATAGTTTGACGTCGCGAAAATAACAATTTACGTTAGCAACGTCATTACCTACCCTGTAACTGTATCGTATGCACTTAATTGGTGTACCCCAGCACATGGTATACTTTATATAAAGGATTCTTGTGACCTCTAAACGGAAATTTCACATTTGTTATTTTACAGCTGTCATGTTTTGCTGACAATCTATATTTGTGAAAACTATTCTTACGTAAATCACAGATACATTGATTTTTATAAATCTTGACAAATAAACATTTTTTTTTTAAATGGAAACCTTTCCGCTATTACGTTGTAAAGGAAATGAGATTGAATTAACTTTCCAGCTACAGTTGGGTGTGATCAGTTGGGTGTGATCATATATGTTTTTACTTACAACTTATCAAAAAAAGTACGTTTCTTGTGTAACCAATACACAAGAGTAAGTTTTATGAATACCTATCATATCCATAATGGTTCACTGATGACTATTTATTGAGTTCAAATCTTAGCTCTGACATACACACTAGTACATTTTGAAGCAAAATGCTCAATCAATCCATATCCAAGTGAAGCCAAGTTACAGTACTTGAGTATGCTCGCGTCTATTATTATTGACCTTTGTCAGATATTCAGAAAATGTAAATAATATGTCTTTACGGAGTGTTAATTTTGTAGAATGTAGTAATGTCGATTATAATTTCTTTAGATGAAAATGCATTCTTATCAAAGCGTGGTTTGGAACCTATTTTTCTAAACATCGAGGAAAAAAAATAATATGATTTTCTTTTCATTTACTAATTCAATACTATGAATAAATCTTGTATACTCTCAATGAAAATTGATATTGGCACTTAAACTAAATATAAGGTCTTTTGAATATCAATAAAATAAAATAACGTAAAAAAATAAACGTTTTACATTTGATAGAGGTAGGGCCAATTATCCCTAATAGTAATATTATTTGTGTAACACATCAACACTTTTAAAACAAATTGTTCTCTTTTTATCTTTTCGAAAATTTCTATCCTCTATATTTTACCTTTCAGAAACTGTAATAACTCCAAAACCGTCACCAGAGGTTAAAGTTTGTATTAAGAATAAACGCAACAGGACAACCTTTTCCACTAGACAATTGCAAGAACTTGAAAAAGTATTCAAAAAGACACATTATCCTGATGTCTTCCTGAGAGAAAGATTAGCATCAAAAGTCAAACTTCCAGAATCGAGAATACAAGTATGTTACATATACTTTGAGTCTTCAATGCTCTTCAACTTTGTACTTGTTTGGCTTTATAACTATTTTGATCAGAGCGTCATTGATGAGTCTTATGTAGTCAAAACGCGCGTTTGACGTATTAAATTATAATCTTGGTACCTTTGATGATTATTTACATATACATATATGCTGTGTAGAAATTACGTGTTTCCTGATGTCTGTTTTACTCATTTGTAAAGCCTTTATAATTGTTTGTTCTTAAATTAAAATTAAAATTAAAAAAAGAAACGAAAAGTAAATACAATATTATATTACATATTTGTTATAATTCCATGTTTCTTTAATAGCTTTACTGGTCAAATTATTTGGAACAAACCAATTGTAAAGGGCTAAATAAAGCTAAAGTAATCTATCCCTGAGGTAGAAATGACAAATATTAAAAAAAAACCCAAAAACCCTCAGTATTAGTGATACAATCGGACATTTAAAAAAACAACAGAAATTTAGTTCATGTTTAATTTATATTTGACTTTATCTTTTAACTCTTACATATATTCCCAGTATTTAAAACTGCACACAATATTGTTTGTACTTTAAGGTTTGGTTCCAGAATAGAAGAGCAAAGTGGAGAAAAAGAGAGAAGTTTTGTTCTTCTCCTAGTACTTTTTCCTGTAATCTTCAGTTTCCTGTCTGGAATTCTGGGAGAACTTTTATGGTAAATATTTTTCAAATTTTAAATTGGCATTTGTTATAATTTTTGATGTACATAAATAGATTTTGTTCTTATGATTCTTGCTTGTGTAAATAGAAATAACAATTGTGCCTGATGTTTTGTGTTATTCATTAAGTTCTCGTAAACAACACAAACTACTAATTCGAAGAAGGGCAAAGGGAAAAGAGGAATCAAAATCAGCATCTGATACATCAATACACATTTCAAAAACCAGGAACGAGACTGTGGTTTCAGACGAGACAAAGAGTACTTATTATTATGTTTTTTTAAGTTATAATCTTTTAGATAATTCTACATATATCCGTAGTAGAAAAATGTCCTGTAAAATTGCTTAGCTCAAGCGTGGTACAACTAGTACCAAAATGATAAGTTTGCATCTGAACATTATTACGTAAAACTGAGTGTTTGAGTGAGACAAAACTCATTATATGTATTAAAAGGTTTATAAAAATTGCACTGGTTTGAAATTTCAATGCACAGTGTGAAACATACTAAATTGATTAAAACTATCTCAGACTGTAATCGAAGTTAACTGTTAATAAAAGGCGTTTAAATTAATACTTATGATAATATACTCCCCTTTATACGCATTTTAGCTGCTTAATTAAACAATTTATATCTATTATTTATCTTTTATCAGAATCCGTATACACTGATGACTGCACAGTTGGATGCGACGACAAGAATTCCAATCCCTCACATATCTAGTTTATTTAAATACACTTCAGCCGTCAGACGGGAGAGTATGACTACAAGAACTGATGCTGTTCAACACTGCCCACCATCGCCACAGACCTTGAAGAGTTTTAAAATCTAGATAAACAATAGATAGTGCCTTAAGAACTGAGAATGAACGGCCTTGATAACTTAATTAAATATGAACAAAGTTCAGAAAATACATTTTGTGTTATCGGTTCTACATTTTGGAATTTTGGATCCTCAATGCTCTTCAACTTTGTACTAGTTTGGCTTTATAAATATTTTGATATGAGCGTCACTGATGAGTCTTATGTAGACGAAACGCGCGTCTGTCTTAATAATTTATAATCCTGGTACCTTTGATAACTACTACCACATGAAATGATTACCTTGGCCGTATTTGGCAAAACTTTGAGGATTTTGGTCCTCGATGCTCTTCAGTTTCGTTCTTTATCTGGTCTTTTCAACATTTTTTTCCAGCGTCAATAGTGAGCTTTTTGTAGACAAAACAACTCGCCGCTGGCATATGCAATTTTTATCCTGGTATAAATGATGATTATATTTATTATAACTGGGTGGATGCCACTGCTGGTGGAGTTTTGTTCCTGTGGGGTATCACCAGCCAATAGTCAGCACTTCTGTGTTGACGTGTATTATAATAGATATGGTCATAATGATAAATTAACCATCTTTCGAAATACGGAGGATTTCATTCCCAAGAAATAGAATACCTACGCTGTATTTGGCAATACTTTTAGGATTTTTGCGTTCTCATTGCCTATTTTATTCAACCATTTGATTTTTGTTATTCGAGTGTCACGTTTGAGTCTTTGCATCCGATGTCGCCTCTGTTTTAGTACATTCGATTCCCTTTATTTGTGTTCGTACTTTGATCTTTCTTCTTAATTGATTGATGAGACATAAAGACCGGTAAACATGTAAAAAAGGTCAACAATCAATTGAGGAAGATGTGGATAATTAGTTTATTCAAAGTTGGTAGATAGTGGGAGGCTTTAAATACATGTACTTTAATGTAAATTGAGTAACAATGCAGAGAGTTTGATTGAAACATGTCTTTTTGTAGTCTAGTTAAAATCAATTGCTAAGTATATTAATGTCATCCAAGCTAAAAGTACTTTTATGAACCACATACTGGCATGTTTTGAATAACTCCTTTTGATCATGAATGCTTGACTTATAAGTTATTTTGTACAGCTCCCTTTGCCAAGGTTGACATCAGCAGTAAACAGTTCCTCTCATTATACCGATTTATGTTTGATACTCTGAACTGGATTAAGCTTTCTGTAGTTGTGGACAGGAGCGTCAAAACTTTAGGTTCTGTTTCTGGTTCTGTTTAGTGTGCTCCTTACGCAGAAACTACTCCAACAAAGTTATGAGGAGGACAGATTAAAATTGACACTCCGTAAATTTTATGGACACCATCACGAATTGGTGGATCCATACGATGTGTCTTTAACCAAACTAGCTAAGGACATTTTTACCACATGGTAGATTGTGGTTTGTCATTATGTCGTCTAATCTTTTAATTACCAAACGTGACTTATTCCCGATTGTGACTGTTTTGCTGAGTGTGAATTCGCATTACTATAAGACGTGTTACGGTACTTGTCTATCCCAAATTCATGTATTTAGTTTAGATGTTTAATGTTATATTTGTAATTCTCATCGGATTTTGTCATATGTGTTGACGTCTTTTCTATTATATTTATGTGTTATGGAGTGAAAAATTAATCACCGCCGTCATTTATTAGATTTAATTTTGGTCAACGTAATCTGTACGATAATTTACGTTTGAAGTTGGATTCATAACAAACTGGACATATATATATTATAGTTAATTGCTATTAATAAGTATTGCAATATGCATTGTGTTTAAATGCAATATCAGTATTTAGTTCTATTATAATCTTTAATCAATCCTAATTCTATCTTACTTTTGAGATATAGTTTTTCATATGTGACGTCATTCTTCTGCTGTTTCAGAAATTTCATAAATTCAAATGTGACGTAATTTTTAATGCCTTTTCACAATCGTATGTGACGTCATTTTCACGATTTACTGCGTTGAGGCCTGGACTGAGTCGGGTGTGTCTATTCTGTGTTGGTCTGTGCATTATGTATTCGTGTTTGTTTTCTGTAATGAGTTAATACTTCAGTTTCATTATGTATATCTGTTATATTCATTTGATAAAATTTACTGTTTGCAATAGCATTAATTGTTCTAAATAATAAGGATGTTCTTATCCCAAGCATAAAAACATAGCCGTATTTGACACAGCCTTTTTCAACTTTTGATCTTCAGTGCTGTACAACTTTGTACTTTTTTTCGCTTTCGATCTTTTATATCTGGGCGTCACTGGTGAGTCTTGTGTGGACGAGTCGCGTTTTTGACGTATTGAATTTTAAACCTGATGCTTTTTGTTATTCATTAATCATGTGTTTCTTTGTCTAATACATTCTCCTATTTATTTGTATTGTAGTCCTGTAATATTATGTTGTCATTTCAATGTTATATTTAACATATCCATTAAAGTGCGAGGTTTGGCATGCCACAAAACCAGGTTCAACCCACCATTTTTTCCTTAAAAAATGTCCTGTACCAAGTCAGGAATATGGCCATTGTTATATTATTGTTCGTTTCTGTGTGTGTTACATTTTAACGTTGCGTCGTTTGTTTTCTCTTATTTTTGAGTGTAATTTCACATTTCGATAAGACGTGTCACGGTACATGTCTATCCCAAATTCATGTTTTTGGTTTTGATGTTATATTTGTTATTCTCGTGGGATTTTGTCTGATGCTTGGTCCGTTTCTGTGTGTGTTACATTTTAGTGTTGTGTCGTTGTTCTCCTCTTATATTTAATGCGTTTCCCTCGGTTTTAGTTTGTTACCCCGATTTTGTTTTTTGTCCATGGATTTATGAGTTTTGAACAGCGGTATACTACTGTTGACTTTATCTAAAACATGTGTCGTTGTAAAGAATGTTCATTATCACTGAACTAGTATATATATTTGTTTAGGGGCCAGCTGATGGACGCCTTCGGGCGCGGAAATTTCTCGCTGCATTGAAGACCTGTTGGTGACCTTCTGCTGTTGTCTGTTATTTGGTCGGGTTGTTGTCTCTTTTACACATTCCCCATTTCTATTCTCAATTTTACTTTTTAAAACAATAAAAATTCATCCACTTTTATATCGCCTATCGTATGTTCAACCACTTTAACATTACTCACCCACTTATAAGCAACTACAAACTAAACCCACCTATACTTTGTGTTTCTACACTACTTTATTTCTACCAGATTTGATTTCAATAAACAAATATGCAAAATTCATTACAAGCATGCTTATTTCCCTTTCATATCATACCATTTACGAAGACAGCATGACAATGCCATGACAGAAAACAAAATCCCCAAAACACAAAAAGTTTAAAAGACGCTTTATATATGACATAGAAAAATAAAGATTGAGCAAAACGAATTCTACCAAAAACAGGTGCTGCAACCAATCTAATTAAGACATGTGATATCGAGCGCGCTTGCTGAACCGAAGTTCAATTTAATAGCACTCTATGAATTTGATTTGTCCGAAGCACTTTTCTGGATTTATCTTTATCAGAAACGCTCATCAAAAGATGTATAACTGCCTAAACACTTAAACAGCTATTTGATCAAAATGGCGTATTCGCAATAATTCATTAAATGTCAACGTTTCCAGAGAGAATTTTTACTCTTTTCTGTAAGTTCTTAATTTATGAACGGACACGTGCATTGTTCATTGTGATTTGAATACAGTATGTTTATCAAATAAATAATATAGGTACATTTTCATAAAAGAGAGTCGTAAGATACCAGAGAGAAGTTCAAACTCATAAGTTTAAAATAAACTAACAACGCCATGGATTTAACATTGGGTGGACTCGGTGAATAGTATGCAAACGTAACTATGTGTAATGCTTGTATTGCGACTTATATTATATTTGACCACGACATGTACGTCAAACCGGACATCATCATTCTCTTTTTCTTCTAATATGCAGTTTGGCTGATGAAATAAAGATGATATGTGTTAATTAAACACGCTGATATGTAATTTAAGTTATATCACCAAACACGCAAAATGTTGCTGAAGGCAAGTGATCAACACTGTTGAAGGCCGTATGGAAACTAAATACGTGTACTTTTCTACGATCATGAATTGTGCTTAAACTATACGTTAAAAACAAGCAATTACTATTACAAAACCGATTACAAGAATATTCTACCATAGTTCAGGTAATCCTACATCTAAATTAAGAAAAAATGACAGTTCAAACCAAGAAAGGCGATTCGTTTATTGCAATGAATAATATGATATTTCCTTATTAGCAATTATAAAAGCAATCGTATGTGTGTCCCGTTTGAAATATATTACCAATAACCAAATAGTATTGAACAAAACTTACAATGATTTATTAATTTTAACTTGTAGTTTAAGCACTTAGAAAATGGTATCATTGGAAATGGAATTATATGGCTACAAAATATAATTATCCAATTGCGATTTTCCTAAACTCATTGTATGCTTCACTAAGGTGGCTCTCGAGTCTAAATCAAAATTTTATTTTAATAGAGGATTTCGCTATATTTTTCTACAAATGAACTTTATCTTATACTTAATAGAAAAATAAAATAAAAAGATGGGGTCACCGTTTATTTACGCTCACAATCTGCATTCGAAAGAAGCATATATTTTTGTAAAGTTACTTTTTTCTGTTTAACTAATAGGAGAAAAAAAGTAATATCGAAATAAAAAATCGATCAAATTTTAAAACAGTTGAGTTGCAGTACAGCTTATTTGAAAATAATAATAAAAAATATGGGTCACCGATGAGGTAAAAAAAAAAAGATATTTCAATTTTAATGCCAAAAAATAGCATTTTTTTTCACCAAAGGGAGATAATTTGGAGCATTGTCAAAGATATATACTTTTTAAAAGTCATCTGGGGCCAACACAAATTGATATTTTTGAATGATTTATGTTCCATATGATAAAGTAACATCTATTAAAGGTAATAAATAAAATTTGTAATGAAAAACAACTGTTTAATTTGTTTCAGAAATTTTATACCTTCGAGCCTCTTTAACTTCTTTTTGAGTATGTTATGCAGTAATTTATTGTTCAGGTGTATAGCCGCTATCATAGACGATCTAAAGAAGAGTAAACTGCCAACTTTTAAAAACAAAGTCAACAGTAATGATTAGTACCGTACTAGTATTCATCATTTCCATGGTCAACATTAGCGTTTTTTCCCTGAATTATCAAAGAACAATCATCTGTCGCAAATAACATACAACCTTTAAAACATTCTCCTTAATAAACAGAAAAAAAACAATGAGACATTTTGTTTTATTTTCTCATTTCTGAAATTTAGAATATAAAAATAGTCAAACTTAATTTAGTTTGAAGTTATGACAGATAAACAATCCCCCAACAAATTGATTATATCTGTAAAATAAAAGTGAATTCCCGGGAATATCTTACCGAATAAATAGAAACTTAGGGTTACGCAAACGAAATAGACTTAACAAATAGGTATAGGACATGATAAAACGGTACCCAAACTGACTATACCTCAAACTACCATGTAAACTGTCCAAAAACTACAATGCAACATAACCAGACAAAGTAAATAATTTGTCCAGGTCTAAATTGTCTCGAGTCTGCAAAATTTGCGATTATATTTATCAGAATCAGTAAGAGATGCTCTAAATTCCTGAATATAATCAAACCAAATACATGAACACGTGGTTAAACTATCTTTTATAGTTTGTTTCCCATATATATATATATGTGTATATCTTCATTTATTTTTTAAATATCAAAGAAAAATCATCTGTCGCAAATAACATACAACCTTATGAATATTCTGTTCGAGAAAGAACATTGTTTTTTTTCGACTTTATTAGGGAGAATGTTTTAAAGGTTGTATGTTATTTGCGACAGATAATTTTTCTTTGATATTTGAAATATATATAACTGGCAGGGACTCAGTATGACAAAATACTTCATTATATGATCGTTATATTAAGTCAATAAATGTTTTCAAAATGAACACATTGCTATTATATAAAAACGATGAAAAGATCCCTTGAAAATAGAAGGTTCATTCATAGTTCATATATAGCAGTACACAACGGAGTAAGTTAAGTAAGACCCCTTTTTAAAATATTACAGTTTTACAAAATTGTGAAAATGTATTCTTTTAGCTATTTACTGGAAAGTAGAATGTTTCTGCTACATAAATATGGGCTGTTTTTGACAATATAATGCACATATGTGGGGTACTAGCAGGGATGGGGTCGATAACTTTAAAATGTAATCGATTAAATTACAATTACTTTGCTAATAAAATGTAATCGATTACATTACAATTACACCCTATTTCATATGTAATCGATTACATTAGATTACTTTTCTTTATTGTAATCATGATTACTTTAGATTACTTATGATTACATTGTATATTGCTATATAAGTTTTTTTTATAACTTTTTATCCTCACAATAAAGCTTATTTTGGTGATTTTTTTAAAAGCCTTAATTTATTCATCTTTTTAAAAGAATTTATAGACAAGACAGTTACAGTTACAGTGTAACATGTGTAATTTGATAAAATAGCTTTAGACAAGTGTCTGTCTCTATGTATAAGATATAACTTTATTTTTAACTTCAAATTGTAACCAACTGCCTTGTTAACAAAAAAACTGAAAATAAGGAAAAATTAAGTATAGTTTTATTGTCTGTTGGGACTTAATTGACACATCCATTAATGTTTTTACAGGTGTTAATCACTACTTCCATTTTTTTAAACAAACAATAGGTGGGCTTGGGTATTAAAATTTTATTGTCTTAATAAGAATATCAATAAAGTTAAAAGTGGTTGATTGTCATTATTTGTTTGAACATTTTTAATACTTGATCTAATTGAAATTAATAGAATTATTGTCAGGTGAAAACACAAAACAGGTTTGTAACTTAAGAAAGATTATACATTTCTCTTTATATTAAGAAACAGTTTGTTGTATTGACGTCACCTATTGTTTACTATGCATATTGTTTGCAATATTATGCCATATGTATACACTGTACATGTACTTGTTTATACTGGTGAGCCTTTAGGCTTAAAGTTAATAAAGAATAAAAATAAGAAAGCACATTTTATACACGAATTTATGGAAAATAAAATTTATTCAATTTTGTCAATAAATGAAACCTGGTTTTAACTTCCATTTTGAATTAAGTGGGCTTACATATTCATGCCGACCATCAAAGTTAAATAGGAACTAAATGTTTTCTGCATTTGAATTTCAATGTATTTATGTAAAAATATTGGGTAAACTGATATGAAATTGGAGTTAATATCAGAAGTTTTCAATAAAGGAAAACAAATGCTTTCAAGGCATATTCTTGTATCATAAGAGCTCAATCTCACAAAGAAATATTGGAGAGTAAATTTCCGTTTGTAAACTGTTAACAAAATAAAACAGTTGGTTATACAGATTTGTTATATAGATGATCACATTAAACAAGGTCCCATCATTGTGATTACTAGTTTCATGATTTTTCATTCAAGCTTTACATTTTCTTATTTTCATCTTGTCTATCAAAAACTATTTTCATATATATACAAGATTTGTAATCAGCAAGTAATCATATGAATGTAATCTTAAAGTAATCGAAAAGTAATCATGATTACACCTGTTTTTTGCCATGTAATCAATAACATTACGATTACTTGTAATCAGAAATGGCATGATTACTGATTACATAGGATTACACTGCAAAATGAAATCGATTACAGCTGATTACGATTACCCCATGCCTGGGTACTAGCATCATAAGTCATGCTAAATTACTGAAATCTTCACAATTTTAGCATTTTAGTTAAATGTTAGACGGTTCTCCTCTTAAATGAAAGTGGCCGCATTCGTGTTTATTCATAATATTGAAATGTAACTTGTATTTGATGATATTACATAACATATATAAAGGTTGTGGATGAACACGAATGCGGCCACATTCAATTTTGACAAAAACCATCTGAAAAGTGACGTTTGTTTGCATATTTGATAGATTTTTCATATTTAAGCTTAAATCGGAGCGTTTTTAATGACTAAACCAGTACAAATATTTCACATACACTAATTGGATCAATTGAAATAGACACTTGAGTGTTTGAGAAATGTCCAAAATCTTTCGTCAGATGAACCTTGAGTTTGAGGCCAAAATCGGCCCTTACCGGATCTACTCATTAAATGCGGGGTTCACACGTTGCCGATTATTGCTCCCGTTTGAGATCAGACAGCGATACGACACGAAAAGTGAAAAAGTAGGATAACTATCCTCAATTATCTGGAATTTCCTATCATTGTCTGAACGCAGTCGTTTGAGATCGTTACAGATTCCTACGGGTCGGGAAGGGTCCGAATAGTTCGACGAAGCACCCCGACAGTTAGGTGCGTCCCGTAACATTCGGGGAAACTCAGCCGATTTGGTTTAGTCGGATTACAATCGTGCCCATGTCGTGACATTTGCTGTATCGGATCAAAATCCTAACAATGTTCTGTGTATTCTGAACGGTGTCCTGTTGAACGGGAATGATCTGGAGAAATTTTTCATTGCTGTTTTTCTGCCGATTGAGTCCAGATTGCTTCCAGATCTTGTCGATTGCGAATCGTTTTTGCCGAAACCGTTCCGGAACAGTCCCGTTATTAATACGAAATTCGTCAATGATACCCACGTCAGAGTCCCGACAATTACAGAATACAATACGACTGAGACCAGACAAAGCCGTTTGCAATGCGATAGAGCGGACTGTGATAGGATTACGTTCCGACAGTACCTGATCATCCCGAGTATACCGACAGTTTTCGAACGAATAACTTCCGTTAGCGTCCGTTCACTGTCTGGTCACTGTCTGATCTCTGTCGGATTACATTCGGTAGAATCGGGACGCAGTCGTTACAGACTCGGTCGAACTTTACCAGGCGAAAGATGCAAATTGGATTAGAAGCGGATTTAGAACGGGATTATTGGGATAAATTCGCTTGGAAACGGTTGAATATCGACGCTTCCTGAACAATATCTGATTGTTGTCGTGATTAAATTATTTGTTTTAAAAATTCTGATTAAAGCTTGAACTTCTATCCACGATTCACAGGATCCTGATCAGACTATTGACAAATTTTAATCGGGAATGGTCCTGTCAAGGACGACAGTAAAAATCGTGACCCCAGCTTTAGATATGCATATCAATACTATTACAAACTTATTTAGGACCTTCCATGAGGTACGAAATGTATACATATACATTTTCTATGAAGTATGAAATGGTATACATGATAATAATTCATAAGGTACGAAATGGTCAAGGTACTAAATTGTCAGGGTACGAAATGGTTTTTACCAAGGTCCGAAATTTGGGGGGGGGGGGGGGGGGAGGGTGGTTGTACGAGTGGTTAGGGTATGGAATGACTATAATTCGGCCT
The DNA here is from genome assembly GCA_037788925.1 of Mytilus galloprovincialis. Lineage (NCBI taxonomy): Eukaryota > Metazoa > Mollusca > Bivalvia > Mytilida > Mytilidae > Mytilus > Mytilus galloprovincialis. The sequence goes on from JAWDJN010000030.1 coordinate 887,651, forward strand.
ATTTAGATAAAACAATTTACGAAAAAATTGCAGGTGTAACAACATAACATACAAACAAACTATAACAAATAGATAAAATATGATTAGATGTATAAAAAGAGAAATAAATCTAAGAGAAATGCAGAGTGGGTGTCACACGTTACTTATACATCCCCACTGCGACACAAAATACAGATACGAAAGTCCTCGAAGTTATTGACGGTTAGTTCAAGGTCAAAAACTACCACAAGAAAAGTAAAGACAAATATGTCTGTCCCAAACCAGCAATTTGTATTCCAGTGTTTGTCATTTATTTCTTTAGAAACAAACCTTGTTGAGGAATTCCATGTGAAACGGAAATGTAACGTAATGTCAACTAAACTGAATTATAATCAAGTACTAACGTTAAGTGACAAACATATATTAATATTTTATAAACCAATAAGAGATAAATATTCCATCACACATAATTCTGTTTTATACAAAAGAACAAAATAAATTGACTAGTTTTTCTGGTTTATAAACTTGTTCAAAGGGAATCCACATTTGAAAAGTAAAAGTTGGTAAAATTCATTCAATATAATGGAACCATAAACAACTGTTATAGAAGTTGCAATTCTAGATATCTACTAAACCATACCTATGCAATGGGCCGTTTTATTTTGTCATTTTTTATTTGTCATCCCCTTGTATGAATATTTTCAAATTCTATGTTGTATTTGTCCAAACTTTTCGGAATTTTGAGTCATTTTTAAAGTTTTTTAGGGCATATTTTTATGTAAATGATATGCAAACACTTTATTCTCTTGTTAAAGTAACTTTACGCTTCTTAGAATTTTAACAATACACAACCTATTGCTAGCCCATAAAAAAGTATTGAACGTGTCTTTAGAAAGGTCTTTACTTATTAGCAATTCAAGGACATCGCCTTACGTTTTATCAGTTCGTTTTTAGAATTATATCCTTCTATTAAGTTATTCTAATTAATATTTGTAGCTTTTATTATCAAATTGTAAAGATTTCTTTGCAAATCTGTTTCCTATTTCATTTGTATTTAAAGTTGGAAAAAGGTTATGTTTAATGAAATTTACAGTGGTTTTTAAATAAACTGAATCAACCTAAATTGACAAAACAGTACTTGGTAGTACCCTGTACAGTACGAATCACTAAAACAGCATGAGCTCCATTGTTGATACAATTACATTTAACCTTTAAATTTCGCGATGGTTATTTTACATATGTCATCTTCTGGATTTGATAGACCATTAGTTTTTACCATTACTGCGTACAGAAATAACAGAGAAACATAGCATTTTTTTTTAATCAAATTTATATGCATATGAATTGACTTAAACAAAGACTTGTTAATAAACGTTTCTACATGAAATAGTAATATGACAGTTCTTGTCCATTCGTTTTTGATGCGTTTTGTTATTTGATTTTGCCATGTGATTATGGACTTTCCGAATTGATTTTCCTCTGAGTTCAGTATTTTTGTGATTTTACTTTTTATATAATAATTGTTCGTTTTTTCAAGGATATTCATACTAAATTTCCTTTGTTTGAAAGTTTCGTCATCAGGTGGTTTGTTCCGGAATTGACGCCGATATATTTAGTCTCTACCATTTTTTAGAGAGTGCTTGAAGTTGGCATTTTTGTTCTTATTCTTGCACTAATACTGCAGTGATTGATAGTATTTCAATAAGTGTTTAAAATTTTCTTTCATGCTATGTTTTATAAATATTGGAGATTACAGATTACAAATGGTGTTAAGTTTGCAAGCTTTTAATAATACATGATTGACAGTAATTCTTGAAAAAAAGCCTTAGGCATTTGATCTAGTGAATACTTTGTTGGCGACATTGATCACCAACCAGAGGTACTATACATTGTATGATATTAATATAACTTCATAACGCCGAATCTATTTATTTTGTTCATACTATAACTATATATATTGATGCCATTAACTTACGACATTATTTAAAAGTTTTTTTAATCTCTTTAGTAATTTTTATGTTCATGTTCTATGTTTAAAAAAAGAAGAATTCAAGAACATTTAAAGCTGTTAGTCCTTTATCAAATGGCAAAATCGAAAAATAAGACACATCACACGAATGTTCAACAACTGCCATTATGGCAGTGATCATGAATATTGGAAGGATTGCAAATTGTAATGAAATTATACCTACATCATATTCAATTAGTAGCCGCTGACTATTCTATCTATTAGATATGTATTTTAGGATTTTCATTTTGTCAATTGAAATATTGCATTATAACATATAACTATTCAACTAAATAGTAAACCTTGAACCTGTACAAGCACTTGTATCTTAATGATGGTCGCTCCTCTGTTTCAAAATAACAAACTGTAGACAATACTGTTATAAAGTGACATTATAGAAATAAGGAAACGTAAAAAGCAGAAATAAAATCAATGTTCTTGTTTTTGAGACATAAACAATTAAAAAATAAAGTGAAATGAATTTCTCTAGATTTGTCATACATTTAACATTTGTACGTTTTTCTCTCTCACAAATTATGAATAAAATACAAGGATTTAATATAATATTTTTGTTGATTTTTTTTTTTTTTTTTTTTTTTTTTTTAAGTATATGCACATGTAGTACAATTATAACGAAAAAAGAAGGATAAGCAGGCAAAATTTGTATTTGAACTACATGGATAAAACTAGAAGGTACTGAATATCAGATAAAATGCCAAAAGCAAGAGACGATAACAGTCTCATGTGTTGAATGATTAGTCATACCTAGTTATATTGTAGGATCATGTTTCGTCAATTGAAAACTGTAGCACTACTGCAATTACATTTAGTCATTTATCTTAATTTGAAGTGAAAACATTCCAATACTACGCTGTCAAGAAAAAGACATACAATTACATTTTACAGCTATTTCCTTGTTTAATATTACATTCTAATAATTGTACTTTTATGATAAAAAAAAAACATCAACAATTGATGTAATACGTTCAAAGCAATGATGCATCTACGACATATAATTATTTATTGGAAGATCTAAGCACTGACGCAACAGTACACGATGAAGCAAAATTTATATTTCAGAAACAAACCCATAACTAACCACGTCAAGTTACAGTATTCATGACATTTAGCGTAGTAGATAAATGATGATTTGAAATACAGGAAGTAAACTGCTGTAATACGTTTAATGAATTAGTTAACTTCGTTTGGACCTTGTGAAATATGTGTCTATCCTACAAAGTGAGATAAAACAAAATAAACAAAAAAGTGAAACGCGTTATCTTTTACGTGTTTTTTTTTTTTTGCTGTTGAAAAAATACGTATGTGTCAGAAATTTAAAACTATTGTTTTAGATTCGTTAATAATTAAATTCTTTAACTTTTATTATTTACTATTTATTTTTTGTATTTTTTACATATAGCTCTTCAACCGTTTTGGTACTTATACATATTCGGATTTAAAATGATTGGTTTTGAGCGTTCCTGATGAAGATAAATCCAGAAAAGCGCTTCGGACGCAAGAAATTATTAAACGAGTTGTTTTCATTTTTTTTTACCAAACATATGTTTTGTAGCAATCAATTCTATTCAAGGACCATGTATTTTCAAGTCCTTCAAAATACTAATTCAAACTTTGGTTAAGCCTAACGTCTTAATAAAAAAAAATCAATCAAATGGCCTACAAAAAAATGACTGTTTTGCATCAAACTTAGAATTGGCATATATTTTAAATTCTCGAATTAAGGTCATCTCCTAACATCATTCCACATAATGGTTATTTTAATTTGTCTTGTAATATAGTTTACAATGGTACAGCTCCATGTGTTCACATACATTGAAGTTGTACCTTTATCATTGCATATTTCTAAGTTTGAATCGAAGTAGCATAACTGCAACTTTTGTCAGATGTTTGCTAATGCAAAGTTTGTATATGAAAATCTAAAAATGAGGTTCCATTTCGACTTACTTTGTTGTATGAATTAGGCTCATTGTTAAAAAAATACGTAGACGTTTGAAATGTTTCTTTTTCTTTTTTTCATTTATAGATTTTTCAGCAGTCAACTTTATTTAAAGTAAAGAAGTTTTAAGAATATTAGTTGAAAAAAATAAGTAGCACTTTTCATTGTCCTTCTGGTATCTTTCGCCCCTCTTTTGTTAACATAGTTTTGTCTATCAAAATTGCCATCTTCTTTCTTTGACTGTGCATAAATGTCTCAAAACTAAAACTGTCTCGTCGAAGAAACCATCAAATTATTAATAACTATAAACCCATCAGTGCCCAATGTGATACTAATCTAGTCTGGTCTTTATATTGCCGGTTGTGGAAAACACGATAGTAACATTTGAGATTAAAAACACCTTCCAAAGTGTTTCATTTTTAAAATATTTTACATGACTGAATGTTGTATGCAGTATCGTTTTTTCAAGTTGTAGTGAACATATAAAAAAAACGTTGAGAAAACGCAATGAGTTTTGTTTTACTCCTAATATATGTGCTTATAATCTTCATTTTTTTCCGTTAGGAAATCTGCCATCATCTTTAACCGTTATGCCTATAGGAATCATGCTTTAAAGTTATAAATACTGATATTATATTGTTGAAACACACAGAAGAAACTGTAGAACTGTAAAGTCTACTCAAGATTAGTGTGCTTCTTGAATTATATACATGCAAAATTTCAGTATTTAGTCTACAATATACAATATACAAAAATGTAACTGTCCCATGAACCGAGGTTTACTAATTACACGACGTCATGTTTATTGATAATTACGTATTTATGTTGCTCTTTGTATGTTTTGTGCAAGCTATGTAATAATACAATTTATCTCTATTATTTATGTTTTTCAAGTATCCAGATACACGGATGTCTACACTGCTGGAAATGACAATAACATATACCTATTTTACTTGAATATACTTCTACTGTCAGACAGGAAAGTATGGCTACACATTTATTTGATTGGATGCATTGTCCTCTCCACAGTTTTTGTCAAATCTAGATAAACAACTAACTGTGCATTTCCATTAGTGAAAAGACGACCTTGAATACTTGAAAAAATGACCATGCACATATGTGTTCTTGGAATCTAATATAAAGATATGAAGTTAAAGAAAAAAGTACCCAGAAACATGCTCTTGCCGGACATCCAAACAATGCTGCAAAACCATATAATTTATATAAATCACAGCAAGATATTTTCCATATGGGATGAGATTTCTCTTATTCAAAGAAGAATCAAAAGTCTTTAAACAGAAGCGGTATAGTGTAAATATGTTTGATAGAAATCAATCGGTTGAATTTGAAATTGGTCATGAGAATGTAAAGCTATTGTTCTTAACCTTCTCCTTCTGCAAGATAAAACGACAATTACAAAGGAATAATACAACATAATTTGAATATCGAAGTATAACGACCGATACCATAACTAAAATACACACAATATTCCACATGTTTTACAGTTAACTCAGTAAATGCGCTGTAAAATGCTTCATATCACACTTATTAATACATTCAAAACAAACCAAAGTTGGACAAATAATGCCACAATTTACACGTTTTGGCCTATGTCAAGCTTTCGAAGGGCCATTTTCAGACATTATTATATAATTACATCCAATACAAATGTTGAGTTGTTAAGATGCGAAAACAAGTAGTTGGATACCCGGAAGCATTGTTAATCAATTGCGTGCCAAAGGTTTATTTGTGTGTCTGCGGCACTGTTCAGTTTTAATTTGTGGTCTTACTCACAGTGCATGGAGTATAGGTGTTTTTTCAAAGCACTTATCATAATCTCCTTACTTTGTATTAACCTAACATGGCATATATCAGTTTAAAGAGGCACACCGATTCCAAATTGTCATCAGACCAACTTATTGTTGTTTTACTAATGTCCTAAAATGACTTTTACTATGATGATTTGAGAAGTGTATTTGTCTTTAAAAAAACGTACTATTCGATAACTGTCTGTTCAATCTGATACCTTTCTTTAAGGTACATAGTTTGTATGCTAATCGTTTACTATTAACTATAAGTAAAATATATATATATTTGAAACTCCTGTATCTACAGCACTGATTCAATATTTCTTTTCCAACAACAAAGATCAGCACTTGTTTAAAAATTATATTGAAATATTTTTATTGGATATATTAGTTCGGTTATTTTAATTTTTGAAGCAACAAGAGATAATAATTTGCATTTGCTTTTTCATGTTCAATTTTTTCCAGGATAAACAACAGATGAATCAATCTAACAAATAAGTTTATCAGTCTGACGTTATCAATACACTATAATTGCTTATCAAACTAAGAGTTTTATAGCAAGTATATAGCTGTCGAATATTTGTGAATATATGTTTTGTTGATTGTAATACAGGAAATAAAATATATTGCTTAAGTACATAAAAATAGGAATACGTCATTTGATTGCCAATATGATATCATCCACAAGAAGCCAAAAGGACGAAGAGGCATAATAATACAACAGGTCATAGGTTTTTTTTAAAACGTGGCTGTCTGCACTAGCAAAAATAATAAAGGTGTGATTAAATAAAGAATGACAGATTATTATGAGATCAACAGCAGAATTGAAAAAAAACAACACATTACAAAGGTTATCATTGTTGTAGAGAATGGCAACTGTTTTCCACAGTTTTCTTTATTTGTATGTTTAAAAAGGAATATGTAATAAATAACTTTTGTTTCAAATTATAAAAACAATAAATAAGTAAATGAGTAAATCAGTTTTAAGACGTCGGGATTTTTTTATATTATAGTTACAGTATTTAGAATAAGATGTAAAAAATTTAAAGGATTTTCCGCCAACGAAATATTAACTGTTTCAGTTACTAGGCTGGCTTATTTATCCGGGAAAATTAATTTTCGATTTTGTAAATCATTATTTCATGCATTTTGATGGGTACAAAATTCTCATTCATCCTGTCTTGAGCTGTCATGATTCAGTAACTGCTCTTCGATCGGTGCATATAAACCCTTGATTATATTTTAGTTGTCTATTGAATTGATATGCGTTTCAGCTAAAGCAATATGATAACACAAGTTCTATCAAAGTAATATATAGTTTATTTATAGATAAGATTTATATTGTATAAAATGCAATTAGACAACTCTCCATCCAAGTCACTAAGTGTAAAAGTAAACAATTAGAAGTGAAAGTCAGCGTTAAATGGTGTTTATTTGCTTAGATAAATTACGAAAAGACATCTTTTATACTGAAAAGAATGCATTTCAATCCTGTAGGGACACTTTTAAATATTTATAAAGAGTCACTACAATAAAGATACAAATAATGATTATGTGTATCTCTTCATCGTACATGTGCCGTTTGTTCATTACATTGATAGTGATAGTTATGACTATATACGTTCATTCAATTGTTGATATTTGCACTTGTTACCACTAATTTTAACTTGCATTGTTTATTTTCGGTAAATTATTTATTGTTGAGAATAGTGAGTGGCATATTAATTTCGAACGCACTGAACTATGATATTTCTGGCTATTTTTCTTCTTCAATGCATATGATTCCTAATAACTCAGTTTAGAAAATATATTAACATTTTACAGGAAAATGATGGATTAATAAAGTCGATTTGATATTTTGAAAATATAAATGTATACATATCAGTATAAACAAAACATTGAGTGAATTCACTAAAGTTTGTAACCAAACTAAGACTGATTTTGACTGAATGTACTTTAATAAAGCTACAAAAACACCACACATGGTTTGAAGTATTAATTTAAAGTTATTCACCATCGAAAATATCTTCCGCGGCATGGCAAAAAAGAAGAAGCATTTACGAGAAAGGTTTTATGTATCAATTACTGTTCACAGCAACCAAATGAAATCGAATGAAATACTAAAATCAACAAGTGTATGGGCTTAAAAGGTGATATAATTCAGAGAGCCAAATATGTGAACCTGAGACTACTAAAGTTTTCGTATTTTAGTTATAACAATGAAAAATATTTTTCCAAACTAGCAAAAGTATAAAACAAACAATTTACAGAACATGGTCTCAATAAGATATAGCTTCGTTTCGTGTAAATTTTAGCCAAGACGCCATCTAATTAATTATCAAGTTGACCTTCTATGACCATACAAGCGATGTAAACATAAACATAGATATTAATAGAATAAGCAACTCGTGCTATTTTATTTTTATAGGTCTGTTAAATTTTGTATCAAAGATTAAAATATATGTTTATCATCCTTTTTACCTATATAAGAATGATTGTATGTGGATCGAATCAGTCAATCAAATTATTTACCTATGTTTCACTTTCAATGTTGACATTCTTTTGCTTTGAATAACCGTACACGGACAATGCATGCGTTATTCTATCTTTTTCTACGGGATTAAATTGGAGTTCACATGAATACGGATTAAATGATGTCGAATTATTCACCTGCAAGTTAATAAGTCATCATCAATGTTTATTAGGTTAATTTGACAAAAGTGAACCATTTTAGCCGTAAAAAGCAAATTATTAATTCGCTATTTCACTTTCATTAATGATTGAACACAAAAAGAATCATACTTTAGATTTTTTATATATCTCGTTGCTAGTTATTACACTATCTTGATAACAGTCATTTGTCGCAACAAAGCCTTGACTGATATTTAATTATGAATGGTAAGATCTGAAGATGAGAATATCTTTTAGCAGTTGTGCATCAAATAAAAGAGGTTTAAAGTTTTTTTTAAGGTATTTAAGGTGCAATTCATTACAATAGATACCACAATCTGTCAAAATAATTAACATTAGATGGCTGTTATTTGGAAGATAAATGATAATTTGTTTTAATTTCAAATTCAAGTGGCAAAATAGCAGCCTTAACTTATTCATTAAACATAACGAAGTCTTTTAAAAATCCAAAAGATGAGAGCTTTGCCTTTTGAATCATTCGATGATGTAGCTTTCGTGTAAACAGCAACTCTCTCTGTAGACTCCAGCTCTGTAACATCGTATCAAGCATATGTACACATTTTGTATGTTGGAAATGTATTAGTACAAAGTAAAACTAATCAATCTCTTATTGTCATGCACTTGCACGGATATTTCAATGTTTTCTGTCAACAAAATGCCTCAATTAGTTTATCAGTTCGATATCAGTGAGTGTTTATTGAAAAATTAAGTCATTATCATATCAGTTCCAGCTAGAATGCTGTTTATCAAAAATGAAAATTTACTATAGAAAGTTATTTTATTCTAATATAAATAAGAAGATGTGGTATGATTGCCAATGAGACAACCGTCCACAAGAGACAAAAATGACACAGAAATTAACTACCATAGGTCACCGTACGGCCTTCAACAAAGAGCAAAGCCCATACCGCGTAGTCAGCTATAAAAGGCACCGAAATGACAATGTAAAATAATTCAAACGAAAAAACTAACAGTCTTATTTATATAAAACAAATGAACGAAAAACAATTATGTAACACACAAACAAACGACAACCACTGAATTACAGGCTCCTGACTTGGGACAGACACATACATATATAATGTGGCAAGGTTAAACATGTTAGTGGGATCCCAACCCTCCCCTAAGCTGAGACAGTGGTATGACAGTACAACATAAGAACGAACTATAAAAAATAGTTGCAAAAGGCTCAACTCATCAGATGGACAAAAATACAAGTGGACGTGGTCGGGTACTTGTACTTGTAAGCGTATTTTTCAACCGATCAAATTGTCGCTGTCCTGATGAAGGAATCTGAATAAAGAAGAACTTTATGTGTATCCTTTTTATCCTTTATTTTTTATGACGTTCAATGTGGTTCATAAGTGTTTCTCGTTTCTGTTTTTGTTTATTTAGATAAACATGATAAATGAGACCGTTGGTTTTCCTGTTTGAATTGTTTTACACTTGGTAATTGCTGGGCCTTTCTTTACGTTTTACACTATGTGACTTAAATGGAGAGTTGTCTCATTTTCTCATTGGCACACATACTACATCTTCTTATTTCTAAGAATACATTTTCAAATGTTTCAAGATAACTCTATAATTTTTGTGAAATTTACCCAAATGCAACTTTCTTTGACGTCTAAACCTTTTCACTATACTGTAAATCAACACGTTTTCGTTTGTTGAAAATTTTCTAGAAAATTAAGCTCGGTCGGAAAATGATTAGAAATTTAAATGTTCCAGTTTAGCATGGATACCTTTAAGTTTAAATAACATTGACCATATCCTTCCCTTTTTGTACTGACATAACAATGACTGTGAGTATTTTTAATTCTTTCTGCATGACATATATGTAAAGCTTTTCGTAATATATTAGTTTTTGTGAAGATTATCTTTTTTTAAGGAATTTACCGCAATAATCATAATTTCACTTTACATAACGGATAAACGGATCAAAAATTTATGAATCAAGTATAAATATATATGATGTCATATTCGTAAATCATGATTTTCTAAAATAGTTAACCATCGTGCTGCTATAATCTCTTAAAGTCTAGGTTGACAGCTTAACCAGATCATATAACTTCGTGTCAAAGTATTTAAAATCTGTCAAACCGATATATGGAATTTTTAGCTAGGTCAATACTAATGCTGCTGATGTTCTTATTTGAAGACATTTGAAGTGGCTGAAATGTAACAATCTGCCAAGTATGTTATCGGTTACATCAAAACCTGTAACATTGCTTGTAAAACAATTTGGTAGACCATGTATACTTTTATTATGTAAGATCTGTATATATACTCATCAAAGATACTAGGATTGCAATTTTGTATTTCCGCCAGACGCGCGTTTCGTCTACAAAAGACTTATCAGTGACGCTTGAATCAAAGTTTAAAGGGCCAAATAAAATACAAAATAGAAGAGCACTGAGGACCAAAAATTTCTTAAGGTTTTGCCAATTACAGCTAAGGTAATTTATTCCTGAGGTAGAAAAGCATTAGTATGTGAAAATTCTTACTTTTGCTAACCATGTTTACACAGAAGAGCTGACTTCTGCTTTGAACCTATGAATTCATAAAAAATCTCTAATCGAAAATTTTATTCCGGGCGTGATCAGTACATGTTGTTTTTCGACTAGTGGGTTTGAACGTCCGTTTGGTATATTTCGGATCTCGTCTTCAAAAGTATCTGTCCTATACGAATTTGGATGAATAAACTTATCATGCAATTTATATTCATCTATAGAATACAAAAGGATTAACAAGTAGTACCTTTATTTCATAGAGAATAAAAAAAGCAAAACATACAGCATATTCATAATTTGTAAGGATTCTTCAATGAATTTGTGTATATACTGCAATCAGAGATTTCTCTTTGTAACATATATACAGGTAGCTATTTTATGACAAAATGTGAAATAACCAAAATACCAAACTCTGAGGAACATTTAAAACGGAAAGTCCCTTATAAAATGGCAAAATCAAAATCTCTAACACACCAAACAAATGAATAACAACTGTCAAATTCCTGATTTGGTAAAGGTATTTTCTCGTATAGAAAATGGTGGCTTAAACCTGGTTTTATAGCTAGTTAAACCTCTCAAAAGCTTTGAAAGTTAAACTTTACAAACATTGACTAATATTTGCCTGTCTTCAGAGCATACAATCGATTGAGCCAAGCCCCTTTGTAGATACATACCAGTCTTCAAATTGAACGAGTAAAAGAGAGACGAATGATATCAAAAGAATATTCAAAATCATCAATCGGAAACAAACTGACAATTTCATGACAAAAAAGAAAAAGAACAAAAGTGAAACAACCGTATACAAAACACAACATAAAAAACTAAAGACAGAACAGCACGAGACCATCAAAACATTAAACCCGGTCTCAGTTTACATGGTAGGATAAGCAGGTACTACGCAGACAAGTATAATGTATAAAGTATAATGCAATTAATAGCTTATTATAATAAGTGTATGCACAATTTTGATAATAGTTGAATAAATGGTCCTTTCAGAAGCAAAAAAAGTGAGAATTACACGAAAACCTGCAAATAGATTCTTCTAAACAATCTACCACATAATACATGTAATATGTCTATAAATTATCGTTACGTCGTTGACATGTAATGACATGAAGTTGAAAAAAAAATATCTGCCATGAAATAAAATTGAGAAAGGAAATGGGGAATGTGTCAAAGCGACAACAACCCGACCATAGAGCAGACAACAGCCGAGGCCACCAATGGGTCTTCAATGTATCGAAAATTCCCGCACCTGTAGATGTCCTTCAGCTGGCCCCTAAACAAATATATACTAGTTCAGTGATACTGAACGCCATACTAATTTCCAAATTGTACACAAGAAACTAAAATTAAAATAATACAAGACTAACAAAGGCCAGAGGCTCCTGACTTGTGACAGGCGCAAAATTGCGGTGGGGTTAAACATGTTTATGAGATCTCAACCCTCCCCCTATACCTCTAGACAATGTAGAAAAGTAAACGCATAACAATAGGCACATATAACATTATGTTATCGCCGTGGATTAGTTTTTGTCAAGACGATTTGCTTTGAATTCGTCATATAACAAACACAATGCACTTATCCTATATACCAAGACAATATTGTGGCAGTTTAAATATACGAATGTACACTTTTGATCATTTAGCAGAGCTTGCTCCGTTGACCATTTATAGAACTAGCTCCGAATAACCTTCTGATATAAAATGGAACAATCAGTTTTTAATTTTGACGTCAATACTACTATTTTATATTGCTATGCAAAAAAAATAAAAATGCGTGGTATTATGCCATTTCGACTTACTTCGGATATATTTGCATACTAATCTAAATACGTCTATTAGTTTTATTTTGTAATAAATGTATATGTTTACTCCTACTTCATAGCATTGGCTTCCCAATAACATTGAATACACTACGTTACACCGCAAGTTTATGTTTTTGTTTTAACTATGGTAAAACTATTTTGATGAGATTAATTTTTACAAAGTCATATTTTTAGGAAGTTTGATACAAATTCAACTATACACAGAACTGTCTCTTACCTTATAATTCAAATTTTTTTCTTTCTGAAAATGTTTGTACCCAGTCTTGGATATATTAGTACAAAATAAATATCAGCTAAGTAATGGTATATTTTGGGTCCTCGGTAAAATTTGCAAATATGTATCTTTTAGGTTGAATCTTAATTACTCTCTTACTTTATGGTTCCAAGAGCTACAATGTTGTTATGATTATATTATATCATTTGAATTGGAAGACCCAAATACATTTATCGTTTTTGAAATGACCCAAATTCATAAAATGGCACTGTTCAATATCAATTATGTTTAACATGAAACTGATTTGTATCATGAAATAAAAAAAATCTTTTCTCTATCGTTCCTTATTATTGATGCGTTCTAATTTCTGTAAAAGTAATGCAACAAATTTTTCGCTATGCGTCTGCTATTTTCAATTACTTCGAAAAATATTTGCAAGATAATATTATTACAAAACCTACTATGTAGTGAATTGTTAAACTATCTGTACAATTTAATCAAAGATTGTATAATATCACCATTAACTATAATATTTGACAAAATGGAATTATTTGACAACCACAAATATTTCAAGCTGATTTAGCATTTATAACTCGAACATGGAAATGTCATTTTTTAACAATTTATTCGAACTTCATACAATACCATAGAAGATAAGTAAGTGAAATTTGTGCTGTACATATTTTGTGTCTAACGTACGTCATATAAGACGAACGCAGCAGTTTTAACAGATTGTTTGCTCATAAACACGTATCAAATTTGACCTTTTAGAAAAAAGAAATTTTAACTTGATCGGTTTTGTCCTTGCTGTAACCTTTTCTTGTTGATTTGATTTTTTGATTTTTTTAGTATTCTATGTGTGAGTCATCCCGTAAGCTTTTACTGAATATCCCGTATGATTGTAAATAACACGGATTTTCATGTTACCTGAAGTAATATACACTAGTCACATTACATGTATGTTTCATAATAGTATCAGTACATATACTTTTGATTATCTGACAACAATCGAGAGTCATCAGATAATTACATTTAATTTCTTTATAAAATGCAACATTCATGGCCGTACTTGATTCATGTGACAACTCCAAAACAATGCATAGGAAAACTAGCGAAAATGTTATATGATTCGTAATTGCATGGTTAAATGTAATAGGCTTTTGCGATTCATGAAAAGGGTGATGTGGTGAACACTTTTACACCCATTAAAATTATAAAATAAAGCATTCAATCCTTAAGTAATTACTACCTAAATGTGAAGTTGTGTTTGAAGATCGCTTGTTTATCATATTAAATATTATTAGGTATATTGCTTCTACAAAATAAATTTATATATTTTTTATAAAATTAAGTGTTTGGTTGTCATTGATATATGTAAATCTAATCATGTATTGTTGAACAAATGCCCATGCCTTGTAGGTGTACTGTCCATTATTGTAAATGAATATATGTTATCTTATATAATGCTATAAAAACGTGAGACGAGCCTCACGTTTATAGTATATTCATATATAAGCCAACTATATTTGCTGCAATAAAGGCAACAGCAGTATACCGCTTTCCAGAATTCTTAAATCAGTTGAGTGAAAACAAATTCGGGTTACCAACTAAAATTGAGGGAAACACATCAACTATAAGAGGAAAAACAACGGAACAACAGAAACACTGTAGTGCAACAAAAACATACAAAAACATCCATATAAACTATATCTTTGTTAACAACTTCCATATAAACTATATCTTTGTTAACAACTTCCATATTCCTGACTTGGTAAAGGACATTTTAAGAAAAAAGGGTTGAACTTGGTTTCATCGCTTGCCAAACCTCTCACGTATATAGCAATGTTAAAATATATCGCTAAAATTACAACACAATGTGACAGAAATACAGCACACACAATCGAAAGAACAATCTCAAAAAGAAAGGCATAAACAAATAATATAAAAATCGTTACAACTCATCAACATTGTCATGTAGGTTCCTTTAATGGAATCATCACTGTTGTCGCATTTCATATCTCAATGTTTTTGTCACATGATTTTTACGTCGGCGGCAGATAATATTATGTTTTTTTCTTTACTTTTAATCTATGTTCATCTCTTTAGGTTCGGAACGATTGTTGGCTTGTTAATTCGAATAGAAACTTAAGTTAATTATTGTTGCACATCGTATTTGATAGCTTGAAGTGGTTTTGGTATTTGTTTAATAAAAGTTTAATGAACCAAACTAAAATTTCGTTCTTTGTTTAATAACTAATTAGAAGAATTAATCTATTCTACTCAGCTTTTTACCGTGTTTTAATGAATTTTCATTTGCAAATCGGAAGGACAACATGCGTGGAAAAGAAATAAATATTAGATATGCTATTCAGCATATTTATGATTCATTTTGAAGTTTGAATTGAAGAACTATTCACCTTTTAAAAATTATAATATTGTGCGTATGCTTGCATTCCTATATCTACTATAAACATAGGATGTATTTTCTTCTTTTATATTTGAATTTCTAATACTTTCCATGGGACTCTACTAAAACCCACTGAAGGATTGTTTAGTAAAGGTTGTTAAACAGACAATTTACCTTAAACACATTAATGAATCGTAATGAAACTCAATCCTTCACTCGATCCAATATTTTTTTTCCTTTTTGTTTCTTCCAATTACAAATTTGTTTATAACCAGAGGTATTGCGCTTGATGATATCACCGTAAAATAGACATAGCGTTCAGAAAAGTTGTTCAGCTTTATGGTAAATCGCAGTGTAAATATAAGTTAAAAGTTCTAGCGGATCGATCACAATCAAGTATTCATAGTATGCAAATCATAAAAGAGTTATTTACTATATATGAATTTATGGTACCATTACTCGTATATGATGAAGTTAGTGTACAGAAAGGAGCACGAATCATGTAACACCATTCATTGACATTATAGTTCTAAGTCTACGTCTTTCCCAATCTACTGTTAAAACTCACCTTTAGTATTAAATATCAAAATATAAATGATATAAATTATGTGCTTTCTTGAACTAAGATAAGTAAGCTTTTACTATTTACCCCTATTTGTGACATTTTTACCTATTGGTTTTTTTTTTTTTGTTGTTGTTTTGTTCACACATCGTTGCCAATATAATGGAATTTAATGCGACTGTCATAGAAGTGAGAGGTTTAGCTAGCTTTAAAACCAGGTTCAATCCACCATTTTCTACATAAGAAAATGCCTGTACCAAGTCAGGAATATGACAGTTGTTATCCATTCGTTTGATATGTTTGAACTTTTGATTTTGCCATTTGATTGGGGACTTTCCTTTTTGAATTTTTCTTGCAGTTCAGTATTTTTGTGATTTTACTTTTTAATAGAATTGTGAATGTATTAACAAATATTTTACTGTAACAGTATGTTTGTTTTGTTGTTTTCGCGGCTCCTTTATATATGCCGCAATTCCTTTTACATTGTATCTTATTGAAACATTCAATTTTCAGCCCTAATAGAATAATGATTGTGGTCATTTTGATGAAAGATACTGTTAAATATATGGTTCTTGATATTTATTAATATGATATGATTGATTTGGTTTTGTATATGGGGTAAACAATATTATACGAATATCAGGATTAAAATGTATTAAATACAAAACGTGATTAATACTTATTTTATTTGTTCTTTTTTACTGTTAAATAGTTGACATATGTTCCTCTTATATACAGTCGTTAACACAGCCGAATTACATTCTTTAAGCAATCAATACTGTGTGCAACTAAAGTAGATTATAGACAGAACGACAGACACGAAAAGTCATATTGTTTCCTTAAATTGGTCACCTACAAGAGATTCGTCGTTTGTCTTCAATGAAGTTATCAGCACAGAAAAACCGAATCATTCACAATAAAGACATTGAGAAGAATCAATTCACTAACCAATATGTACCATTATCCTGTCAGACAAGACAAGTGGTTGGAGAGAAATTACAATTATTGAATGCACGTCAAAGCTACAAAGTGAATTTCATTTGAAAAATTACAAAATTAAAGAAGATATCTAAATATTATTCTTATGTTAAAGTTTAACAAGAGCAATGTTGTAGATCAGATTTTTTATTTCCAAATATAGTCATTGTTTATTAGATTTTGATTATCAAGAATGTTGAAAACACACTTTTTAGAAATGTATATGTACTCTGGTTCAATTTCTTAGATCGTTTAAATTTTTCAAAATTTTATTTAATAAATTATGACGTAGTTTGAAACATAAACAGTTGTGTGAAGTTCTATTTATTTTATTAAAGAATTTTGTTTTCACTAGGGGGACCTAACAAATGGGATAAGTAGTTTTTTATTGTATCACTAGCCCGTCAGCACTGACTTTGAAAGTTTAAAAACCAGGATTGTCAGTTTTCTTTTAGAAGGTTTGTGTTTCAATCATTTGTTTTTCCTTGACTGATTTCTTGTCAATTGAATACTTAATTTGCTATCGGTTCTTTGTACCGTATGATACTAGTCTTTGGTCTTGTCTTGCTACAAATAAAAGTTTCTCATAGTAGGTAGAATACTAGTAATCAATTTAAGGATAATCAAAATTCAATGAAAGTATTGTACAACACTATTCAAAACACCACTTGACTAAATGGATTTAATATAGAGATCTATTGTCAGATATTGTCGTTAGTATTTTTAGTTTACATGTATTTCCAAGAACACCGTATCTTGTTATTAAAAGGAACCAATTAAGATATTTTCGAAAGAAGGACTACAGGTGAGAATTTCCATTCATAAATCAAAATTTATGTTCGATTTCAGCCTGTTTTTTCATGTTTATGGAAATAGATATTTTCAGGAATGAGAAACCGTAACTGTCGAAAGTGTAACGTTTCATAAACGATCGAGTGATAGACGGGATTCTCTGTCAATTGCTGGTGTTTGACCCTCACACTAAACTATTGCCTTTATTGTCTGCTTCGGGTCACATATCAATCGGGTGACAAAGAACATCAAACCCAAAAGTTAATAACCTTCTTATTACTGACATTATGAATTCATATTTTGTTTTAACACCCTTAAAAATACTTCCTGATGTATGTTGTTCTATTAAATACAGGAAGTATTTACTCCGGAAAACCATTCGACATTGTTCTCTTATTCCCGTTGAAAATTACCACTATTGGTCCAAGAAACTAAGACTCCAAACTTTGTAATTGCCCTGATATTTAAGAACCTAATATCTATCATTGCATAATACTTTCTACCGCCGTTTAGAATGTTATAAAACTCGTTGAGGAATTTATATCCATTGTTTTATCAATAGTCAGTTAACTGTGTTTTAATGAGTGCCATCAATATGGGCTAATCGTTTTACTTGGTAGGTATAACGACAGATCTGTGATTAATAACATGGTGAAGTTTTCATTACCGTTTGATAAACGTTGTTTTCGTATAGTGAGTCGTGGTAAGTTCTAAGAAAAATGGCCAGATTTAGTGTAGATCTGAAGATACAATTATCTGAAAAGTAAACTTATAACACTTTAACACTAACTTTTTCTGTTTTGTCGATCTCTATACTTGAATATATATTTGATTTTTCCTGCGTAGTGTTTTTTTTTTTTTTAATTTGGTTATATAATTCTATAGTTTTATCTTTTTGCTGACTTTTGTATTCCTTCGATATAGTTTTGTTCTTTTTCTTATGTTGTTGTTTATCTCTTGAATGCTATATACTTCCTTTGTAGTTTTTTTGTCCGGTAATCTGACAATCAAAAATACCTTCTGCCCTCTCAAAAGTTCTGCCAACCTACACAACATTTTATAATGAGTAAATTTTACCACAAATGTGCTGCAAGCATTGTTTACTCAATAATTCTGAAAATGGTTAAGTCTTTAGAAGTTTCAAATACCTTTGCCCCAAGCTCTTATTTTCATAGTATATACCTTTCTATACACTATCTAATTTAGCACATATTTACAACTTGAGTAATCCTGTAATTAGTCTATTGATATGTTTTGGGTGACTAGCTGTAGCTCATTTACGTAGTTTTGTAAATCTACTCACTATTATAATTGTAAGATATTGACAACAGAATGAAAAGATTGTAGTTACTGGTGCAAGTATGTTTATTGGTATATTTGTATAAAGCTGTGTTTAACTATACATGATAAGTTTTAAAACATATAGATAGTTTGCAGTGGCAGATCCAAAAAAAGAGGGTTGTGGAAAACGCTTATTTTTGGAATGATCAATGCTTTGAATAAGAACATACAGTTGAACCCCTCCCCCTTTATTTTGGGTTGGAACCCCTTTAAAAGTGGACGGATATGCCCCTGGTATGTACCAATAGGTAGTCTAGTGAATAGTTTACATGCATAAAATATCTTCCACTGTACATTAAGCAACCAATAATCAATCAATTCATGACGAAATAGATCAAATTGCTTTTATTTCCCTTTACAAGGTTTCATGGTTCACTCTATTTTTGGGTACAAAGTAATTACATGGAAGATAATATAAATGATCACAATTTTAGATGGCATTGTACTCTAATCAAGTTATAAAGAACTATATTTGTTACTCTTTTACTTAATTGAAAGAAACTTTTAATTGTCAAAAACATTTAGATTCAAAGATTAAATAGTGGGATGTTTAAAAATTTATTTGAAAACTAATTACAAACTGTTTAGTTTAATTTGGAACACATTTTTTTTTTCAAAACAGCCAGTAGCAATTTTTATTTCAATATCTTGATTACGATACAATGAAATCTTACCCTTGTGGTCATTCATGCGTAGTTACTTAGTACACGAAAAAGTATGTACTATGAAATTAAAAGGCAAATTCAAGCAATTTGATTGGACGAAAAGTTGTAAGTATGTGCTAAATTCATGTTGAGATTTCTTTAAACCAGGTTGTCACTCGTTGTTTGTATTCTTGAGTGACAGTATCCACAACCAACAATTATATCTACGTTATCTAGCTTGTGGTAAGGGAGCTACCATTTGATTTTTATGGGGAGGGGGGGGGGGGCTAGGATGAAATTTGAAAAAAATAGGCAGGACAGGAGTTTTGAGTAAAAAAAAAAGGCAGGATGAGACACTTTGCAAAAAAAAAAAAAAATGCAGGATGACAATTTAGGTAAAAAAAGTCAGGATAAACTAATAAAAAAAAAAGGCAGGACCGAATAGAGTGAAAAATAAAAAGGCAGGACAGAGATTACAACTAAAAAAAATGCAGGACAAAATTTTTCATCCTAGCCCCCCCCCCCCCCCTCCCCATAAAAATCAAATGGTAGCTCCCTAATGAACACATTTGATCCTGCTTCCTAAACAATATGCCTTTGTTTTATATACCTGTTCTGATAAGTTTTCTGTCTACGTTCTTTTAAGATTCAGGAGTCGGTTTCACAAAAAAAAAACCTTACGACTAAGGCCGTGTTCACACCAAACGCCATCTACAGTAAGCATGTTTACAATTAGTTTAATGTAATGTACACTGGTTCCACATTACATTTGTTCACATCTGTACTGTTTACACCTTGTTTAATTACCTGTACATGAGATATGTTCACACTTTTAAACTATATGTCATTTAAATGTTCATTACGTAGAACTGAATGCAAGTTTTTCGGACAACTTTTCTAGCAGTTAGAGAGCCACCATTTGACCTCAAATAAAGGGGGATGGATTTTTCCTTGAAAATATTCTGACCCCCAGTTTGATAAAAAAAAAATATATTTTGGTCGTACAGATGGAAAAAAAATTCTTAATCCAGAGTTTCCCCATTTATTATAGTGTTTTATGAGGTCCTTCAATTTTATGTTGAAATTTAAAATTCCGTAACCATGCATTACCAGCTATTTTGGTCGTAACAGGTAATTCAATTAATTGCTTTTAAATATTGAAAAAAAAAAAACATTTGATTGCTAGCATCGAAAAAAACTGAATAAAAGCATTCGCGCGAAAATAATTCTGACTCAGAAAAAAAATATAACCCCCCTTTTTTTAAACTTAAGTGGTTGCACCTTTATGATAGCAATTTTGATGATTTGTAATACAATATATTAACTACATAAACATAAATGTACAATATATACAACAACAACAAAGACAAAAAGAACTTATTCAGGAGGACACACTCGCTTGTTTATAATTCGTATAAACTTACATAAATTAATGAGATCTGTCCTATTTGTAGACGACATAATTTCAGTAAATACTATAATATAAATACTTAAATTTCGATTTATAAAATTTCTCTCTTCTCTAAAATGTGAACAATTAATAATGTAATGAAATTCATCTCCAATATCTAGCTTACATGAATTAAACTTTCTTTTTTCCCTTTCTTTATTGTACCATCTTCCAAGTTCGACTGGAAGTTTATGGTTACATATTCTAAATTTACATAATTTCAAAAAATCTTTTTCGTCTAAAATACTAAAATATTCTTCAAAACACAATTAATTCTTAAAAATAAGATAATTCAAGGCTTTGGAACAGTTTTGAATAGTCTCGTTCCATGTTTGTTTGAATTCATCACACAATCTTACTTTAATATTATATTTCAATCATACATCATTTAAAAAGAACTGTGTGTTCCAGATATAAGAAAATCCACTTTCATCGAATATATTTTTAACACATATTAACCATTTAAAATCTATGTGTTTAGTACAATACAAGTGGTACAGTAGTTTATAAATAATACATGAATACTTTGACTGCTTTCCCATAATTAATTTAGACCAGTAGGATATCATCCTTAATTTTACATCAATAGAGAGTGGGAAACACCCTAGCTCACTGTACATCATACAGTTTGGAGTGGAAGATTTCAGATTTAGGAGCAACTTACAAAATTTTAGATGAACCTTTTCGACAATATCACAGTTGCTGAATCCCCATATTTCTGATCCGTATAAAAGACATCAAAACAGTATCATCAGCATATAATAATAAAATGATATTGATAAATACATCACGTTCATGTTCTAATTCTTCTATAACTGTGAAAGGCCCTTACAGTTTTTTGTTTGTTAAAAAATTTCCAAGTCATTTAAAAAAATTGCAAACAAAAAGGGGACACATTTTCCCCTTGCCTTACCCCATTATTACACGGAAAATAATCAGACTTGCTGTTATTAAAAATAATATTTGATTTAATATTTTTGTAAATACTTTGAATCACATTTAACATTTTCCCATTTACATTGTTTAACAGTAGTTTATGCCAAAGTCCATCCCTCCAAATTTTGTCAAAAGCCTTTTCAAAGTCTATAAATGCACAATAAAGTTTATTCTGTCTTTTCTTCAGAAGTTCAAACAAAGAATGTAATATAAATAAATTATCCATAGTGCTATAGCCTTGCCCTGTGTTTCATGTAAATTAGGAAATCGTCAGAATATTTGTTCAAACGCGCGGTTAGAACAGCCGTGAACAGTTTACCCAAACAACTGACAATGGTAATTGGCCGAAAATTTTTAGGATTATTTCGGTCTCCTTTATTCTTGAATATTTGTATGATATTACCAACTAACCAACTCTCTGGTACAAATCCAGTATCAAATATCAAATTAAATAATGTTTCATAAATATCGATGATCTGGTTTGAAGTTGCTATTATGTATTCAGCATCTTCACCACCAGACTTATCGTTTTTCAAATTTTTAATACATTTCAAAATTTCTCCTTTTTCTATATACAAATTCAAATCATAATTAAGCTGATTTACCTGGTCTTCATCGAGAGGTGGTAAATCAGCTCCATTATCATCCGTCGGAGAAGCATTTAGATCCTTAGAGAAACCAAATAATTTCTCTATTGGGATATCCGGTTGTTTTTTACGCTTTCCCTGGTTAAGTACTTTCCAATAGTCTCTAGAATTTTTGGTTCTCAATTCTTTCAGTTTTTTTGAAAGATTTTGTCGGTATAATCTATGATTTTTGTCGAGAGTTTTCTTGTATATGTTTTCCGATCCAGCCAAATTGGATCTATTTATTGTAGTTCGATTTTTTTTTTAATTTTCGTGTAAATTTACGATAATTTTGTCTCGCAAATTTACATTCTCGGTTAAACCAGGGTTTATTCATAAACGATTTCTGACGTGTTTTCCCGTTTTTACTATGAGAAATGCCAAATGTAGCTTTTGCACTTTCTATAAAAATTTCACATAGTTTCTCAACATGTATATTAACATTTACATCAACCCTTGGTTTTTGCAAATTATACACAAGATCTGTTATTTAACCTTGGTTTATATTTTGCTGAAATTCTATTAATTTATCACTGTCCCACTTTCTTATCCTTTCTACATTTTCTTCTATATAATTAGGTACCTCACATCCGTCTACATTTGTTGCATACACACTAATAGACAATGGACAATGTACATCAGAAAATAATTTTGAAAAATCTACTACTTCCAAAGTACAAAATCTATTTATAAAATTCACATTACTAATGCAATAATCTACATCACTTGCATTCCTGCAAGTCAACTTTCCTTCCTTGTCACCATTTATCCTCCCATTAAGTATAAAACAGTTATTCCCCTTGCAAAAGTGCAATAATTAAGAACCATACCTATTTTTTCCAATATCTCTATTTTTTCTTTCCCTCGGAATATCTAAAAAGTAAAATTGACACACTATTTTCTATTAAATCAGAGAAATTATTTGAAGGATCATGAGAATCTAAAATAAGAAAATCTTTAGCAAAGTTTCAAATTCAGGATATTGTAGTTTTTTTATGATTCCACAACAATTAAGTGATAAAATATTGAGCATATCAGGAGATGTACTTTTTAAACCACTACTTGACAAATCTAAATTTTCTGTATCAAAAGAAGCATTTGTATCATAGAAACTGTCTGTAGTCATAATTACATTTTTATCTATAACATTTTGATTGTCAATATTTTCGGTTTGATCAACTTCATAAATTTTACCTTTTAATTTTGGTTTGTTAACATTCAAAACAGGTTTATTAATGTCATAATGATGAAAACAGTTTGAACTATCTACAATAAGACTTCTACTTGTGGGTTCTCCCTGACATCCCTAACTCGGCGTTGTACCATTTTGACGACGTCTTTTAGTTCGTCTTTTATCTGGCGTTATTCTGTTGTTCGGTGGTGACCTCAATGGTGATGGAGGGGCTTGATTTACAGCACTGTCACTTTACATATGTCATTCAAAGTCGTCATCTTCCTGTAAATTGTATAGTTGTCCATCAATATACAGGCGGTCCCGGACTAGAACTACATCCCTTTGTTGTTGTTTAGAATCTTTCATTATATGGAATAGTTTTTTCCTTCGTTTATTAATTGCTACAGGGAACTGTTCACTTATGCCAAATGGGGCACCTTTTAGCTTGTTGGCGTTATTAAGCACAAATTGGAGGTCGTTGTGGTAAATGAATCGATCGACGATCGGGCGAGCACCATTAAGACCAGGCTTACCAAAGCGATGAACGTTTCCAAACTCAATGAAGTGATTTACTTCCAATTCTTGACGCAAGAATCCTCGGAGTTTGTTTTCACAATTTTCAAATTTTGAATGACAGAGGCTTGTGAAAAGAGGTTATTCTTCATACTACGGCACTGGAGGTCTAATATTTTGTCTTTAAGTTCAATTATTTCATCGTCTTGTATCTGTTTTGTAGACGATTGACAGATATTTTTTTGGCTTTGCTCCAACTTTTTTTCAGGATAGTCAACTTTTTTGTTGAGAGCGCTTATTTGGTCAGACGAAGTTTTATATTCTGTTTTACACTGATCATACATATCACTCATAGCTTGTACGCTAGTTTCCAAAGTATTACTTTTTCCCTCTAAGTCTTTCACACTGGACGTTAAGCAACCAACAATCAATCAATCAATCTAAGTCTTTCAAATTTTTCGTATGTGTACGCAGATCAGCAGATAGCAGTTTGACAGTTGTTTTTATTTTCTCTATACTTTCCATACCAGATTCAATCTTTTTTATACTATGTTCAACAGATTAATACACTTAAGATTAATGTTACGAGAGTTGTCGTATTATTTTCATTGTCATCCTCTATGACCTTACGGCTTTCAGCAAGAATTTTAAATTTTAAATCTGTTGTTTCATTTTTTTCTCCCCCTGGATACCTCTTTATTTACAGTTATAAAAGGTCAAAGGTTAAATTGAATACCTTTTGGCTTAACTCCTTTGTATATTACATTGTACGAGTCTTACATAATGTGTGAGTAGATTTTGGTTGTGTAATCTGATTACTATTTAGACGTAAACAAAGAGAATACTATGGTTATCAAGTTTATCTTTTTGTAAAAAGTTATATTTCAAAACTCAAAACTCACAGTATGACGAAAGTCGAATAGTCGCACATTATCGCAAAATCCAAATGAAAAAACATCGTAAATTGGCCTTTTTCCTCATTTTTGACGGAGCAGAATTTTCCTACACAAGCCCTACATTGACCATCGACTGCATGTAGACAACACGTGATTTACACTGCATGTAAACATTGAGTTTTATCAATGGGAACGTAATTGTGATTTGTTTACGGGTGAGTTACAATAACACAACACCGAGTTTATGTCAATGTGAACACGGCCTAATTTGTCTTAAGTATACTGAATTGTTCATGACTTACGATCAATCAGTTTTGTGAAACCGACCCTAGGTGTTAGTAGTAGATTGTGATGTCAAGTATTTAAAGTTTTGTTAAATGCATCTTTTTAATGTGTTTCTTCAAACATTATATATAAGTAAGGGATATAAGTCCATTCTGTAAAATATTGGACAGGTCTGAGGCCGCAGCCGAAGGCCAGTTCAATATTTTACAGAATGGACTGTTAGAGGCTTATATCTTACTTAAAACATTGTTTAACACGTCGCAAAAGATAAAACAAAAGAAAAAGCAAGCAAAGATTTAATTTCATTAAGTAGGAAAATTATTTTGTGAATAAACTTCTTTACATTAAAATGTTTCCTACATGTTGGCCCCTTTAAACAGTAGCTCAACCTAAAAAAAAAATAGACAAAAAGAAAGTACAGCTTAAAGGGATAATTCGCGATTTTTCACTTTTCATCTTATTATGTTCATAATACCAAAAAAAAACATATTCACCAAGTTTTATTTTGATATGAAATCTAATAAAGAAGAAAATTGGGAATTATTAATTTTATTTTTTGAAACTTCCTGACTTATGTGACGTAGTTTAAGTCTTTGATGCATGCCGGGAGTGAAAATATCTCATTTAAGTCTTGTTCGTTAACCATCTAATAACGCGATTTAAAGCGCATCGACGACATTTGGTGAAGCTATTTACCAACAAAAAATAAGTGATAGCCATGCAACTTTTAAAATTAGATCGTGTGGAAATTTTAAAACAAATTTTAATAATAAAATTAATTCATACAATAGAAAATTTTTATGATTTTTTTTCTACAAATACTTTAAACAAACATATGAAATTGACATGATCAATAATGTATTAGTAAAATACATGTTTGTATTCTGACCTTTTTGCTTCATTCCATCAAACATTTTCACTTGCTTGTACGGTGGAAATAAAATGTGTATTGTTTTGTGACACCTAAAGAATGTTGAATGCGTAGGTTGACTCAAGGTAATTAAAAGATTAGCATTATGTAATTCTAATCCTTTGATCCTCATTCAGTGAAATCTAGGTGTCACGGTTTACTGGCATTGCAGGTGTGAACAACATTTCGTATGAATTGTAAACGGGAGTCAGTCAAAGTTTTAGACACAGAAATGTAAAAAAAATAATTAAAATTAATTAACGGGAATAATAAGGTCGCACAATAACTGGATAGCTGTTGTATATTTTTATATTTTGCATAAGCATGATAAGATCACTTCTAAATGAATTATGACTTTTGATTAATTCAGTAACGATAAAATACTTAATTATTTTAATTGAAGTATAAATTCATAAATAAAAACAGCCTTCTAATCACGAGTTTATGAACTAAAAATTGTACTATTTTAGATTAGGATCAGCAGCCTTAAATATTTCAAACAGATCATTAACAATTGCAATTATATAATTTGGTCCATCCAAAGTTATCTTTAATTACCTTTTTGGGAATTAATGTTCTCATCAAAATATTTCAAACCTCACAACGCACGAATACTTCAGATATTTGAAAAAAAATGACAGAAAAATTTAAGAATCTTTTTGGAATGGAATCGGAATTTACGAACATATTTGCTTTTCAAGTGTGAAAAACATCAACAAAATTTATACATAATCGGGAATGTCCTTAACAAAATAGTCTTCGTCTCACACCGTAACTATATCGGGCCCAACTATATATAATACTTTAGCT
This sequence comes from Mytilus galloprovincialis, assembly GCA_037788925.1. Taxonomy (NCBI): domain Eukaryota; kingdom Metazoa; phylum Mollusca; class Bivalvia; order Mytilida; family Mytilidae; genus Mytilus; species Mytilus galloprovincialis. The sequence goes on from JAWDJN010000030.1 coordinate 914,971, forward strand.
ATTTGACCAACGATGTATAAAAAAAACCAGAACGAATTTGAAACTTTGATACTCTATAGTTTTCCTGGAAAATATTCACATCCCTTAGGGATTATTAGTGTACGTCCAGTTGCGTACATATTACATGCATGTCGGAACAATTGTGATGATGACGAATTTCTTCCTTTATTCGAGAACAATCTAATTGATATATAAATGTCCATGACTTCGATGAGCCAAAGAAAGTTATATATCGACCTGTATTTAAATCTCTTCTTCTTCTTCTTCTTCTTCTTTTGGTATACAATATTCTTTCGTCATTTGATGATTACATACTGTTGGCATACGTGGACTAGTCGAATGTAGGACAGAAAGTCACAGGACAAAAAGTCACGGACAAAAAGTCACGGACAAAAAGTCACAGGACAAAAAGTCACAATTCATTTTTTCTGATTATTTTCTTTGGAAAAAAACTGCTTATTTCTAGAAAAATATTTTTGTATTTTTCTTGAACTATTGTATATAAACCAACTTTGTTAACAAAATTTATCCAAAAAATATCAAAGATGATCAAATAATTGTTAAAAAAACAAAAATGTCAAAATGGCTTGGCACTTAAATGGCTTCATGGTGCCAAGAAATATATCTTTTTCATGATTAAAATCAAATAAATCTTGATTTTTCAAGTATAATGACACATTTCCTAAACTTTAATATGAATATATGTATTAAAAAGTAAATATTTCAAGATATTTCTCTTATATATTCAAACAATTGTCAACAAATTATTTGTGACTTTTTGTCCTGTGACTTTTTGTCCTACCAAATTTGTGACTTTATGTCCTGTGACTTTCTGTCCGTTTACCGGACTAGTCTATTATAAAAACTTTTACCCCAATTTACACAAAATGTATGTTTCTTTCTTATGTACAATGTATACATGTATATATTTGAATTTGCGCTATAGTTCCGTAACTTATTATCCAGGCGTATATACGAATGGTCGACAAGTGGAGGCGTTCATTTTTTAAATCAATATTTCTGGTATGGTCCGATCTGTCCTTCACCATTGACAACGAGTTTACCAAATTTACCCTTGGAAAAAATATGTATATAGATTTTTATTTCATCAAATCTGTTGTTTATTTTTAGGTATTATTTATATTTTTATAAATAATTTTCTTTACACAAGAAATGTTATTCATAAAAAGCGTGTGAGTTTAGTAATGACTAGTATATTATATCACTTTCGGACACGCAAGATAGAGATGCATATTATACACCTAATAGTTCAAAATGGAAAGTTTTAAGTTATCGGCCGTGTACACTGATCAATACCCTAAGAAGTGAAACGATGATGAATTTGCAAGCTCGACAGGAAATCGCTTGAATACCTGGACGTGTCACCTCACACCCCCTGCAATACCTTTGGGATTAATACCTTTAGCCATGCGGGTGATCAGTGGAGCGAAGATCCTAATTTATTTTAATAAAATTTATTACATAAAAGAATTATGAACTTATTAGATTTCCGAAAACAATTCAAGTTTCACGGAACACTTATTTATTGAATTTTTTACTTTTTAACTAATTCCAATATTATCATTATTGTTATGAATAACAGATCATGAAGTCGATCATGGTTATAAAAAAAAACAAAGATAAGAAAATTTTCCGTATCAACTTAGTTAACTTGTCGGATAAAACAACCGTACGATTGACAAGATATCGACACGCAATTACGACTACATCGGGTTACTGTAGTTTTGGTCCTTAGGCATATCGTGGGGCAAATCGGAGAAGGTGACAAAATGGCTGACCGCAGAGAATTGATACTCTAAATTTAAAATCGATGGTGATCTCTTATCTAGCAGAATAAAACTTTAATATCTATGAATTTGAGCATTTTTATACAGAATGAACATAATATCAATTTTTGATTTTTTTGCGAAGTTTCCCTTTAAGTTTATGATGTATATGGCTCTCCGCTTGCTGATATAAATGACTGTGAATGTGGTAATCGCAAACGTATAAATACTTAGGAAAATTCGAAATTTTGAGTTCAAAACAAGTCGAAATTTTGAGTTCAAAACAAGTCGAAATTTTGAGTTAAAAAGAAGTCGAAATTTCGAGTTTAGAAAAAACCGAAATTTCCAGTTTTAAAAAAGTCGAAATTTTGAGTTTAAGTCGAAATTTCGACTTTTTATAAAGGCAAAATTTCGAATTCTAAAAGAGTCAAAATTTCGACTCTTTGAAAAGTCGAAGTTTCAAGATTTTAGAAAGTCAAAATTTCAAGATAAGAAAAGTTAAAATTTCGAGTTAAAGTCGAAATTTTAAGATTTGAAATGTCAAAATTTCGACTTTGAAAAAAAAGTTCACTACTACTTTTATTTTTTCTATGTCCCTAATACGCTTCCGTACAATACAATCATTTTCTCACTCATCAAAACGGTTTGTTGTTGAAAAAATCACTTTCAAATTGAATATTAACACAGCCAATACTTATTATATATCACAGCAATTTGTCTCATGTTTTTAGGTTGTCTCTATTCGCACTAATTCAATAAGTTGACTATGCTCGTTGTTAGTCTTGTTGTTGTTGCCAGTCTTGTTTTTGTTGCCTTTATGGATTTCTTTTCCCCGTGTTTAGGTAATCAAAATTGACCTCTGGTGTTGCTCTTATTCTTCCTAATACCATTTTCAACTACAATTAAATTAAAAAAAAGCAATAAAGTAATGCTTCAGAAATTTGGTAAATCATGCCGCAATACAAGGGCCATGAACAACCGAAACCTTATCAGGTGTTCAAAGTGCGAATCTAGATTTCTTCTTAAACTAGGGGACTAATACTTTTTTTTAGAATTTTCAGGTTTAGGCGTTGATTAACAAGTGGTTTTAAAAAGTTATTGCTTAAAAATGAATATAATGCAACACTTCGCTTATGAACGACGATGAATATGAGAAACAGAATAAAGGAAGATATTACCTTATTTAATCTGTCAAACAAACCAACCGTGTGTCCGATTCGCACTCTGTTCGCAGTGACCGTATTATAAAAGTTCTTTTTCAAAAGAAAATCGAGACAAATTACGTTTCTGTAACATTTAAAAACACAAGGGACTCAATACACAAATAAACGAAAACAGAGCTATACGACCTTGCAGAAAGAAAACAAAAACAGAAAAGGGGGCGTCTTCAGGTGGTACCGTTTGGTAAACAATAACAGTCTCTTGAAAATTCCAACACAAGAATATAACTGATTGCATATTGTTATATCTTCGTTGGTTCATTTTAATTATGTATTTGAAATAAAATCGACTGCGGTGCACTTGATATGGTTAAACAAGAACCTGTCATCATATGTTATTCTGTTTTCCCCCATTAACCCCAGGGGCGGATCCAGACATTTTAAAAAGGGGGGGTTCCCAACCCAGGATAAAAGGGGGGGGGTTCCAACTATATGTCCCCATTCAAATGCATTGATCGGCCAAAAAAAATGGGGGGTTCCAACCCCCGGACCCCCCCCCCTTCTGGATCCGCCACTGAACCCTGTAAAAAAACCGAGAAAAAACAAGAAACTAATAGCAGAGGACTACATTTTGAAATATAATATATAAAAGACACTTGCAATTATTAGCTGCTTTAACTACTAGTATACGACCTTGCAGAACGAAAATAAAAACAGAAAAAAAGGGGGGGGTTATGTCTTCAGGTGGTACCGTTTGGTAAACAACAACAGTCTCTTGAAAATTCCAACAAAAGAATATAACTGATTGCATATTGTTATATCTTCGTTTGTTCATATCAATTATGTATTTGAAATAAAATCGACTACGGTGCACTCGATATGGTTAAACAAGAACCTGTCTTCATATGCTATTCTTTTTTTCTCCATTAATCCTGTAAAAAAAAACGAGAAAAAACAAGAAACTAATAGCAGAGGACTACATTTTAAATATAATATATAAAAAAAACTTGTCATTATTAGCTGCTTTGACTACTAGAATATCCTCTTCGTAATCATTATCCGCATTGAAATAATGTATCTGAATAGATTCTGAATACGCATTTGAATTTAATCCAAAGTTTGAAACAACACCAATCACTAATAACGACATCTCTTTCTTCGTTTTTGTATTAAGAATATTCTTTAATCACTTTATCCATTTTGAAACACAAAACACATGTAAAGGTATTCACAGAAACTATGAGAGGAAACTATTAGTAGTACTTGCGCATGCAAAAATCATGATACGCGTACCATGTGTCTAATTCTTCATGTACATATAGCAATACATGCTGTTTCACACATTTTAATAAACTAAACCATTTTAAAGAGGTTATTTTAGATAGAAAATCTTGTTCTTGCCGAAGAATAAATAAAACATGTTTCACGTTCAAATACATATTTCAAGTCTGGACTTCAGATATGTGTATCAAGACAACCCCGTTATTCCGATACACCCATGTTAATTACGACATACTTTTATTCAACAGTCTGATATATAAAGACAATGGTTAATAGTTGTGTAATAAGAATGTCAACTTGTAGAGTTGAATCAATATTCCAGAAAAAAGAACCATTTATTTATTTCAAAATTCCAAAACTAGAAAACCGAGCAGCTCATTTGTCGCCCTGAATATGCATGGCATTTTTGGTCTCTTGATTTACCATTGTTTAAACAAGGCAAAGTCAGTGACTTGCTATTGGGAAACCAAACAGGCCTTTGAAACTGCGATGCTATATGTTCTCAGATATGACGATTCTATGACAGTGTCGTGGGAACTAAAACATGGAACAAAACCTATTTCAAAATATAAATTGCCAAAATGTGTTGATGACGCTTTAATAATTTGCGTCCATGTCTACTCCTTCTAAAATTGTAATAACTGTGTTTGAATACTAACATCAAAGTTTTAAAAGAGATCATAGTCGAAATTTCGATTGTAAAAAAAAATCGAAATTTTGAGTTTACCAAAAGTCGAAATTTTGAGTTTAAAATAAGTTGAAATTTCGAGTTTAAATTAAGTCAAAATTTCGAGTTTTAAAAAAGTCGAAATTTTGAGTTTACAAAAAGTCGAAATTTTGAATTTAAAATAAGTTGAAATTTCGAGTTTAAAATAAGTCGAAATTTTGAGTTTTATGAAAGTCGAAATTTTGAGTTTAAAAAAGTCGAAATTTCGAGTTTAAAGTGAAAATTTCGACTTTTCACAAGTCGAAATTTCGAGTTTCAAAAAAGTCAATATTTCGACTTTTCAAAAAGTCGAAATTTCATGATTTTTGAAAGTCTAAATTTCAAGTTTATGTCAAAATTTCGTGATTTGAAAAGTCAAAATTTCAAGTTAAAGTCAAAATTTCGGGATTTGAAAAGTCAAAATTTCAAGTTAAAGTCAAAATTTCGAGATTTGAAAAGTCAAAATTTCGACTTTGAAAAAAAAGTTCACTGCCAATTTTATTTTTTCTATGTCCCTAATACGCTTCCGTAAACATCAAAGTTTTAAAAGTACTTAGAAAAAGTCAAAATTTCGAGATTTCAACAGTCGAAATTTTGAGATCAAAGTCGAAATTTCGATTTAAAAAAAAAGTCGAAATTTTGAGTTTACAAAAAGTCGAAATTTTGAGTTTAAAATAATTTTAAAATGTTGAGTTTAAAATAAGTTGAAATTTCGAGTTTAAAATAAGTCGAAGTTTCGAGTTTAAAAAGTCGAAATTTCGAGTTTAAAAATAAGTTTAAATTTCGAGTTTAATATAAGTCGAAATTTCGAGTTTTAAAAAAGTCGAAATTTTTAGTTTAAAAATAAGTTGAAATTTCGAGTTTTAAATAAGTTGAAATTTCGAGTTTTAAAAAAGTCAAAATTTCGAGTTTAAAATGGAAATTTCGACTTTTGATAAGTCGAAATTTCGAGTTTCAAAAAAGTCAAAATTTCGACTTTTCAATAAGTCGAAATTTCGAGATTTTCGAAAGTCAAAATTTCAAGTTTAAGTCAAAATTTCAAGTTAAAGTCGAAATTTCGAGATTTTGAATAGTCAAAATTTCGACTTTGAAAAAAAAGTTCACTGCCAATTTTATTTTTTCTATGTCCCTAATACTCTTCCGTAGTTAGGACTGTCTTTTAGATTTTTAATTATCAGTTGATAGCGAATGGCGTGTAACATAATACTTATTTTCATTTAAAAGTCGTTAACGTGTACCTTAAACTTTCGTTTAGCTAAAATTATATTAACAATTACTCTCAATGTGATATTAGATACTCTAGGCAGATATAAATTTTAGCATTGAGTATCACATATGTTAGGGGGTTATAGAATGGTCAAGGTTACAGTACTTTAGTTCATAAAAATCGTGTTATCATTATTAAGAAAAGTGCGATTCTTGTTTGCACTTTCTAGTGTTCCAATTTTGTGTACTTTTCACATTAGAAAAACTGTTTGAATAAGCACATTTTTCGAAATATTCTTAGAGAATTTTCATGACGTCATATCTTATTTGACGTCGATAAGAATGTAAGACAAATCACAGTATTTAATAATTTGTGTGATTATATCTTCATAGCTATAGCTTACTGAAAATTAATGATATCAACAGTGTATTGTAATAGTATTTTAGTAGCAAATGGTGTATACTTTAATCAAATGACAAAGATAACGAAAGATGTCAACTTAATTAATATGATGTACTTCTGTATTAATAAGTATGATATGATATATTATCTTACCTCCAATACATTTCTAAAAATATGATTGGTTAAGAGCAACCTCGTGGAGAGCGTGTATATTTCATATTAGGTTAGTAAGGTACCATATTAGGTTAGTAGTGGAGTTGTGTCCCTTTATACAAACAAGACGGCGGCGAGAAAAAAAATCTTAAAGGTTACAACAGACGATTAAATGGATAATGAACGATTGAAATTAATTCCATACAACTAATTTAAAGCTAACAAGTTGTTGGTGTTGGCATTTGTTTTTTAATAGATCTATGAAAGTTGGTTCATGATACTAACAGTATTGAAGACTTAATCACTTTTATAGGCCACTAGTCTAAATATCACATGTCAAGATAGTCGGTAAGATAAATTCGTTACATAGTGTGCTAGTGACCTAATGCGATATATATGAGATCAGTAAATTCCATATGGGGATTCTAGCTTCGCTCTCACCCCATATGGAATTTACTGACCCCATAATGTATTGTATTAGGTCACTAGCGCACTATGTACATGTAACTAATATTATGCCCCATTCCGTTTATGTAACAGCCTTTATAAGATATACTGAAGGACAAAGTATCACATATCACTTTTTTCCGTTCAGCAGTTTACAATTTAATTGACCAGAAGTAAAAATATAAGAAATACCCATCACACACACCTACCAGGAATAGGATTGTGTATACCAGAGACGTGTTTAGTTTAGTCAACAAAGACCCACCAGTGACGCTCGAATTAAAAAAACCAGATGTAACGCCAAATATAATAGGAAAGTATTAAGGCAAAAAAAAAATCCAAAAGGTTTAACGAAATACAACTAAGACAGACAATTCCTCGGGTGAAAGTTTATAAAAATAAAGTATTAATATTTTCATATCAATAATGGTTCCCGTAAACATAAATGTAAACTTGTTATCTATAATTATAGAATTCAATCCGGTTTTTGAAAATTTATGCGACATGAAAGTAAGTGACCATCACATTGTAGGCAGTCATCGCTAACGCTTCAAAATATTTAGCTCGCAAAATTTTCAACAAATTCTAATCATTTTTGTATATACATATCAGAAATTAAGATTTATTTTCATATATCTATATAAAAAAATCAATATTTTAAGTTAAATTGTCAATTATTTTTTTTAAATAGATAAAAATGTGTGATTAAAAAAAAAATGCGTTTATTGTGTTTTTCAAGGAATGCTCAAATCAAAACAAATATTATTATCATGACCTTTTTTTATGCAAATGATTTTTGATTTTATTTTCTGTTTATTTGGCGGTTTCAATTGATCATTTTATTGATTTCATTATCATTATAGTCTAGTCTTTTACAATATAACAACATTTTGACTATGCATGCATAAGCATCACGGAAACATAACATGAGACGCCTGCCCGATCGCCAAACCCTGTATCGTTCCTTCAAGAAAAATGCAATTCCCTCAACTTTCTTTTAACAATAATTTATATCTTCAAGTTTACGCTGTTTATATAAAAAAGATTTGGCATGATTGACAATGAGAAAATTCTCTATAAGAGACCAAATGACACAGACACTGGTATGTGTTATCCACATTATTGTCTCGTTGACCAAAATGACTATAACATGCAAGCCAGGAATATGACAAATGTTTCGTTGCAAATTGGTTGTTATGCTCAATCGTTTGATTTTGTTTAGTTTCGTGGATTTCCGCCTTTTTAAATTTACCAATGAGATTGATATCTTTGTTTTTGTTTAGTTTCGTGGATTTCCGCCTTTTTAAATTTACCAAATTGAATGAGATTGATATCTTTGTTTTTGTTTAGTCTCGTGGATTTCCGCCTTTTAAAATTTACCAATGAGATTGATATCTTTGATTTTGTTTAGTTTCGTGGATTTTCGCCTTTTTAAATTTACCAATGAGATTGATAACTTTTTATTCTTTTTTAGGTAAACATATAATTTAGTATATTAATCAAATACTAGTATACGAAACAGCCTTATTCCAAGAGATGTTTTAATCAAATCAATGTCATTAAACTAGTAAATAACATTATTTTAAAGGAAGTTGTTGCTGACTCCTAAAAAAAAATGACAAAATCCCAAATTTGTTTTCGCCTATTTGTAGTTTCATTTTCAATAAAATTGAGAAAGAAAATGGAGAATGTGTCAAAGCGACAACAACCCGACCATAAAGCAGACAACAGCCGAAGGTCACCTCTGGGTCTTCAATATAGCGAGAAATTCCCGCACCCTGAGGCGTCCTTAAGGTGACCCCTAAACAAATAAGTATACTAGTTCAATGATAATGGACGTCATAATAAACTCCGAATTATACACAAGAAACTAAAATTAAAAATCAATAAATGCAAGTCCTTCTTTAAAATCTAAATTTCTGTAATACAAAAACAAATATCATCTGTTTTACAGAATTTTTTGAGAAATTCCTCTAACGCGCTTTTATTATCATAAACAAGCAGTGTCATATGGTATCATCATATTCTCTATATGGCAGCAAAGGACAAGGTACGATAAGCATCAGAGAACGGCCCCTAATTTCGTTCAAATTAAAAGTGACTTGCTATTAAATATAATACATTATTTTTAAAGTTTAAAACCTATATTTTTGTAAACATCAATAGATTTTTCAACTTCCGTTGATATTATTCATGCTCTGTTGCTGTAAAGACCTCAAGCTTCTTGAAAATTGCAGAAAAATGGCAGTTTCCAAACCTTTTTCTGCATTTTAAACTATGAGCGTACCTACGACCCACGATCATATTTATACCAGGCATTCCTTGAACATAAATGTTGATGCAGTTCAAATATTTTAGTGGGTCGTAAGTACGCTCATAGTTAAAAATTCAAAAACGTGACAAAAAATCGTCGTTGTTTTCATTGAATCATCGAAATTTTTAACCGTACTGCGGACCGGAGATGATTTCCGGTATTTACTAGATCCGACGACGGAAATGTACTCTTGCTACGCTATAATAATGGCTAGTTTCTTTAGGACGAAAAATAAACATATTTGAGACAGGAAAACAGGATATTCTTTTACTCATTATTTTTGAATTTAAAGTGACATTTTAGCAGACCGTCGAAATTTGACCCAAAATTAGACGGAACTGTGATAAACTTCAGAGAAATACTGGGAACGTAATTGTGAATGAATATAATAACTGGTTCATACTCAAAAAGTGCATATACGTATTTTGTTTCATAATTGACAAAATCGTCGCCCTGGAATGTTTTAATCTCCGTTGACACTTTTGTGAAAAGTGCTTTCTTTCACGTCCGCATTTCTACCAAGTATGGCATGCCAAGTTAACATTTTAGACAATCATTTAATAAAAATACAGATGGCGAAAATAAACTACATACCTGCCAACTTTTCAAAATGCCCATGGGGGTTTTGCGTGCAAGATAGCTGTCATAGTCCTAAATAACCTTGAAGGGAGCCTGCAAATGCATTTTAATGTTGTTTTTTGGCTTCTTCATACTTTTATAAGCCTAAAGTCATTGTAACATTAATTGTTTTGTTTAAATTGTGGACAAAATTACTGTTTCAAAATTTCAATTTGGGAGCCTCCATGGGGGAAATCCCCCACAAATAGTGACAGTTGGCAGGTATGAAACTACAGAACTGTGAATATTAACATACATTGTTATTCATATGACATAAGAAGACACCATGTGACAATTTAAATTGGTTAATTGTGTAAGTGTAACAATAATCAAGATTAAACAAAACTATCCAACACTTTTATGATCAAATTATGTATCTTGAGTTATTGTTTTGGTCATGGTGTTGAATTTCTTGGACTTATTATTTGTAATTGTCACCTGCCTTCCCGTTGTTCTATCTTGACGACAACGCGTGCTACTTCGTATTTCTTGTTTGCAAATTATTCTCTACATATCTTTCCGTTAAAATTTGCATGCATAAAGTATTTGTCACTGGACGGTCAGAAAACAACATTCAATCAATCATATATCTTCTAAAATAACAGCACTACATGTATAATGAATTTAAACATATTCAAAAGAATAAAAGCTTCTTTTATTTTTTAATCAGATATTTACACGTCAAAGAAAATAAAATAAGTATTGAATATGAAAGGAATAAAACGCATCATAATTAAAGATATCTTGCTTGTAAGACGTGTGTTTCGCATACAAAAGACTCATCAGTGACGGTCGAATAAAAAATGTCAAATGACCATATTAAAAAGGCTCAAAATTCCGATTTTTTTTTTTTTTTTTGTGAATAAAGGTTATTTATTTCTGAATATATTATCCGTAGTTTTTGCAAACAATATACAGTTTTGTTAACAGTTAATTCATAAAAGTTACTATTTCAATAATAATTCATGTTTACACAAAGTGCTAACTTTTGGACATCATGTTGCTGCATGGGTTGTTTGTTTCATTAATTTTTATTGTGCTATACCTTAAAAGGTTACAGTCCGTTGGAAGACATATTACCCGAACTTGACACTCCGATCCAACTAGTTTTTGTTCTTACCCCTTAATGCCAATTGATTAACGGAAATCAGCAAATACCAATTTTTAAGTCTTAAGTTTGACCAGGCCGGTGTCAGAACCCACGATATCAGGCGTTTTAATTCATTTATTATATTTATTAAATTGTACAATGAATTAATAAAAGGGTGCATACTGTAAGAATCCATCTTATATGAATCCGCGCTTAAACATACACATCCACCCAAAAGAAATAACTTTTGCAACATAAAGTTGGATGACCATATTCGCCGGGGACACAATTTCGCCGTTTTATGATTTTGAGGTATAAACACTTCAAAGGATGGCTGAAATGGAAGAAAATATGCTGATAAATTATAATTTTATAACAAATATGATTATTTTTTAAACTTTAACAAAATTACGGCACTAACTGCAAAAGATCGAAAAACGGACAACAATTTTTCGGTCAATTTCCTGAATGAAAAACAGGATTTTCAAAGATTTTTTTCTTAGTAATTTTTTGACTGATTGGCCTAAATTTCTGTTTTTTACACCTTTGAAATGTCTGCTGTTCATCTATAATGAAATTTATTTGATAAATATTATAAAAAGCTGCATTTATTTGATATTTATTTAATATTTTAAATTGGTTTTAAAGAGATGTGTAAAAACGGCGAATATGTGCCCCCCATTGACAAAACGTCAGGAAATTTCAAGCACCCTTTAATCTAACTTTACAGATGATTATTTTCAAACAAACATGTTTTCAAGCTTAGGAATGTTTTGCATTTGAAGTTATCTTCATATAGAAATATCAGTTTACTTCAAAAACATAACTATTCTTCTTCTTTTTTGGAATTTTATTCTCATACACACTTGTCCCGGTCTACACTTATTTAGTTTTTATACATTGACTTATGATATTTGGCATACAGTGTATAGCCATGACTCAAATATCATAACAGTCTAATTTTGTTTATTTTCTTTGGTTACATCTTCTGACATCAGACTCGGACTTCTCTTGAATTGAATTTTGAATGTACGTATTGTTATGCGTTTACTTTTCTACATTGGCTAGAGGTATAGGGGGAGGGTTGATATCTCATAAACATGTTTAACCCCGCCGCATTTTCGCGCCTGTCCTAAGTCAGGAGCCTCTGGTCTTTGTTAGTCTTGTATTATTTTAATTTTAGTTTCTTCTGTACAGTATGGCGTTCATCATCACTGAACTATATATTTGTTTAGGGGCCAGCTGAAGGACGACTCCGGGTGCGGGAATTTCTCGTTACATTGAAGACCTGTTGGTGACTTTCTGCTGTTGTTTTTTCTATGGTCGGGTTGTTGTCTCTTTGATACATTCTTTGATACATTTCCCATTTCCATTCTCAATTGTAATATCATTATGACATTTACCGTTGATCTCAAGGTCCAATTAATTGACCTTTAACTTTCATGGTTAAATGATTGTCCAACCCTTAAACCATATATGTTCTTAAAGGCTATGCCAGTTTCTTTACTGCACAATAGGCTTAATTTCTTAGGTCAATTAATGCCTCGTTAATAACTCCAAAAATGATTTATACACACACACCCCCTTTTTGCCTTGATAAGTCGTTTCTAATTCACCATAGGTTTTGTACCCATGCAGAGGACACATTCCAACCCCTACATCATATTAAATCGTAATTTCCTGGATTAGACATTTTATTCCACACAATGTCTGTAAGTGGTACAAGTCATGTCTCTTTCGTTCCATTAACTGTTAAGTATCTTTAAAAGCTGTTCAAACTCATCTCAAATTATTAAATTCTATATATTCTTGTTTTCATGAAAAGACTTTCACATTGAAACAAAGATTTTGTAGTGGTCTACAATTTAAAAAAATGTTTGATGTTGCTTAGCAAGATGTGGGATTCTATACTCGATATAGAATTCGTCCAAAAAATAATGATAATCTAGATGTTTATATTATAGTGTAACACCGTATTAGGAAGTATATTCTTAAAAAATAACTAAGCTCATACTTCAAAAAATATAAAGAACCTATTATTGCATGGTTGATATGCACTTGTTATGTAACTTAGTTGTTGATCAGCGTGTAGTGACCTACAATTGAACTAAGTTTTAATTTCTAACTAAACATGTTCACAAACAGACAATCTGCATTGCATTCAATTTAATTTGTTCAATAAAATGACTTATTGATTTGTAGTTGGCTTTAATTCAAACATGTTTTGCTGTTGCTAAACAACACTTATGTTGCTATGCTCAATACGGAATTTGTAAAGAATAAAAGAAGATGTATATGAAAAAATATTGGAATGCAACACCAAATGGAAAGAAAAATCTTCAAACAACAGCTTAATTCATACTTAAGAGGGGCAAGCACCAATTTTTTAACCGTTGCTAGGCAACATTTCTGTTGCCAAGGTTGTTTTTAAGCATATAATAAACAAAATCAAAGGGTATTTTCATTTGTGACTTCAAGTTCTTCTTGGAAAAACAATATCATGTGCAAATATTTAAATTTTTACTGATAAAGCAATTAATATGTGATAATTTTCATTCTTAATAAAAACCGTTGCTAGGCAACCTTCCTTTCACCGGAACACAATAAAATCATTATTTTTTCAAGTGTCTACACTAAGACCATCATTGATATCAATTTAAACTTATTTGGAGAGGGGGCCAAAAATAGCCCTTATCATACCTTGTCCTTTATATTCGAGGACTAGGTCGATTGATGGAAGATGATCGTTGTTGTTCTTCGGTTTGCATGTTGTTCTGACTACTTTATTATTTGTTTGTGCATTTCTCTGAGATGAGTGTTCTTGCGTGTGTTTGTGCTGTATTTTCGACCCATATTTTTTCTTAAAATGTCATGTACCAAGTCAGGAATAGTACAGTTGTTCTCAAATAGTTTGATTCTATGTATGTCGCATTCGTTTTTGTTGCACTTCAGAGATCCTGTTGCTTCTTTGTTTTCCTCTTATAGTTTGTGTTTCCCTCGGTTTTAGTTTGTATTCCGGATTTGTGTTAACTTTTGAGAACCGATATACTTATGTCGCCTCTTTAATAGACATTTATTATAATGTTACACTTTCGAGACGCTATCGATTTCAATTGTGATTTTGTTACTTTTGATTTCATATATTGATCAGTTTCGACTACCTATTATTTCCTTATTTATAATTTAATTCGGTATAATACCATTATATTTATAGTCTGCAAGAAACTGTATAACATAATGAGTATAATTTGATAGTTTGTACGGAAGCGTATTAGCGCCACACATATAACGCAAACCTTTGCGTTATAACGCAAACCTTTGCGATATTACGCAAACCTTTGCGTTACAACGCAAACCTTTGCGATATAACGCAAGTTTGTTCGTATGATAGGATACAATTTTATTTTACTCAATCACGTATCATAATAACTCTGTTGCGTAGTCTCAGAAATTGATATGATGTTAACAGCCTTCGTACGTTTTTAGTCCACTTTTTCAGGGTGAAATGTTGGTCTCTTATTCTATTAATGAAGTCTATTTTCAATCACTGAATGTGCTTATGTTTTTATGTGAAAGCAAATACTTCATTTCCAAATAGTATTGACATCAGAAATATTTTAGATTTGTTCTTGCATGTCATTGGTCATAAGAATATCATGAAAATTTACTAAACATTGAATAAAACAAAAGCCTAAGGAGTTCAACACACATCTATTTGACTATTGACTTGCTATCTTGTGATAGATGATGGTAGCAGAATAAAAGTTAACTTACAGATGCATATGCTATGTACATATTTTTATTGAGTTATTTCATTTTTTCTCTCTTTTGCTTTGAAAAATGACAGCTTTCATTTCGCTCTTTTTTTCTAATACATGTATTTGCACGTTGTTTCATAAGATAAATATTTTTGTGCAAAAACCAGTGGCGGATCCAGAACTTTGCCTAAAGGGGGGGGGGGGGGGGGGCGCTGACTGACCTAAGGGGGGCCCGCTCCAGTCATGCTTCAGTGATTCCCTATATAATCAACCAAATTTTTCCCACGAAAGGGGGGGGCGGGGGGGGCCTGGCCTGGGATCCGCCTATGACAACTGGGAAATGTTGATATACAAATTCCTTCAAAAATCTATAAACACTTTACCAACAGTTATGTGGTCCCTACACAAATCTGCACCCACAGAGATATGAGGAATAATTATCCAATGTACCAGGCTTTTTTATAGTTATCAAGCCAAACAGGTACAAAGTTGAAGAGCATTGAAGACCCAAAAATCCTAATAATTTTCACGACTGAAATTAACACTTCCTATGTTTAACCGTCCCAATCCCAAACTGGTTGACCGCTATAGGTTAATGTACAAATGTATCGACTCACTAGATAAAAAGTAATTTAAAAAAAAATTGCGAACTCCAAGGAATTTAAAATTCAAATCAGAAAGTCCATTATCAAATGGACAAAATCAAAGCTCAGAGGCTCAAAAACACCACACGAAGGGTAAGCAACTGTCATATTCCTGACTTAGCTTGATACAGGCATTTCCATATGAAGAAAACGATGGTGAAATGTTTCCTCAGACTTAGATCTTTAAAAACCGGGATTTTCGTCTGATCTGTTATTTTACTGCTTGTGTCCTTTTTCCGATTTTGACGTCATTTTGACTGATTATGGATTGACATCGAGAATGATACATGCATAGCATAGGAGGGTTACTTTTGTCATGTGACCGGGACGTCATAAACCCTGTCGACGCATCTGATATCACTCATTGAGTTTTGTGTCTTATCTGAATTTGATCTTTTCTACTTATCTAATTAAGGAATGACGCGTCTGGCGTAATAAATTATAATCCTGGTACCTTTGATAACTATTTACACCACTGGGTCGATGTCACTGCTGGTGGACGTTTCGTCCCCGAGGGTATCACCAGCCCAGTAGTCAGCACTTCGGTGTTGACATGAATATCAATTATGTGATCATTTTTTATAAATTTAAACTTTTTGAAAAACTAAGGATTTTCTTATCCCAGGAATAGATTTCCTTAGCCGTATTTGGCACAACTTTTTGGAATTTTGGGTCCTCAATGCTCTTCAGCTTTGTACTTGTTTGGCTTTACAATTTTTTTAATCTGAGCGTCACTGATGAGTCTTATGTAGACGAAACGCGCGTCTGGCGTAATAAATTATAATCCTGGTACCTTTGATAACTATTTACACCACTGGGTCGATGCCACTGCTGGTGGACGTTTCGTCCCCGAGGGTATCACCAGCCCAGTAGTCAGCACTTCGGTGTTGACATGAATATCAATTATGTGATCATTTTTTTATAAATTTTCTGTAACAAAACTTTAAACTTTTTGAAAAACTAAGGATTTTCTTATCCCAGGAATAGATTTCCTTAGCCGTATTTGGCACAACTTTTTGGAATTTTGGGTCCTCAATGCTCTTCAGCTTTGTACTTGTTTGGCTTTACAACTTTTTTTTATCTGAGCGTAACTGATGAGTCTTATGTAGACGAAACGCGCGTCTGGCATAATAAATTATAATCCTGGTACCTTTTATAACTATGTAATATTTTTCTTTTGTCTATGAGGAAAAAATATCAAAAAATGTGGTGCACACTGGATAACACGCGTAAACATAAAAAATATTACAGTTATCCCTTATGATTAAATTCTAAATTCCAAATTAAATTTAAATAACACGTTGATGACGTCACGGTCACATGACAACAGTACGTATATGAGCTGATAGAAAAAACACTGCCGGCCCAACAGAATACGCGTTACATCCAAAATTAGATTATTGAGATATTAACATCGGTAATAGACTGCATATAAATCTTCATCGTTTTAAAAGAATTTTGTATTGAAATATATAAGTAATAGCTGAATGGTATATTCAAAACAAATTGGACCAAGAAGACTTAAAGAACCTGATTGCCTCTTGGTATATGTTGTTTCGGATTCCAACTACAGTTCAAGAAATTGTGTTTTACATAGCATCTTTTTGTGAACTCCTTTTTGTAATTCTCTGTTAAGAATTCAGGAAATTACACAAAACAAAATTTCCTGCTTTTTTTGCTATTCTTTATATTTGATGCCCCTTTTGATTTCAAAGTTTCTCACGTGTTTATGTATTATTGCATCCTCACAATTAGCTTTCATCTTTTACTTTTTAACGTTTTTGATTGGGGTAAATAAAGAAATGTACATCCGATTCTATTACGTGTTAAATTTATGTTTAAGTCCTGCGTCGACACAACAATTTATTCTGCTGATTCGCTTGATCTCTGATCACGACAGCAGATTTGTTAATTGATAGGTTATTATGTAAAGTTTCAATATAATTCAGAAAAAAACCCAAACGGTGCACTTTGTAGGTTAACACATTAAGCACGAAGCCAAAGAATTAAGTCTTCTATGACGTTTCACCTATATTCACAGTTTTTTTATTATTATATATAACCGATTGAGAATTACCAGAAGCCAACATTTTGGGCGGTAAATCTAAAAATGTTAAGTACCTTTTGATCCTCAGGTGTGGAAGTTTATTTATGCATGATTAGATTTCGAATGCTTTGCTTGTTTTTGAGCGTTTCATGTTTAGACAAATGCAAAACCCTAAAAACTCTGCAAATGCTCCTAATAGAAATAAGAAAATGTAGTAGGATTGCCAATGAGACAACTTTCCACTAGAGACAACGTTAAATAGTAATTAATAACAATGAGTAAAGCCAACATCATTAAAGTATCCCCCTCCCATTTTAGCACTGAATCAGGTTATTCTGCTGATTCAGTGAAATAGTAGTACATACTTACAACAGGAAATGTGTTAATTCATTAGTGATAATCTTTTGTTTCGTTAATATTTAGACAGACCTAATCGTTAGGTTAACACTTTTCGTTTTGAATTTTCTCTGAGTTCGTTATATTCATCAACTGAGTTCATTATTCCTTGTGGCCTCTGATTAATATAAAACCGATTAAACAAGTCTTAGAAATAGAACACAATTAACCACCAGCTAGACTGTAATGTGATGCTTTAAAATAACTCCTTTCTATGGCGTTGGTCTATCTCATCTTCGTAATCCTTGACGTGATTATAAACATGATACAACCATTATAAAAACGAGGGACCTATTTCAATCTGTCCTTTCTCTTCCTGAGGCAGTTGGAGTAGTACCTTTTCTTCCCTCTAAGGACAATCCAGTAAGTAAGCTTGAGTTATTATTTCTTTAATGAAAGGTGGGGTTGATGCTACTGTTAATGGAGATTTCCGCTCCGAAAGTATCACTAGCCCAGAGGTCAGCACTTCAAGATTGACTCGAGTTATCATTAATATGGTCATAATCATAAATTAACTGTTTTACAAAACTTCGAAATTTTAGAAATACTAAGGTTTTTTTAGCTAAGGAATAGACTGCTTCAGTTGTATTTGGCACAACCATTCGAATATGTGTCATCAATACATTTCGTGTTTTACTTGGCCCTTTTAACTTGTCTGATTCGAAAATCACTGACGAGTCTTTTGGAGAAGAACCGCGCGTCTGTCATATTTAATCTTTATCCGGGAATCAATAATGAGTTGATCTACTATCGATATAAATATAGGAAGATGTGGTATGTTGCAAATGAGAAAACTATCCACCAGACTCCAAATGACATAAGTCACCGTACGGATTTCAGTAATGAACAAAACCTTAACCGCAAAAATATGCTGCATTCATGACAGTTTAAAAATAATGAGTTTGTAAGCTACAGGATTTCCAAGTCTGTGTAAGAGGTGAGTGTTCAGGTTACATATAATAAAGATAAAAGAAGATTTGGTATGAGTGTCAATGAAACCTTTCTCCATCCAAGTCACTATTCGTAAAAGTAAACACCGAACAGCAAGTTATAAAGGGGCCAAATAAATGAATTGTCTAAAACCATTCAAACGGGAAAACTAAAGTCTATTCTGCATAAAAAAACGACACTTATGAACCACATCAACAAACGATAACCACTGAACGTCAGATTTCTGACTTAGGACATGTTAAAACAAATTCAGCGGGTTTGTCTACAAATCAAGCAGACTTTTAAGAGTTAATTCGTTGTGTATTTTTTGTGTTTTTTTTTTTCGGTTACGGTATGTTTGTTGATTTTTTTATGTTTTTTTGTATCTTAAATTTTATTTTAGTTTATTTAGTCGTATTAGTTTCTGTAGGAGGCGAAAGGGTGCGAGTCTTTCGTTGTTAGTTTCGGGATGATTTCAACTAGATTAATTTTCCGCAAGAAAATCCATTTAATGAATTCTAGTATAAAAATTATAGATATATCCATGAAAAATAATTAATAATAGGCTAGACTGTCAGATGATACTCTACCTTGACACCAAAGACTTTGTTTACACGTGTGTATGACAGGCTTATATAAAAACGAATGCTCTTTTTTCTTCTATTTCTTCCAATTCTGCTGTTTTGTGCTTTATAGTAAGTAAGCTGATATATATATTTTTTTTATTTATAAAAGTATGTGAAGTTTATTTGTACAATGTATTTTCGACTGTCAGAATTTTAAGAAATGTTCTGACTATGTTCATGTCGTTGATATGAATGAACTCTTTGGTCGGGTTGTTGTCTCCTCAGCATATTCCTCATTTCCATTCTCAATTATACATGTACTACTGAAACTTGTTAACTTGACGTTTTGATATAGAGTTTCAACATAATTTGTAAATTGCTTTTTAACCAAGCGTGGAGGAAGGACTTCATTTGTTAAGGATGGAAACTAGTCCACAAAGAAACAGACGACACAATGTTTGTCTTATTTTGTTAATGTTTATATACATCAGATATTTTTAAACTGTGCTCAAATATTGTATACTGCTTTGTCAAATGTATTCATGCGTTATAATTTTGTTGGATTTTATTTTACATATTAATGCATAAACAAGGTATATAACATGATAGAAAGAGACAAGATGGCCATGGTATGTTTCGCAACACTAAGAACAAATTATCCAACTGCTGCTTAATGAAATGTTGAACGATCTTGTAATCAATAACCAGAAGAAATTGATTACGTCTCAATGCATCTTGTTTTGTTTATTGTTTTGGGGCCAGCTACAACACGAATCCGGTTGAGGGATTATCTCGCTGTGTTGAAGACCCCTTGTTTGCCTTAGGATGTTTTCTGCTCTTTGGTCTGGTTTTTGTCTCTTTGACAAATTCCACATTTCCATTCACAGTTTTATCTTGTGCACGAAATGATATTGATATCGCCATCTGCATAATAATATTAATTCTACGTATATATTCTATAACAATATCTTGCATCTTGTGGTTTAGACTGAAAAAAAAAAAACATTTGGAAAGATTTGAATTTTCACGGTAAAATATCTCCAATAAAGTAGGGCTATAATATGAATATTTCTTTACTCTTATTTCTGGTGTCTCTCTCTTAAATAATTCATTACATGTATGTTTCATTATAATACGTTATTTTGATTGGCCAACAGCAATAGCGGGTAATTCTGAGATTGACCGTGCTTTTATTTCAGAACGAAATGTTACATTTATGATGACACGAGCTTGCACAATCAAGTGAACAGGTAAATAAAAGAAAAACTTGATAAAAATTGTGTTTTAATGATACTAGCCAAACAATAACATTATAAGGCCACACCAATTTAATTTCTTGTTCTACGGATTTTTTGACTCCAAAAATTTGGGCTAGCGAGCGATTTCAAAATTTTAATAAAAAAATATTTTATTTCAAAATTTTTGAGGCGAAGCTGGAAAAATAAAGGCGAGCGATTATAATTTTTTTTGTAAACATAAAATAGTAGGTTTTGACAATATTAAAACTCAATTTATGACTTGTACTTTGACATTTCTTTAATTTATGAAGTATTTTCTCCCTGTTCACTTTGTTCACCAAGAAATAATTGTATAATTAAATCTGGTCTATGTATGTGTGACTGACAATTCTCCATCTACATTAAGTCATAATCAGGTTGGGAACAACCCCTTAATGTTATAATGTAAATATCCCTTTTATGAGGGGTCAATATATTAAAGTCATAATATATATTTCTTTGTAAAAAAACATCTTTTAGTACAAAAGGGCTCATATGTTCCCAAAGAACTATATATCTATCTTGTATTAAATGGTCAAAACATGTCCAAGAATTTTGTAATATTCCTGGACTTAAACCATGTTAACACATTTACTTTATAAACAGTTTATTTAATATTATTCAAAATAAGTGGACCCCTCTTTTAGAAAAATTGTTTAAAATATGATGTATTTTTCCTCTTTTTCAGTAAAAAAAATCTAAATGTTCAAAGGTTTTGTATAGTAGCACTATACTGTACAAGTCCTTGCTATTTCTATTTTCTTTTCTACTACAGTAAAATTATCCCTTGTCTGAGGGAGGGTTGTTCACAACCTGATAATAACAAAGGTCAAAGTACGGCCTTTTACACAGGGCTTTGATCCAGACCAAACAGCAAGCTTTAAAGTTGAAGGCAAATCCTTCAGAAGTTCTTTGTACTTTATAATTTATTCTAACAACGAACATTTTTTTGATAGGGAATATAAGTAAGGGGAAAGAAACCAATGTTTTGTTCTGTACAGGTATTGCCACTGTTATATATATTGATATCGGAGCACTCCCACGTTTCATGCTGAAACAAATATTCTCACAGATATTTACACAGTGTTATGGTGTGCTTATAGCTTTAAAATCGTTATAAACAGGTTAGAATGTGATTTAAAAAAAACAAAAGTTGATATCTTTTTATAATATTTACCAAAAAAAAAAAAACGGTGCGGAAAATGGACATGATTACATTTCCGGATGCGGGAAGAGGGAATATAAAAAAATAAAAAAATTCTGTTTTGAAAAAAATTTAAGAATTGAATGCTAAAAGAAGCATTCAATTCTTAAATAAATGGAGTAACACATATCTGGTTGTAATTCGTCAATACTTATCGTTGGTTATCTCAACGAGACTGATTTTTCTCGCTTGAGCCGGTCACGGCGAAAGCGAGAAAAGCAATCGAGTTGAGATACCAATGATAATTTGTTTATCGCTATTTTACTTAGGACAGTGTTGTCAATTTCCTGTCAATTTCATCAACAACGCCACGTGGTTCCTTTAGTTTCTAACGATAATTTTTCATCTCAAGCGAGTAGCATGATATGAAAATTATCACCAAAAAAGATCAAAGGAAAAATGCACAAATTAACGATAATAATTTCTATTATGTGTTTAAACGCATATCAATATGGTATACTTCGAGTGGTAATTCGATGACATTCCTTGTATGAAGGTCCTCTAAATTAACACCAATCTCAAGCATGTATCATTTAAACTCTTATCATATATTATATATTATTGTCAACTCACTTGTGTTATCCCACGCGTGTTATCCCTTAAATGGAACAGTTCTAAATAAGGTCAGTTAGCTATATTTTTGACTGGATGTTTGCTAGCAAGCCTGTTAATTGAGAGAGACATAAACGAGTATAAAAATATAGAATGATATGATTGCAAATGAAACAGCTATCCAACAAAGACAAAACAACAAGGTTGTAAACATCTACCTGTGTTTGTACGGTATGTGTTGTACAGTGTATTAGTAATTCAATCCGATCGGAGGTGTTTCGAAGATATTTTACGGTGTACGTGTGCATGTAAAAGCTATCGAGTGAATTAAAGGCATATATTGCTAACTACTTGAATTTTGTTTTACTTCTTCGGCACACAGGTATGTAATTTCCGTTTTTTTTTTATATATATATAGTTTTTGCGCTCTTTGTGCTCTTTATTGTATTGTTTATTGTATAAACATTAAGTTTTTATTAAATGGTTCGTTTTAAGAGAACAACAAAAATAAAAACAATTTTAAGGTTAGAATATTGGCATATATCATTTCATTTCAACGTTTTGTTTTGTTTTTTTCATTGTGTTCTTGTTCGGCAATTGGAGCAAGTTCTTATGATTATCATCATAAATTATGGAGTAAAATTAATACTTTTCACTTAAAAATTAAATCTGATCTAAGTTTTATTATTCGTTAAGGGAAATAAGTTATACATTAACTAGACCAACAAGTAGAGTCTGTCGTAAATTTGAATAGCTTTTAGTAAAAATTTAAATCAACTGTGCTTTATTGGAGACTGCTAAAAAAAACTTTGAATGACACTTTATTTTATTGATCAAATTTAGAAAAAGGCGGCAAAATATTTCTTTGTCAATTTGATGCTACTTTTTGTTATTCCGTTCGCCTGGTTCATTTAACGGTGTTACACGAAATGAACGGTCTTATCGCACAAACGAAATTACTTTAGGGAATAGAGTTCAAATTTATTTTTCTAATTTTCCACAAAAAAAAATATTGAAGCTAATCACAAATTATAACGTGCATTATATGATGCGTATAAGTAAGCTTCCGATTAATTTTGCAAAGATCAAGTACTAGATAAATTAGCTTCTAATTTATCGGAATAACTATTCGAGAAAAACATCACATATATGTATTATCAAGTACCAAAAATGTCCAATCCGTTGGGTAAGATTCGTCTTATAAACAGTTTTTGCATATATCTTTTACTAAAGGAAAGCATTTATTGTAAGTGCGCATGCAGGACATATTAATTGTAAATGTATATTAGTCCATTTTAACACATTCGTATATCACACTTTCGTGGATTGAAGTCCATGCCATCCTTGCATGCTACAGGTGAAATAGATATTTTAATATTGACATTTTTCTGTAAAAAAACTAAACGTTTGAAGCCAATCAAAATTGTATGCTCTAAATATAGATTTTCCATAGGATGTAGAAAGCAAAGTAATTTGATGTTCGTGATCTTATTAATGGGTTAGCTTCTGATGTTTTATACAAATTATAATACATATCATTAATTAGGCCGAAGTGTATTGAGCAACAAACAAGCGACTTTCCTCTCTATTAAGAAGTTACAGTAGTTCTAAAATGTTTAACTACCAGTATCGTAAACCCAATTGAACACATACACAAACACAAAACCCAATAAAGAATCATATATACTAAGATAGGACAGTGGCCAAGCCTGTTACAGCCGATTTCATTGAGTGTGTACTTAAAGGTGATATCTTTGGTTAGCTTGCTTGCTAGCTGAACCTTGAAGTCATTGTAAGGTTAGGTAAACTACCCTCCTTTAAGAATAGACTATTCCGATAGATAACCAATCTATTGTAAGTCTGTAGGACTAGGCTACTTCAAAAAACCTTACCTAATAATGACTTCCTGGTTCTGCCAGCAAGCAAGCTAACCAAAGATACCTTTAGCTACACAATAAATAAAATCAGCTGTAATTCTATCAACATTTACTGCATTGGACTTGGTCAACAAGTCACAACATTGCAATGTAATGTGCTTGGTGGCACTGTCTTAGATTCAAATAGTAATCCATTAAATTTTTTAATGAACATACTTATTAATGGTCTATTTATCCACCATACAGTACATAATTTGAATGTCAAAAAAAGCGTTTATAAAACTTGTGTTGTCTATAAACTTGGTATTGCCTTATTGACGCGTTTGGCTTTATTTGTTACGTTTAGATGTCGACTATCGAACTCTGAAGGTTTTTCACATTCGAAGAATCAGTTTCAGTCAATGGTAAGTTTGATTTCAATGTTTATCTTTTCTTTTTCTCTTCCTTGTAGTCCATTATGTGTATCTCGCATTACTTAAAAACTTTAAAAACGTATAATGGAAAAGAAAGGATTAAATCTACTTGATAATCATCCTATATCTCTTTATGTCATATTAAGATGCAAATAATATTCCAAACACTTTAGACATTCATTTAAGAAATTCGTCTCATTTTTTAGTATTATTATTTATTTTATATTCTCCTGATGCATCTCGTCCTTAACATGCATGAAATATTTGCCACTGGACGTTAAGCACCTTACAATCAATCAATCTGTATGACCCCATTCAAGTATAATTTAACATGTCATAAAAGAACAATTACACTGCAAAATTTTTATTAGATTTTTAGATTATTTATATTAAAATCAACATACTTAGTAACCCGAAGTCTCTATTTATATAGCATCGACACTTCACGAAAAAAATATATTGCTTTTTGTGAATGCTATTTTAAAAATGTGTCAAAGCCCACGTAACAGCATTGTTTGCCAGGATTCCTTTACTCAGAGATTGTATGTGTGCCATTACATTTCTTTGTGTTCTAAAACAAATATGGGTGGGGTTGTAGCTGTCACTTCTTGGTCTATATTTATGTGTATAGCTCACTACTCAAAAAAGATAATTTTTCAAATGAAATTGTGAGTATATATTTATTTTCTTTTAGATTTTTAAAATTACCTTATTTTATCTGTGAAATACGGAAGTGTTGATTTTATATCACTTTTTCCTACTCCAGTTAAATATTATCTTAAAATAGATTCTGAGATATGAATAGAAATTAGGAGAACGTAATAACTAGATAACCATGTATATGTTTGATTTGAGAAGACAATTTATCCATACTTGTATGTTGCATTGCATCTCAATGAAATAAAACGTTACAATACCCTGGTGGTAATGACAAGACCCATGGAACGTCATGCTATTTAAAAATTAAGTGCTGAAAATAAACTTATTTCAAAGTAGTTTAGATTTATATTACTTTTATAAAAAAAAATGAAAAAAATACCCACTTTTTAAAATTAAATAGTCTGTTCCTGTTAGTATGACGTAGATATCTTAGTAACGGGCTAACAGGATTGGGAAAATTCCTAGTTATGTTTCGAATTTAAAGAAACTTCAAGAAATATTTTATCATTATTATATCTATGGACAAACTGCAAATAAAGTTTCTTTAAAAAAAAATAACACTGCCCTCTGTATGCGCTTGAAGGAAACGGCATACATCATGTACAGAATGGCAAAACCCGATCATAGTATTACCATTATTTTGATTTATGTTTTTGATGAATATTTTTTTATATTAAAAATAAATATTAAATTAACTAAGGAATTTTCAAATTTATTTATCTTTTTATAAATGATTTGAAGACATCAGGTTAATTTAAAACAAATAACACTTAAAAGAAAAATAAGGCAAAAGAGATGAAAAGCAACCCAAACAATAAAGCGAAACAATACCGCCCCTGCTGCAACTAGGACGTGACCTAAACGCACTAAATAAACACGAAAGTCTAATATTTTGAATTTAAGTAATTAAGTTAACGCAAACATGTACTTGGCAATTTTGAATTCTAGAATGACCAGAATGTATATAATATCTTCAAATACCTCCATCATATGTGTAGCAACATCATATTTGTAGCCATTATTGTAACATCATAAAACAGGGATGACTTCATTGAGACACGTGACTTGTGATTGACTTCTGAGAAGTTGTATGATATTTATCACGTTAGGTTTTGTTTCATTTCGCGTCTACAAAGGAAATCATTTATCATTTATCAAATAAACCCATTCTCATCACATGACAGATATCAATTACATAGGTACAAAATAACATAGGCTGAAAAGGGATAACTTTTTTTTAATATAGATTTCATTGTTGGCTGAATGTGGTTCCGACCATTCTTTTTTTAAAAGGGGAATGGGTTGAGGGCCATTTTTTCAATGAACGGACCGGTGCTGTTAAAAATTAACGAAAAAATCCCTGAACAAGTGGTAATTTAAAAGTAGCTTATGAATATCAATTACAGTCGCTAGACTCATTTGTCATTTGACCTGTAAAAGTGAAAAATCTTAAATTATTCAGAGTCCGCCCATATTCTACAGTGTTTCCAATTGTTATTAGTGATTTGTATGTGTTCTGTTGTCTTACATATAATATTTGCTATTAAATGTAAGCAGTCTATCATAATGATAATAATAAGATACACAATATCATGCAGTCTTTCTATTAAGAGTACTTCTTCGTCTTAAATAAACAGTTTTTAGTTTTTGTGTACAATTTGGAAATTAGTATGGTGTTCATTATCACTGGACTAGTATATATTTGTTTAGGGGCCAGCTGAAGGACGCCTCCGGGTGCGGGAATTTCTCGCTACATTGAAGACCTGTTGGTGACCCTCTGCTGTTGTTTTTTATTTGGTCGGGTTGTTGTCTCTTTGACACATTCCCCATTTCCATTCTCAATTTTATTAGTTGTTTGTCAATATGGTCATTTGTTTAATTTAAACATATTTATTTATAGTGGATTGGGAAACAAGTTATTGAAACAACTTATATAAATCACTTTCCACGTTGTGGGTGCGAGTTATGCCTTGTAGCGGCATTATCCTACTCTTTTTCGAAATCTACAATGGTGTCTTCAGTTGGTGTCTTTAACGTGCAAGAAATATGGCTCCCTCTTAACACGGGTCAGCCATTTATCGTCCTCTTTTGACGGACTATCCTTGTTTCCTCAAGACCATACTCGCAAATGATGTCAAGGGAGAGCCGAAATTTATTCCCTGAAATTGTCTCCTCGGAACGGTGATCGAATCAGGAACCCTTGTGTTAGTAGTCAGATGCACTAACCAATACACGACGGTAATTTGTTTATCTTCAGACCACAACTATTAAGAAAGTAATGGAAAACAGACAACCTTTGTGAAATTTAGAAATGCGAATAAAATTTTGGTCGAATTAATCTTTTATATGAAAGTTATCTTCGTCGACTTCCTGCATGTATTACTTGAGACAAAATAACACTAAAACAAACAAAAATAGTTTCAAAAGAAACCTCTTGAACCCTTATTCGGCTACTGTCTTGTTTCAGCTATACCATGGCCGTATAATATTGACCTTTCTTCCATGGATATACTAATAAGTTTATCAGAACTGCAAATGTTAACGGGGTTTAACCGAATCTAACACTTGTATAAATTGACTTGCTATTGTCGAAATTAAATTCTTTCAACGTAGTACGCTAGAAACAAAAAACACCGTGAGAAACTCGTGACTGAGAAATAATAAAATTTAAAGCAATAACATGTATGTACGGAAGCGTATAAGCGCCACACATTTTTTTTTTTTTTTTTTTTTTTTTTATTTTTCTTCCTATGTTTGCGTTATAACGCAAACCTTTGCGATATAACGCAAACCTTATAACGCAAATATCTTGATTTCAATTATTCATTAAGTTTTGTATATATGTCCGTCTGTCATTCATTTCGGATGTGATTAACTAGTGGATAAAAAAAAAGAAACATACATACAATGCCAAATCATTATAATAAATATGCATAGGAATAATTGAATACTTGAAGTGCAATTATACATAAATTAAGACTGACTTGTGCATCAGAAAAGTATATAATTTAACAAGAAAATAGATATAGTTTAGTATATAGTCATATTAAAATTGAAAGATCAAAAATAATGTCATACAATTGTGAAACCTCCAAGTCAAATAGACAAAATGATCTTTCTGCTTTAAAATGAATTATTAATAAGGAAACATTTTTTTAAATCTCAGAATATGATCAAGATTCTTTGATAGAAAGTCATTGAATTTTCATTTCAATATAATGAAGTATTTTTAAGATGCTTGGGTAGCAATTTGAATAGAGAGAACATAATTTTGTTAATAAAACATCTTCATTCTATACATTTATTGTCAAAGGGTAGCTTGTTTGAATCTAACCTACTTTACACAGTTCTCAAACCAGAGCTTACTTTGGAAGTATATTTATATTCGGTTATAGCTATATTAGCAGGGTTGATTTTTTCTTAGGTATAACATCAATTTACTCAATTTTCTTTGCTATATATATACAAGTAGTAACATGGATATCGTTTTAGGGGGCCTTTATAGTTTGTTGTTCAATGTGATCCAATGCTCCGTGTTGAAGACCGTACTTTGGCCTATGATGGTTTACTTTTACGAATAGTGACTTATATGGAGATTTTTCTTATTGGCACTCATACCACATCTTCTTATATTATTCTGCTCATTATTAGTCAATGATATGATATAATTATTCAAGCATTTTACTTTGCAATGACTACAAAGGTGATAAATTTTAATATATACAGCCTCCTCCATTAATAACTACTGTTTCCTTTGAATCTTAAATAAGAAATAAGATAAAACAAATGTTTGCGTTATAACGCAAAAGTTTGCGTTAAAACGTAAAGGTTTGCGTTACAACGCAAAGGTTTGCGTAATTTCGCAAAGGTTTGCGTTGTAACGCAAAGGTTTGTGTTATATCGCAAAGGTTTGCGTTATAACGCAAGGTTTGCGTTATATCGCAAAGGTTTGCGTTATTTCGCAAAGGTTTGCGTTATAACGCAAAAGGTTTGCGTTATAACGCAAAAGGTTTGCGTTACAACACAAAGGTTTGCGTTGTAACGCAAAGGTTTGCGTTATATCGCAAAGGTTTGCGTTTAACGCAAAGGTTTGTGTTATATCGCAAAGGTTTGCGTTTGACGCAAAGGTTTGCGTTACAACGCAAAGGTTTGCGTTATAACGCAAACATAGGAAGAAAAATAAAAAAAAAGTGTGTGGCGTTAATACGCTTCCGTATGTATGAATGACGAACCTTTTAAACCATACATCCTACATAGCGTCGTAAATTTATATCGGATTTTTAATTCAGATTTATATTTCATCAATGACGGTGTATTACAATTGTAGTTAACCTCCGGTATAATGGTCACGACACCATTAAAACACCTTTAAGTACGGGGTCTAGCTGTATCACAGCAATTAAAACCACCATCAGTCATGTCCGTTTCAAGCTACAGATGAGGGAACATTTAAGAATTGAATGCTTCTTTTTGTAAATCCATTTGGGTGTAAAAGCGTTGACAAGAAGATCATTCTAATAATGTGCGCACGGTCAGCGCTTTTAAAACCCTATGAAATCACAAAAAGAAGCATTCAATAGTTATAATTACATTTTTTAGCTAGGATCATGTAAACACGATTTCTGTTTTTCTTCTTAAATTTTCCTGTGCACTTTATGTGTAAATACGGAATGTTAATTTCAGAAGGACGCAAGATTGCTGTTAGCCAATCAAAATAACATATCATAATGAAACATACATGCAATGTAATTGTAAAAAGTTATATTACGGATTACAAATGTGTCGAGGTTTGTGATTGGATAACAACACAGAGATGTCAGTATATATTCAGGAAACTGCCGGGGTATATACGACGTTTTTATCCCCAATTGGAACCTCAAAAACGTCATCATAACACCGGTTACTATGTGACGTAGTCATAAGCTATCAGACTGTCAGAGGCTCACAGAAGGGAAATAATGACGTACTTCAGTCAATAATACATTTTTGATACAAAATCACGCAATTTACACTTTAATACTTGAATTTAATGTTAAAAGTGTTATTATAAATTATTACACACACGATAAAATTATGTTCACAGCAAAACTAGAAAATCCTTCACGTATGCCGAACATATAAGGTTGGGTTTTTCAATATATATGTGTTGTCAACAAATACCTGCACTGGAAAATAACATTAAGTCAGGGGTAATCCGTAATATATGTGTAATTCAGGTCTCAGACAGGGTATATACTGTGACATTCCCGGCTTAGGGCTTATATCCCCTTCGCCTTCGGCTCAGGGGATATAAACTCTAAGCCGGGAATGTCACAGTATATACCCTGTCTGAGACCTGAATAACATATAATATTAGCTTAATAAACGAAAAACAACGTATGATTATTTCTATCTTATCCGTTCATCTCTTTTTTGACAAAAGTATATGTAAAAAGCAACGTCGACTCGTGTAGAAACATTTAATGCAAAGGTGGAGTATCTCTCTCTCTCTCTCTCTCTCTCTCTCTCTCTCTCTCTCTCTCTCTCTCTCTCTCTCTCTCTCTCTATATATATATATTTTTTTTAATTTTTTCAGATGAATTTGAAGGTTATTCCAGAGAGTAACTTGTACTTAACTTTTGCTATACAACTGTTGAATGAATTGTCAATCTAAATATATATTTATAAAAACATAATATTAGAGAACCTAACTGATTTATTATGTATTCGTGTTTTTGGTGTGAAAAATTTCCTGGGGGGTATTCACACAGGTCGCCCTCCTACATTCATTTTGTGAATTCATTGTACTTATTTTTCAAAATAGTGTGGGATATCTTCACATGAATAAAAAATAAACATTTGATGTTTCGCTATTTTCATTCCCAAAATCGTGTTCCATTAGACTAAATGTAAATACTACGTTTATTTTTTTTGTAATAAGATTTATATGAATTCAGTTCTTTCAAGAGAAGACGTTTCCCCAGTTTTTGGTGTGGTTCCTGTTGCTTAATCTTTAGTGTTCTATGTTATGTCATGTGTACTATTGTTCGTCTGTTTGTCTTTTTCATTTTTAGCCATGGCGTTGTCAGTTTATTTTCGATTTATCAGTTTGACTGTCCCTCTGGTATCTTTCGTCCCTCTTTTAAGTAAGTCTTGTGTGGCTTTTACTAATAACATAATTGTGAAACACGCATAAAATTATTAATAATACTCTGTGGGTAAAAATTATTGTTTATAGATATAGGAAGATGTGGTGTGAGTGCCAATGACGGTTATAGAAAGTATATTCAACTATTGTATACAATGAACCCTTTTTTAAGTTTTATTTGATGGATTAGTTCTACTTCATAATAATGCTTCAGATACAGTTGTTTATACCCTTGTTCTATAATTGGTTCTAAAATCTTGTTGTCTCATTTACAATCATACATGTACCACATCTCCTTATTCTTATATTCATACAAAGAGATAGGTATTTAACAAAAGGATATTATATGCAGAAAGTATACTCTTATTTAGAAATAAATATAAAGTCTAGCTAATACTGATATGTCAATAACTGTAATTAAATATCAAGCATTTATCATATTTTCCCATAAAACAACGTCAATTGCTGAAAGATCCCTCCTAATTGTTTGAAACTTAGCCTTTTAACCATTATAATACATTGGTGTGAAGTCGATAAACCCAATCGGGCTAACATCCTCATATGTGTATCAAATACTCATGAAGGTGGTAAAGGGTTGTTTTCTTGCAACGTGTTTTGCCAGTTTTATATCACGTGCAGCTGTGACAAAGGTTCGTTATTCACCGTTTTCGTGAAATCGGTAAAAAGATCAACGTGCAAATGTAATACGAGTACTTTGATTCATGTACATTCGAGTATTGACTTAATAGCCACCTCAATTACAGCCAAACCTGCAATAAAGGCCAACAACTCGTCAACTATTACGGCCACCTCAATTACAGCCAAACCTGCAATAAAGGCCAACAACTCGTCAACTATTACGGCCACCTCAATTACAGCCAAACCTGCAATAAAGGCCAACAACTCGTCAACTATTACGGCCACCTCAATTACAGCCAAACCTGCAATAAAGGCCAACAACTCGTCAACTATAACGGCCACCTCAATTACAGCCAAACCTGCAATAAAGGCCAACAACTCGTCAACTATTACGGCCACCTCAATTACAGCCAAACCTGCAATAAAGGCCAACAACTCGTCAACTATTACGGCCACCTCAATTACAGCCAAACCGGCAATAAAGGCCAACAACTCGTCAACTATTACGGCCACCTCAATTACACAATTACAGCCAAACCTGCAATAAAGGCCAACATCTCGTCAACTATTACGGCCACCTCAATTACAGCCAAACCTGTAATAAAGGCCAACAACTCGTCAACTATTACGGCCACCTCAATTACACAATTACAGCCAAACCTGCAATAAAGGCCAACAACTCGTCAACTATTACGGCCACCTCAATTACAGCCAAACCTGCAATAAGTACCAACATCTCTATTAATCAATGACATGTCGTCAGTTCATTCTCCTTGTGTCCACATATTCTTTTTTTATCCCCAATTCAACGGACGCATCTCTTATAAAGTCAGTTTTCTTTAGTCCCTAATGTAACCTTAACTTAAAATTTTGATTTAAATTTTACTTTAAAGTTAATAAATAACATTTAATTAAAATCTTTTTCAATATTTGAAAAACCAGACAAATGTTATACTTTTCAGAAACGATTACAATTGTAGTTAGTTTGTGATCTTATGCCATCAGTCTCTAAGAAAACATTCCATGACCTTTAACCAAACTATATATTAGATCAAAATAATTTCAGTTATTACAATGAAAAAGAAGCAGTATTTACATCTAGTTAATGTACATGCATCATGATAGGGTATCAGGAACTTGTTCTGTTTGAGTTGAACAGTCTCAATAACAGTTATAAAAGAAAATTCATTGTTGAAGGTCGTAAGGTGACCTACAGTTGTTAATGTCTGTGTCATTTTGGTCTCTTGTATAAAGTTGTCTCATTGGCAATCATACCACATCTTTTTTTTTTCATATCTATATTCTAGTTTTATTATGATAAAATGACGAGTGTATTTGTTTCGTTTGAGTGAGGTTTATTATAAAGAGGGTGAAGACTTGGTGCTTTTCTTGTATGTCGATTACCCTTTTATTTGCACAACAAAGGATTTCAAACTACCATATGCGTAACTTTCCCTATATATTGTTATTTTATATAAAAATCAGGAGGTGTGGCATGTTCACCCTTAACAAAACTCTTGACCAGTGACCAAAACTCTTGACCAGTGACCAAAAACGACAAAGAAGTTAACAGCTATAGGCCGTTGTATGGCCTTAAACAATGTGCAATAATTACTTTATATAAAAAAAAGAACTACGGAAGATGACGTTGGTATTTAACGTCCAGTCGCAAACATTACAAATCATAACGTGCATAAAAAGACAAGAACACGTAGATAAGAAATGCATATGAGCCATGCTTTGTACAAGACAGGCACGGTTGTTGGTTGTTTTTTTTTTCATGGAAGCCTAACATGTCACACGAAGCGGGCACATTTCCCGAGCCTACCAGTCTTTGCTTTTACTCATAAATGTTGCGGACTTGGTAATTTTAAATTCATCAAACCATTTGTTTAAGTCATTAAACTTGGGATTATATCAAATTTCGATATTTGACACAAAGACATCGAGTCTCATTAATTTGATTTCAAAAGGATCAATTGTTTCATATTTCTATGTAAATTTCCATTGGCTATGATTATTAAGATACAAATCCAACGTGAGGTTAAACATTTTCTAGGAAGACAAGTGTAAATAATATCTTTCTGTCGAGGAAATTAATTTCTTCTGTATTACATAAAAGAACAACGAACGTTGGTGATAAATTAGACAATAACAGTTCCATCCCACACCTGTCTTCAGCGATTTGATCGTGATTAAAAAAAAAAAAACGTTTCGATGACTTGAAAATACGAACCAACCAGATACTCTGTCTCTTTTGAATGTTTTAAGCACTAACGCAAGCACGCGATTTTATTATCAGGTAAGAACCACTATTTCATTATTGACTTGCTTAGTATAGTGACATGAACACAGTTGTAATTTAACATGAAAGAGCGATATTTATTCAAACAAAGAAGAAGGTAAGAAAATAATTATGATTTTTATTATTTAAACTGACATTTTTTTATTACTGATATTTGCGTTTTTGATTGGAAAATTTTATCTTTTATAAATTTTAGCTCTTTAAAAAAAGTAACCAGCAGATTTGCACATCTTCGTCTTTGACAAGAATATATCTTCAGACGTAAGTTTCTGGAAAGAACATTTATCAAACTTATAAACATATTTAAAACCAATTGAAACCCAATCGTAAGAATTAAAAAAATAAATCAAATTATATATAATCAGTGTTGGATGTTTAACATTATCAAGTAATATTCAGAAATATACATATTCTGTAATTCTATTATTTTCTCCCGCATTCTAAAAATCACAACTTTTACATTTTCATTAATTTTAATGACAACACTATACTGATATTAATTTAAAAACTTGAATCATAAGGAAGCTAATGAGTTCATTAAAAGATCAACCGAACATTTGCTTCGAACGCAGTTGACATTTCAAATCCTTATTAAGAAATATATCCTTAAACACTTCTAGAATTCTAAACAAAATTCTGCCAGTGCATTTTCGACATCACCTTGTACAGAAAAGCGTCTTCGAAAGCATGATATTTATATATATAGTGTTGTTTTCATTTACTTTAAGTCTTGTGACTGTAAGTTAGGATTTTTTCTTGGAGATATTTTCATTTCTGTATAAAGTCTTAAAAAAGAACTGCTTGTCTAATATGTAGAATTAATCATTTCTGAGGGAAAGATAAGTTAGAAAATTTGCCATTAGGTTTACTTTTTTTTTTTGAAGACATCTTATTCCCCGGCTTTACAGCATAAACTTTTACCTCGTTCACCACCTATTATCTGGCAAGTGATAAATTAAGGCATTATAAAAAAAAAAAATTAAATAAAAAGTAATCCGCTGGCTGAGGGAAGTTGGGCTTCCGTAAAAATGTTCTCTTTACTTGCTAACAATACGTTAAAACACTTGTAGATAGTTGTCTCATTGGCAATCATATCAGATCTACTTATTTTTATATTAACCATGCATACTGAATGTGTCTACCGGAATTCAGTTGCCTAGTTGTA
The DNA here is from genome assembly GCA_037788925.1 of Mytilus galloprovincialis. Lineage (NCBI taxonomy): Eukaryota > Metazoa > Mollusca > Bivalvia > Mytilida > Mytilidae > Mytilus > Mytilus galloprovincialis. The sequence goes on from JAWDJN010000030.1 coordinate 950,696, forward strand.
ATTCGGTGGTTGAATTGTCGTGGGTCGTTGTGTGTTACTGTATATAATATTTATCTTTCATTTATTGTTTTGTTCATAAACCAGGCCGTTAGTTTTCTCGTTAAAAATGTTTTATATGACTTTGTGTCAATCAGGACATTTTTAAGCTTGCTATGAGGTAGATTTTTACATTGTTAAATGGCGTGCAGTGACCTATATATAGTACACTTCTAACGTTTACGTCGTTTTTGGTCTCTTGTATATGAAGAGTTGTCTCATTGACATTCATACCACATCTTCTTATTTTTATATTACAAGTTTAAAACCAAGACTACGTCTCTGAATTGAATAATTTTACCTAAGTAAATTTATCAGTGACTTATTCCAATTACAACATGTCGCACTATTTCTTAGACCAGAATAAGTTCGATACCAAAACAACTTAATTTGTTTGCACAATCGGACCATAAAAACTAATCTTGCAATATGTTTGAATAAATAAGAAATCATTGAAGAAAAAAATATTCGACCTTAAATATTAAAGAGAGCCAAAAGATACCGAAGGGATATTAAACCCCATAAGTCGAAAATCAACTGACCATGGCTAAAAACAAAAAAAGGACCAAAATACAAATAACAGTATAAAACACAACACAAAACCAGTCAAAAACCAGGGGTCCGCCAGTACATGTATATGAATGTTTGTTGAGATAAGGTTTGGAACACACGTACGTAGTATTCGTTGAAGAAACATTTCCACCAACTCCCATGTATAAATCCTATTCGGATTGATAAGAAACTGATATCTTTATTTAAAGCCAGTATGAAACCGATTACCTACTTAATTTACCCGAGTGATAATTATACCGAATTGATTGTTTCGGTTTGTGTCTCAAACATCGAATAAACTTTGATATTTATAGTTATTGCTCTCCGTTCGACCGGCAATAATTACAAAACAATATAATTAACAATTCTTAATAATAAGGTAATCTATAGTTTCTTTCGTTGATCTAAAGTGCATTGACAGGTATTACCTATAGGAACGAATGAGCATGCTTTATTTAATAATGTATGGTTTTACAATAGTAGAATAGAAATGCGATTAATTCGTCTGAACTGACTTCAGACGCTTAATTAATGTTGATGCACGGGGGTAGTCTTTGTACAAGAGCTCATTGCACTCGGCGCATTATATCCATTTTGGTTTTTGAATACTAGGTCAATTAATGACTGCTGTTTGAGGACTCTTGTTCAAGATGTATAAATGAATTGAACTAGAAATGACTGTCGTAAATGTTGAAGGGTTTTCGCATTGTAGAAAAAAGTAAAATCACAAAAATACTGAACCCTGTTCAAAACCATTTCATTTGAAAGAGTATACTTTGGACTGACAGGGAAGTTTTAGAATACATCTTGAAGTTACGTGCATTTGTTATTCTTAAATGGTTCTATATACTAGCACAATTTAAAACCAGGAAACGATTAGTGATCGTAGCAAGATAAATTTGAACGGTAATGATTGTAGTATTCTGTTGACACGTTACCAGGATGGCACTGAACAAAGAGTTCTTCATGATAAAAATCAAAGTCAGCCAAACAAAAGGTTTACCATGATTAGTTTAATCGTTATGATATTTCTGTGTCAGAGATAACATAAATAAGTTCCTTTTTTGTAGCCACAACCCTGTCCTCCCTGTCCTCATTTACGACTATCACTGGACGATAGCGAGATATAATCGTATTTTTATGATATGAACAACATGACGGGTGCCATACAAAAGTGGAGCAGGACATAGTCACATCACTGGAGCATCTGATTTTAAGCAGATTATGGGCGAATATTTATGTTGCTCAATCTTCGCTTTTCTTTAAGTGTTCTTCAGATTGTTGTTACATCTTCTTGGTTTCTTTTCGTTATGGTGTTGTCTTTGTCCTTTTTTATTCCGTCATCTTTCTTTTTATTTGAATTACTGGAACTTGAAATGTCATTACAAGCAAAACAGAAACTAGTGATACTTTAATGACTTGAAATAACGACTTTATTTGCCACAGACTTTGTTGAAACTATCCCATTTATAGCACTCATCTAATCGTTCCTCGATAAATTGCATCACTAATACTATTATTCTTGCCAAAGAATTGATAAATAAATCAAAATGAATATCAATACGTTAAAATAAGTGTTCAATTTTTGAAAATCAACGCTGTTGTGTCCTCTGCTGTCCTTTTAAAGTCAAATTATTCTGATATCTAGTTTTCTTTAATATCTCATATGGTGCTCAAGGACGTCTGAAATGAGCTGTCCCTGACCTTTATATTCTTGTCCACTACTTACGGTTTCATTAATTAGTAGATTAAGAAACAGTCGTTTGCTATATGCATTTAGGTCATACCTAATTCCACTGATAAATCCAGGATACTGTAGGGAAATGACTGACCTGAGTTGAGAGTTTAATAGACTGCATTTAGGACACCTCAAATCCCATAGAATTAAATAAACTTTAATTTGCTGTTTTAAATGCAATAGGAATCTTTTTAAAAAGAGTAAATGGCTTTTTGTTAGAAACATATTTTGGTTTAGACGCTATTAATTCAGAAACTTAAAGATTGGAATGTGCAGCATATGCACATTCTACGCGGCAATCATAAGTTGTAGCAAGAGTTTTTCGGCTCAGAGTCGGAACAAAAGCTCTTATTAGTTGATTTTGACAATTGCATTATTTTATTGGGATGTAAATAAAGGCAACAGTAGTATACCGCTGTTCAAAACTCATAAATCTATGGACAAAAAACAAAATCGAGGTAACAAACTAAAACTGAGGGAAACGCATTAAATATTAGAGGAAAACAACGACACAACATTAAAATGTAACACACACAGCAACGGACTAAGCATTAGACAAAATCCGATGAGAATAACCAATATAACATCAAAACCAAATACATGAATTTGGGATAGAAAAGTACCGTGACACGTCTTAAAGCGTGACGGAAGAACAATTTGTATGACCAATAACTGTGTATGCTAAAACCATGGAAATGAGTTGTTACAATTGTTTTGTGTGTTTTTCCCTATGCCTTGTTATGTACATGTAGTTGTCATGAGAACGTCATGCATGTTGATTTTTATTGAAAAATACTATTCGATATTGGAAAGCCTCGCGAATGCATTCAGCCAATAGAAAGTACAGATTCGAATGTAATGTGATCATTCACTGACGGTAACTAACAACAAATAATGATAATGATTATAAATTCATTAAATGAAACTAAAATCATTGACACTAAGTATTTTATGCTGATATCCACGGAAATTCATAAAGGTTTGTTTGTTTATTTCTAGAAGAAAAGATAGTTTCGGGCCGGTTTAGATCTTGACATCATACATCAGTATTGATACATGTCTAATATTTTAAGTCACTGTTTCTATATTCATAAAAAAATTATGACATATACATGTAAGCTGAAAACGTTAAATATGTAGACAACAAATATCCTTGACGCATTGTAATGCCTTTATTTTTACATTGACGTACAATGTATATATATATTTTTTTGTTTATCTGAACTTGATATATTTGTTTTCCTCCTTTACTTATTATTGCAGTTTAATATCTTATGGATCGGTCTGTGCGTAGTATCCCAGACGGATAAATTTGTTATTCATCTATGGTATTACCAGGGAGTAATTGGCGATTTCCACAATGTACTACGAATAACAAAGGAAAACTATATACAGTTAAATTTTCATTTAGTAGTAACTGCTCTGAATTGTTTCAAGAGTGGCAATACAATTGTTATTGTTGATTTCTATTTGACAGGAGACTATCGGGTTACAATTCAGAATCTTGATTAAGTTTTGTCTTATGATTACTGTCATGTACTTCGAGGTTTCATAGAATCGTTGACCTTTTTATTTTATCACTTTTCCCCTTATCACTTTTCCCCTAAATGTTTTTTTCTTTAAATAATGCCACTTCAAAGGACCATTATAGGCATGGAACTTAAACTAAGGGTTGTCTGAGGGTATAGACATTTGGTTACTGGGCTCGACTTCTCCTAGCAAGTCGATAAACCTAGTAATAGATAGAGGGGTAATATGTTTTTGTAGTCGGGCTTTCAGGATGTTTTAATACGGAGCTAATTAAGTCGAAAAGGGAACTCTGATTCTAATACGTCTTTAAGGACTAATATTATGCTGTCTAAACGTTAAATAATTCTTGCAATAGCTATTCCCACGTGATCTGTTGCAAGAAAAATATGCATGGAATATTTGCATCTGGACATAAGACATATACAATCAAGCATGCAATGCAAATTCCATAGCTATTAAAGCAAATACGTTTTAAATTTTTAAGTTCATCACTTTTTGTATTTATCATATAATTGGCCGTTTCAGAATCTAAGGAATCATTGGTAATTACATTGTTCTTACCCCAAAATGAAAATAACGTCACTTCATTGGTTGAATTTCCCTTGTTTCTGACATTTTTAACCAATCACGACGCTTTGGTGTACGCTTTTGAAAATATTACCTAGAATGCATTAGATTCTGAAACGGCGAATTGGTGATTCTGCTTTAATTTGCACCTAAGGCTGACTGAGGAATAGATATATGAAATATGGTCTTTTTCCGTAAAACCCTTGTAATAGAGGGGCGTCCGTTGAGGAATAGATATATGAAATATGGTCTTTTTCCGTAAAACCCTTGTAATAGAGGGGCGTCCGTTGAGGAATAGATATATGAAATATGGTCTTTTTCCGTAAAACCCTTGTAATAGAGGGGCGTCCGTTGAGGAATAGATATATGAAATATGGTCTTTTTCCGTTATATGAAATATGGTCTTTTCCCGTAAAACCCTTGGAATAGAGGGGCGTCCGTTGAGGAATAGATATATGAAATATGGTCTTTTTCCGTTATATGAAATATGGTCTTTTTCCGTAAAACCCTTGGAATAGAGGGGCGTCCGTTGAGGAATAGATATATGAAATATGGTCTTTTTCCGTAAAACCCTTGTAATAGAGGGGCGTCCGTTTGGTTTTTCGGGATATACTTTTACACAGCCTCGTCCTGTCAAATTGGGGACGATATCTATGTAGACATAGTGCCACGCTCTGTGCACGTTACGAAACCCATGATACAAGTCTTTGATAGGTCTGTTGGTAGCCAGTTGCAAGGCATGTTTTTTGTCCCTATCCAATATACACTCATTTTCAATTTGCAGACCAGTTTTTTTGGACCTTCATCCAGAACTTGCCTTTATTACATGACCTATTGTTTATTTTGTTAATTTGTGATCGTGCTTAACGTGCATGAAATAATTGACATTAGACGTTAAGCAGTCAATCAATTAAAGATAAATTGAAATTTTTCAAATTCGTATTTGTTATATAATTAGAAGATGTGGTATGCATGCCAATAAGGTATGAATGTCAATGAGACAACTCTCCATTCAGTTCACAGTGTATAAAAGTAAACAATTATAGGTTATTATTTAATGTCTTGAACTTTTCTTGTATCCGGCATTTTTTTAAGCAAATAATAATATTTAAACTTCACCTTCATTTTGGGTACGTTTTCCTGTCTTCATTGAAGACTGTTACATTTTATAGAAAATATGTATTTGGCATGACATAGATGGTTTGTGCATGTTAATAGATACTCGACTATACTTTGTGTGACAATAAATCTTTTTTATGAAGGTTTTATGCCAATTCATCTTTTTAATATTACGAGAAACCACAACACGATAAGACCCCATTTAAAACAAACCACAAGATGAGAAAGAACAATAACATAAAACTATATTCAAAATTAACAGCAAGGTGAGCATCAGCAATAGGATAAAACTCCATTTAAAATTAACCACAAGATGAGAAACAATAATACTAAAACTTGATTCAAAATTAACCACAAGATGAGCATCAACAATAAGATAAAGCTCCATTTAAAACTAACCACAAGAGCTTAATTGTTTGAGAAACACTAATAGGTACAAATCAGCTAAAAGTTCTTTTAACGGTCAACAGGGCTGCATTGTAGCAGCTACATAGGGCTACGTAGATTTTTAACTATTGAACGTGTAGCTAGCCTAGCTGCTACATAGATATTGATAGCAGCTAGGCTAGCTACTCGTTCAATAGTCATAAATCTACGTAGCCCTATGTAGCCGCTACGATATTGAACGCAACCCTAGTATGCAAGATAACAAATAAAACATATTCATTTTCATGACCGACTTAATCTTGATTAATTCTATTTCAAATATATAAAATGCATGTAGTTTGATCTGGTAGACTTGACTATTTTGCAAACAAAAAACAAGGACTGTTTGTATCATTTTGTGTAGAAATGTGAACTCATACTACCATGTTATCTACTTAAAGAAATTTCGTCGAAGATGGTAACCTAAATATTAAAGATAATTTTTATCGTAATGTCTTTATTTAACCATTTATTTTCTAAATAATATCATAAATTTCATAGAGCAGACGATCGAACATATTAGTTTCACTTTCATTTTAATCAATTTTAAAACGCTTCAGAAACTAAGTTAAGTCATTTTCGCTGAAATAATTGTTTTGAAATGTAGTTTATATTAACTTAATTGCTATGACAGCGTATTGAGGTTTCGATCGTAATTGGTGTTATTTGTATAAATTTTATCCCATTGAAAATTGTCAATGTAATAATTGGTTTTAGATGCATCTTCGTTTAAATTTGGTTCATACGAAATCAATTTTAACCAAAGCTTCTACCAAAACCATATGGTTACATAAAGCACATACATTGTACCGCAGATATATACAGTTTAATATAAAGACTGGGAGAAAACAATTGAACAGTAACATATTATCGAGAACAAATCAGCTTTCATACGGGTCCTTAGTTACAGTCTACATTGTAATAACATTTCAAATTTCTAATGTGGTTACTGAAGTTTACTGTGTGTCAAGATCACTTCAAACAAGCTTATATCACGAGAACGTTGTCATGTGATTTTCCCGTGAATTTAGATTCACATATTCTCACATGAATTTTTTTATATGAATTTCACGTAAACTTAACTGTATAAAAACTAGTATATATATTTTTTAATAATTTGAAAATGTCGATGTTATTTAATAAATCTTTTATTTTGAGAATTTCAAATATAACAAAATCATGTGATGTCCACGTTAATTTCATGTGAGATTTACGTGATTATCAATTCACATTAATTTCACGTCAGTGAAATTCACCTGTTTAGATGAATTTTAAAGACACCGGTTTTGTGTATTAGTAGATCGTCAAAGTTTTATGTTATCTCGGATGGAAAATAAACTATGCCGAATGTATTTTCACTTTGTTGTGTTTATCTGGACTCATATTGAGAGTTGAGGTAAGGAAATTAGAAATAAAAGCAAAAACTGTTCATGATTATGGATGTGTAGATCAAATAAAAGATACTTGAGGTCTTTTAGCCTGCCATTCATATTACTGTAGTGAATATGTTAGAAGACGCTAATTAAAATTGTTATATATATAAGCTACCGAAAGAAAAAGGATTTAGAACGGGTCACGCTAATGGGTCATTCGTCCTTTGTTCTACATAATACTACTTAACACTATAAGTTTAAATATATGTATACATATAAATTGATAAAGTATTTATATCACAATTGTAATTATATAAAGGACACTGACACATATTTATATAAATTCTTTGTTTGTAATATTAACTATACGTCATTTTGACATGCATGTCACTCAAAGCGTGTTCGAAATAGATCCGGTCGGTTCTGTACGATGATGGTTCGATAGGCTGATGTTTCTTTAGGCTGATGTGGACAAGCTTTCTGGTATTATTTTATGTAAAACGATTTCTAGGAGGAAATATTTCTTATGATCTAGTTTGTGTTTATGGAAATAGAAGTTAAAATGGATGTTTTTATCTATAAGACAATAGGCATAACCTAGACGTGAGTTAAAAAAGCAGTTAGGATTATAAACCTTTTCTTTAAATCGGGATGCTTATTGACCATTGAAGTCACACATATTTTCTAAACCTTGTTTAAAAATACCACTGAAAACGTGTTATTAAATATAAGATAAACAAAGCTAGAGCATACTTTTTTTCTATTGTCAACATTTGTTTCGTATACACGCGAAACCTAGCCCCGTAGAACTCAGGTCGGTTTAATAGGATTATGAAACACGTTTTGAATAGCCTTATACCATGAGCAAGGTTGTTGAAAAGTACAATCTGGTTCGATAGTTTATAATCAAATGACGAAAAGGTGTTTCAGAATTATATGTCTACGTAGGCTTATTCTAGTGTAAAATTAATGTTTTCCACAAGTGTCTCCTGGCTAGACATTTACCATCTATATGGAAAAAAAACCAGAGGTAGCTCTTGTGTTTCATGGTCAACGCGACCAGTTGCTTCGTTGTTTTACCAGTTGTATTTCATCCATTATGATGTCCTTGTAAGGTAGATGTATACCTCAAGTCTCCGTTTATTTGTTCCGGACCATACGAGTATCTGGACCATACGCGTATGGTCATGACCATATGGGTATATACTGATATGGTCGGGGTAATTAACACTCTGTTACAGTTTACTTTTAATACTTCTAAACTCTTCATATGGAATGACCGTTCATTAAAAAGACTCTATCATATAGGTTATTGTATTATAATATTATAATAAAACGATTAGCTAAATAAAAATTAGAAGTTACACACAGTTAATTTTACTTACTTGTCAAAACTATTAGTAATAAACACATTTTATACCGATGGTCATTACTGATGGTCATTACCGATTTGTTATTACGAGTGAATGGCAACATGTCGACTTAAAAAAGCAATCGAAAAATTTCTTAATGAACTGTTACACAAGAAGTCATTGGAAAGTAACATAGTCTATTCAAGTTATCTTGTGAGTATGGGGTATTGCAGTTGTGCTACGATATTTGAGATCTAGAGCTTCTTAAAAACACCGTAGACACATCGGAATGGCCAAAGACCTCGGTATCCCTGTACGCTAGCTTTTCACTCGCAAACAAAAGGTGTAAAGGAAAAAGATCGTGCACAACCAAGACTTGCAAATGCAAAAACGCTATGATACCGTGTGGAAGTAAATGTCACCCCAAACCTACATGCAAGAATGTAATTAACGGTGAAAACTAACTATGGCATCAATGTTTGAATTTTACGTAATATTTGAATTATAAAAATTATACATTGTCATGTAACCATCATTGTTTTTTTACATAAAGTTTTTGCATTATTGAAACTTTTATAATGTAATTTAAAAAAAATACCTATATGGTCCAATACTCATATGGTCCGGCCCGTTAATAACCAAACGAGTATTATAGTCATATGGTCCGACCATACGCGTACGGTCGGACCATATGAGTATACGCATATGGTCATGACCATACGCGTATGGTCCAAATACTCATATGGTCCGGAACATATTCATATTATCAAGTACACTAAAGTTATCATATTGATATACGATAAATATGAATACTGTCGTAGGTAAATATTGAGGAGAAATTACAATATGGTATCTCTTAACATAGTACAATGTATGTTTAATTCAGAATTAATGAACATTTTATTTCATTTTTTTCGTGCGTTATTCAACATTATACAAACATAACAATAACGGAGTGGAAAACACTTATGATATCACTTGTACATTGTATAAATACACTTTCTGTTGTATAAACAGCGTAAATGCTTTATTCATAAAAAATTGCAGTACTGTGTGAAAACAATATTTAGTTTGTTTTCGTTTTTTAATATGAAAATATATGTTAATATTGTTTGAACTCATTGAAAGAATGGATCAGATTTTTTTTGATGTTGATGATAAAAGAGGTAATATTGAAATATTTGACTATTTGATTTCATTTGCATGTGAAACGTAGTAATAGTATATAATGTAAATAAAATTAAGAAAGGAAATGGGGAATGTGTCTGAAGACTAATTTCTTAGAAGTGCTTAACTCGATCTCCTATTGGCAATATGTATATATGGTTCCCGTATGTTGTGAAAACTAAAATGCTGTCAGAGCTGTTCCCTTTTCACGTGAATTGCTATCATTAGGCTGACTTTTCAATCTTTGTAATCGTCAATATCATCATTGGTTTGAAAATATCTTCCTTATCTCTCTCCGTTCGCAAGACTTGTAATATAAAGCATATGTACATAATTATATACATTCATATCTCATCTATGTTGAGTTTTAATCAACGATAATATTACTGTGACTTTCACCACATTGTTAATGCATCCGGTTTTATTTTTTTTTTTTTTTTTTGTAGCGTGTAAATTTGTGTCCAGAATGGTGTCCATCAGCCTGACCGTAAACACTTTGTTGAGCGTAGGAATAGCATGTCTATGCTTCGTAACCATGGAAGCACGACCTACAGACCAAGATGGCGATTTAAGTGAACTGATACGATCGTACTATGTAGACAATTATTCTGATATTTCAAATGGTCTCACAGATGGAAATGATCTTAATAATTCTCAAATTAAAGGTAAGTGATTTATACTTCATGTGACTTGAAAATTCAACTTATTTCGTATGTTTTACTTATTTGCATATGGCTTTCTCTAAAATACTGAACCGTCAATATAAAATATCACAGATCAGTCAGAAAAAAGGAAAGCATTTATTTCTGCTTCTGCATGTGTCGTTTGATGGCCGACAACATTTCTGATTATTCTGCAACATTCGGTCAAACTAAGGTGTGCGCATACGCTAAATTACAAGGATTTTCTTAAAATAATGAACAAACCAACGGTGCTTTACAGATCAAAAAGTAAGATTAAAAACAAACAGGGTCGTGTCACAGTCATTATCGTAGCAGCTACGTAGCGGGTTGAGTTCAATATCGTAGCAGCTACGTAGCTGCTATCAATATCTATGTTACAACTAGTCTATACATGTAGCTTTACGTTCAATAGTCATAATCTACGTAGCCCTACGTAGCCGCTACGATATTGAACGCAACCTGGTTACGTAGAGCTACGTAGCTGCTATAAATATCTATGTAGAAACTAGGCTATCTACACGTTCAATAGTCATAAATCTACGTAGCACTAGGTTTATGTTGATCAGGCTTGCGTTCAATATCGTAGCGGCTACACAGGGCTACGTAGATTTATGACTATTGAACTTGTAGCTAGCCTAGCTGCTACGTGATAGATATTGATAGCAACTACATAGCCGCTACGATATTGAACACGATCCTGATAACTGGGTCTTGAATGAGTCAAGATTTTTAGCCATACCAGGGTTGAGTTCAATATCGTAGCAGCTACGTAGCGTCTAGGTAGCTGCTATCAATATCTATGTAACAACTAGTATATAGCTACACGTTCAAAAGTCAAAATCTACGTAGCGCTACGTAGCAGCTACGATATTGAACGCAGCCCAGTATTGGTGGGTAGGGCGTTTAGTCTCGCTGACCAGCAATTTTATTTTATTTTGACGGAGGATGTTACTGCACTGCTATTCCTATTTAAAATACGTACCTTCTTTTAAAAATAATCACGTTCCATAGAGCTACACGATATTAACTGTTACAGTTTACAAAATGTATAAGCATTAGAAGAGACCGAACTATAAGTGTAAAAGGTACTCGTATTATAGTCGAATATCAACTTTTGAGTATTTGAGAGGTGGGAACAATAGTTTTTTTACAAAATTTCAAGACTCCGCGATCTAATCGATTATCAAAACGTTTGAATAAACCATTTTCGACCATCATCAATTGATTTTTTAAAATGTTTAAATTTGATATACATTTGTAAAAGCACTTCTGTACTCTAGGCATTATATAACTTAAACAAACGGTTATTACACTTTATTTTTTTTAATTTGTCTAATTGACCTTTCCAAAAATATATCACAAATCAATCGCTTCTTTCAAAGCTTTCTATTGTTAGAATTTTGATTAGAGATTTGATACTTTATTGAAATTTTACACTATATTAATTGGTAAATTGATGTTACACTATTTAATAGCTACTACTAATAAATTTATCTAATTATTAGATATCAAATACCGCTTTAAAACCGTCAGGATTTGTTTAGCTTGCTCCTCCATTAATAAAGTTTATTACCAGTACATAAAATACGCCTACAATTAAGCTTTGTTGGCTCTTCTTCCGGATATAGAATTTAATAAGATTGAAGATATCTGAGTACCTGTCTAACGGTATACGGACCGAAATTGACCACGTGATTATTTCAAAACACCCGGATGATGTGTGCAAACCATTCGATAAACATCAAGTAATCACATGCATGCACTAAAACAATTCGGTTCGTTTTCATATGTTGATTATTTTGAATTGTTTACGGTACATACTACTCTTATCTGATGTTTTAACTCGGCATCGGTTTTGTTCAGTGGCTACCATGATCGGTGCATAGAAGAAAATATTGACCACCCAAATCACTCACTATCTAACTTTATTTTCTATTGGTTGTAACTCATGCATGTATCTTGACCAAGATACTCCAGTTCGTTTTATAGTCCCGTTGTCACGGTACCGTGTATCATAACAGAAATCTGTTCTCTTGATCTATAGCTCGACTTTGAGAACACTTTTCACCTTGTTCTACATTTGTCTGGTTTTTTATTTATCCGGAAGGGGCATTGGTGGTTGAGCGATCGAATTGGCCATATAAAAATAAAACTTCAAATCCCGCATGTGGGCTGGCAGGTGCGTTCGACTCTAATCTTTATTAGCTAAGATTGTTCATTTTTATATTTTTATCAGTGGTTCTCCAGGGCATCCCGACTTCTCCAAAACTATAAACTGAATGCAACAAAGTAACCACAAGTAGCGTTAAAACAACAATCAATCAATCAATCAATCAATAAATCAATTATCTGGTGTTAAATAGTATGACTTGTGCTTCCCTTATATTCATTTATTTGTTTGGTTTACAAAAAAAACCAATAACTCCGAACTACTATAAGTATTCAATGTCCAATTTTTAAAGGGGTGGGTATGCACTCAATACCATTTAAGGTGATTGTCAAAGAAATAAAAAACAATTTTGCTACAATTGTAAATGATCAAGGCGATTTGAAACTTGATTACGCAGAAAGCTGTGCATGTAGAGTTCTTTATTGTTCAATATGTTCTTAACTGGCCATTAAAAGAGGATTGCGTCAGTAAGAAATTTCTAATATGTTATAGAAGCCGTTCTAATCATATGATTTCAGCAATTGAGACATCCAATTGCTATGTTGGTCGTATTTCGTGACACTTCAATAGTGATTTTCGACATCTGTGGTCGTTTATTAAATTCAAAACTGCTTTTAAAAAACAAATTTAATTCCTTTTCATTCTGAATTCCCATTTCCAATAAATAAAACTGGTCGTAGTGCAAGAAATTGAATTTTCTGTGGTCTATTAAATGTAGATTTCGTTTTATTAACTTGTTAGTTTTGAACATCATCGAAAATCAGTCCGGAATTGTCAAATCTAAATAAGAAAACATGTTCATTTAATACTACTGATCTTACATGTTATTTTTTTTCTATAGGTATAAGTAGCTTATATTCAATTCAAATAGCAGGAACCTTCTCGTCTAATGTTTAGAACTTGAACAATAATCTTGAATTTAATATTTCTATTCCTTTCTTATTTAATCAGACTGACAAATTTGCATAATTTGCAATATCAATACTAGGGATAACAAATGAAAATCTGTTCAGAAGTCTGATCAACCGTCTTTGAATTCAATAATTAATTTAAGATAAGTCATAAAACTTTGCTCAGTGCTCGGAGCACAAAAATCATGCTCGAAACATAAAATCCAGCATTTTGATTGGTTGATTTGGGAGTATGAGTACAAAAAATAGACTCGAAAAGTTTTATGATTTCAAGGCAAGCTTAACACGACCAGGAAAAAAGCAGAGGTTGCCCTATTCTTCGTCATTGTAACTCTGGCGGCAAGTTGTCTCATTGGTAATCATACATGTATCATTTTTCCTTATTTTTATTTAAAAAGATCAGGTCCAGTAAGACCCCTTTTTGGCCCCAAAATGTGGCAGTTTTACAAAATGTTTAAAATGTAAAAGCTATTTGCTGAAAAGAAAAATGCTTCTGCTACATAAATATGGACTGTTTTGACAATACAACGCACATATATCAGGTGCTAGCATCATTAAGTCATGCTAAATTACTGAAATCTTCACAATTTTTAGCAGTTTCCGTTTTAAATGAAAGTGGCCGAATTTGTGTTCATTCTTAATAATGAAATGAAAGCTGTATTTAATGATACATGTAATACATAATATATATAAAGGTTGAGGATGAACACGAATGCGGCCACTTTCATTTTTGACAAAAACCATCTGAAAAGTGACATTTTTGGCAAATTTGAAATTTGGGGCCAATATAGGCCCTTACCGGACCTTCTCCTTTATTAATACTTTGTAACTATGTCGGGTAGTATTCTACTTGGCAATCATGCCATTTCTCCTTACTTTTATATACAATTTATTACCAGTATCAATTTTTTTTATTTGTTAAGCAGTTATAAAGTGAATACTAAACTTAACTTCTTTACATGATCAAGTGAATTAGATTAGAATCTTTTGCTAAAAGTTTACTAGAGATTCACTGGTACATATGTGCTTACAATGTATGTTAGTTATAGTTTGTTTAGTCTTCTCTACTATGCAGTTTGAAGACATAATTTAAGGTTATGTATACTAAAAATTGCCTGGTTTAAAATATACCACACATACACCAGTGTTTGTGTCAAACCTTACTATAGAATAGAAGATATGTTTTGATTGCCAATTAGACACTATCCACAAGAGACCAAATAACACAGAAATTAACGACTATAGGTCACCGTACGGCTTTAAGTTTACTTACACCTAGAAATTTAAAGTCTGTGAAGTTGGATTATCATAAGCTTGATTTAAATTTAGGTTACTATTAACTATATATAGAGTACATTTGTATTGTCTGATATTTAAGACAGTGACCTATTTGAAACTTTGGTGACCTCAAATATCTGACCTGTTTATTTGATTATAACGATTATGATAAAGGTATTAGTGATGATAATACTGTTGTAATAGTCTAGCATTTATTTCTCAAGCGTTTATTATTTATGGGTTGAATATTGCTTACAGTTCTGTGTGAAAAGTGATGATCTCATTGTTAAAATTAACCGGTAGGGTTGAGCGTTCACAAATATATATATAACCCCAAAGCATAACTTAAGTCCCATACCCCCTTTTTTACCCCGCTAAAAAACACCCCAAGTAAGGAGGCTGTTATTCAGTGGTTGTCATTGGGTGCTGTTTTGCTATATGCCTTATTTGTTTGTTTGCTTGTGATTACCCTTAATTATGTCAGGGCCTTTTATACCATACTTAACACTTTACATTTTATACTCATTGTGAAAGGTCGTTCAATAACCAACAGTTATTTCCTGCGGTCTATAGGGAATTTATCGGCAATCATAACAAATCTCCTTTTTTATTATATTCTAGTTGATTTTTATTTCATTTTCTTCGGATCATATTGAAATGTATTTTCTTCATAATGGCCATTTTGACGAGATAAGAGACATGGTTGAACTGCAAGGTCAAAACTTACTAAGTTATTGGAGCGGTGCTCTTTCTATTGGAAGCCCTCTTAAAATATATATCGTTTTAACATTCATTGAAATAATTTACTTCATTATGATGATATGCAAACAGCATCTTTTGCCCATCAATACAAAAAAAAAAAAAAAAAAAATATTTAAATTAAAAACTGGTTATTAATACAAACTATTATTGTTTTTCTAACAAATGATGTCTGAATGAAAATATAAGATTTATTTTTTTCCCTTATGCTTTATGAGTAAACATTTTGAACATTATTTGCATTGACTTACACATGACAATTAATTTCTTATTTCAATGCATTCTGGGTAATATTTTCAAACGCGTACAATAAAATTTAATCATTGACGTCACGTTTTTTTTTCATTTTTGGGTTCAAACACTAAAATTACAGATTTGTATACAGCGTTATAGCTCTTGTGGATTAGGCTGTATCAAAACAAGTAAACTTGTCTAGATACAGAAAAATAAAATGGCTAGATAAAGTACGGAGTGAAGAATAATACTTGTGAAAAAATCAGAAGGCTGATTAAATCCCCACATCTTTTTGTATTGTAAGCACGTCCTATGTTAAACATAAAATGCTACTTATTTTTGTCAATTTGTATTAAGCTATTTGTCAGTAGTTAAGTCGGTGACTAAAAACAGAAAGAAGTACCCATTGGATAGATAAAAGTAACTTTGCTGAATTCAAGGGCAAAATTTTTTAGCTGATGTAGCTGAATCTATATATATGCACACACTTGACTGATAAATTAAACATACTAGGTACACTATAACTTAATATGATTATTTAATTCATTGAAGCACATTTTAAATGGTCTTATTATGTTAAAAAAAATATTCGTACGACAAAAATGAAGTATTTTTGAAAAATACAAGTGCATTCTACAAATTCCAAAGTATTTTGAGGAAGTAGGGTGGGGTAAACATTCATATTTACAGCTTTACATGTTTCAAGCCCTTACGTTTATAACAAACATGTACAAGGCTAACTTCTTATACTTGAACTTGACCTTAATGCAACATAATTGTCACATTTTGTCCGATTAACAAGTATCTCTTGCAAACTGTAGACAAATTGGTTTGTTTATTTTCTATTTGTCACAACCTACGACAACCTACGACATCATATACTATAGTAATCTCACAATTACAGAAAGACTTGCAGGAATCCTTGTTAATTACGCCCAACCTACTTAAAACTGTCAATCAAAATCGATCGAATGTGATTCTTTTCATTGCATATAATATCTAATTATGATATAGGAACATGTCTTTACACGAATCTTTTAATCGAAAACATGTTTGTTTACGTAGGGATTACATAATTACCAGTCTGCTTTTGAAATTTTGTTTCCAGAAATGCTCATCTCACAGATATAGGCACTCTCAGGAATTTGTCATGTACCTTTTCAAGATGCTACTTAATATGACTATTTAGACTATTTCACGTTCCAA
Source organism: Mytilus galloprovincialis (assembly GCA_037788925.1). NCBI lineage: Eukaryota > Metazoa > Mollusca > Bivalvia > Mytilida > Mytilidae > Mytilus > Mytilus galloprovincialis. The sequence continues at coordinate 967,797 of JAWDJN010000030.1, forward strand.
ATATTCCAAAACGATGAGGTTTGTTCAGATGTCGTTATCGACAGATTGGGTGGCAAGATATGACAATATTGAAAACCGACCTAGACAAAAATACGCATGAACAGAAAATTAGAGACTGAAAAAATTAAAAACCAGGACAGAAGTCGAACGTGCCTCTGCTGGTGTCCTAACAGAATAAAAATATCAACGTATATTTGTTCCTCCTGACAGAAGTTCCCCCAGACACTTTAGGCAATGTCATAATAGATATAGGAAGATGGATAGGAGAAACGAGAAACACGTATAAATTACATAAACAGACGACAACTACTGTACATCAGATTCCTGACTTAGGACAGGTGCAGGTAATATCCTTTCCTGTTAGAACACGTATTCTGTACTTTAGAGTTCGTAGGGAACAAATTTTGTAATAAGTGTTCGATGGAAATACTATTACAAAATATTTATTCAACTTGATACTTATACTTTGAAGGAACTTCTATTTTGTTACAGCTACACTGTCTTATAGTTGTTCAAGATTATTCATTTAATAGTCCGATTTTCAAACAATAACATAAGGTTGCAGTGATTTAAAAATAAATCTAGCATTAAGCTGTGTTCCAAGCTAAAATATACTACACTGTAAAAAATAACTCACAAATTCAGCAATAAAAATTACGCAACTCTGGACTTAAGTGGCTAATAAACTCATCTCTTGTAAGCTATTGATCCACTCACTTCGACAATTTTATAGACAATGCTAGCTATTAAATGACAAGACTTGTTTACCACCATTAGAATTTTATGTGAAATCACTACTGTAGATTGTTTTAGTTGTGGAAGAAATTGTCACCTATTTAAACACACCGGAAATGAAATTTTGGCACATGCTTACTTGCTTACTTGACGCATTTCCCATTTCCTTTCTCAATTTTATTAGGGTGTTTTATCATGAATCGTAAGATCAATCGAAGTACTTGCAGATGGTGTACATGTACATGTATTCAAGATTACTAATATTCAGCTAACCGTTATATTACATGTGGACTGACTTTATTGCGTTTTAAAGAAAGTTATTATTTATACCCATTACAATGCATCTAAACAGACCATTTTCATCGGAAAAGTTCGTAAATAAGGCTGTGCCGATTATCTAATATAAGAATTTAATTTGCCAAATAAGCATAAGCTAATATCAAGTTACTAGTTTTGAAATGTGTCTTCTTTAATAAAATAAAATTAATTCAATATTGTAAATACGTTTACATCAAATATTCTAGGATAGTCAATGTATATATTTATATAATTCTCATTAGAACAGGCAAAATTCATAGAGCATGCGTTCATCCCTTCTATTTTAGCTTCATCTATTATTTATATGACTATCAATGAATCAACATTAGATTTATTCATGACATAACAGATCATAACATCATTATCTTAATTGACCGAGGAATTGCTGTCAAGTCATTTAAGCACAATGGCAAAATATTTTGACAAATATAAATACTTCAGCATAAGGGAATGTCTTGTTTACTGAAAATAGATATTTTTAAATGATTATAATTTGTCATCTGTTGTGGGTAGTTACCAATTTGGTGCTTTGGTTACTCAGCAAATGTAACAAGGCTTCTGCGTACATGTATTCACAATTCTGGCCAAATGTTTCCTAGCAGTGATCACTTGATGGCATCCAGCCTAGTTTCAAAAGAGAACAATTCGAATATAACCTTTAACATTATCTGACCAAAGATTTGATTGGTCTATAAGCCGCTATGTTTGAATGTAAATTGATCATTGAAATGTTCTTTATGTTTAAGTACATGTGAAGGATATTGTTTATGAGGGTTTTTATAATAAAATTCTCAAAACTGCGGAAAGAAAATTCCTTAGATCTGTGATCCTGATTATATTGAATTTTGTGTTTGTCAAAATGAACCTCCATTTGAAAAAATGAAAGAAAAAAACCCACACACATATTGAGTCTCTATATATAGGCAGCATGAACTGTGTTCCAAATAATGTGAATACAGGCGAATCTTACTGTACTTGTGTACTTATATACGTAATATAATTATAATTTAACGTGACTGTGCTCAATTTAAGACATTTCATTGATACTATCAACATGATTGGACAGCAGGTTCAGCCTTTGTGTAAGCTTCTAAGTAGCAAGATTGAATTTAATGTAAAACAATGCATTTCCAATCTACTAGGCATCTACTAGGCATCTAAAAAATCTATTTATAAGTAAAGAAAAGTAAAATGATGTTCAAATACTGAACATTGACAAATTTACGATCAGCTTTAGTTCAGAAGGATTACATATGTTTGATATTGTAGATACGATAGACAACGTTTGTAAGTGGTAAGTATGACTCCTTCGACCAGTTTTAACATAATTATGGTACCGCTCATGGACAGAAATTGAAAAAAAAATGTTCTTTGACCTATCACACTTGTTAGTTGATCTAAAGGGCCCATTAATTCATAGTTTATATTGCAACAATAGATTATAATGTTTTAATGTTTGTTTTTTTATTTATTTTCAGAGAATATAGTACCGTATATATCACAGGTCCGCCCAGAAGTCCGAAGACACAGAATAAAACGACTAGGTAAGTTACCATAACATGTTTAAAAGTGCCATAGATAATTAATGATCTTGATTAGAGGTCGATATAGCTAGTCTGCAAACTATTCAATTCAGCGTTAGAGTACGCGCATATTTAATTTCTTTTCGTATTTGACTGACAAATGTGTTCCATTAAGTTAGGCCGAGAACTATAGAAAACATCTGGCAACAAATTACCGTTTCAGAATATAACATACAACAGTTGTTTTATTGTGGGTCATTTTGCAAGCTAAGCACTCAGTATGAAACTGACATATCTGGCAGCTATAAATTCATTAAGTACGTATTGTTTAACTTATCATCTATCCAAGAGAAATGTTTCCTATGTATATGAATAAGAGTTCGATTCATATATTGATATATTGTAAGAAGCGTAATGTCTTACTAGTAATATATATATGTAATAAAGAATTCGAGATATAAATTGGTATATTGTGAGGATCAGAAGAGTAATAATTGATTGATTGATAAGTCTACGACAAGAACCAGTAAATCATATGTCTAGTATTCTCTCCACGAATGGCACATTATTGGAAAATTGAACCCTCTTTGTCTTGTTTTAAGAATAGAACAACACACTCCCCTTTAACAAATTTTCTATTCAATAACGATAAGTTTAACTTATGTCTGTTTCAACATAAACTGACATTTCCGTAACCAGTAGACGTTTTTGAAATATTAAGCAATGTAAACAGCTGTAATCTACGCCAACTATATTCCATTGCTATGTTTGGACAGATTTGACATGTTTACAAACTTGATAATGTAACAAAAATAGATCAGGTTCGAACGAATTGCTGTTAAAGATGTCCAATAAACATTTTAAATACTCTATAGATAACAATCAACTTTTTCAAGTGCGGGTATTTTTATCAAAATAGGTAGAAGTGGTCACTAATTTAGAATGTGGTGGGTGTCTAAAAGAGTGCATACGTTCAAAAATGTGAAACTAGAAGGGTCTTGTAGTTTTAAGATATTTATTCAAAATCCAGGTGTCTTTACGTGGTTGCGACCCAACAATTGACCTAGGTTTCCTAAAAGGAAAGCTTCTCTTATTGGGATGAACATTCATTGCATGACGTTATTTGGATGATAATACATACTAATTGTAATGATTTTTTTTATCCCCCCCCCCCCCTCAACACTTTCAATAACTGATTGTTTGCTGAACTTAGTGTGACAGATATGTAAGGTGCATCTAGGTTAAAAACGATACAAAAAAGTCAATAGTCAGATTTTTTTGTAAAGTGGGTTGACCAGAATGAAAAGCAGACTCACTAAAAAGAATAGTGTTTTGTGGATAGAAACCCAAATTTTGCTAACGGTTGATCCCTCAATGAGTTATTGCATCATTTCTTTTTGGGGATGTATGCGTTGCATGCTCTTAACATTAGACACCGCATGTCACGTTTCATTTCCGACACTAAGTGGTTGCGTATATACATACAACCCTAACAGTTGAACGGACTTAACTCTTAATCATTGGTTTTACTGTTGGGTAGGGAAAAGTATTTGTGATCCTATTTCTACCTAGTAAAATACTTTTTCAATCATTTGAATAATCGTATAGCCTTTTTCATGATATAACAAATAATTACTGTTTTGGACATGTATATGCATACTGAAAGGTCTGGTCTACCATTTAATGTTCGAACGTAACGTTTATCCGAATTATCGGGAAAATTATGCAATTCTACTCGTTTACCATATTTCATAATTGTATTGCGCATACAAAGGTAATAAATCTACATTAAATTTAAGAGAACAATCATTTTGCTTCATGTTAAAGGATATTTAATAATATGAAATTACAGATGCATTAAATTTTAATTTCTAATAAGAATAATGGGATCAACAGTACATTGTAATATAAAAATTACATAATAGAAAGACATACATTACAAAAATTGATATAAAACAGCAAAATCAAGATGCGTACATTTTTTCATCAACATATGAATTTATGAAAGAGATACCACACCATTATCATCAGCTCGTGATATTGATAAAAGTAATATAACTATAAGACTTCAAACCAAAGATATTAAACAAATTTCGTCCTCTTTATATTTCTATTAATGTGGAAGACACATATGTCGAGGAACAATTAAACTGTTAGTTTTCTCGTTTGAATTGTTTTACATTTGTCATTTCTGGGACTTTTGTAGCTGACTATGCGTATGGGTTTTGCTCATTGTTGAAGGCCGTACGATGACCTTTAGTTGTTAATTTCTGTGTCATTTTGTCACTTGTGGAGAGTTGTTTTAGTGGGAATCATACCACATCTTCTTTTTTATATCCATATAACCAAAATATATCCAGACACATCTATTAATATTTTTATTAAAATTTCGACACTCTCCAGTTTTTAATGTTTGTTCATTATATATATACTTCTTTCTGATAAACCGCTGTAGATACAAATGTTCACAGAAGATCATAGACATTACACTATAATACAAAGGTACATATGTCAAGGAAATATAATAACATAATCATGATAATAAATACAAAGGTACATACAGAAAGAAATGGATTTGGTTTTATTAATTATTTGTGTTACTACATAAGTGAAAAGAGTTACTCTATCTAAAAACAAATACATTAAAACACTAAAATATGGTTACCTGTTAACTAGAACTAGTGAAAAAAAAGGAAACGCAGTAATATAATTTCAAACCAAATTATCATTTTTGTGACATCTTTTTGTTTTATATTTTAGGAATTGCTGGCCACGAAAACATTGATATGATCTTAAATCACCTGAAATCAAGTCGACAAAACAGATTTAGACCAGCACTATCCGTCGGCGGTTCCTTTGCAAATTTGAGAAATATGATGTCGAAAGCTGGACGTTAGAATGAAAGCCTTGCACGTTCACATACTCAAAGAGTATATTGTGACTATGGCCACAAAAGATATTTAACAAATTTTGTCTACTTTATATTTCTATATTATAAAATTGTGGTTGATATCTGTGTTAGAAACAGTTGTGATACACCATTTTAGTTCTTTTAAAATCCTGCTTTTCTCTATCTTATTCTCATGTTAGTGTGATTTTACATTTTTGTGATACATCATTTTAGTTCCTAAAAGAAATCCTGCGTTTCTCTATCTAATTCTCATGTTAGAGTGATTTTACTTCGGTAAATGTTTTTTTGGGTGATATTTATACACATGTATATAAAAACCTGAATAATTTGGCTGAATTAAAGAATTTAGTTAAACTAATACTGTTTATATGATCTTTAAAATTGCTTGTAATGATATCTTTAATGCTAAATTTATTAATCAATTAATTTATTTATTTGATAAAAGTAAATTGGTTATTAAGAAAACAACATCTAAAAGACCATAACTTTGTATATTTTATACAAGTCGAATTTTTGTTCTGTCGGATTTTTGTTCTTTCTTAAATTGTTTTATGAACATAATTTATATATTTGAAACATTGAAAGTTTCGATATGAGCTAAGTAATCAAAATTTGTTTTACATTCCATCAAAATAATAAATGAATATTCTGTACAGTAAAAGTTAATTACAACTCGGGGTTATTTTACATATTTGGTAAAATTGATAAGATTTTTGCAAATAGTCTATTGAGTGTTTACGTAAAAATAATTAGTGTTTAGCGTGTAGAATCTTTCATGGCACAAAATCAAAACCACCGAATGGGGAATATCTGACAAAAAGTTTAAAACAAGAACATCGAACATCCTTAACAATTGTAAACCAAACCAAAAGTCTTAAATACCAAATGTCTTCTATGACATAGATCGTTAGAAATATACATTTCCATACAAAAATAGACCTTATCTCTTTTAAGATGATCAACTATTTCCAATGTTTTCGTACAAATTGCAATTAACCAAGACTTTTATAAAACATGATACCCGGTTTGTCATTACCATTTTAATTTTTCATTCGTTATTACACAATCAATGACTTTTAATAATTTGATATCCAGTTATAATTATTTTTTAAAGTGCCACGCAGTGTGAAAGACTTCGAATACACATTTCAGGCATTTATATAATTTAAAATCTTATTAACGTGAATATTATGATAAACTGCAAACTAAAATTCGGAGTGCATAAGAGGTCTCCAGAAATCATTTTCTGAATGAATTTTGTACTGATTTTATATCTATTTATAGAAATTTATTATGCTGAGTTGTATAATGTCAGCCATTTTCAACTCTACCAGACATTCACTTCCTGTTTGGCTATACTTTGATCTTTTATTATACCCACTGTACATGGAATATAACATTTGTGATATACTAACGTTGCATGACAGACATCAAGTGCAACTTTTTTTACATTTTATTATTCGTGTTACAATGTAGAAGCAAATATCTGAAAATCTACTGATTTTTTTTATAGAAATAAACTTTATTTTACTGGCATTATACAACATTTTATTATCTTTCATTATTATACGCAACACAACCTTGGAACTGTTTTAATATTTTCACATAAAATTCAAAATATCATACGAAATAGCAGGAGTCGAAAAGAGACAGACGAAAAGAGCAACAATAGTTCACAAAACATGACAAAGGAAAACAAAGATTATAAGCAAAAACACAAAAACTTCACAAAAAAAATCAAAAGTGAACTCAGTGCATTTATATGGTCTTTTTTATATAAATTTTCTGTAAACAAAAGTATGATTTTTTCGGAATACCAAATATTTTCTTAACCCAGGCATAGATTTCATTAGCCGTATTTGGCACAACATTTTGGAATTTTGGGTCCTCAATGCTCTTCAACTTTGTACTTGTTTGATCTGAGCGTCACTGATTAGTCTTTTGTAGACGAAACGCGCGTCTGGCGTATTTCATTATAAGCCTCCTGGTACCTTTGATAAATATTGCTACAAAAAGATGAGCAGTTCCAGCTTCACTAGGTGCCATTCAATAGTGCCTTTTTGTCAGGAGGTTTTTAAACATAGGAAAAAATGTAACATTGTAATGCGAGTTAAAGGCATAGTTATAGTGAACGATTGCTAACCTTGTACATTTTCAAACATTTTGCACATTCACTTAACTTCTTCCAAGTGTGATGTTTTTTATGTAGACTGAAACATTCCCTTTTCATTGTTAAATTAAACTTTCTTTTATCATTTTAAATTCAGATTGATTTGCAATCTTATATTCCGAGACCATTCAGCTTTTATTGACCGCGTTTTACTGTCTTGTAAGACAGAAATGTCATTTGTTTTAAAAAGGTATATTTTGCAACGTTGTAAAATTTTTACTATTGTTGAAAATATTATGACCTATCTTTTACATTAGTTAAAGATTAGGTTACTTTTTCTTTAAATTCTGATACCTTTTGGTATATGAAAAGATAAAGAATCAAAGTGTTATTGTTGTACACCATGATATCTCATGAGTTATTAAAACTTTTTCTCTCTTTTGAAATGTCTCCTTTTATTCAGTTAGAATTTTTTTCATAGTTGGGTAAGTGAAACTATGAAAAAGTAAAATAACAAAAATGGAAAGTCCGTAATCAAATGGCAAAATATAAATCTCAAGTACATAAAACAAATGGATAACAACTGTCATATTCCTGACGTGGTACATATATTCTCTCTTGTAGAAAAGTGTGGATTAAACCTGGTTGTATAGCTAGCTAAACCTCTCACTTGTATGACAGTTACACACAGTTCCATTATAACGATAATAACAAGCAGACAAACATAGTATCCTTATTTGAATCAATGCAAAGAGTATGTAACTTCCAATATTCCTGGTACACAAAAAAGACAGAAGCTTCCAAAATGGACAATGAAAAGCATGAGTTGCTTGGACAATATACAGTGTAATCAATAGAATACAATTACTCGATAGAAGACTAAAACAAGACGAACCCTGCAAAAAAAAATCGATCGAAAGCGGATTGACTGGAAGGCCGATTTGCTTGAAGCAGTTTAAAACTTTACATTTTTTTCATTACAATTTCTAAATTTATCAACGTAAAATGCAAGAAAAGTATATCATAGGCATTTCATTACCAGAGTAACTATTTGAATTATGGTACTGGTGATTCAAAATAAACGGAGTAGACTTTTGTACAAATCTTTAAAAAAAACAATGTATAACAACAAAAGCAGGTAGAATTTCCGCTCATAATCTACACAAATGAGAAATATATTTTTATCCTCATTTATGGGCATTAAGTTTTCTGGTCTGTGCGTCCGTTCGTCTGTTCGTTTGTCCGTTTGTCCGTCCGTCTGTCTCGCTTCAGGTTAAAGCTTTTGGTCGAGGTAGTTTTTGATGAAGTTGACGTCCAATCAACTTGAAACTTAGAACAAATATTCCCTATGATATGATTTCTAATTATAATGCCCCATTAGAGTTTTTACCACATTTCCACGGTCCACTGAACATAGAAAATGATAGTGCGGATTGTACTTTGGACACATTCTTGATTATATACGAGATCAGTTGTAATAAAATATCTACTAATATACTCATAGATGTAATCAATGAATAAAAAACTCAAGGAATACATAACTATTGATAATCATAAATATAACAGTTAATTTGATCTATGGCCTCATTCGCTGAGCATGTTGGCATGAAATATCATATTAAACCTCACCCTGGGAGATCTAGATGACAGTATCATTTTACGATCAATTAACCAGATGGTAGACTAACAGATTCAGACGAGAATGATGTCCTTTTCGAGTACTAAATTACTTAGGTGCACAGCAGAAATGCCTTAACAAAGATATTTATGTTTAAATAATAACATTAAGTTATTTTTATACACAAATTGAATAGAGCGTGTATGCCATATGATTTCAAAAGCATGTAAAAGATTTTCTGTAATAACATAGTTGGTTTAGAATGTTATATATTTATATTATATTGGAAGAGTATATTTGAAATCAGGAGAGAACATACCAAAGTGACAATCATATACTACAAGTCGACGGCCACCATGAAAAAAAAGGAAAACAAACAAAAAAATAATTAAAAAGCACTTCGATCGAGTTCTACGAACCACAGCAATAAAACCCAATTGCTTGGGAGTAGTAAGCAATTCCTGAAGACGCACCAACACATTGGTATTAAATTGATAAAAAATAATATTACGGCATTTTGTAATTAGGCATTTTGGTTCTTACTTAGTATGTGCTACAGGGTAAATACTCAAATAAAATCAAAATCAAACCCAGAAAAGAAAAAAAAAGAATTAATTTTTGGTCGAGAAAATTATGAAGAGTTTTTGAGTGGAATATTTTCATGTAGTAAGCAGAAGACTTTCGGGAGAATATAAAGAAAATGTAGAAAACCACATTAACGATACTGACAAAGTTAACAAACAATAAAGCAAGTAAATTTATTTTTGTGTTTGGACAAAGTGCCGATTATGAAAAACAGTAGTTAAGTTCAATATTGTACCAAATGATCATTGCTGATATACAATATTAAAGATGAGTCATATTTTCATCCTTCTTAAAAAAAAATGACCTCTAAGGAAATATATGATTAAACATGTTCTGGATATACGTGTTCAAATTGAAGACTAGTTTATTGTATTCTATGACGATGGAAATTGTCAATCCTCGCATGAAACAAGAAGAACATGTCATAAGTGTTAATAAATGTTAATAATTAGATATAAGAAGATGTGGCTAAGTGCCAATTGAATAACTCTCAATCCAAGTCACAATTTGGAAGAGTAAACCATTATAGGTCAAATTAAGGCCTTGAACACGGAGCGTTGGCTCACATCGAATAGCACGCTATAAAGGGCCCCGAAATGAATATTGATAAACCATTGAAACTGGAAAACTAACGGTCTTACATGTATCTATGTAATAATGAGAAACGAGAAACACTTATGAACCACATCAATAAATGACAACCAGGTTTGTGGATTGTTGCTTTATTATTCATGTATAAACAGAATAGTCTATGCTGCATTTATCTTTACTATATCCTTTCTTTGACCACCTTCTAACTTTTATTCTAATGTCTTGGTACGTTTTCGTATCCCGATTTCAAATAAAACGAAATGGAACTTCGACGTTTATCAATTTACTTTGACTACTTAGTTCATTTGTCATTTCTTCGTCCATGTTTTCACATCTTTACATGTAAAATCATAGTTTTCGATTTTCTACTTAGAATATGAACTGCATAATTTAATATTTAACAGATAACTTAGATTTTATTTTTGGTTTACAATTAAGTACGTACATGATATTTAAAGCTATTGTTACTCAACAGAAAAGGATGCATAATTTTCGAACATTATATTCGTGAAACATAAAGATCGCGGTAAATTTTATCTTTGTCCTAATTCGTTAAGCATGAAGGAATGAAATATATCCTTAAACCTTATCATTAGAGAGTTCGATGACAGTATAATTCTAAGATCAATTCACCAGATGTTAGACTAACAGATTCAGACGAGTATTGTATCCTTTTAAAGTACTAAATTATTTACCACTACACCGCAAAAAAATGCCTCCAGTAACATGCATACAGATAATTTAATAAGATAAACAAATACCCGTGTTTAAATAACACTAAAGTATTTATATGCATTTATAAAAAAGTGCGTATGTACTTTTAGTGGCTGTTGAAGGCTGAAATACAGTTTCTGAAATAACTATTTGTTTCAAAACTTTCTATATCTAATTTGGTTTGCTAGAGAGTGTGTGAATACAAAGAAGAACATATCAAAGTGGCATTTAATTACTAAGATAGAGTAAAAAATAAACACACTATTATAAACAGACACATAACAATTTAAGATACTTTACAAAAATTAGTGCCACAAAAATAAAAAAACCCAGGGTACAACATAAGTGTTCTGAAAAAGTAGGCAAGTCCTGCTTCAATAGATGAACCCGTCAATTTGCTTATAGCATTTTAATGAACATATAATTTAGTAACAATGTAGACATATTTATTGTCGAAATGCGCATCTGTTGAATTAAAACTTGTAAAATTTATGTTATTACTTAAGATACAAATAGCAACCTAATGACAAGTGTGTTGATCTAGTGGCCACATTGCTCACAAAACCAAGATCACGCGAGGAAAAGAAAATGTGTTTTCTAAGGTTAAGATAATTGTGTATATTGTCGTGCACAATAATATCAATTGTGATGTAGTTGAAAATAGATATTCGAGTAAACCACCACCTTAAAAGAATAATAAAACATTACGAATGGTTCATTTTAGTTATGATGAGGGATCGTTGCATTTAACTTGATGAAAACAGCATACATAGATACGGGTTGTTAACTACTATATTATTCATACAGACACAGAATATTTTATCTGCATTTATCTTCACTATGTCCGTTCTTATATCACCCTGTTACTTTCTTCTAATGTCTACGCACGTTTTCCTTTCCCCATAAAGAATGTCATGAAGGAAAATTACAAGTCATATTATCTTTTTTCATCGGCCGTTTAGTTCATTTTTACTATCTCTTCCATAGTTTCACATTGATACATGTAAAACCATAGTTCAGTTTTTAGCTTATGTGTCTTAATGTCAACTACATATTTCAATATTTTACCGATTAATATTTTCTTTTTTTAAGTTTCACACATAAGTACGTAATTAAAATTTCAATTGTTAATCGACAAAAGGTAATTCATGATTTTTCAAACGTCAGACAATACTTCACTGACATTTGTTATAATATCTAATTAATAAAATATTGCTAATTAATAGATTATACATTGAACGTACATACTTCTTACGAAAAAAAACTAAAATAATAGTTAGATAATTTTTATATAAATTGCAAATCATGAGACTTCGACGTTTTTGACCTTGAATGAAGGTCTTAAGAAAATAATCATGATAGACTAAATTTTAGAATATGAATACTCATATATGATAGAATACGGAAGGATGTTTTTTTATAGGTGGGGATCAATACTAATTTTCACACGCAATGGACCAAAACAATAGCCTTATTAATGTATATATAAAAAAATATATACTTATACTCAAATGATATTGTATGTTAAAATTTTTAAATGCACGTGACCACAGCAACATTCTAGATTCCAAGATGATAAAAGCGGCACTCAACGTTAAACAATCAAGCTATTAAATCAAAAGCTGAATTGACAGTACTTTGTTTTAAAATAAAAGCCACTTAGCATATGATATTTACTGCTAATGGGCGAAAACCTTATGTTGAAATATTTAAAATGTTATTGATATATTTTCATTGGATTGCCGACTTGGAAAAGCAAAGAAACAATAGAGACTATGAATATGTTGTGCTGAATTTCTTCTCTGGTTTTAAATTATTAAACATAAATGGTCGAAAAACTGATTACCTTTCAAATCAGTTACTGTTCATAAAATATCCTCATGGTAAATGTTTAATGTTACATCATTGGGTTAATCTGTGTGAATGCAAGTATGAATTTTGACATTTAACGCTTCAAATAACTAAGTATTATTAATAATATATAAAGGAATGTATTAATTTACAATTAATATTAATGAAGACTAAAATAAATGATGATTACAGATTTTAGTTAATGTTCGTGTATACATGAAACTTATTTATTTCATTACGTCATTCCTTATTGTCTATTGTTGCATGACATTTTAACGAAAATATGCTCTTAAAATGAATATCAATTTGATACTCTTTCAAAACTATTGGTAAATTTACCCAAATGCAGGATTATTGGTTTTGTTCTATGCTTATAATTAATTAAATTCCTCTCATTTGTTCCAACACGAAAATGAAAAAAAAAATTAAAATCTTGCATCCATTGTGACTGCTGAAGAAAGACTATCGTAACGTTATAAGAACTTTTGTACTAAAAACTCATCATTGTTGCACTCAAATCTAACTAGTGATTAATAACTTCGTTAAGTGTACTGCACGACTTTAGGTATATCAATTAGTAGTACTTCTTTTCAGATCCAGTTCTAACATCAATAAAAGCATTATTCTTCAAAGCTATTATCTAAAGATTATTCTATTATATCAGGTGAATTGACAATACATTTCCAGATGTTTGCATGGAAGGTGGATTGCAAATATATTCTACCCATTGACAGGCAATTGTTTAACTGGAGGTTAAATAACCGTTTTTTTTCCTTAATTGTATGATCTTTATCTTATAGTGAAAGTGATACGATACTTATGATATGAACGTGAAATATTTGAAGGTAACAAATACTTATGGTCAGACACATTATAGCTCTATTTCTATTTTCTACGGCATTGCTGTTGCTTCCACGCGGAAATCTATGTAATCTATCAAGATAAATGCAGAATAATAATATTTGTTATGACTTCATGAACATGTCATATTCTGCACATTTGAACATATATGATTCACATACCCCTTTCTTCTTAATCTCAAGACCGAAACACTCGACATATTACTATAAGATCGATATAGATTATCAATAACAACAGGGGACAGTATGTGTGTGAAGGAGGAAATTTTATCAGAGTATTTTTTATTTGAAGTATGCAGGCCAAAATAACTCCACAATTTCGAAAAATTTATTTTTAAACATTGAATATTAAATTGCCATGCGGTAAATTAGATAGAGTAATGATCCTAACTTCTCATAATAACACAGACACATCATATCAAATAAGATAAAACTTAAGCTTGTTTTCAGAAGTTTCTGTGTTTCATACCAACAATAGTAAGCGACAATATATCATGGCAATTGGCGACGATGTACCCTGTTAAGTGTCTTTTCTACTCTTTACACTAGTATTCCACATTCCAAACTAAGAGACAAATTGAAAGAGTTGGTATTGATTTGCTTTATATAAAAGAATGGCCAACGCAGATACAATTATCTTGTCTTAGGGAGGAATAAATCCTATTTTTTAAAAGGACCACTCTGATTCCAACAAAAAATTCTCTGAAACTGATATTATCAAGATGCTTGATTTCTTGATTGACAACATATTTTTTACGTTCGGAGGACGTGTTTTTCAACAGACTGTCGGCATTCCAATGGGAACAAGCTGTGCCCCTCTACTTGCCGACTTGTTTCTTTATCATCATGAGGCTCACTTCATGCAGGAACTTCTTAGGAAGAAAGATATGAAGTTAGCAATATCCATTAACTCTACTTTCCGCTATATAGATGATGTTTTTTCACTCAATAATTCAAAATTTGGTGACTATGTGGAATGCATCTATCCCAAAGAGCTAGAGATAAAGGATACCACAGATACAGTTAAGTCGGCCTCATATCTTGACTTACATCTAGAAATTGACAATGAGGGTCGGTTGAAAACAAAACTTTACGACAAAATTGATGATTTCAGCTTTCCAATTGTGAATTTTCCATTTCTAAGTAGCAACTTTCCAGCAGCACATGCATACGGGGTATATATCTCCAAATTGAAACGATATTCCCGTGCTTGCATTTCCTATCATGATTTTCTTGATAGAGGGTTGCTGCTCACAAGGTAGCTATTAAACCAAGAGTTCCAAAGTGTGAAGTTGAAATCATCCCTTCGTAAATTTTACGGACGCCATCACGAGTTGGTTGACCGTTATGGAATAACCGTTTCTATATGATATCGGATATGTTCCTTACGTCGTAACTGCAATCCCCCTCCCTTTCATGAATGTGACCTATCGAATTAGACTATTTACCGGATTTGTTATCACATCAGCAACACGACGGGTGCCACATGTGGCGCAGGATCTGCTTACCCTTCCGAAGCACCTGAGATCACCCCTAGTTTTTTTTTTGTGGATTCGTATTGTTTATTCTTTAGTTTTCTATGTTGTGTCATGTGTGCTGTTTTTTGTTTGTCTTTTTCATTTTTAGCCATGGCGTTGTCAGTTTGTTTTAGATTTACGAGTTTGACTGTCCCTTTTTGGTATCTTTCGTCCCTCTTTTGAAACGTTTCTGACCACGGCAGAGAGCTGAGCAAAATGTGAGCACGAAGGTTGAAGTTTACTCAGATGTTGTGCTAAACAAAATTGGTTTCAATCATTGTGTTACTTTTCTGTAGTTATTTCCTTTAAACAATGGTATTTATACTGTACATGATCTCTATCATGTCTATAGCATTTCTTTTTTAATCGGAATTTTATAGGGGACCACAAATCAAGTATTTGCTGCCTAACCTTCAAGCACACCTGATATTAATACCCTAATGATGACGTGCTGATCAGTCTTTATTTTTGTATAAAGGGTTAAACTGTTGTTTGTCTTTTCTTTGTTTGTCGTTTTTTTGCCAAGATACATGCAATTCGGCTACCTAGCGACATATGAGTTTGATGTACGTATCTTTCCGCTTTTGAACGTAATACTCATAATGTGGTTCATTATATGTATGCCTTAAATAACAGCTTACGATTCGTCTTAATGAACCTTTTTATAATCATGTTAGCGGAAGGTCATAGGCATTTCATGCTGCTGTTTCTGTCAGCCTTGTTTGTTATGTTGGTTCTTGTGTATATAAGAATTTGACGTAAACATCTATGTTAAGTCCCAGTCCCACTAGACGACGATCTCACCACGCTCACCGCGATCTAAAATAAATTCAGACCGTGGTTAGGTCGCGGTATGAGCGGCATGAAAATGGAAATGTTCGTTCATTTCACGATGCTACGACGTCCTCATTACGTTTACACAACGGTCCTGTTACGATTATAGCACGTTCTCACCGCGCAGTTCAATTTCTTCATTTCTGATTAATACGTAAATTTCTCGGAAACAATACAGTCATGCCACCAAATTCTACTAGAACACGAGGGCGTGGTGCTAGAGGTTGATTTATAGGCAGAGGCAGCAAAGTAAACAATCCTGATCAATTCAACCTAAATAACAACCTATTGCTAGTCCATTAAGCTCAAATGACGATATTTTAGTGATAGATAGGAGAGATGACACAGATGTGTCAATAGATATAGGAAGATGTGGTATGATTGCCAATTAGACTCTCAATCCAAGTAACAATTTATAAAAGTAAACCATTATAGGCAAGTTACGGCCTTCAACACGGAGCCTTGGCTCACATCAAACAGCAAGCTATAAAGGGCCCAAATAATTACTAGTTTAAAACCATCTAAACGGGAAACCCAACGGTCTAATCTATATAAAAACGAGAAGCATGGTTGAGCCGTTAGAGAAAATGGATAATAACATACAGACTAACAAAATTTAGGGACTTTTTTTATATATTTTTTGTGAAAAAGACATTGAGAATGATGATCGTAGTATGAACGTAGTCAGGTCGTAAAAAGAGCGTGAAGAGGACGGCAAGTGCGTGCTAGAATTGTACTATGGTCGTAAACAGCGTGGTATAGTCGTAGTGGAATCGTAGTAGGGTCGTGGTGAGAACGTGATGGTCGTAGTGAGGTCGTAATAACGTCGCTTGGAAATCGTAGCGTAGTCTCTCCGAATAGATTTACGCTTTCGCTACGCTTTCGTTACGATGGTACAGCGACCTTTACGATCTTACTACGATCTTAGTACGCTCTCACTACGCTTCTACTACGACCTGTTTCGCCACAACCGCACCACGATTGTTTTAAACATGTTCATCGCGATCTTTAAGACCTCATTACGACCGTGATACGACCTTACTGCGATCTACACGATCGTACTAAATTTGCAATTTTTTCACAGAAGCATACCAAAATATATCAATATAAAGTGACTTCAACGTATTCTTTGATCTCCAGGAAAGATTTGTCTAAACTTATCTATTAATTATTTAAAATTGCCTTTATTTTTTTTTATAAATAGTATCGATGTTTTCCTAATCATTGACATTAAAGAACCCATGAATTTAATTACTAACAACATCGCAGTCTCTGAAAAAAGGTGGCAGTATATTGCAACAGTATATTAATGATCATAAACCCTACTGATTCCATTTCCTACTTTCAAAAGCTTTGTTATTGTCTGGAAATTAAATAATATTGAAAGTGAAAAACCATGTGTCATCTGTATCTTTTAACTGCTGCATATTTGACATATAATGCATCTGAGAACAACAAAATATTTATCTATAATGCGCGAAAGTAAAATAAAAATAAAATTCAAACGGAGATTCAAATTGTAGAGTAACTTAAAAATGGGGGAAATAAATGTCAAACACAATTATATAACTGGCTTGGTATAGGCATTTCTTTCTGTAGAAAAAGGTAGATCAAACCTGGTTTTATAGCTAGCTTAACCTCACGTTTATGATAGTCGCATAGAATTACGTTATATTGACACCAATGTGTGAACAAATTAAACAGACATAAAAGGTAAAAAATATCGAAAACAACTGGTAAATAAAGACATTTTTTAATTTAAAATTAATTCATTTAAGACTCAAATAAATGTTTATTTTAGTTTAGGTTTGTGTACATATGAATTTATTGCATTTGATTACGTGATTCCTTTTAGTTTGTTACTATTTGACGCCTTTAACATAATTTTTACTTAAAAAGAATATACATTTGTTACTCTCTGAAATCTATTGGTAAATTTACCCAAATGCAACCATACTTTGTTCTATGTGTACAATCAAACGAATTCGTCTGTTTCTTCCAAATCAAAAATGCATCTCTCATTACAGTTGAGGCAAAACTGTTGTAATGTCATACGAAATATAGGGTCTTTGCATCGGATATATACACATTTATACTGAAACTAGTTTTTGGCATGATACGGGTTCTGTTCTTTTCATATATTTTATGATGTATGATAATACACCCTTAAGGAAGGGTTGAATTGAGGTCCGAAAATGGCATTTCTTAACTGCTAGTAAATCTATGTTATTTTTTTACTAGGCGTATTGCTGTATGCTTGTTTTGACTACATTGGATATAGGTATAGGGGAATTTGAGATCTCACAAAACATATTTAACCCCGCCACATTTTTGTACTTGTATTAAGTCAGGAGTCTCTGGCCTTTGTTGATCTTGTATGATTTAAAATTTTAGTTCATTTATATTTTTCGGAGTTTAGTATGACGTCCATTATCAATGAACTAGTACACATTTTTGTTTTTGGGGCCAGCTGAAACACGCCTCTGGGGGTTGAATTTTATCGCTGTGTAGAAGATCCACTGATTGCCTTTTCTGCTCTTTGGTCGGGTTGTTGTGTTCTTAATCTTCATATTAAGATTATCAATTCACATTTACCCTTTCAGTAGTTTTTCAAGGCAAGTAAAAGCACTCAGGTTTATAGTTATTTGCTATTTATTCTTGTCCGTTTAACGCTGTATTAATGTCGTAGATATAATTATGTTGAATCAGATTGAACATTACGCAAAACAAATTTCATCCAAAATAAAAGTATTTCATGCTGAATTATTGCATTATTCATCGCGTGTCCTTAAGACTCAAGTGTTTATTTTAACCAGATATTCTGAACCCGAGTCCCATACACCCGACCGGGTCAGTCAATTAGCTTGTTATTGTTTTTCAGAGTATTCATTCATCAAGTGGTCAGGAGCATAACACTGTATCAGTAACAAGCAGCCATTCAGTCAGACTTTTGTTTTAAAATCCTTTAATTCACCATTTATTCCCTGGTGACAGATTTGTCAAAGACGATGGCGTTCTGATTTGAGCTCAGCATACGATTCAGATACCTCAATCAGTCTGGCGAGTTCCTTGTACAATCATTGTGAACCAGATAATACAGTCAATGATAGAGAACAGCTGTCGACCGCAGTATAAACTATGAATGTCCTAGTCGAATCGAAGTCCAGCATGTTGAAGGGGGGATAAAATTCATAGAAATTGTATAAGCAATGCCATCATTTAAAAACAATCTTTCCTGTACTAAGTTTGGACATGTTGGATGTAGTGGTTTTTGTAGTCAGTTGTTTGACTTAGCATTCTTTGTTTTGCAATGATGTTTTTTGGTATCTGTTTGACTTATGAATCATTCCTTGATATATATCATTTTTTTACATAATAATCTTTTTTTGTGAATTATTGCATATATAAGTAAAATATCTGTTAATGATACGGATTAATAATTGTTTTATGATCCTTTTTAGTGCCAGATCAGTGACATTTCATACTGCTAAATCTGACATTGAATACTATTGTCAATTTGTTTAAATTTTGTAATGGAAATTAAGTTAATTACATGCTAACTGTTGACAATAAAAAAAAAATGCCTACATATACACCTTAAGTGTATATAAGATTTTAGATTGTCTTTTATATTCATTTAAGACATAACATCGATATCTCTCAAATGATTGGTATAAAAGAATCTATGATTTCAAAGACAATCAACTTTGCAGTCTTTCTGAAAAATCTGCAAATTGTCAGTATATAGCAACAATAAATTACTCCTACTGATTCCAATTTCTACTTTCAAAATCAGATTTCAAAGCTTTGTCTTTGACTGTCTGGAAATTTAAGTGAATTGAAACAGGATAGGGAGAAACTATGTGTCACAAGTTTTGATATATGTTCTACAATGAAATCCTTCAACAATTGCATTTGTCTTATCAAATTGAAATGGAAATAAAAAGTTTTATTGGATTGTTATATCATTAATATCTTTAAATTATTTTAAAAAAGTCTTTTTTTAAGTCTTAATATTAATTCAAATACTATTGAATCGAATGCTTTTAAACAGCTGTTACGCTTTGAAAATTATATGGAGATAAAGAAGGTGTCTTTTTCGATAATTCATTAACTTTTAGAATTTTTTTGTGCTTTGTTTCGGGCGAAGTGTAGAGACAGTCGTTAAACTTCTGAGAAATTTTGCTGAATATTTGAGCTGTAAAATAACAATTTTAATAAGATTGACAAGTTCCTCGTTTAAATAGGTAAATGAAAATTTTTGTCTCCAAAATATCGCCATTCAAAACTATACCTCGAAGACAAACTGCCTACGTCAGGGCAACAAAATAAAGCGACGATAAAACAAACAAGTTCATAAAACCATAAAACACTACCTAGAAAACTGCAGAATGAGCAACACGAAACCCACTAATTTAAACATCGGGACGATCTCGGATGATCTCAGGTAACCCAGAAGAATAACCAGACCTTGTCCAAGATCGCCTAAAAAATACAGAGAAATCTGAAAGAATTGATTAGAAGTCTTCCAAATTACAGTCCATTTCAACCTTCTTACTATTAAACTGTGTACAAAAATAGACAAAATGATTGACTAATGTTTTTTTTTTTATTTCTGTTAAATCTGTTATATTCAAAATATCTATAACTAAAGCCAAACACTTAATAGAGTTGGTTAGCCACCTACTATACATATAATTCAGTTTGAAATAAAGCAACAATTCATTCTTGAAATAGCACGATTTAGAATAACTGTCTGATAACTTAGATACAAGTTCGTTCAATGCTAAATCTATTTAACACCAGTCATTGCCAGTCATCTTTTCATTTTCGTAAGAGATTATTCAATTTTAAGTCTGATAATTAACTTTTGATTTAACTTTTTTTTGTAGCGGTTAAGTCATCCTCAATGTGCACAAAAACCATTTGAAATAAATTGTCTGAATGGTTGTTATATGCGTAACGTACTTCTTCAAATTGTATATGAATATTCATTTACTTTAGGAATTACAAATCAAAAGGTTTATTCTTGAAAATGAATTAAATGAATTGTAATGCATGCAATTTCGAAACCCGGTAAATATGACCTTTGAGATAAGCAAAGCGGAGGTATTATTTTGTCTGGACAATTACTTTTCCAAAATAGTACAGTTCTTTGACTCTTTAAAAGTAATTTTTTGAACAACGAATCTGATAGCACCTTTACGGCTTTAATACGAGATGTTAGTTATACTGTTACCCTGAGGTCATAAACATAATATATAAAATGAAATATATAACATAAAATTACCATTTTAATTATATCAATAGAAACAATAATACCAATGACTTCCACAGAAAGATAACTTCGTCTACGACAGTTGGTACACAATAGTTTTATTATTTAATCTAAATATTAATGACAATCGAGAAATTTGAAGTCTTAATGAAAGAAATGTAACTTTATAGATTCACAAAACATTTTGATTTTCTAATTCAGTGGGACAAATTAGTAACTACATCATGTTTTCCCCTTTTGACTAATACAATTCATATAGGAGTTGTTTCTGGTGTATGTTACACTTAGAGAGCATAAAAAAACACGTCGTCATATCTTTTTAATCTAAAATGACTGATTAGTTATATTCTACTAAATGGCATACTTATTTGTCTTACTGTGGGACGGGAGAAAAGAATGGACATGGGGAATATGTCAAAGAGACAACAGCCCGACCAAAGAGCAGACAACAGCCAAAGGTCAGCCATGGATCTTCATCGCAGCGAGAAAATCCTCAGCTGGCCCAAAAATAAAATTGTGTACTAGTTCAGTGAAAATGGACGTCACACTAAACAAACTCCAAAACATATATATGAACTAAAATTAAATGACATACAACTCAAAGAAGGGCCAGCGGCACCTGACTTGGGACAGGCGCAAAATTGCGGCGGGATTAACCATGTTTGTGGGATCTCAACACTCATTCCAATACTCGAACTTTAGCCTGACAACCTCTTTCATTTCCCTTGTTACTTTTTTGGAGTATAAACAACATAAAGACCATTTATTAAAATTAAAGCAATATATTGTAAATGTGACTTTCTTATTGATTATTTGATTTTTAGATGTATAAGATTCAAAACCTAATTAGATATAAGATATTATTAGATACTATAATGATATCTGAGATAATAACAAAGAAAATGCAAATTTCCGTAAAATTACTGACTAAGTGGCAGCAACTCAACAACAGGTTGTCTGACTCGTCTGAAAAATCTGATGAACATCTTTGCCCCCCTGTAAGATTTGCTGTAAATGCCTTAGTTTCAGAGATATTAACAAAACATTCCATTTTACTCCTATGTTCCATTTTTAGCCATGTCTGCTATGTTGGTTGTAAACCGGGGTCATCGGGACACATTTTTTAACGCTAGATACCATAATGATGATTATGGCCAAGTTTGTTCAAACTTGTCTCAGTAGTTTCAGAGAAAAAGATTTTTGTAAAAGATTACAAAAATTTACGAAAAATAGTTAAAAATTGACTATAACTATTACAGTTTATCTCTATCTATAATAAGATCAAAGATAATATTTCTGTGTTGACATTAATATCAATAATGTGGTCATTTTAATAATTTTCCTGTTACAAAACTTTGAATTTTTCGAAAAACTAATGATTTTCTTATCCCAGTCATAGATTACCTTAGCCGTAATTGGCACACCTTTTTGAAATTTTGGATCCTCAATGCTCTTCAACTTTATACTTGTTTGGCTTTATAAATATTTTGGTATGAGCGTCACTGATGAGTCTTATGAAGACGAAATGCGCGTCTGACGTACTAATTATAATCATGATACCTTTGATAACTATATAATAACCAAAAAATGCAAAATTTCCTAAAAATCACCAATTCAAGAACAGCAACCCAACAACGGGTTATTAGATTTGTCTGAAAACTTCACGGCGGCTAGATCTTAACCTGGTGAACATTTTGACTCCATGTCAAATTTGTTTTAAAGGCTTTAGTGTTAGAGATTTAAGACAAAAACTGCATTTTACCCATATGCTCTATTCGTAGCCTTGTTGGCCATGTTTTTAACCTAGATACCCTAGTGATGATTGTGGCCAAGTCTGGTTAAATTTGGCCCAGTATTTTCAGAGGAGAAGATTTTTGTTAAAATTAACAGACGACAAACGATGGACGCCAAATGATGAGAAAAGCTCACTTGCTCTTTCAAGTCAGGTGAGCTAAAAAGAAAGCAAGTTTTAATTGCAGGTCAATTGTACATCAACTATAGACGTCAGCAAACACGAAAATCTAGATCAGTTTTGAATATATAGTTCTTTATGTTTATTACACACTTTTTTACCTCAATCGAATTAATAAATACTGTTTTAGAAAACACAGTATACATGTAGTTTGTTGCAGAAAAGTGTGAAGATCGCCTCAACTGTTAATTATAATATTGCTAATGTAACATATTGGCCATATACAGACGTTTGTGTAAGTATATGATAGCATTTTAGAGACTGAAAATGCTTCCTAAAAATAAAGGAATTGAACATTTTTCACTGTTAAAGATTTTAAATCATTCCATATTTGTTAATTCTCTCACACAACTCCTTCCTGCAATCTAAAAACCAAGTAATGTTCAGAGTGTCATTTTTCAATTATATTTTATTAGATCTGACATTTTAATAAATGAATAAAGTTTTTAAAGGTATGCATATTTATCAAATTGCTAATTCTATTAGCACATGATTTTATTTTTACACATTCAAAATGCTACATCTTCATGACAAAACGTCAATGATGAATCTTTCAACTCTTAAATCTGATGTTTTTATATTTGACATTTTATAAAATAATATTATTTTATTATTGTGTCACATACTGATTGAACATTATACAATGACATAATAAAAATACACATTAAAACAATGAGCACCCAGCCGTAAGATTGGCTTATGAAACATATATCTTTTGTTAGTGAAATATTTTTAATTTAGGAATATCAGCAGCCAAGTTCATTTATAATTCTATTTGATACCTTACCTCCTAAATCTGATTAATATAAATATCAATATCTATTGTAAATTGTATGTTTCTTCTTTTTTTAATCCAAATGGTCAAGTTCAAGTATAATTCTATTCGGTACAGCACTTAATGCATACGACTAATACAATCAAGTTCGATTATATGTATCAAACGTGTTGTTTTAATATAAATACTATATACAAAACTTCATCAGTTTTGATTAACTTAAACATATTTTATTTGATCAAGTACAAATTGGATAAGACACAAGTCAAACAGACTTATTCATTTAACATTTTCAAGCAATATAATACAAAATATATGTATGAGCATGCATGTATATAATGGTATATCTATATCTATATATTATATGGATTTATGTCAAAAGACAGAGAAATGAAAGAAGAAAGAAATAAAATAATAATACAGAAAAAAACAAACATATATATAAACAAATAATTATTTAGAAAACAGAAACACAAAAATTAAATACAAGATAAACAAACGAAATCAAATAAATAAAATATGATAGATTTTTACTAAAATGTTGATGTGTGTGCGATCATAGTTTCCTATCTCGACAATCTGAAATCGTTCCGAACATTTAATAAACTTGAAGACATTTTTTAAAATGGTTTGGTTTCGCTCTAGAGAAAGAAGACAACGACCCGAGGTTAGTAGTTTGATATTAATTTTATAATCATTTGAAAGCCAACGCAGACTTTCAAACATTTCATTTCGTATGTTTGAATATAATATTCATTTAAAAAAGAAATAAAAGGAATCTTCACGATTAACACCCCAGTGGCAAGAAGGGCATTTGAAGTATATAGAAAACATTTTAATAACAACATGATCAAATAACATTCTCATTGTTTTATTACTTTAGTAAAGATATAACAATAATTCTTTATTTTTTGTAACTGTAATTATATTTAGATATTCTAAGTAATCAATAATGAGTCACCACCAAAGTATAATCTCTTAGGAAAACTACACGTAGGTGAAATAACTATTTGGGACTTACATGACTGTATATGAACATAAAACGTTTGTTTCTTTATTCATTTATGCATCATATTTTTCATTCATTCTTTTATTATTCATTAATCTGTTAATGTATTCATCCATTTAGAGTGTATTCATTTAAATTACAGACACATTACGTTTGCGTTTTGATTAATAAACGCCAACACCTTAGTTGAACAGCTTTATCGCTATACATTTAGCATATAAATCGAACGAACAAAATATCTGTTATTGAAACGTTTCATATAACCTAATGATTGCTTGCTCAATTTTTCTGCTCGTCTTTTTCGACATTTCGTCATATTTCATTTTGTAATTTAATAACTTTTCGGAAAAATCCTTCATTGGCTTCATGTTTGATTAATATGATAGGAATGTATGACATTCATCTTTTTAATTAATCATATTTTCAGGATATTTTTAGAGTTTGAGAATCAACGATACATACTTCCTGCTAAAATTGATCTTGCAAAATCTAGCATATTTCAAAGTGCCTGTATCTCAACTACTAATTTTCACTTAACTATGATAGTTACGACCATTAACCTTTTAATTGTTTACTTTCTTTCGTTTTATGAATTTAATAACCATTACCCTCCACAGTAAAGTGTTACTTTCTATGTCAGGTTCATGCTATGTTGACATGAAATATAAATGATTTGTTGTTCATAAAATGTTTAAATGTTTCGAAACGCAGAGATAAGCTAATACAAGATATTTCCAGAAAGTTTAATCAATTCATGCGGTGAAGAAAATACTAAAAGATCTTTATAATTTAGAGAAGTGTATAGCAGTAAGAAACAATAAACTTGAGAGTTTCAACAAATTGCGGATTCAATTTACTCATTTGTTCGATTGTAATTTAAGTCCTATTATAATTCATATGTGAAAAAAACATGATAGAATGTGTAATTTGTGTACAAACATCAAAAATATTCACCAGAACATTATATCAATTTTCATTTTCTTTTTATATGTATTATTTTTTTTATTTTTTCTATTATTTTAAGTTTTGTTAATTTCACTTATTTTCCCTCAATATTTCCATTCTTAAAAAAATATTAAAACTTAGAATATCTGTATGTTTGTTAAAATAATTATTCTAATATTATCATACATTTATTTTTTATCCTTTTCTTTGAACATTTATTATGATATTTTTTAAATGCAAACGAAAAATGTGGTATTATATTATAGTAACTAAAGCTGATATGATGTTTTGTTAAATGAACTAACAAATACTGACACATATATATTTACATGATCTATTGCTAACATTAACGAGGCTGGGATAAGGTACCGGTATTCGATGTTTTCATTACTTACAAATGTACAGATTTCAATAGAAAAATTAAAATTAAAAAAAAATTAAAAAAAGATTAGCTTATACGGTACAAATATATTGATTAACAACTAGCAGAAAAGTTACCATTCAAAAGCAATAAGTTGAAAGTCAATTCACACAAGATCGTAAAGACAAACGTAAAACTACAAAATAGTACCGAATCCCAAGGAAAATTCAAATCGAAAAGTCTCTTAGTTGATGTCAAAGTCAAAAGCTCAACGACACCAAATTACCGAACGTTAAACGACTGTCGTATTCCTGATTTCATACACACATTTCCTTTTGTAGAAAATGGCAGATTTGTTTTATAAGTAGCCAAATCTCCCCCTGGATCACAGTCGCATAAAATTCTATTATATTTACAACGATGCGTGAACAAAACAGACAGACATAATAGGTATGAACGTAAATAAAAAATTGGATACCAAAGTCACTGCAACATTGTGTTTTAATCTTATCACTATAAAAACAAACGAAACCACAAACAAAGAAAAACAAAATAGCATATAAACAAAATATTACTCGATTTATTTCACTTGACTTGGCGGAGTTTAACCGGTTCGCTCATAATAAACCAGTGCATCTATAGAAAGGTGTTTTAGGATAAACTCATTAATGAAGTGTCCAGTCATTCTTTTGTAAATTCCTTTGATGACACTGATAGGTGATTAAAAATCAGTAATACTTAGAACGGCAATCATCCGTATCACACACATCTTCAAATAAACTGTCATTATGCAAATTAAAACGTACTCTCCGCCCGATCAGTTGAAATACCATTGGTAATACGTCAGCAGAAATGAAACACCACATAAATACAAGATAAAAATGACCATAGCACAATCAGAAAATGTATCGAGCCATGCCAAAATAATATTACGAAACATATAAGACCAATAAATTTAAAAATCACTAAATAACATGAACTATTTTAGAAAATGGACGAAACGATCCGTAACATAAACATAGTTCAACCACTTTCTGCTCAAACACTGTTGACGTTTCATAAAGTCTGTATAGCAGCTGCAATCTCTTAAACCCGAAAATGTTGTGAAAAGTATCTCAAATATGCAGAAATATTTGAAATGATCAACAAGTCTGCTGCCTCAGGCGTGCAAAAACTGTCTATCCCTTCGATGTACATACGTTTCTGCTGGGGTTTTGTGTTCTTTAATCTTCATTTTTCTGCTTGGTGTTCTTTTTTATATTTGTTTTGGTTTTGTACTCATATAGAGCAGAACCTTTTCCAAGACATAAAAAAAAACACATTTCGCAAAGTTATTTTAAAGGTCGCTTTCAGATATGTTGATATTTGATTGTCACACAATATAAACTCATGCTTCTAATTTGTATGATAAAGCTTGGAATAGGAGTTGGAAGACCAAAGAAATATTAAGTCATAGAGCTTTAAAAACCAATATTCCATTGACGTCAACAGTCCAAATTAATTATCAATAATAAGTTGTGTATGTCGGATGATTCTTTTTGTCTTTCTTACAAAGTATCAACGCCTTTGGAGTTTATTCAACCGGCAAATGCTAACATTTAGGCATTTAACATCAAACTTGTCTTAACCGTACGGTAGTGTCTTGATTCGTATTTTGATCAATTTAGAAATATTAAAACCTTATATTTGATTTACCGTTTTAGTTATGTGATTAATCAGAAGAATTCTGAATTTTATTTCTTGACTCAATGTTAATGAGTCTGGAAGGGTTGGACTAATGAACTATTCATGATTAATTTCAGAAGCAAATAGGCATAGAGATCAAGACAATCAGTTATTAAGCAATAATATCGAAGATTTATTTATTTATATACCATGATAATAAAACAAAAAGCTATGGCATCGGGAAGACATGTTGATTATAAATATCAATCGCAGATGCTATATTTAGAAATACTCTGTCAATTCAATTTTTCATGATATTTCTTTTATTTAAATGTTCTCATGGTTATAGTTGTTTTTTTCGGGGGGAGGGGGATTCTAGTTTTTATTTTGAGAAATAAGATAAGTAAGCTATAGCTATATGTTCAGTTGAGGGCATTAGAAAATGGAACATAACATGGTATATGCGTACCTTTTCACGGTACCCCGTTACTCATAGAGACTTGCATTAGCATGATTAGAATCGACCTGAAATATGTAGTTTTTCATGGAATAATCAAATACCTGAGTACATTATCAAACATGATTAAACAAAATCTAATGAAAAGTCATTTTAAAGTAAATTCTACTTTGAATAATTCTCTTTCTTTAGTTTAATTTCATTTTAAAACGACATGCTATACATAGTGTTCTCAAATCGTTGGCTCCACAGATTGTTTGGAACTTTTTCGTGTTTGAATATCGTATTATGATTAAACTGTCAGTTAAGCAATCAACTAAAAATAAAACGATTTTGGGTAGTAACAATACATCATGTTTATGTTTTTATTGCATCCAAACCTTTGGTTTTGCTGTATGTCAATCGTGCGTTTAGGACCTCTTTCAATGTTAAGCGGCTGGTTAAAATAATGATGTGTTATTGCATGACATATTCGTTAAATTAAATTCTAATAAATGTTAGCAAGCCAAGTAGTCGTTAATGAATTTACGAACGGAAAAAAAATATATTTTAATATTGTCATGCATAGTGCCAACCACAATGACGCCAATATATTTAATAAATACATTAACCTCGATTGTAAACTCAGCTTTTGATTGGTGTCACTTCCGTGTTTATGACATTGATTTATTTAAAACAGGCTTTTTTGTCAATTTCATGTTCACCTATATGACTCTTTTTTTTTTTTTTAAATGACGCGCTGTCAATTTAGCTCGTAACCCAATACATTTATCCACATACATATAGTATCATACCGATCCTATACAGAGAGTTATATTGTCAAAGCCTCATGTATCGACTTGCTGTAATCATCCCTTAATGTAATCTTATGCCTTTTGACAGTCTAAATCTTGTGTCTGGTCGGTTAACGTTGTTTAGAGTTTTTTAAGGTAATTTCACAGCCTGTAGCCTGTAGCCTAAATACACAGAAAATAATAGAATCTGAAGCATAAGGATGTATCAAAAACTTTTGCTTTAACGTTTTCAAGACAAAAAAGTCAACTGAAACCGTTACATAAAAATGGTGTACTGAACATTCTCTTTTCGATGAAACTATTTCCAATTTTTAGGATTGTTTCATCAAAAACTATAGACGGGGACAGAGAGGTAAATAATGATTTATAACGATAGATTTTTTTGTATCTATTTGTGGAATTGTATCACTTGAGTTAATGCTTATGCACAATAAAGATCCATATGTATTTGCACCTACCACAATCAACTGTATTGTGAAGATGTGTCTTTAAGTGTACAAATATCTCAAAGTACAATGTGTTTATGCTTTGTTTAAGTTCAAACACGTATATAAGATGCACAAAATCCTTAATTATGCACCTACATTAAACTTGTCAAGCCCACAGAAACAGGTGTGATAAACAATTGACAAAACACTAACTTGCTTTTTTTAAATCTTTTCTGATAACGAGTTATATTTCCTTGGTTTAATTTTAACTGATTATCAAATTTATACTGAATCTGCATATTGTGTTTATTAAATTAACCAAATTATAATAATCATCTCCAAAGATGGACCAATATATACATAATTAATTATATATAAGTATAGATGCACAGACAAGAACGTGCAATCGTAAAATTACAATTTTTTAGGTTTGTCCTTATTTGGTGACATAGATATAGAAAATGTATGTCAAACATTATCAACAAAGATACCAAACTATTAAGATAATATCAAAAAGTAGGAAGTTCCTAGATCTTGACAAAATCAAACGCTTGATTTTTGTGTTTGATCTTCTGATTTTGCGATTTGAAAAGCATGGTTAGGGACTTTCCGTTTTGAATTTTCATTGGAGTTCAGTATTTTTGTGATTTTACTTTTAACTACATCAACCGAGCAAAATCATGGAAAACAACTGATATACTCCTGAACATTACAGTTTATAATGTTGATTTGCTTTTTGTCGAATCGGTCAACGAAATGGTATTTCTATGGACATCCTCTCGTTTCCCCTCTCAATTGTGACATTCTTAACCTTTCATTAACATTACATGCTTATAGAACGCATAAATACAGATGCGGTTAAATTATTACCTTGCAAGCTGATAACTAATGAACAATGGTTATATTTCTAGCTCATTTTGAAAAATTGAACAAAAACAACATAGTAGCAATATTGTAACGCCGCCTCCCTGGTGCTAGAGTCGGCCAACAGAGAACACAGGGTCACAAAGAAAAAGAGAGTAAAAGGATCTATAAAGTGTAAGGTTCGACGTCCACTGTTTACCGTCGGACCAAAACACGTTATAGAATGGGAAAACGTATACTAGTATTTATATATAATTCTCAGTTATGAAATAAAATATCTGAATAAAATAAATTTTCATATTTTACTAATATCAAAAATAATCCACGCCTGAGAGAATGGGTCTTGCAGGATCCGTCACTGGTCTGGTCAGGTTCCCGGTTAAGGTTGGTCTACATAGACACACACAACTAGTACATGTATATACTTCAACAGTCAAGTAACAAGGTTGTCACTAATTTTGTATCTTTCTATAATCTCAATTAAAGGATTAAAACTCCCTTCTACATTATAGAACTAAGAAGAAAATAACTTAGTATAACACATTAAACGACATATTAAAACGTCAAAACCGTCACCAGAACTCTTAATGTGCACCTTCAATAGCACTGTCACCGATACTGTCACCGTCACCGGTAACCGTATTTAGCACCGTCACCGTCACCCGTAATTAGCACCGTCACCGTCACCCGTATATAGCACCGTCAACGGCTTCGACAATCTTAAATTAAAACAAAGTTAATTTTCAACGCTTGTCTGTATTTCCCAGACATATTCCAGCTTCTATTTAAGTTTGTCACTACCCAAATTTCCGTAATGTTGATATTGTTTATCCTCAATAATTTCAAGAAGCTATACAGACATAGGCTTACTATAAAAAAAAAAGGGGGGGGGAATACCGGCATTAAAATATACTCCCAAAGCATGTTTTACTAAAATTTTTAAATAAACCATTTTTTTTTTATATCGCTTTATTTATGTCCCGTAAAACATTTATGCTGATAAATACATGTAAAGTACGAAATTAAGTGGGACAAAAGTAAATTAAAGAATAATTATCATTAATCGTCTTTAAACTATACATAAACACAATGTACTTTACAGTAGAATATCAAGGATTTCTAATTTGTATTCTATTAAGCATGCTATCGTTTTCATCACATAGCACATACTTAATGCATTTGAAAAAAATCAGAAAATTTGAATAAATCTGTAAAATGAAATGAAAATCTGAGGCTTTATCCTTTCAATCCTACAAATGTTTACATTGAATTAAAAAAAGATACTATCACAAATGCAAAATAATTGATATTGAATATGTGAATTGTATAATATCTGCAGATTTGGTGTTAAACAACAATGTACTTTATGCTATGTTTGGTTTCACAAACGTGGTTAATTAAACTACTTTCATTATATTACATATTCCTTTTTTTTATTTTATGAACTCATTGTTAGAATTTACATGTTACCGAATGCGCGTAGAACACTCCTAAGTTATATTAAAGTACATTTATATATAATATGATGATATTTTGTCCCTGATATTGTTCATCTTATTGTGATGTGATAAGTAGTTTGTAACAAACAAACCATAGGATATTTGATAATGAGACCGCAAAACAACAGAATAATTAACAAATATCAAGTCTTCTACCAAGCCATTTGTTCATTATTCATTCATTTTGTTTTTATTTTTCATATCTAAACGCATATATTTTGTAGGAATACAGTGAAGGAACATTAGACATTTTTGTTTGTCGCAATGAAATGGTTCATTTTTCAATTACCGATTAGATTCTGAAATGAAACCTTTCTAACGCGTGAGCTGCGTCGGATAAAAATCGACCTATATCAAGTGCACTTATACGTGTATTTGTATAAGACTTGAAACATTCAAATACGAAATAATTTAATGTTTACTGTTTTGTAGGTTCTTATAACAACCAACTTTCCAGACAGTTACAAAAGAGGGACGAAAGATACCAGAGTGCACTGTCAAACTCATAAATTGCCAATAAACTGACAACGCCTTGCTAAAAATGAAAAAGACAAACAGACAAATAATAGAACACATGACACAACATAGAAAACTAAAGAATAAGCAACACGAGCCCCACCAAAAACTAGGGGTGATCTCATGGGCTTCGGAAGGGTACGTAGATCCTGCTCCACATGTGGCACCCATGAACATAGTTTCCCTGGAGATTGTATCAAACTGAAATTGGTTAACTGATGTATTAAGTAACATTTTCAAAACATCGATTTAAATCCGACGCAGCCATTTGCTTCTTTTTACAATAGTAAATTGGTTCTTAATCAGACAAAATTGGCCTTTGTCCACGCAAATTATGATAAGTTGTAAGAAATATATCGGCATTTAAATAAATTGTTTATACACAAAATACCTACTGGTTAAATAAAGACAAAAGTAGTATACCGCTGTTCAATAAACTTAAATCGATTTAACTGAAACAAATCAGGGTCAGAAAAAAAAACCAAAGGGAAACACATCAAATTATAGAGTCAGCCTGGTACCTTTAATAACTTTCAACTTAAAGAGAAAACAACGGATTAACAGAAAAACTGAACTGATATAAAAATAAAATACAAACGCCAACATACATAGAAACAGTTTAGCTTCATAAAAATTAAATGTTATCAAAATATTTAAAAACTTAATAGTTTCACACATTCCACACATATAAATTAAGTATTTCTGTTTTGTTTCCATTTGGAATGAAAATTGATGTCCCTTGAGCTCCTATGAGATACAACTAAAAATGGATAACTAATTACATGGCCAATTACGGGAATTGAAAATGCAAAATGATATTTGAAAAACAAAGCTTTCATCTTTCTTTCTGTACATTCAAATGTCTTCCGGGTACTTATTTTGAAGAACGAGTATTTTTCTTTCAGTGTTACACTGTATAGTTTGAATTGATTTTACTCCATGCTAATACATTCACCCAAGTTGTATATATTACGTTAGTTCTGAATTATTTGATGTAATACTACGATGAAACACAACTGATATACTCTTATTCTTTTCTAAAATTGTTTTAATATGGATCCTGCCTTTCGAGACTTGTGGTCATGTTTGATTTTCGTACAGCACCCTTTTAAACTTTGTATATATGTTTCCAACGTTTATTATGTACAGATCCAAGATAAAGATTTTATTTCCATGTACCAAAACTGATATTATCATGGCTTTATTTTGCATACTCAGGGTATTTGTACAGATTTCTCCGAATGGAAACGTTAATACAGCTAGATATACTAATTATTTTTCAGACTTTTGATGGTCCACTTTAGTTCCCTCGAAATGCTTAGTCCCAAAAACGGGGTTGTTTTGACCGAAATAATATCTAGTTTTAGGCTTATTATAAAGCTTCTGTCATTCTTTCTACTATAAACATCGTTATTCTATATCGACGCATTCCTATACAGTAAGATTAATTTCAAAATTTCAAAACCATGCAGATAAATGACTATGTGTACTACTGAGTAGTCTAAACAAAGACCGAACAGATCTTAATAGACTGCAAGCGAACCATCTGCACAGTAATAAATTTACTGCATTGATAAAGGGAAACTGAAATTATCTTAACTATTTATTGTTCATTCTTTTAAGAGCAGTTCAGATCAAAACTATTGTTTCAGATTAAAATGAATTTATTAGTATGATTATTAGTATGATATTTCTCTATCAATTTGTCTGAAATGCTTTCTAACGGACTTCAAAATTTCTACATTAAACAAAAACTTTACAACTTACTAAATTAAATCTTTTAATTGATTCTGAGATAATTGTGATCACATACATGATAAGTTTTTTACGAATATATTTCAAATAAGTTTTTTTTGCTTTTATTTCATTGTACCATAACTTAAAAAATCAATGATATTAACAAAAATATATCTAGCATGATATGTTTTACGACCTTGCAAAAACAATCTGTATTTAAGGACACGCCTATAGCCAGGAATAAAAGGGGCACTAGCTGTCAAATTCATGTTCACCGATTCTAATCAAATTCTCATATTTGATTTATAACAATGCAAAACATTTATCCAAACTATTAAAAGTCTAAATAAAACAATAAACAAGGCACAGACATGAAAATACGTAGCTTCGTTTCGTGTGAATTGGAGTCTAGACGCCATCTAATTATTTATCGAGTTGACCTCTATAGTCATCTGATGACCATATAAGCGATGTAAACATAAATATAGATATAAAAAGATTTAGCAAACACGTGCTGTTGAATTATTCTAGGTCTTTTTAATTTCATATTACAGATAAAGAATATTATTGTATAGCAATATAATATTTCCCACAGAAAGTAAGCAAAAGTTAGCGTGCAATAAATTCTAATATTGCACTAGTGCAATAAATCTTCAAAATTCATGACGTCATCAACGACAAAATCTTAGTTTAAACCAATTTTTACTTTTAAATATTATATTGCTATACAATAAAAGGGTTATTGCATGAATATTGGAGAATATTGTCCCTCGTAGAACATATATTGGACTCGCAAGCTCGTGCAATATAAAATTCTACTCGGGACAATATTCCCCAATATTCATGCAATAACCCTATAATATCATCCTTTTTTACCAGTTTTAGAATGTTTATTTGTGGATCGAATCAGTTAATCCAATGGTTTACCTTTGTTTCACTTTCAATGTTGACATTCTCTTCCTTTAAAGGGGCACTAGCTACGAGATATATAAAAAATCTAAAGTTTAATTTTTTTTGTTCAATCAATAATGAAAGTGAAATAGTGAAATAACAATTCGCTTTTTGCAGCCAAAAAGGTTCAATTTTGTCAAACTACGCTAAGAAACATTGATAATTAGTTATTCACTTGCACGTGAATGGGTCGACCTCTTTAATTCCGTATTTATGTGAACTTCAATTTAACCCCTAGCTAGAGATTGACAACGCATGCATTGTACGTGTACTGGTTATTTAAAGAAAAAGAATGTCAACAATGAAAGTGAAACTACGGTAAATCATTTGATTACTAATTCGATGCACATAAAATCATTCTTATACGGTTATAAACAATGTGAAACATCTATTTTTAATCTATAAAATAAAATCAAACAGACCTATAAAAATCCAATTGCACGTGTTGGTTTAAAAAAAGAGGGACGAAAGATACCAAAGGGACAGTCAGACTCATAAATCTAAAACAAACTGACAACGCCATGGCTAAAAATGAAAAAGACAAACAAACAACAGCACACACGACACAACATAGAAAACTAAAGAATAAACAACACGAACCCCACCAAAAAACTAGGGGTGATCTCAGGTGCTCCGGAAGGGTAAGCAGATCCTGCTCCACATGCGGCAACCGTCGTGTTGCTTATGTAATAACAAATCCGGTAAATAGTCTAATTCGGTAGGTCACATTCATGAAAGGGAAGGGGATTGTAGTTACGACGTAAGGAACATATCCGATATCATTTGTAAAACGGTTATTCCATAACGGTCAACCAATTCGTGATGGCGTCCGTAAAATTTTAGAAGGGATGATTTCAACTTCACCATTTGGAACTCTTGGTTTAATAGCTTCCTTGTGAGCAGCAACCCTCTATCAAGAAAATCATGATAGGAAATGCAAGCACGGGAATATCGTATCAATTGGGAGATATATACCCCGTATGCAGGTGCTGTCTATTCGTATCTTTATTTATGTTTACATCGCTTATATGGTCATCTGAGGTCAAATCGATAGTTCATTAGATGGCGTCTTGACTAAAATACACACGAAACGAACCTATATATTATCTACCCCATGCTCTGTAAACTATTTATTTTATACTTTTGATAGTTTGGATAAATGTTTTACATTGTTATAAATCAACTACGAGAATTTGAGTCAAATTGGTGACCATAAATTTGACAGCTAGTGCCCCTTTAAATATCTTTACTCATACAATTCACGTGTTATCAATCTCAAGCTAAGGGGTTGAATTAAAGTTCACATGAATACGGATTCAATGGGGTCGAATTATTCACTTGCAAGTGAATAATTCATAATCAATTTTTTTTTTTTTTGCTTATTTGGACAAAATTGAACCTTATTGGCTATGAACTAGAGGCTCTAAAGAGCATGTGTCGATCACCTTGGTTTATGTGAATATTAAACAAAGGAAGCAGATGGATTCATGACAAAATTGTGTTTTGGTGATGGTGATGTGTTTGTACATCTTACTTTACTGAATATTCTTGCTGCTTACAATTATCTCTATCTGTAATGAACTTGGCCCAGTAGTTTCAGTGGAAAATGTTAGTAAAAATTTACAAGTTTTATGAAAATTGTTAAAAATTGACTATAAAGGACAATAACTCCTTAGAAGGGTGAATTGACCATTTTGGTCATGTTGACTTAATTTTAGGTGTTACTTTGCTGTACATTATTGCTGTTTACAGTTTATCTCTACAAATATTCAAGATAATAACAAAAAACGGAAAAATTTCCTTAAAATTACCAATTCAGGGGAAGCAACCCAACAACCGGTTGTCCCATCCATCTGAAAATTTCAGGGCAGATAGATCTTGACATGATAAATAATTTAACCCATGTCAGATTTGCTCTAAATGCTTTGGTTTTTGAATTTTAAGCCAAAAACGCATTTTACCCCTATGTTCTATTTTTAATCGTGGCAGCCATGTTGGTTGCTTGGCCGAGTCACTGGACACATTTTTAAAATAGATACCCCAATAATGATAGTGGCCAAGTTTGGTTAAATTTGGCCAAGTAGTTTCAGAGGAGAAGATTTTTGTAAAAGTTAACAGATGACGACGACGACGACGGACGACGGACGAAAAGTGATGAGAAAAGCTCACTTGGAAGGAATAATTATTTCACTATTTGTATTTCATTACTAATTGAGCCCAAAACAATAATACATTAGGTTTTTCATACATCTCGCAGCTAGTGTCCCTTTAAAGAAATTGTCAATGGATTGGTTAGTTTAAATGCTTTTACAATTTCGTATGAATTACATATGCATGCAATATATGTAATGTGAGGATATCCAAATTGTATAGGTCCACATATTTTATTTTGAATCGGTATTGAACGATAGGAAAAATGGTTTTAACAGACCTGCAAACGATCCATGATTCTGGAGTACTCAAATAGCATCAATTCTTCGACCCACATCCGTTTAATTTCTCAAATATTTGACAAAGTTTACTATTCCTTTTTAGGTTGATGCCAATAATAATATATATATTAATTGCTCATTTCTAAAAGTTAACTTTTTTGCGAACGTTGATAGACGTGCAAATTTCAAATAATAAAAGTACAAATCATTTAGTCTGTAAGAAAACTTGTAAGATTCCCACTGCTTTTTTGCCTAATTTGAGTGATGTGGGTACTAGGTGCAATCTTGGTACTGACTTTACACCACTCCAAAGGCGGAGCTTCCTTATGAGAGTCCATACATTAATGACTGTTGTGTCGTAGTTTTTCACTTATATTTGATGTGTTTCCCTCAGTTTTAGTTTGTAACCCGAATTTTTTTTTTTTTTTTTCTCAATCGATTTATGAATTTCGAACAGTGTTATATTACTGTTGCCTTTAGAAGTGAAAGTATCAAAGTATTTACGCACTCTTGAGAATCTAGACAAGATAAACACTTTTCACAAAAACGAACAACAATCCAACATAGGTTATTAAAATAAAACTTAGGCAAATATATTAGTCACTGCTTTCTTAAAAAACATAATGTTATCATATTTGCCTATGTTAAGAAAATTTAAATGAGATGCTACAGTAGAACATTAATGAAGTCAGTGTTAAATTAAAGGATGGAAAATGATTCTATTGATATGAAAGCAGCTGGTTCTACGTAATTGGCAATTATTTAAGGATCATGCTTCAAATAATAATTTGAAATGAGTGATATTAAATTGACCTTTGTGATTTACAGATTTTGATGCTTTGTATATTTGATGTTTACTTGTCTGTCAAGAACAAATATGACAGCTGATAGTTGCTCGACAAAAAAAAAACATGCAACTTTCTCGTTCTGTGGATAACTAGTATTAATATAGATATAATATACTCATATTCATCTTATGGTCGATTTTTTTGCCGATGTTTTCCTATTTTTTCCGATAATCAATCAACACAGAAACCATTAACCACGTGATACAAATGTATAAATTCAATTTTGCAGCTCACCTGGACGATTTTGCAAGTATGACCTTTTGTCATCAGTTGGAATTAGTCGGTTGTCGTCATACACCTGCTGTTATTGAAACAATATTTTTTTCAGAAACAATTGGACCAAATATAACCAAAATGGGTCGCAACCAAAAATATGAAATCAAGTTTAAAAATGTGTTAATTGATCCCGACTGCTGACAAAAGTAGTCGGTAATGCTTCAATTATATATAACATCGGAGTAAAACGCATTTTTTGTCAATATTTGAAAATGGTTGTAGATGGAGAACATTTGACCGGGGCAAACATGACAAGATCAGTCTAACTTCTGTATGAAGACATAAAAACGTTATGCCGTTTTTTTATGGGAGTTATTGCCCTTAAGGGGGCTCGCGGGTATGAATCATTTTTTTTTTCTAATATAGGATTCGCTATAACTTTATCATATACTTAATAGAAAAATTAAATAAAAATATGGGGTCACCGTTCATTAAAGCTCACAATCTGCCTCCAAACGAAGTATACATTTTTGTTAATGTTAATGAAAACAAATATAATAAAAAAAAATATAGGTCACGGATGAGTTAAAAAAGATATTTCAATTTAAATGCAAAAAAATGACATTTTTGCACCAAAGGAGATAATTTAGAGCGTTTTAAATGGTATAAACGATTTAAAAGTTATCTGGGGCAAAATCAAATCGATTTGTTTGGTTGATTTTTGTACCATATCATATAGTAATATGGGAACGAAGTCCCCAATTATAGTAGAAAAATCAAAAAAAAAATTCGGGAAAATTTCCCGACTTTTTCATTCTACTAATGAACTCAAAATCTTTTTTTTCAGATCTACTTCCGTTTCCGGTCTTGTTTGCATGAGACTGAATATAATGTATATTTATCAACATATCAACTAATATAGGAAGGAATTCAACACCCAATCATTTTTATAATTGTTTGATATGAAAAAAACGTTACCTGGATAACAGCGTTTCTTTGTTTACATTGAATATGACGTCATAACTTAAATAACGTCACAACTAAATCCCTAACAACAGAACCAATATCGGAAACGTTACGGAATTTCCATTTTTTTTTTTATCAACATGTATGAATTGAAAAAAAAAATAATACAGACTTCGTCCCCATTCACAGGTGATGCCTGCCTCATATTAAATAATAGACTAAGTGTAATTAATAAAAGTAATGTTAAAGCAAATGCTTTTTTTTTTGCTGAAAATTTTGTACCCGCGAGCCTCCTTAAACGGCAAGAAGGCAGATTTCATACCAGAACTCCTGAAGAAGATTAAACAAATTATAAGCTTTGTTTCTTTAGAGCGTTTTTCAAATGTTTTTTCTTTAAATGAAAAAATTGGGAAGACAACATTTACAAAATAATCATTCATTGCAACACGATTTCTTCTAAAATTAAAAGACGATAAAACTTTATAAAATCCGTGCGTAGTGAACGCTTTTTTGAAATTGCCTTCATCAAAAATGTTCAAAAACATTTAAGAATTAAAAGCATCTTTAAGTAAATTTATTGAAGTGTAAAAGCATTGACCGAAGTATATTTTGTATAAAGCGCGTCCACGCGTTGTTCTAACATTGTGTGCACGGTCAACGCCTTTACAACCCTCATAAATTTATCAAAGAAGCATTTAAAACAAATTGCAATTACATTGCTTTTCTAGTACCTTGATTCTTTTATTTACATGTGCACTTATTGTGGAAGCTCGTACCAGCGTGAATGTTTTATTGCATTTTGTAGTAAACCTTAATTTCAAAATGAGGCAAGATTGCTGTTTAACCAAGCAAAAAAAAAAATACAATGAAACATACATCATGAACATGTAAAATTATTATTTTTAAAGAAGTAATGTACTTTTCCAAACTGAAGACCAGGTCCATAAACAGTAAATATATGAACTTTTTCTTTTATGCATTTTCTGTTTCACTATTTATAGTCATATGTACTGAAGCGGCGTTTAACTACAACAAAGTAATGCTATAATGTTTTGCTAGCACGAAATGATTTAATTGTTTAGGTTTCTTGATCTCGACAACCCACAACTCGTTTAATTGTTTTGCAGATTTACAGAAATAACACCAGCTTAAATAAAAAAATGTATACGAGCAAAAATGATGATTAAATATGTTAAGTTGAAGGGTATACTTAGAACGTTGCTAGTTTTTCAGTTGTTTATTTACAATCTTCAATAACGACGAATACATAGAAGGCCTTTTATTTTTGCTCGTTCTTTCGAATACATTTCTCTATTTACATTGTATGAATTAAATTCAAATTGCATACAATCATTGCGCTTAATGTTGGCCGTTGCATTATAGATGCCATTATTTTTTGTTGTAAAAGGGATAACTTTTTTAATTGAAATCTTTTTTTACCAGCCATAATGGACAGATGATAAGAAAGGAAGTTATATTACGCCAAAACATAGAATCTTTTTTCTTTTATAATAATTCTTGGTGAATGTATGGGTTTATTACATTTATCCTACTTAGGCCATTCGTCTATTCTTTTTACATTGGTGACACTGGCTTACGACTACTCGTTCATCATAAATACCATGTCAAAATAACC
This sequence comes from Mytilus galloprovincialis, assembly GCA_037788925.1. Taxonomy (NCBI): domain Eukaryota; kingdom Metazoa; phylum Mollusca; class Bivalvia; order Mytilida; family Mytilidae; genus Mytilus; species Mytilus galloprovincialis. The sequence continues at coordinate 1,009,313 of JAWDJN010000030.1, forward strand.
TGTCATTGTTGTCCATTTTTAAGAAAACTGGGTCGATTTTATATGAGAGAAAAGAGTCGGATATTGGCGGTTATTATGATTTTTTGTACCATTTGGTATTTTTGTTATTATTCCTGTAAACTTTTTTTAAATATTGTAATTAACTAGAAGATAGGCCGATAAATCAGAGAGACAGTAACAAGCACCAACACCCGTTATGAGGAGATATGGTATGCTTGATTTGCATATTGTTACGCAATTACTAATCAGCACGGAACCATGGACCACATGTAAAATATTTGAAACGATAGAGCGATGAACATTGTTTTTCTGATTACCAGGCCCAATATGATCTCTTACCATCAGTTGGAGTTGGTCGTCGTCTACGTTAAGGTATATAATGATTATCTTTTCTAAACCTAATAGGTCATATTCAAGCTAGTTTGTCCTCAATCTTAAATAGGACATTTACCTTAACAAATTGTTTGATGATCACGGCTGAATGGTTAAATAAACAAATGGCTCAGTAGAACGCAATATTTGTCTTTTATCTTGAAAACCGCTGTAGACAGAAAAAAATTTGACAGTGGCAAAAGTTAGTGGTTTTGGATAAAACTTGGATCCTCCATAATGTACCATATTCATGTTAAAGAGTTTGGAAATGTTAATATAATAATAAAACAGATTGAGAACAACCAAAGACCTTCTAAGTAAGCAATCCTTTTTAAGATAACTATAATATAAAGCTGTTGACGAGATTAACATCGTTTGATGACTTTTAAACTTCAATAAATATTTCAAAGTTCAATATGCAACGAAACACAATTTTAGCTATGTTACTCAACATATCATATCAATCATGGTCCATGTCATCGTATCAATTGATTTGAAGAGAAATGTAATGAAATGCAGATAAAATAGTTTTTTATTTTGAATTGGTTTACATTTTCCACGTCAGGACTTCTAAAAGGATTCTATACGGTATTGAAGTTGTTCTATGCAGAATACTGCCAACTCAGCTGTTGGTAGGTCGCAAAGTTATTTATTAGAATTAACCATAGATAGCCAGACTACTTACGCCATTCGTCTATTATTTTTTTCTTTAAAGACATCGATGGCTTACTACTGATAGTACTTTATAAAAAAAATGTCATGATTGTCTATCTGTTTTGTTTTGTCTTTTTGTAAGAACTGGGTCGATTTTATATAAGGGAAAGAATCGGATGTTGATTTGTTCTACCTTTTTTTTTTATATATATAATTCCTGTATTTTGGCCTGTAAACTGATTTAGTTATTGTTATGAGATTAAAGATATGCAGATACATCTATAAGACTTTTACAAGCGTCAACACCCGTTAAAGTCTTGTAATCATTTCTAATATTTTTTATGAACTTAGAAGATATGAACTAATGAAGCGATACGTCAATTAGACAGCATCACATCACTAACACCCGTTAATCTGGTTAAGGTTCATCATAACAAATGAACAAATATGGCCGTATTTTTACCTCAAAATCTGCTCTGTGTACAGACTTACCTGTGCTGTTTGGATAGTTTTAATGCCTAGCATCCACTAGATATATAAAAGTTAAATGCATTTTGTGTTTACGAAAGACAAAATCTTTCTTGGTTTTTGATGGGCATTTGTTTTCCTTTCTGCAGAAGGTGTAAAAATAAACAAACACCTGAATTACTTTTATACTGTCCACTGACTGACTCAGATAAACTCTTTAACTCACCTATAGTTGTGAAGATACCTCTTGTCCATGTCAATTAAGGACAATCAAAACAATACAAACCAGTTTTTTACCTGAGGGAGCATCTCATAGTTGTACCACAACTTAGTTAATTTTCACACCTTTTGCATGAATGGAAAAAAGCCCATCAAAATCCAAGAGAGATTTTATCTTTCTGAAACATAAAGAGCATTTAACTTTATTATATCTAGTGGATGCCAGGCTTTAAAACTTTCCCGACTTCACAGGTAAGTCTGTTCTAAGAGTAATTTTTGGCATGTAAATACAGCCATATTTGTCCGTTTGTTATGATGAACCTTAAACAGTTTCAGGTAAACATCTATAGTGGGTTTTTATTTTGTACTATAACAGCACTGTCTCATGTTAGTGGGTTTTTTATTTTGTACTATAACAGCACTGCCTCGTGTTAGTGGGTTTTTTATTTGTACTATAACAGCACTGCCCCGTGTTAGTGGGTTTTTTTTTTGTACTATAACAGCACTGCCTCGTGTTAGTGGGTTTTTATTTTGTACTATAACAGCACTGCCTCATGTTAGTGGAAGGATTGGGCGCTCACACACATGTTTAACCCAACCATATTCTGTATGTACCTGTCCAAAGTCAATAGTCTTTAATTTAGTGATTGTTGTTGGTTCATGTCTGTCATACTTTGTTATGCTGAAGATTTTTTTACTCGAGCAAGCCCGATGACTGTTTTCCAAAACAATATTCTAATTCTAATTAAACTGCTTAATTACATTTAAATACTTTTTAGATCTAATGCAATAAAATATTTGCTGGTTTACTGCGTTGTCATTGCACGCAAGGTTTTTTTTTTTTTTTTTATCTTTCAATTCAAATTAATTAAATGTAATAGAAAACGCATTGAAAGTATATATTTTATAGCATTTTTATGTGTGGTATACTAATACATAATATCAGTCTAATGAAGTCACTATAAATACTTAAGAAGGTGTTACGACGTCTGATTAATGGCAATCCAGTGCATCGTGTAGGGAATAAGGCAAAGGTAGCCAAAGCGGAATTCAAACCCGTAAGTTGATGCAAAACTGACAACGCCATGTTTATAAAAAGATAAAAATAAACCGGAAAACACCCATACAAAAACTTTAAAAAATAAAGACTGGGTAACACGAACTTCACCATAGGCTGGAGTGCGCCGGAAGGTTAAACAGATCCTGCTCCACATGTGATACCTATAGTGTGAATTGCCATACTCTATAAAACATAAGCAGATGTGGGAAATGTGTAAAAGAGACAACAACCCGACCATAGAACAGACAACAGCAGAAGGTCACCAATGCAGCCAGAATCTCTCGCCCCGGAGGCGTCCTTCAGCTGGCCCCTAAACAAATATATATACTAGGCAGTGATAATGGACGTCAAACTAAACTCCAAATTATACACAAGTAACTAAAATTAAAAATCATACAAGACTAACAAAGGCTTGGGACAGGCGCAAAAATGCGGCGGGGTTAAGCATGTTTTTTTTTTTTATATCTCAACCCTTCTCTATACCTCTAGCTAATGTAGAAAAGTAAACGCATAACAATACGCACAGTAAAATTCAGTTCAAGAGAAGTCCGAGTCCGATGTCAAAAGAGGTACCAAAAGAAAATAAACAAAATGACAATAATACATAAATAACAACAGACTACTATGATATTATTACATAAGTATTTCTGTATTGGCCTTGTTATTGGTCCGAGGCTTGCTGTATTGGCCTGAGGCGAAGCCGAAGGCCAATACAGCTGGCCGAGGACCAATAACAAGGCCAATACAGAAATACACGTAATAATATCTTTATTAATTAACTACAGTGTTACAATATTTTTTTAATTTCATTTCAAAAGAGATAAATATTTTTACCTTGAAGTGGAACTATCCAAATCTCTGAGCTGGCATGTCAGTAACTGCTATTATTAACTAACTACACTGTTATTGGACTTAATATGATGAAAACTGCCAATGCAATATAATGTGTAAACTGGGCCAATACAGAATAACTCGGCCAATATAGATTTTTTTCTGTATTGGCCGAGTTATTCTATATTGGCCGAGTTGACACAAGTGCAGGATTTCGGAACGTCTCTAGACTTTACGTCGAAAGACACGATAAACACAAACTGAAAGTAAACAGTTGTTTTGAAGAAGTTATTAAACATGCTGAAAATGTCAGTATGGCATACATTTCAGGCGAAAGACGGTCACATTCATTTAAAAGGTACTTTGAAAGCAGACGATATAACTATTTTAGGTTTGGGGAACGAGTAGATTATCACAAAGTTCATTTCTTGACGACCTCATAATTTCACATCGATTTTAAATTAGTTTCTGCATAACACATGCAATGGAAGTACCTTTCCAATTACTATTTATGTGTTGCGTCTAAATTTAAGTTGTAACACTTTATAGTGACTGAAAAGGGTAGAAAAATTCATCAGATGAGAAAATGCTGAAGACACCTGGAAACAGCACGAGATCATTATGTATTGCATCTAATAAAAAGAAACAAACTGAGATTTGGATAATTCCACTTCAAGGTAAAAATATTTATCTCTTTTGAAATGAAATTAAAAAAATATTGTAACACTGTAGTTAATTAATAAAGATATTATTACGTGTATTTCTGTATTGGCCTTGTTATTGGTCCTCGGCCAGCTGTATTGGCCTTCGGCTTCGCCTCAGGCCAATACAGAAATACTTACGTAATAATATCATATTACTGACATGCCAGCTCCAGGCCTCAATTAAACTGATTGAAAGATTATGTCTTCATCGGACATATGAATATCAATCCCTCCCGTTAGGGGTTTAGTATTATATCATCATAGAATATATGAGAAGAACACAACCCGTGTCATGCCAAGCATAGGTCGTCATACTTTGAACAATGAACCAAACCTGAACCGTAGAGTCAGTTATATATAAACCCTGACACGACAACATTTGAAGCAATTCAAACAAACAAAACCACGGTCTGATTTATGACAATACAATAACCGGTAAACAGGTATAAGAGACAGTAACCACATAATTATAGGCTCCTGACTTGGAGCATGCACATACGAATGTGTTTAGGTTAAAATGCTCGATGTACATGAAAGTTTTGTCATAATTCTAAAGAGTCTGGAGATGTTTTACCTGTACTAGTACTTGTACTCGTACTTGTATTTCCTTTTTCTGACATATCGTTATACTACTTTCCCGCTCTTATCATTAATGCACGTTGATTTATTTGTACATTTTTAAATTTCACTGATTGAGTTTAAATAGGGGAGGACTACGATATCAAGAAACTAAGGAGATTAGGCTAAATTATGATCTTAAGAAGTCATCAATTTTGGCCTAATCTATAAAATCAGATTTGATTCTTTCAACTAAAATCAACAAAAACCCTACGGTATTGTTCTTTAAAGAGGGAATGGTTTGAAGCCATGAGGACGAAAGCTTACAACTTTACAAAACTAGCACGATAAGATATGCACAAAGCAGCCACATATAATGACTGCATGCCCATTGGTGAGTCACTGACTAACCGTCTTTTTCTTCTGTTACTTAAGACAAACCCCTTCATATTGGTCATCATTGTTAAATAAACTCATCATAGATACCAGGACTAAATTTGGTATATACGCCAGACGCGCGTTTGGTCTACAAAAGACTCATCAGTGACGCTCGAATCCAAAAAAGTTAAAAAGGCCTAATAAAGTCCGAAGTTGAAGAGCATTGAGGACCAAAATTCCTAAAAGTTTTGCCAAATACAGCTAAGGTAATCTATGCCCGAGGTAGAAAAGCCTTAGTATTTAAAAAAATTCAAAAATTTGTAAACAGTAAATTGATAAATATAACCATATCAATGACAATTCATGTCAGCACAAAAAATGTTGACTACTGGGCTTGTGATATCCTCGGGAAATAAATCTCCACCAGCAGTGGCATCGACCCAGTGGTTGTAAATAAACTAGCAAGTAAATATCGCAAGTAAATATTGACAACACAACGTTGACCATGCAGTACCTGTTTTTCCAACAGTACAATTAAATATCAGTATGCTATAGACTACATCAACAAAACAAAAAGGGACAACCATTTAATTTTAAGAGGGGGTTATGGCTTTTTTTCTAAGTCAGAAATGTTTTTACAATTCTATTTACTTTCTAAACCATATAGATCAGATTATTATTTTTCTATATATTTATCACTACAAGGTTTAGGGATAATCTGGATTCGGAATATATTTTTTTGGAATCTGCTTGGCCAGAATGTTTGTTCTTCCATCAAATTGGGAGCTTGGATATTATTTTTAGAAAACAAACATACCCCTTCCCCCGTAGAGGTGAGATGGTCGTTCCCTAATGAATGAAAAATAAAAGATAGAGAGAAAACATCATTTCATTGATAAGACAAAAATCTTTCAAAAAGCGCAAGTAAAATTAGCTAGAAAATGGAATAAAAAGATAAAACAAAGTCAGTTGCGTAATTCAAAGACTAGAAATATGTTCAATATCCGTCATCTGCTAAAAGTAATCATCTTTCTATTGTAATATTTTACATGTAACACAAACGTGTCACATCAAAGGCTATAGATGGTCGATATCAGATATGAATTTTATAATCATTTTTACTCATCAGTTTAGAACCTGTTAATAATAATAGACGTATTCTTGTAATATTTCATGACTTCCAGTAAACGTATTAAAATAATAAAAGAAAGGTATTAAATAAAGGAAAAGTTACAACTTTGAAACATGAACTACAAGCCTACGAGAAGTTAATAAATATTAAGCATTTGTCTTTAAGTCGTACATTTCTAAGTAAACAAACGTTTCAAAATGTTCCTATATAGAAAAATGCAGACGAAACTCGTACATTCGTTAACATGTAACAAAGATATATAAATATTATACCATAATAAGCCCGAAGAGCAGTTGATATCCACTGGCATCTTTATAAATAAATGCTTATTCGTTCTATCTTAATAATTTGCCGTAACAAGTGAGTTCGGATAACAACCTTCGTGATTCAGAACAATACAACCTTAAAGTTAAATTACAACTTAAGAACAGGTTTCAAGGAAAAACTAGCTTGAAGGTGCCATTACATCTAATCATTTGTTTAAACCGACTTTGGAATATCGTACAGTTGGTAGTCATGAAATAACATAGACTTGTTTAAACAGTCATAAAATACGAAGTATATAAAATGAATTGATTTTGACGGATGAATTATTATAGTCCATTTAAACAAATTACCTCCCTTTGTCAATTGTAGACTGGTTCTATACCGGACAAAATTGGCTTTTGCCAATACAAAGTATGATCAATTGGAAGTGATTAATCGGTGGTTTAACTAATTTGTCATGAAAAATAATTTATGATGCCAAAAGATTTTTAAATTAGCTTATTTACAACAAATTAATGTCATTTAAAGATCGGAAAAACTTAACGGTTACTCACATGACGCTCTGGTAAATTTGCTCTTTCTGCTAGCTCTTCATTGTGAATAAAAACTAAAAAAGTCCCTCATAAGGGAGACAGCTCGGTAATTGGCAAATGAAGTGTCACCAGGATGTATTTCAAAACATTTCATAAACGTATTGCTACTGAAAAATTAATAAAATAACAATCAATTGAACCCTCAGTGCCAGCAGAAAGAGACTTCTAAGAGTCCACAGTACTCTTTTAAAATCGATTACAATTATCAACAGAGATGTAAAAAACATATAAAATTTACTAATTTAAATTTGATTAACTCAAATCAAAGAAGGTATAAAGTTTAGTACACTAAGTTGACTATATTTCAGAATCCGTATTTTAGATGAAGAAAACGGTTAACACTAATGGTTAACATCAGGGCATTATTTTATTAAATTGAAATTATTCTTTACAATTCAAATTTTGATTTGTCAAGATAAAGAAATATGAAAACGTAGGGATATTTTTTTTTACCAATGCTGACTCATAAAGATTATTTAACAGATATGTCATGAATACGTTATTTAGACGCAATCAAACTGCGAACAAATAACAAATTATCTAGCGACCTTTACAGGTTAACATAATGTATTTAATGATACATGGTGTCAAATTCTAAATTGTACATGATACTGAAGATAAGAAGACAAAGTTGGAATTACTTATATGGCGATGAAGTTGATATGTTAAGGAAATAATTACAATTTCTTTAAATTTGTTAAATCGTGCATACGGAAGAACTATTTAAAATTTGGTTGATCAAGATCTAGAAATAAAATTGACAATAGAAATGGGGAATGTGTCAGGGATAACAACCCGACCATAGAACAGACAACAGCAAAAGGTCACCAATAGGTCTTTAATACAGCGAGAAATTTCCGCACCTGAAGGCGTCCTTCAGCTGGTCCCTAAATAAATATATATACTAGTTCAGTGATAATGAACGCCATACTAAACTCTAAATTATACACAAGAAACTAAAATTAAAAATAATACAAGACTAACAAAGGCCAGAGGCTCCTGACTTGGGTCCGGCGCAAAAATGTCGCGTGGTTGAACATGTTTATGAGATCTCAACCCCCCCCCCTTTATACCTCTACCTTACATACATGACTTTTGTGTACACAAACATTTTAATATTCCGGGTTACGTTAGTAACAAAATATAGACATTTCTCTTTCATTTCTTAGCAACCGCAATGAGATAGTGCTGTATATTAGAGTTCTGCATTGGAGACTGTACTTAATTTATTTTTCATAACTGAAATAATCTGCTAGTTTTTTCACATCTATTTGAAAATATTTACCTAATTCTAACATTCTTAAAGGAAGCAATGTTAGTTCAATGACATCCTAGCTCTGATAAATAGTTGTAATTTCATACTCTTTTAAAATAGTTTTGAATACATTGACAAATTTATAGGCAAACATCTGTTTAGGAATATAACGCGTTTAGTGAGATGATGACATAAAAAAATGAAATCGGCTGAATGTTCTGCGACAAATATTACTCCCATCTAAGTCTATTACATATTGCATACGATACCATTTATTAAAAGCTGAAATGTCCCTGATTTGTACTTGATCAACAACTGAATATTTTTTTTTTAATTGGCTAGCTGAGAAGGTTAGAGTTCATAGGAAAATATGCAACACTACCTATAACAATTGTATTTGACTCCAAGCTGACCAGGCTTTGCTTCTACTCCTTAATGAAAAAATAAAGCACATTGCCACATGGGTGTGACTGCTAGAGAAGAAAGCAAGCATCAATGTTTTGCCGTGTATTGTTTGATCCAACACAGGAACGAATTTCAGTTGTGTTCACTTTAAAGTGAGTGATTGGTACATATGGCGATAAACAAGATAGGCTAGACAAACGCATGTAATTGTAACAAAATTTACATTCTAATGCAACTAATCTAAAACATCAGATCATTTTAACTCTGTTGATAAAAGAGATAATATTTGAAATTAATTCATCAAATTAAAGTAATAAAAAGTCAAAACACAAAAACACTGAACTCCGAGGAAAATTCAAATTGGAAAGTCCATAATCAAATGGAAAAAGACATGAGTAAAGTAAATATTAAACAAAGTTTATGAACTTTGATAAAGAATTAATGATATATTTCTATTGATACAGACTTTTCTGGTCAACCTTGTTCCCCAGTAACATCAGAGATGTCCTCTCTGGCCTAACTATAAATATTGAAATAACATTGAAAATGTATGACACACACCTAGATCAAACAGACCTAATGAGTCTGCTCATTGCTGAAGGCCGTACGGTGACTGCATGGTTGCTATGTCACTTTGGCCTCTTGTGAAAAGTTGTCTCAATGGTAGTCTTTTTATACTTATTTTGTGCTTTAAAGAGAATATGTTCTGTGATAATGATGATAAATAATTCATGTTTTAATTCTGTAGATACTAGTACAGTGTTTATGAACATATGAAATAGGCTTATCAATACTAGCTTACGGCCTCGTTGTATATAGTTTTTATTGCGTTAATAATTTTTTCATCCACCGCATTTAGCCATTTAATTATAAAATAATGCTTCATAAGATAAGGTTAAACAACCAAATAAATGAACACTGTTTTGAATAAGCACACTTTTCAATGGTTAACTAATATCGCCTGGGAAGATTTTCTTGTAAAATCTTTGCTGTTTTTACTAATATTTTTTAATAATGTCTGTGTAATCTGAGCACTGTGGTTAAAATTACACAATGTTCATTAACTAGAATCTCATTTGGAGTATGTAAATTAATGTCTTCATTCCGTGATTTGTCCCAGTATATTGTCTTACTGTTGCTACTGGTCTCGGATGAAATACTTAACTCTGTCATCGGGACATCAAAAGGAAATAATGGTGGAAATGTCTCTGGTAGCAAAGAGCCAGGTACTGTCATGATAATCTTTATACGGCTACAAAAGAACTAATTAATCTCCTAACAAGCCATACAAGATAATAGTTTGACATCAGATCAGTCGTTAAGGTCAAAGTGGTTTGTCACAGGGAACACTTGAACTTCTTTCAACAGCGTATTGATTTCTATAAAAGAAGGATCATGCGGGCAATTGATGCGGAGGTGTTTATTAGTGCTAAATTACCGTATCTATCCTAATTTGGTGTAACGATATATATTTATTGACAAGATACATTTGATTAAGAAATATGGAGATGCAATCAATATTAAGACTGAATTCTTAAAATATAAATTCATTACTTCAAGAAGCATTTATATTGTCAAAACAGCGGGACTCCCATGGTACTTTTCTTGGTATCCATTTTGTGCAAAGAATAATTGTTCACCCAACCCAGACCTTTTATATAAAGTCTTCAAAGCCCTTTTTCAAAAATGAATTTAAATGGAAATTCCGCGATTTTTTACTTATCATCTAATTATGTTCATCTTAACATAAAAAACACATTTGCAAAGTTTTAAATTTATATTCCTTCTAATAACGGAGAAAATCAAGTATTTGTAACTTTTTTGGTTGAATTCTCGAGTGGGTCGTGACGTATTAGCCCGATTTATTGAATTCTGGGAAAAAATAAAATCTGTTTAACTCTTATAGCTTATCGACAATATACGTAATTAAAAGCGCACAGCTGACGAATGGTCGAAGTTATGAACCACAATATAAGAATGAACGAAAATGAATATGCATATACCGTTTTGTATTGATTGAATTAAACTCCTATAAAATTATCTCTAGTAAATGTTTTTGAATAAATTTAATTAATTATTGTTGAGATTTTTTTCATAAAATATTTATTTAACATTTTTACTGATATTGAACTGAAAATATTTCAGTTCTATTTACCGTTATTGTTTTGATAATCATTTCAATGCAACTAATGTGTGAGCAGAGTGTGTATATTATTTTGTAAAGGTCACTGTATATTTCTCGGCTTGAGGTCAATTCGTTTACCTTGTAGCTATTTAGCCGCAGGTGTGAGTTCAAGCGTACACAGGTATAAATGTTGTTATTTGGAAAGGATAAACAGAAAGGATTAGAAAGAGTATGCTGTCACGATGTTAATACACTAAGATTTAATACACGATGAGAATAAAGATACAATAATAAAATTGTGTAAATTAATTGAAAATAAAATTCAGATTCGTAATTCCGAAAGTGTATAAAAATAAAAGGAAACAATTTTTGATTACTTTCTTAGCGGCAATTGGCGTAAAGATTCAAATATGAAGCAAAAAATAGTAGTTTTAATCTTTTATAAAAACTAAATGCAATATTACCCAATTTGATATACCATTGTACATCTGTTTGATATCATTGACTTTACCGGAATTTCTTAACTTGTATTCAAATCTGGCTGTGTTTAAATGCTAATAAAACTATTGCAATTTTAAAGTTTTTAATTGACAAAAAAATACAACATACAACATGCATGATTTTTTTTTAGTTTCTTTTTAACATTTTATTCTTACATAAATAAATTCATTTGACAATCATTTACACGAACTTTTTGTGAAAAGAATATCAATTATCTAAGCTAAGGCATTATTTCTTTTGAGGATTTTTGAGGATTTTTTTTTAAATTCTATGATAATATTTGTGCAATGTTGAACATGATAGCCGTCATTAATCCAAATAAGTAATACAGTAGTTGTAATAAAAGTTATATTTTAGTCATGCATAACTGATATTGACGAATTTATAATAGTTCGTCCATACATCGTTGTTCTTGAAACAATCATTATTAGTATACATGTAAGTTTCCTGACGTATAAGAGCCATTGAGGATGAGCTCCAGAGAAATCAGACTAGTGGCGTTTCGTTCGTTTGTTTGTTGGGAAAGGAGAGGAAATGCAACCGCTTGTACAGATAAACGACAGAATTACCATACAAGCATTTATAGTCAACACAATCAGAAAGAGTTCCCATCGTTAGACGGGGAATATGAAGGCTTCCAAGAATGAACAAGTGACATGTCTAACTCTGAACAGTTAGAAAACAGACTATCGACATCGACCGCTTGTTCTTAATATTTGAAACTGTATGCATATATATACGTATACGTTTATGATATATATAGTGATGAGTTCTTGCGTCTGACAAAAACTAAATTCCTTCATGGTTATATCTTGCCATACGTTTATATTGGTTTGTAAGGTGATTACTCACAATCGTTATTTGAAAATCCTGTTTGTGAGATGTAGATTCATTTCAATACAGAAATTTCGTCTATATATTTCACAAGTGTATAACACAAAGAAGCTCTGAAGGTCCATTACTCCCATTTTGTTTGGGTGTGAACCATCGATGTTTACAGCAATATCACAGAATAAGATGATGATGGTAGAAAGAACTATGGGCGTCATGTGGCAAATATTACATGCATATCGGACAATGAGTTGTCAATCTGTATGAAAAGATTTCCAATACAACCATATTATTGAGAAGGAATGTTTACATGCTATACTCTCGTACTAGTATTACAGGGTTCTTGTGGCGTTCACCTTAGACACACATCTTTTTAACGATGTCTAAAAAAAAGACAGAACCAATTTAATGTCATATTTCCCTATTTTTTAAATATAACTAAAAGTTTTTTATCTGACAAGAATACCCCTATTTAGCGAACAAGTAATTTATTCTTTTTTCTGTTATTGAATACCAAGAAAGAAAATAAATCCCGAAATTAATTTGAAACTTTGATACTCAAAAGTTTCCCAGCAAAATATTCACATTCCCTGGGGATAATTAGTGTTCGTCCAGTGGCATATATAACAATTGTGATGACGAATTACTTCCTTTGTTCGAGAACAATCTTATTGAAATATAAATCTGTGATTTTACTAGGTCCACAGCTTCAATGAACCAAAGCAAAAGTTATACATCGACCTGTATTTAAATCAAATTGGTTCTCTTCTTCTTCTGGTATACAATAGTTTATGGACATTCGATGATTACATACTGTTGGCATACGTGGACCAGTCTATTTACAACACCTTTACCCCTATTTATTCAAAATATATGTTTTTTTTCTTATGTTCAATGTATACATGTATATATTTTAAATTGCGCTATAGTTCCGTAACTTTCTATCCAGTCGTATAAACGAATCGTCGGCAAGTGCGTACATTTTTTTAAATCAATATTTCTGGTCTGTTCCAATCTGTCCTTCACTATTGACAATGACTATATATTACATTTTTCCAAATTCACCCTTGGAAAAAATATTTAAATAGATTTTAATTTCATCAAATCTTATTTTTTGGGTATTATTTATATGTTTATGAATTATATTCTTTACACCAGAAATGTTATTTATAAACAAGCGTATGAGTTTAGTAATGACAAGTAAGACAGAGTTGTATATTATTCATCTGATAGTTCAAAATGGAAAGTTATAAGTTATAAGTTATCAGCCGTGTACACTGATCAATACCTGCAGAAGTGAAACGATGCATGAACTTGCAAGCCCGACAGGAAATCGCTTGAATACCTGGACGTGTCACCTCACACCCCTCACAATACCTTTGGAAGTAATACCTTTAGCCATGCTGGTGATCAGATGAGGGAAGATCAAAATATATTTGTTTATTACTTTAAAGAATTATGAACAAATTAGATTTTCGAAAACAATTTTCACGGAACACTTATTTATGATTTCAACTTTGACTTTTCACCTAATTCCAATATCAACAGTTTAAAAACAACAGACCATGGTAATTTAAAAAAAGTAAGAATATTTTTCGTATCAAGTTAGTTAGTCGGATAAAACAACCGTACGATTGACAAGATATCGACACGCAATTACGACTACATCGGTTACTGTAGTTTTGTTTCTTTGTGGTTTATAGACATATCGTTTTTATTAATCGGGAAAGAAGACTAAAATGGCGGATCGCAGAGAATTGATACTCTAAATTTAAAATCGATGGTGATCGCTTATCTAGCGGAATAAAACTTTAATATCTATGAATTTGAGCATTTTTATACAGAATGAACATAATATCAATTTTTGATTTTTTTGCGAAGTTTCCCTTTAAACAAAAAATTAAAATAATGTTTTTGAAAATAGCACGAATAGTTATGATGAAAAGAGAAAATGTTACAGAACTTTGTCAAAATATAAAACTTAACTTTATTTAACTTCCACTGACTTTTCTATTTAGGAAAAAATGCTTAACTATTTCGAGAATTAGTGACCAAAACCTAGAAATAGAAAAGGTTCGCTTTTATAAAATTCCTAGAAAGGATAGAACATGTAAAGTGGGCCACTGTCAAACACTCTCTCCTTGAATGTAAAATTTACAGAAAACTAAAGGATAACTTATTTGAAAATTGTTTACCTTCTCGTTATTTTTTTTTTTCTCCAAAGAACAAAAAGTAAAAGAAATGCAAAACCCCTCTTTAATGGAACATGTTAGAAATACTGGCTCCTTCATCAATTTAAAACAGTCATTATAACTGAGAGCAAAAGTCTTATAAACTTTTTCCATCTGTTCATTTCTTTGAAATTGTTATTCCTTTGCTATAATAAGTTGTTTTGTTTGTCACTCAATAATTGTGTTTTAAAGATGTACTTAAAAGAAATTTTAAAAATCAAGAAATTAAAATTGATACTTTAAGTTGAAAGAGCTTTGAGTAGTTCAGGAACAAAATAAGATAAATTATTGATAGGTCATGGAGCTCCTTTTCGAGATATTTGATTTATTAAATATGGCGGGATAAGGCCGACTCTGATTTTTACTTTATATATGCATTGGTATTATTTGAGTCTCAAATAAAAAAAAAATCAAGAATCTGCTTAAATTTTGTCAAATGACCTTTTATGAGCTATTTTATTTGAGAGTTGTCTGATTGGCAATCACACCACATTTTCATATAAGTCTTACGGCAGATTCCATATAAGAAAGTGGAACAACTCCCATAAGCATGTTAGTCAAAAATCATAAGCAATGAACTTCTGTTTTTGAATAAAATTGAGAAAGGAATACATGCTTTACTAATAAAGATAAAAGACAATTTGACCCCAAAAAAAATTATGAACATCATCCTTTTTAAATAAACGAAGCCTTAAATATTATGTTTCTGACATAAGATTTGACAGACTTTATTGTTTCTGACATAAGATTTGACAGACTTTATTTTTCTTCTGACATAAGATTTGACAGACGTTATTTTTTCTGACATAAGATTTGACAGACTTTAATTATTATTTCTGACATAAGATTTGACAGACAAATTGAGTTTCTGACATAAGATTTTGACATACTTGATTGTGACATAAGATTTTTCATACATAAGATATTTTGACAGACAATATGTATTTTTTTCTTTTTTGACCGACATTGGAAATCAAATCCTAGTTGAAAGTCGTTTTTAAAACTCCTGGAAAATACTGCAGCCTAACATCTAACAAGATTTCACCACAGGTCAAATAACTTTAACTGTTAGCACATTGAAATGTTTTAGACATAAGAAAACAAGTTTGACAGATCTAAAAAAAATATGTAGGAAACATATAAGTTTAAACTATTGCTTGAATAAAGTTAAATGAAAGAATCAACATGTTGTTTTTTCTTATGCACAACATGATTTACAGTTTTAACTGGCATATATTGGAACCTACAATAATTTTGAAAGTTTTTACAGCGATGTTCCTGACATAAGATTTATTGACAGACAATGAGCTATAAAGCAAGATATTTGAAAGTGAAAAAAATATATATCACAGTTGTTTTTTTACTAAAACAAGTAACAGATTTGGGAACAGGGATGTTTGAATAACCAGACTACACTAGTCTAGTAAACACCAGTATAAGTTAGTGTCAACATTAAGCATTGCAACACATAAACATTGTGTAAAAAAAATGGGAGTTAATTCTGTCAAAATTTTTGCATTTTTTCAACTTGTTTCAATCATTTCTACTTTAAACGGAAACAATTATATCCAAAAATAATTTCATCTAACATCATTATTCATCAAACGTTAACAGATTGTCTTTAACATAACAGTAATTGTTATTTTTATTTATTTATTCATTTTGACAGACATTTCAATTTCTTATATGGAATCTGCCTTATGTTAAAAGATAAATAGGTGTTATGGAGCAAAATATTTTACCGGCTTGTATCGTATGGAAAAACACCAAGGAGTCCGAACATTTGACACTTATCCTAAAACCTCACCTAAGTACATCCTTAAGTTATATGACAATAAAGATTATTAGATATAGGAAGATGTGGTATGTCTGTGCCAATGACACAATTTATAAACTAAACTCAAATTTTACGTGTATATGAGTTTGCATTAAAAATTGAGTTATACTAATTCGATTTCCAGAAAACCAGGAATTAATTTTAGTAGTACTTGTCTTCCGAAAGACAATTCTTTCTTAGAAGTCTTTAAACAGGGGTTGAAGATTGGCATGTACAAATTAGGATACACCTGGTTTCTAGGAAATTATTAAACTATTAAGAAGGGTTGAAAGTTGCAAAATTTGGTTGATATTCAAGAATCTGCTCAACGTACACAGGGAGGTAAGTCAAGAAAATATTGGTCTCTTACTTGCCACAAAAAAAAGTATTGCTTTTTAATCTGGCACATAAAAGTGTACAAAACAAACCGACTATTTTGGTTGAAATAAAATAAACGAGTATCATGTCTTTAGTCTTTATACCTATAGTTGGTTTTTTTTTGAGTTTTTTTTATTATCAATTCGTGTTTTGTTGTATCGAAACTTGTCGTAATACGGACTACTTTGTGCAATTTATGCTGCACACTATCTAGGATTCATGCTTACATCTAAACTAAACAAATGTGAGAGAGATATATTTTTACTCGGAAATGCTCTCTCATTGTCAACACCACGAGATACAGACCCTATATTCAGTTTAACTTATTCTGTTTAAAATGGTTATCTTCCGATTTTCTTACTATTTAAATGATAATTATATCTGCATTCGAAACACATGTCTTCTATCAACAAAATGGCTACTGGAGTGATGTAATATTAATTCAGTCCGACACATTTGGGACATCTTTGCCAATTGTTGGTCGTTGAAGTTTGTCTCAGTTTGACCGTCTTCTTTGTTGTTGAGTAGTCGGCTGTTGTATAGAGTTGTAGTGTAATATTTTGATATTTTATGATATCACTGTGTATCATCGGTACAGCGGATATAGCCATTATAGGTACTTCGAAGCGTGAAAAGCCATATAATTCACTATGCACCGTACAGAAGGATGTATGTGTTCAGCTATACACAGTACACAACGCGTCTTCGGAATAAGATATAGTCTTTTTCTTCTGTTACTTAAGACAAACCCCTTCATATTGGTCATCATTGTTAAATAAACTCATCATAGATACCAGGACTAAATTTGGTATATACGCCAGACGCGCGTTTGGTCTACAAAAGACTCATCAGTGACGCTCGAATCCAAAAAAGTTAAAAAGGCCTAATAAAGTCCGAAGTTGAAGAGCATTGAGGACCAAAATTCCTAAAAGTTTTGCCAAATACAGCTAAGGTAATCTATGCCCGAGGTAGAAAAGCCTTAGTATTTAAAAAAATTCAAAAATTTGTAAACAGTAAATTGATAAATATAACCATATCAATGACAATTCATGTCAGCACAAAAAATGTTGACTACTGGGCTTGTGATATCCTCGGGAAATAAATCTCCACCAGCAGTGGCATCGACCCAGTGGTTGTAAATAAACTAGCAAGTAAATATCGCAAGTAAATATTGACAACACAACGTTGACCATGCAGTACCTGTTTTTCCAACAGTACAATTAAATATCAGTATGCTATAGACTACATCAACAAAACAAAAAGGGACAACCATTTAATTTTAAGAGGGGGTTATGGCTTTTTTTCTAAGTCAGAAATGTTTTTACAATTCTATTTACTTTCTAAACCATATAGATCAGATTATTATTTTTCTATATATTTATCACTACAAGGTTTAGGGATAATCTGGATTCGGAATATATTTTTTTGGAATCTGCTTGGCCAGAATGTTTGTTCTTCCATCAAATTGGGAGCTTGGATATTATTTTTAGAAAACAAACATACCCCTTCCCCCGTAGAGGTGAGATGGTCGTTCCCTAATGAATGAAAAATAAAAGATAGAGAGAAAACATCATTTCATTGATAAGACAAAAATCTTTCAAAAAGCGCAAGTAAAATTAGCTAGAAAATGGAATAAAAAGATAAAACAAAGTCAGTTGCGTAATTCAAAGACTAGAAATATGTTCAATATCCGTCATCTGCTAAAAGTAATCATCTTTCTATTGTAATATTTTACATGTAACACAAACGTGTCACATCAAAGGCTATAGATGGTCGATATCAGATATGAATTTTATAATCATTTTTACTCATCAGTTTAGAACCTGTTAATAATAATAGACGTATTCTTGTAATATTTCATGACTTCCAGTAAACGTATTAAAATAATAAAAGAAAGGTATTAAATAAAGGAAAAGTTACAACTTTGAAACATGAACTACAAGCCTACGAGAAGTTAATAAATATTAAGCATTTGTCTTTAAGTCGTACATTTCTAAGTAAACAAACGTTTCAAAATGTTCCTATATAGAAAAATGCAGACGAAACTCGTACATTCGTTAACATGTAACAAAGATATATAAATATTATACCATAATAAGCCCGAAGAGCAGTTGATATCCACTGGCATCTTTATAAATAAATGCTTATTCGTTCTATCTTAATAATTTGCCGTAACAAGTGAGTTCGGATAACAACCTTCGTGATTCAGAA
This sequence comes from Mytilus galloprovincialis, assembly GCA_037788925.1. Lineage (NCBI taxonomy): Eukaryota > Metazoa > Mollusca > Bivalvia > Mytilida > Mytilidae > Mytilus > Mytilus galloprovincialis. Next base: position 1,028,302 of record JAWDJN010000030.1, read on the forward strand.
CAATACAACCTTAAAGTTAAATTACAACTTAAGAACAGGTTTCAAGGAAAAACTAGCTTGAAGGTGCCATTACATCTAATCATTTGTTTAAACCGACTTTGGAATATCGTACAGTTGGTAGTCATGAAGTAACATAGACTTGTTTAAACAGTCATAAAATACGAAGTATATAAAATGAATTGATTTTGACGGATGAATTATTATAGTCCATTTAAACAAATTACCTCCCTTTGTCAATTGTAGACTGGTTCTATACCGGACAAAATTGGCTTTTGCCAATACAAAGTATGATCAATTGGAAGTGATTAATCGGTGGTTTAACTAATTTGTCATGAAAAATAATTTATGATGCCAAAAGATTTTTAAATTAGCTTATTTACAACAAATTAATGTCATTTAAAGATCGGAAAAACTTAACGGTTACTCACATGACGCTCTGGTAAATTTGCTCTTTCTGCTAGCTCTTCATTGTGAATAAAAACTAAAAAAGTCCCTCATAAGGGAGACAGCTCGGTAATTGGCAAATGAAGTGTCACCAGGATGTATTTCAAAACATTTCATAAACGTATTGCTACTGAAAAATTAATAAAATAACAATCAATTGAACCCTCAGTGCCAGCAGAAAGAGACTTCTAAGAGTCCACAGTACTCTTTTAAAATCGATTACAATTATCAACAGAGATGTAAAAAACATATAAAATTTACTAATTTAAATTTGATTAACTCAAATCAAAGAAGGTATAAAGTTTAGTACACTAAGTTGACTATATTTCAGAATCCGTATTTTAGATGAAGAAAACGGTTAACACTAATGGTTAACATCAGGGCATTATTTTATTAAATTGAAATTATTCTTTACAATTCAAATTTTGATTTGTCAAGATAAAGAAATATGAAAACGTAGGGATATTTTTTTTTACCAATGCTGACTCATAAAGATTATTTAACAGATATGTCATGAATACGTTATTTAGACGCAATCAAACTGCGAACAAATAACAAATTATCTAGCGACCTTTACAGGTTAACATAATGTATTTAATGATACATGGTGTCAAATTCTAAATTGTACATGATACTGAAGATAAGAAGACAAAGTTGGAATTACTTATATGGCGATGAAGTTGATATGTTAAGGAAATAATTACAATTTCTTTAAATTTGTTAAATCGTGCATACGGAAGAACTATTTAAAATTTGGTTGATCAAGATCTAGAAATAAAATTGACAATAGAAATGGGGAATGTGTCAGGGATAACAACCCGACCATAGAACAGACAACAGCAAAAGGTCACCAATAGGTCTTTAATACAGCGAGAAATTTCCGCACCTGAAGGCGTCCTTCAGCTGGTCCCTAAATAAATATATATACTAGTTCAGTGATAATGAACGCCATACTAAACTCTAAATTATACACAAGAAACTAAAATTAAAAATAATACAAGACTAACAAAGGCCAGAGGCTCCTGACTTGGGACCGGCGCAAAAATGTCGCGTGGTTGAACATGTTTATGAGATCTCAACCCCCCCCCCCCCCCCCCCCCTTTATACCTCTACCTTACATACATGACTTTTGTGTACACAAACATTTTAATATTCCGGGTTACGTTAGTAACAAAATATAGACATTTCTCTTTCATTTCTTAGCAACCGCAATGAGATAGTGCTGTATATTAGAGTTCTGCATTGGAGACTGTACTTAATTTATTTTTCATAACTGAAATAATCTGCTAGTTTTTTCACATCTATTTGAAAATATTTACCTAATTCTAACATTCTTAAAGGAAGCAATGTTAGTTCAATGACATCCTAGCTCTGATAAATAGTTGTAATTTCATACTCTTTTAAAATAGTTTTGAATACATTGACAAATTTATAGGCAAACATCTGTTTAGGAATATAACGCGTTTAGTGAGATGATGACATAAAAAAATGAAATCGGCTGAATGTTCTGCGACAAATATTACTCCCATCTAAGTCTATTACATATTGCATACGATACCATTTATTAAAAGCTGAAATGTCCCTGATTTGTACTTGATCAACAACTGAATATTTTTTTTTTAATTGGCTAGCTGAGAAGGTTAGAGTTCATAGGAAAATATGCAACACTACCTATAACAATTGTATTTGACTCCAAGCTGACCAGGCTTTGCTTCTACTCCTTAATGAAAAAATAAAGCACATTGCCACATGGGTGTGACTGCTAGAGAAGAAAGCAAGCATCAATGTTTTGCCGTGTATTGTTTGATCCAACACAGGAACGAATTTCAGTTGTGTTCACTTTAAAGTGAGTGATTGGTACATATGGCGATAAACAAGATAGGCTAGACAAACGCATGTAATTGTAACAAAATTTACATTCTAATGCAACTAATCTAAAACATCAGATCATTTTAACTCTGTTGATAAAAGAGATAATATTTGAAATTAATTCATCAAATTAAAGTAATAAAAAGTCAAAACACAAAAACACTGAACTCCGAGGAAAATTCAAATTGGAAAGTCCATAATCAAATGGAAAAAGACATGAGTAAAGTAAATATTAAACAAAGTTTATGAACTTTGATAAAGAATTAATGATATATTTCTATTGATACAGACTTTTCTGGTCAACCTTGTTCCCCAGTAACATCAGAGATGTCCTCTCTGGCCTAACTATAAATATTGAAATAACATTGAAAATGTATGACACACACCTAGATCAAACAGACCTAATGAGTCTGCTCATTGCTGAAGGCCGTACGGTGACTGCATGGTTGCTATGTCACTTTGGCCTCTTGTGAAAAGTTGTCTCAATGGTAGTCTTTTTATACTTATTTTGTGCTTTAAAGAGAATATGTTCTGTGATAATGATGATAAATAATTCATGTTTTAATTCTGTAGATACTAGTACAGTGTTTATGAACATATGAAATAGGCTTATCAATACTAGCTTACGGCCTCGTTGTATATAGTTTTTATTGCGTTAATAATTTTTTCATCCACCGCATTTAGCCATTTAATTATAAAATAATGCTTCATAAGATAAGGTTAAACAACCAAATAAATGAACACTGTTTTGAATAAGCACACTTTTCAATGGTTAACTAATATCGCCTGGGAAGATTTTCTTGTAAAATCTTTGCTGTTTTTACTAATATTTTTTAATAATGTCTGTGTAATCTGAGCACTGTGGTTAAAATTACACAATGTTCATTAACTAGAATCTCATTTGGAGTATGTAAATTAATGTCTTCATTCCGTGATTTGTCCCAGTATATTGTCTTACTGTTGCTACTGGTCTCGGATGAAATACTTAACTCTGTCATCGGGACATCAAAAGGAAATAATGGTGGAAATGTCTCTGGTAGCAAAGAGCCAGGTACTGTCATGATAATCTTTATACGGCTACAAAAGAACTAATTAATCTCCTAACAAGCCATACAAGATAATAGTTTGACATCAGATCAGTCGTTAAGGTCAAAGTGGTTTGTCACAGGGAACACTTGAACTTCTTTCAACAGCGTATTGATTTCTATAAAAGAAGGATCATGCGGGCAATTGATGCGGAGGTGTTTATTAGTGCTAAATTACCGTATCTATCCTAATTTGGTGTAACGATATATATTTATTGACAAGATACATTTGATTAAGAAATATGGAGATGCAATCAATATTAAGACTGAATTCTTAAAATATAAATTCATTACTTCAAGAAGCATTTATATTGTCAAAACAGCGGGACTCCCATGGTACTTTTCTTGGTATCCATTTTGTGCAAAGAATAATTGTTCACCCAACCCAGACCTTTTATATAAAGTCTTCAAAGCCCTTTTTCAAAAATGAATTTAAATGGAAATTCCGCGATTTTTTACTTATCATCTAATTATGTTCATCTTAACATAAAAAACACATTTGCAAAGTTTTAAATTTATATTCCTTCTAATAACGGAGAAAATCAAGTATTTGTAACTTTTTTGGTTGAATTCTCGAGTGGGTCGTGACGTATTAGCCCGATTTATTGAATTCTGGGAAAAAATAAAATCTGTTTAACTCTTATAGCTTATCGACAATATACGTAATTAAAAGCGCACAGCTGACGAATGGTCGAAGTTATGAACCACAATATAAGAATGAACGAAAATGAATATGCATATACCGTTTTGTATTGATTGAATTAAACTCCTATAAAATTATCTCTAGTAAATGTTTTTGAATAAATTTAATTAATTATTGTTGAGATTTTTTTCATAAAATATTTATTTAACATTTTTACTGATATTGAACTGAAAATATTTCAGTTCTATTTACCGTTATTGTTTTGATAATCATTTCAATGCAACTAATGTGTGAGCAGAGTGTGTATATTATTTTGTAAAGGTCACTGTATATTTCTCGGCTTGAGGTCAATTCGTTTACCTTGTAGCTATTTAGCCGCAGGTGTGAGTTCAAGCGTACACAGGTATAAATGTTGTTATTTGGAAAGGATAAACAGAAAGGATTAGAAAGAGTATGCTGTCACGATGTTAATACACTAAGATTTAATACACGATGAGAATAAAGATACAATAATAAAATTGTGTAAATTAATTGAAAATAAAATTCAGATTCGTAATTCCGAAAGTGTATAAAAATAAAAGGAAACAATTTTTGATTACTTTCTTAGCGGCAATTGGCGTAAAGATTCAAATATGAAGCAAAAAATAGTAGTTTTAATCTTTTATAAAAACTAAATGCAATATTACCCAATTTGATATACCATTGTACATCTGTTTGATATCATTGACTTTACCGGAATTTCTTAACTTGTATTCAAATCTGGCTGTGTTTAAATGCTAATAAAACTATTGCAATTTTAAAGTTTTTAATTGACAAAAAAATACAACATACAACATGCATGATTTTTTTTTAGTTTCTTTTTAACATTTTATTCTTACATAAATAAATTCATTTGACAATCATTTACACGAACTTTTTGTGAAAAGAATATCAATTATCTAAGCTAAGGCATTATTTCTTTTGAGGATTTTTGAGGATTTTTTTTTAAATTCTATGATAATATTTGTGCAATGTTGAACATGATAGCCGTCATTAATCCAAATAAGTAATACAGTAGTTGTAATAAAAGTTATATTTTAGTCATGCATAACTGATATTGACGAATTTATAATAGTTCGTCCATACATCGTTGTTCTTGAAACAATCATTATTAGTATACATGTAAGTTTCCTGACGTATAAGAGCCATTGAGGATGAGCTCCAGAGAAATCAGACTAGTGGCGTTTCGTTCGTTTGTTTGTTGGGAAAGGAGAGGAAATGCAACCGCTTGTACAGATAAACGACAGAATTACCATACAAGCATTTATAGTCAACACAATCAGAAAGAGTTCCCATCGTTAGACGGGGAATATGAAGGCTTCCAAGAATGAACAAGTGACATGTCTAACTCTGAACAGTTAGAAAACAGACTATCGACATCGACCGCTTGTTCTTAATATTTGAAACTGTATGCATATATATACGTATACGTTTATGATATATATAGTGATGAGTTCTTGCGTCTGACAAAAACTAAATTCCTTCATGGTTATATCTTGCCATACGTTTATATTGGTTTGTAAGGTGATTACTCACAATCGTTATTTGAAAATCCTGTTTGTGAGATGTAGATTCATTTCAATACAGAAATTTCGTCTATATATTTCACAAGTGTATAACACAAAGAAGCTCTGAAGGTCCATTACTCCCATTTTGTTTGGGTGTGAACCATCGATGTTTACAGCAATATCACAGAATAAGATGATGATGGTAGAAAGAACTATGGGCGTCATGTGGCAAATATTACATGCATATCGGACAATGAGTTGTCAATCTGTATGAAAAGATTTCCAATACAACCATATTATTGAGAAGGAATGTTTACATGCTATACTCTCGTACTAGTATTACAGGGTTCTTGTGGCGTTCACCTTAGACACACATCTTTTTAACGATGTCTAAAAAAAAGACAGAACCAATTTAATGTCATATTTCCCTATTTTTTAAATATAACTAAAAGTTTTTTATCTGACAAGAATACCCCTATTTAGCGAACAAGTAATTTATTCTTTTTTCTGTTATTGAATACCAAGAAAGAAAATAAATCCCGAAATTAATTTGAAACTTTGATACTCAAAAGTTTCCCAGCAAAATATTCACATTCCCTGGGGATAATTAGTGTTCGTCCAGTGGCATATATAACAATTGTGATGACGAATTACTTCCTTTGTTCGAGAACAATCTTATTGAAATATAAATCTGTGATTTTACTAGGTCCACAGCTTCAATGAACCAAAGCAAAAGTTATACATCGACCTGTATTTAAATCAAATTGGTTCTCTTCTTCTTCTGGTATACAATAGTTTATGGACATTCGATGATTACATACTGTTGGCATACGTGGACCAGTCTATTTACAACACCTTTACCCCTATTTATTCAAAATATATGTTTTTTTTCTTATGTTCAATGTATACATGTATATATTTTAAATTGCGCTATAGTTCCGTAACTTTCTATCCAGTCGTATAAACGAATCGTCGGCAAGTGCGTACATTTTTTTAAATCAATATTTCTGGTCTGTTCCAATCTGTCCTTCACTATTGACAATGACTATATATTACATTTTTCCAAATTCACCCTTGGAAAAAATATTTAAATAGATTTTAATTTCATCAAATCTTATTTTTTGGGTATTATTTATATGTTTATGAATTATATTCTTTACACCAGAAATGTTATTTATAAACAAGCGTATGAGTTTAGTAATGACAAGTAAGACAGAGTTGTATATTATTCATCTGATAGTTCAAAATGGAAAGTTATAAGTTATAAGTTATCAGCCGTGTACACTGATCAATACCTGCAGAAGTGAAACGATGCATGAACTTGCAAGCCCGACAGGAAATCGCTTGAATACCTGGACGTGTCACCTCACACCCCTCACAATACCTTTGGAAGTAATACCTTTAGCCATGCTGGTGATCAGATGAGGGAAGATCAAAATATATTTGTTTATTACTTTAAAGAATTATGAACAAATTAGATTTTCGAAAACAATTTTCACGGAACACTTATTTATGATTTCAACTTTGACTTTTCACCTAATTCCAATATCAACAGTTTAAAAACAACAGACCATGGTAATTTAAAAAAAGTAAGAATATTTTTCGTATCAAGTTAGTTAGTCGGATAAAACAACCGTACGATTGACAAGATATCGACACGCAATTACGACTACATCGGTTACTGTAGTTTTGTTTCTTTGTGGTTTATAGACATATCGTTTTTATTAATCGGGAAAGAAGACAAAATGGCGGATCGCAGAGAATTGATACTCTAAATTTAAAATCGATGGTGATCGCTTATCTAGCGGAATAAAACTTTAATATCTATGAATTTGAGCATTTTTATACAGAATGAACATAATATCAATTTTTGATTTTTTTGCGAAGTTTCCCTTTAAACAAAAAATTAAAATAATGTTTTTGAAAATAGCACGAATAGTTATGATGAAAAGAGAAAATGTTACAGAACTTTGTCAAAATATAAAACTTAACTTTATTTAACTTCCACTGACTTTTCTATTTAGGAAAAAATGCTTAACTATTTCGAGAATTAGTGACCAAAACCTAGAAATAGAAAAGGTTCGCTTTTATAAAATTCCTAGAAAGGATAGAACATGTAAAGTGGGCCACTGTCAAACACTCTCTCCTTGAATGTAAAATTTACAGAAAACTAAAGGATAACTTATTTGAAAATTGTTTACCTTCTCGTTATTTTTTTTTTCTCCAAAGAACAAAAAGTAAAAGAAATGCAAAACCCCTCTTTAATGGAACATGTTAGAAATACTGGCTCCTTCATCAATTTAAAACAGTCATTATAACTGAGAGCAAAAGTCTTATAAACTTTTTCCATCTGTTCATTTCTTTGAAATTGTTATTCCTTTGCTATAATAAGTTGTTTTGTTTGTCACTCAATAATTGTGTTTTAAAGATGTACTTAAAAGAAATTTTAAAAATCAAGAAATTAAAATTGATACTTTAAGTTGAAAGAGCTTTGAGTAGTTCAGGAACAAAATAAGATAAATTATTGATAGGTCATGGAGCTCCTTTTCGAGATATTTGATTTATTAAATATGGCGGGATAAGGCCGACTCTGATTTTTACTTTATATATGCATTGGTATTATTTGAGTCTCAAATAAAAAAAAAATCAAGAATCTGCTTAAATTTTGTCAAATGACCTTTTATGAGCTATTTTATTTGAGAGTTGTCTGATTGGCAATCACACCACATTTTCATATAAGTCTTACGGCAGATTCCATATAAGAAAGTGGAACAACTCCCATAAGCATGTTAGTCAAAAATCATAAGCAATGAACTTCTGTTTTTGAATAAAATTGAGAAAGGAATACATGCTTTACTAATAAAGATAAAAGACAATTTGACCCCAAAAAAAATTATGAACATCATCCTTTTTAAATAAACGAAGCCTTAAATATTATGTTTCTGACATAAGATTTGACAGACTTTATTGTTTCTGACATAAGATTTGACAGACTTTATTTTTCTTCTGACATAAGATTTGACAGACGTTATTTTTTCTGACATAAGATTTGACAGACTTTAATTATTATTTCTGACATAAGATTTGACAGACAAATTGAGTTTCTGACATAAGATTTTGACATACTTGATTGTGACATAAGATTTTTCATACATAAGATATTTTGACAGACAATATGTATTTTTTTCTTTTTTGACCGACATTGGAAATCAAATCCTAGTTGAAAGTCGTTTTTAAAACTCCTGGAAAATACTGCAGCCTAACATCTAACAAGATTTCACCACAGGTCAAATAACTTTAACTGTTAGCACATTGAAATGTTTTAGACATAAGAAAACAAGTTTGACAGATCTAAAAAAAATATGTAGGAAACATATAAGTTTAAACTATTGCTTGAATAAAGTTAAATGAAAGAATCAACATGTTGTTTTTTCTTATGCACAACATGATTTACAGTTTTAACTGGCATATATTGGAACCTACAATAATTTTGAAAGTTTTTACAGCGATGTTCCTGACATAAGATTTATTGACAGACAATGAGCTATAAAGCAAGATATTTGAAAGTGAAAAAAATATATATCACAGTTGTTTTTTTACTAAAACAAGTAACAGATTTGGGAACAGGGATGTTTGAATAACCAGACTACACTAGTCTAGTAAACACCAGTATAAGTTAGTGTCAACATTAAGCATTGCAACACATAAACATTGTGTAAAAAAAATGGGAGTTAATTCTGTCAAAATTTTTGCATTTTTTCAACTTGTTTCAATCATTTCTACTTTAAACGGAAACAATTATATCCAAAAATAATTTCATCTAACATCATTATTCATCAAACGTTAACAGATTGTCTTTAACATAACAGTAATTGTTATTTTTATTTATTTATTCATTTTGACAGACATTTCAATTTCTTATATGGAATCTGCCTTATGTTAAAAGATAAATAGGTGTTATGGAGCAAAATATTTTACCGGCTTGTATCGTATGGAAAAACACCAAGGAGTCCGAACATTTGACACTTATCCTAAAACCTCACCTAAGTACATCCTTAAGTTATATGACAATAAAGATTATTAGATATAGGAAGATGTGGTATGTCTGTGCCAATGACACAATTTATAAACTAAACTCAAATTTTACGTGTATATGAGTTTGCATTAAAAATTGAGTTATACTAATTCGATTTCCAGAAAACCAGGAATTAATTTTAGTAGTACTTGTCTTCCGAAAGACAATTCTTTCTTAGAAGTCTTTAAACAGGGGTTGAAGATTGGCATGTACAAATTAGGATACACCTGGTTTCTAGGAAATTATTAAACTATTAAGAAGGGTTGAAAGTTGCAAAATTTGGTTGATATTCAAGAATCTGCTCAACGTACACAGGGAGGTAAGTCAAGAAAATATTGGTCTCTTACTTGCCACAAAAAAAAGTATTGCTTTTTAATCTGGCACATAAAAGTGTACAAAACAAACCGACTATTTTGGTTGAAATAAAATAAACGAGTATCATGTCTTTAGTCTTTATACCTATAGTTGGTTTTTTTTTGAGTTTTTTTTATTATCAATTCGTGTTTTGTTGTATCGAAACTTGTCGTAATACGGACTACTTTGTGCAATTTATGCTGCACACTATCTAGGATTCATGCTTACATCTAAACTAAACAAATGTGAGAGAGATATATTTTTACTCGGAAATGCTCTCTCATTGTCAACACCACGAGATACAGACCCTATATTCAGTTTAACTTATTCTGTTTAAAATGGTTATCTTCCGATTTTCTTACTATTTAAATGATAATTATATCTGCATTCGAAACACATGTCTTCTATCAACAAAATGGCTACTGGAGTGATGTAATATTAATTCAGTCCGACACATTTGGGACATCTTTGCCAATTGTTGGTCGTTGAAGTTTGTCTCAGTTTGACCGTCTTCTTTGTTGTTGAGTAGTCGGCTGTTGTATAGAGTTGTAGTGTAATATTTTGATATTTTATGATATCACTGTGTATCATCGGTACAGCGGATATAGCCATTATAGGTACTTCGAAGCGTGAAAAGCCATATAATTCACTATGCACCGTACAGAAGGATGTATGTGTTCAGCTATACACAGTACACAACGCGTCTTCGGAATAAGATATAGAAAAATAAAATATGTATGAAAGATTTCAATACCAATTATTGAAACAGATATTCTTATTACGCCCTCACAGCGGTCCCTATCAGAAAAAGAGTTGTAAAGAATATAGAATCGATATCGGATAAGACGAGCGCCATCTTCTTTGACAAGTATTTGCCAAGTTTGCACATGTTTAAGTTAGCGTTCTTGTTTTGGGGAAATAATGAAACTTCTCTTAATCATTAACCTGACGGCTTCTATGCAGTTAAAGTAAAGAAAGTAAAATCAAAATATTTCTGCTTTTCGTCAAGTCACATGACAATTAAAAATAGGGATTGTGTACGTGGTTACGAAAAATGGATATCATTCGTGGTCACTAGTGATACAGATATTCTGTAACAATCAACCATAACAGAATAATGATGGCTTCTGTAAAAACGACGAAGGGATGCCTTCAAATTTACATCATCGAGGAACACTCAACTCAATAATATTACATATACAACTACTGACTGAGCTGCGAACAGTCTTATAAACGGGGCTTTACTCAGATTGACGTCTTGATAGCAGTTTCTCCTCACACGAGGTCCCTGTCAAAGCAGGTAAACATTTTATAGTTTCAACTTTCAGTTATATTTCACGGTTCGTTGACTGTTCTAAAACAGTTGGTGTACTCAGTTTCCTGTCACATTAATGATTTGTCATTAAGCAATTATTGCTCAACATGGACGAGTGGAAGGAAAACAAATGATGTGACGTGAAATAGACCACAGTTGTTTGCATAACGGTGTAGTAATCAGATCAGATTAACGTCTGAAAAAATTGCGAAGAAATTACTTCAAAATAATGTACTCGTTGAACACTTCATTCAATAATTTTCTTGTTAGCAGAAACCTTTTCGAGTGACAATAAATTCGCAAGCCCTGGAATATAGGTGGAAGATGCCTACTACTTTACATGTAGGTGTTGCTCGGAGGTGTTGATGGAACAGAAATGAACAATAAGTTTACAATTGGATGATTCATTCGACTTTCAGTAAAACTTCAAGATATTAATTATGATCTTTTTTCTGAGAACAAGTAAATAGGTGACTGATGACTTTTATTTACTTAATTAATATTTAATTTTCATTGAATTTCCATTATTTCCATTCCAACGACATATTTAAAATTTAGCGCCATTTTAACATCAAGAATAACAAATGTTTACATAAATTTGCTCATATACTATGATATATAAATACATTTTTGTATCTCGTGACCGCCTTTTCTGATTACCTTCCTGGTTGCCATAAGTCTAGTTCTGAAACATTGTTTACAGTTTTGAAGCTACAGGTAATTACAAAGAATTTTAATTTGTAGTTTAATAATATTATACTTGAAGAAAGTAGTATTTTGGAATACCATCGATCTGAACTTGTGCACGCGAGTGTGCACGTATCATGAAAATCATTAATTTTTAACGCTTTCAATGTTTTAGTATTAACATTTGCTGCATTGTCATTATCTCTCAAAACGTATCTCTGTTTACATACACCAATGAAAGATAGTTGTAATACAGTATTTCATGTACTTGACAAGATAACTGAAGTGTGTGTAAACAAATTCTTTGAAATAATTTAGGCAGACTCTATATAATTAACTTTATACTGCACTCGTTCTATTTGAGCAGTCAAAATGCGTTGACTGTATATTTCTATGCCATATACAGTCACTGACCTGATATCACTTTTCCTCATGAATATTTAAATAGAAATTGTCGAAATTATATTTAATTATTCATATGACCTCTTCAACCTGTTCTTGTTTCCAATGTAAACAGCGATGCGTTTAACGACTCAAACTTGTTTCTTTTGCAATTTTTGGGAAAACATATTTCACTTATAAATATTTTTTTGTTTGCAACCTATAAATCATTATGTTTTATGTTTATTGTTGATATTTTAGTCTGCAACGAATTCGTTCATCATTGATTGCGGTAATGATGTACATTTCATCGTGTTTTATATTTCTCCGTCTGTGTGATATGAGGCCTTTTTAAAGGGGGACTTTTTCCCAATATTTAAATCAAATAAATAACATTAACACAATAAACAACAATTGAAAATGTTTTTTTTTTTAGATTGCAGTATAAAGACAATAATAGTGCATTGACTTGACATATCAACGATATAAGGATGAGACCCGAAACGGGGAAAATGCTCGGCACAGCCTCGCATTTCCCCGTTTCTAAGCCTCATCCTTATATCGTTGATATGTCAAGTCAATGCACTATTATTGTCTATAGATTTCCAATATGAATCTTATTTAGACGTGCTAGAGTTATCCAACTTTAACCGACAAAAAATCGAAAGTCTCATGTGTTTGCTTTTACCAATTTTTTTTTTTTTTTTTTATAAATTCACAACTTGCAGAAGAAAACACTTCCTCTAATTTTTAAGGATTTGAATTTACAATAAACGCGTAATGGGGATTTAATCTAAAAATAAAGCTGATACGTTTTCTTTAAAGAGGATCTTCATTTGATGTTGAATGGGGAAACAGTATTGTATATATGCTTTCGGTGGTTGATTTCACATTATTGTATCGTGCAAATAAGCAGTAAATAGTTAAATGGATATCTAAAACTTTATTGCCAATTCAATAAAAAAAAAAATCAAGAAAATTTTACGTGAATATTTTACATATCTATATAAAAGTAAAGATTTTTTTAGTAGATAATGGCAAGCTCTGTACAGCCGTGTGGTGTATGTGAATATCAACATGTCTTCAAACCTGCATATATATGGTGTTCAGATTGTGATGAGGGGCTCTGTATAGACTGTAGTAAGCATCATGGAATTTCCAAGTCAACACGAAAACATGTCACTGTACTGATATCAGAATATCGACAGCTGCCGTCTTACATCACAAATATTAAGCAAACATGTAGTGCACATGAAGAAAAATATCAAATCTACTGCAAAGACCATGAAGAAGTATGTTGCAGTAAATGCACCGTCGAAAATCACGCGAAATGTCCAAATATTTCCAATATTGATGACGTTGTCAAAAACACAAAGACATCAAACGCTTTTCTGGAAATTCATGAAACATTAAACGAAGTTGCTGAAAACATCAAACGGATCCGTCTAGATAAGAAAGACAATCTGAAAACTTTGTCCGAAAAAAGAAAACAGATCGAATGTGAAATTCAAAAGGTTCGTTTAAATATCAACCAACATCTTGATAAACTGCAAGAGAACTTCATATCGGAATTACTTGAGATCGAAAAAAGAGAAAATGAAAAAATCAATCAGTTAATGAAAGCTCTAATTGAGCATGAAAGTAAAGTTGCCGAGCACCAAAAGAACATAGAACACATTAAACAACACGCATCAGATATACAGACCTTCCTAGCACTGAAACAACTTGAAGGTGATGTTGATGACAAATGTCAATTCATTGATTCAATAACTAAAAGTGGTGTCCTAAATCGTGTGGAGATCAAGTTTAACATTAATACGTCACTGACAGAGATTACAGATACTGTTCTTGAGTTTGGCAAGGTGTATATTGACAACTCCAAATCCTCAGTTAACATTGTGAAGAAAAAACAACAACAAGCTCAGTTGATAGTGCCTAAAGTATCATCAATTGTGCCCATTGAGAATATACAAGTCAAGTTAGAACAGACTATAAAAACCGAATCATCTTATGTTAGTGGATGTTGCATATTGCCTGATAGTAGATTTGTATTCGCCTATCCTGATTTAAACAAAGTTACTGTAGTTAAACAAGACGGGACGGTTGACTTTGTTTTGAATGTAACAGCAGCATTTGGTATAGCGTACAACAATGAAAATAACACTATAGCAATATCATCCCGTTGGAATACCCAAGGCAAACAAATAACACTAATTGATTTAAAGGGACGAAGAGTAAAGAAAACTTTTTCACCTGGTGGACAAACCGATGGCATAGCAGTGACAAATAATACACTGTTGTATCACATTGAAAATAAAGGAATTCGGGCCTTAGATCTGACTGACGAATCAACACGTGATATAACTACTGAGCACATGGACACAGAAATCAACATAACTATATCTGGACACAAACTTTATTATTCCAGTTATCAATATCATACAGTAGTATGCTGTGATATGCAAGGAGCGAAACAATGGACATTCAAAAATGAAAACGTTTTAAAGAATCCATTTGGAATATCAACTGACAATGCTGGTAATGTGTATGTTGTAGGATATAGATCAAATAATGTCGTGGTTATCTCCCCTGATGGACAAACACATAGAGAACTCTTAACTGAAAGAGATGGTTTAGAATACCCATGTTCAATTAACTTTAGAAAGGAAACTACTCAGTTATTAGTTACAAATAATTCTAAGAAAGCGTATTTGTATAACGTATCTAGTAATTAAACCACTTCAATATTATATATCTTAATGCAGTATTGAATGAAATGGAGAATAAAAGATACATGTATACAAAATAAAACATAGTTACATTGAAACTCAATTGCTAGTAAAATGTACTTTATAGAACAGCCCGGATTTTTCTGATATATTCAGAATTGAACCAGGAAATTGATTGTTTATACAAGCATTTAAATGATTAGGTTAAGTGCTTCTAAATGTTATAAAAAAAACACGGATGGTCATTTGGTCAAGATTATATAACTTACAGTTTCTACACTAAATACATTATATTTTCTGATCTGCAAAATATTTGCAAAGACGATGTGTTTTATAAATTTTTTGTTTCTTCATATTTTTGCAATGTTTTTCATCCAAAATTCAAAAAACAAAACAAAATTAAATTTTCTTTGCATATTGACAAAAAAATAGGATTTCTGCAGCTAATTTGGGAATACTCTGATCATACTTTCAAGCAAATTTGATATGTTTTGATAAAACATGTCAATGTAATTGTGTTAAAATCAATCAGGACCAGGGCCAATTAAGTGTATCTTATTACAATCCTTTGTAAATAATTTCCTTTTTGAGGTGCAGATATATAGAGTAATTAAGAGTTGGTATATCCAGTGTTAGATGTTATGGAATACATTTTTCACCATTTATTTTAATAATTTTTTTTAGAAATTCCCACTTGCATGCTTGTGGTAAAATTGTTGTGTGTTTATTTCTATATCACAAATCCAGATCTGGTCTTTTTCTAATACTAAAGGAGGTGTTTCGGTTACGGTCATGTAGACCCATCAGATATCCCTAGAATGTATGTTTCCTTTCTTGTGATATTTAGAAATCTGAATGGTTCGAATTTGATTTCACTTATTGGCATACTCAAATAGCTATATCAAAATCAGTTGGATCAAAGACAAATCCATATATGCACTGTATATAAATTCTGCATTTTTTTAGGATATAAGGTTCAAATATTACCTACTTCAGTTCACATGCAAATGTGGAGTGGACCCTCCTCCCTATATTTTCCACTGAATAGAGGGGCAATATGTATATTATAAACGACTTGTATTGTTATGTTGCATTGAAAAGAGTAAGATAAAATGCTTAAAGGGGCACTAGCTGTCAAATTCATGTTCACTAATTTGACTCAAATACTCATATTTTATTTATAACAATGTAAAACATTTTTCCAAATTGTCAAAAATATAAAATAAACAATTTACATGGTCTCAATAAGATTTAGCTTCGTTTTGTGTAAATTTTAGCAATGACGCCATCGAATTAAATTTCATGTTGACCTTCTATGACCATATACGCGATGTAAACATAAACATAGATATAGATAGATTAAGCAACTCGTGCAGTTGGATTTTTAAAGGTCTACTAAATTTTGTGTCATAGATTGAAAATGTTTTATCGTCATTTTTTCCTAATTTAGAATTATTTTTTCTTGATCGAACCAGTCAGTTAAATTATTTACCTTTGTTTCACTTTCATTGTTGACATTATTTTCTTTAAATAACCGTACACGGACTATGCATGCGTTATTCTATCTCTTTCTATGGGGTTGAATTGGAGGTCACATGAATACAGGTTTAATGAGGTTGAGTTATTCACTTGCAAGTGAATAATTCATTATCAATTTTTATTAACTTAATTTGACAAAATTGAACCATTTTAGCTGCTAAAAGAGAATTATTATTTCACTATTTCACTTTCATTAATGTTTGAACAAAAAAAATCAGACTTTAGAATATTTTATATATCTCGTAGCTGGCTATATATAGTGCCCCTTTAAATAAGAGAAAAAAGTTGAACTATGAAAGTGTTTTCAAATGAAAATTAAACACAATAATAATGAACAGCTGTGTCATGAGCGCATGATACCCCTGTCGCGTTTTCAGAGAATAAAGTTCAATAACTTCTCAATGTCACATCAGAAATTTATGAAAAACTAAAGGGAGGTTATCTTAATAGATATAAACCAGTCAACAAAGTTTAATGGAAACTGCTTAAAGCACATAAAATGTATTGTCTGAAAGCTGGAAAACCAACCTATTTGTTTCAAGAATAAAATCCCATTACCCGGAAATGTAATATCAATTTTTTTTTAAATTAAAAGGGAGTTTACGTCAATAAATATAAAAAATTCACCATAGTTTCATAAGAACTTCTGAAATCATTTTTGAGTTATTTCAGAAAATAGGAATATCCCCCTTTTTAATTATTAATTTAATACCTCATAAGTCAGAAACATAAAATCGGAAATTTATAAAAATCAAAAGCGAGAACAATGTTTGGTTTAAGTGTTGTTGAGTTAATGTCCGACATGTTGACGAAGGAAACACAGACGGACAACTGTAAACCTAAATATGTCCTGTAAATGGGCAAAAAAAGGGGGTTCTTATCCCAAATTTTCTTTTGTTTTATGAACAATTAATTTATTTAGAACTTTGTTTAAATATTTCAGAAAATTCCTTTTATCTTTTATGACATATTTTCAATATAAATGTAAAGTTAAAAAGAATATTCATTTCTTCAAAATGACAACAAATTATAAATCTATTCTATTTAAAAAAAAAATGAAAATTTATAAAATATTCAAAAGGTTATATTATATTCCTTTCACTGTATCTGAACATGATTAATTAAAAAAACTTGACTTGATGTCAAAATTTTATATTGGATATTTATATGTATAGAAGATGTATTTATATTTCAAGTAAAGACAGAGTCAAGTGGGTACAGATGGATTTTACATATATTTGGTCATGAATAAATAAACAGATTAGAAAAACAACACTTGTAGTGGAAGATATTAGCAAGCAAAATCGAGGGAATTGTGCAAATGATGATACAAGCATGAAAATTACCACAAAGCATCATTATTATATTCTTTGTAAGAAATAACTGCTGGCCATTAAAGATGGCCACGGCCATTTTCTAAAATGGCTGTTTTCTTTAGTTTGAAAATACGGATTTTTCTTGAAAACTTTTCTTTCAACTTCTTTTAGTAAAAACCAATTACAAGGTTTGGTGGCTACCTTCCTTACATCACATATTTATTAAAAATGAATATTTGACATATCCAGCATTTGCGCATGCGCGAAAATGTAACAAAATTCTTTCAAAAACATTTGAACTATTTACTATATATTTAGTGTTTTTGGATTTCTAATGATAAAATTATTATGAATTGGTTTAATAACATTTTTCAAGGTTATGATACACATGTGTTTCACACCTTTGCGCATGTGCAAACTTTTTATTGAAATTGAGAGCGATTTGTATGCACTACCAGGCAATTCTCAGGTATTCGATGGCTAAGGCGAAAATGTAGTTAATCTGGAGAAACATCAAATGTAACTGCAGATCAGCCACCTTTGGAAATGCTTAAGCAAATTCAGTAGGAATGGCCTGATTTGTAAGGAAAATATAAGTGTATCGTCATGTTTGGTGGATTGCACATTGAAATGACTTGTCATAAAACTCTGGGTAATATATTGGGTGATAGGGGATAGGACATGTTGTCTTACTGAAGCCAATATTACAAGACCAAGAACGGCAGATTCTTTTTATGTATGTTCAAATGTACCTAGGACTAGACAGGCGCATCAGACAACTGCATGTAATTTGCTTAAACATTATTAATTTCAGATTATGAAAGCTAAACTCAGAATATATAATTATGTCATGACACTGTGACGTTCAATGATTTAAAAGACTTGTGTAAGGAAATAGAGTCATCTCGACCACAGTTTAATTCCTGGCGTTCAGTTATAAATTAAGAACTTCTGATTTTGGTATTATGCTCATTTCATGAGTGAGATTTCGTACTTTTCAAACAGTCCATATAAAGCATGATAGCTTATTGTTTTAGGTCTTGATCGTGTGAATTATGCTTGATCGTTACCGATTCATCTCCGAGATATGACTTCCCTTCCCGAACATCACCCACAGGTGGCAATGGAATTTGAAAATGATAATTTCACTGTACGTAAGACCAGTAAATTTCTTTCTTGTAACAGATTGATCAGACACAAAAACAGAATAATGCAATTGTGAAGGGCGATATCGGTGCCATAGGATTAACCGAAGATCCCAATAAGACAAATGGATGGTAGCTGGACCAGGAGTCAGTATACTAGAAGATTAATTTGAAAGATCTAGTCGTTTGGGTCATTCTAAAACAGACGAACGACATAATGAAGACTTTACGAAAACACAAAAAAGATTTCTTTGAACAGCTTTAAAGGCTTTGCAAAGTCATGAACTGGTTTGGAAATTCATTTCTAGAAGAGTCGTCAGATTTGTAAAACAATTCTCCATTTAGGAAATTGTTGATTCGGAAACAGGTAAGATATGTAAATAAACCCCAAGATATTGATCCAAACAATGCGAAGATCTTTTGAAGCAAATGCAAAACGAAAGAGAACCTGCTTTTTACAACCAAATAAAAAAGAACAACTTCCGATTTTTGCCGAAAAATGAAACTTGAAACGTCTTTGTCAAAAACAAAGCTAGAGAATCTTAACAGTGATTTCGATATCTTTTCGATATCTTTTCTAGACTTTTCATTTCTTGTTACAGTAGACAGTTTTACTTGGAATATTTCTTTATCCATAGAAACCAAACTGCTCTTCCGTCTTTATTTCAGGATGTCACTTGAAATAGTGGTATTAAATCGCTGCAAATGGGTTTACTTGAAACATTCTGCGATTTGTTGATCCAAATACGGACGCATTTATCGTTGGTGGGGCAGCAATGGTTAATTCCAGGTCACAAATTTGGGCAAAAATATTTGATGATTATGCTAATGATGTCATACTACCTTATATAAAATCTTGCATCGATAAGTATTCAAAAGTAGACACTGTATTTGATGTTTACTAAATGAATAATTTAAAGGCTGTAACAAGACAAAGGCAAGGTTCTTGTGCCAGATGGTGTTGGTTCTGGTAAAACACCAAAGGTATGGAGTAGATTTCTCTGTGAAGATGACAAAAAAACGAAATTTTTCAAGTTTCTTGCTGACAAAACTGCTTCTTAAGAGGTTAATAAAAATGTGTATGTTACTCATGGTGAAAATATTTAATAAAGATACTTGCTATTAGGGATGGCAACGAGTACTCGAGTACTCGGGTACTCGCTCTGAAGGCCGAGTACTCGAGTACTGTTTTAGTACTCGGATACTCGTTTGCTGTTATACATCTTGAGATATTTATCTGCTCATTTCCACTCTCTTTAGTTCCGTTGAAATATCCCCTTCGTTATACTAAATAAAATCATTTTACAACATAAATATGTTAGTCCTTAGGTTACTATTTGTTATAGTAGTACCAGCAACGTCCTTTCCTTCCGAGGGAATGTTTTCATGTGCACTGCTTGAAACGAAAATTAGAAAGTCAAACAGTCTTTCGTCTGAAACTGTTGACCAGATCATATTTCTTAACAAGAACAAAGTGACCTGCGGTGAACCCTACGCAACTGATTAGAGACATTTTCAACGGTGTTTATACACGGATCAACACTTGCATGGATTAAAAAGTAACTCATTACAAGCCGTAAAACTTACTTTTGTTCGTTAATCAAGACTTCTATGTAAACGTGATTGGTATAAGATGTATATCTAAATTAATTTAATTGCAGGTACTCTGTGTATATGTGTTTGAAACTTAACTATAATTGTTTAATTTACAATTTAAAGATAGGCGAAAGTACGAGACATTCAAACTCAAAAGTCGAAAAAAAACTGACATGTCTCCGGGTATATGAACACGTACACAAATAATAATTGCTATTATGATAGGTTATTTGTAGAAACAGCGGTCGGTAATTCATTGTTTAATTGACACAAGAGGAGCAAGCTATCATGGTTGTAGTACATTTGTCTTATGTTTATGAAAGGTAATAACAAAAACACTGCATTCTACCTTAAATGATCTTAAATCTTAACTTTTAAATAGACGTTTAAGATTCATCCGAGTACTCGCGAGTACTCGAGTATCATGACCGAGTATCCGAGTATTAAATTTCAGATCTTTTGACATCCCTACTTGCTATCTATCCCCTTGTAATCAAGAAGCAGATACACGAATGTTTGTCCATGTTTGGCATGATTATGAAAAGTGTTGTAAAATGTAATTTTAGGTAGTACTGACACAGATGTAATAGTATCAAGAATTGCAGCAATCGCAAAATTAGGTAGAACAAATTGTGGATAGGTTATGGAAAGGAATAACGACTTTTGATGGCTTCCTGCACGTGACATATCAAATGCGGTTGGTCCTTGTGTAGCTGCTCTTCCTTTCGTTCAGGCATTTAGTGGATGTGGCACTTTGTCGAATTGTCATGAAAAAGACAAAAGGTCAGCTTGGCTAACAATGGAAGGTTTTCTAAATGTAAAGGAAGCAGCGGCATTGTGATGCAATTCCGCCTACCAGAGGTTCTTTTCCAGAGCACATCAAAAGACAAGTATATCAAGGAGGAGTTGTTTGGGCTCAGTCTGATTCATGTAAATGATGTAATCGATAGGTACGTCATGAACACTGGGGTTGGATGAAAGATAGAATCAATGACAGTTGGAAACCAAAATGGACTTCTTTGACTGCCGTTGCATCCTCGTGTCAGAAAATTTTGAAATGCGGAGGCGAAAATCGAGCTGTGTTGGTAACTGTAGATGCTACCGTTTTGGCCTTCCTTGTACGGGTTGTTGTATAGGCAACTATCAGATAACTATAAAATAAGCAACCTGTCTTTCTAACCAAACTAGGCATTTAAATTTAACAAAGAGTGTTAACACTTGTTAAGTTGATGGAAATTATAAAAATATTTTCTACGTATTTGCCGCAATTTTGGAACCGGAAGTCACAAATTTTCTTCATTTATGTGTTGTTTTGTCGACATTAGGAACTTTTTTAACGTTTTATCATAACTTACATTGGATTATACATCCCTTGTGAAGTTGCTTGAAAGTATAAAAATTGAAACTTTTGACTTTTTTGCCGGCATTTTGAAACCGGAAGTCACCTTTAGTTTCATTAATGTATTGTCTAGTCGTAATTTAGGAACTGTCATTACTTTTTATCAAATCTAACATTGGATTTTACATATAACACACATTTTAAAGGATTAACGAATTATTGTCGATTTGTAATGACGCCATTTCCGAACTGAGTGGTGGCCATCTTGAAAAAGTGATTTTTTTTCTGGCCAGCAGCGGATTTTTTTAAGTATCATTTAGTCAACCTTTATACCAAATTTCATGCTTGTATCATGATTTGCACAATTATGTCCATAATATCTCCCACTATTGAGGTTCTGCCGACACAAAGATATCTGCATATATGTAACATATATGGTACATACTTGGAACAATACCACTGAGGACTTGATTGATGAATTAAACGAATGAAACATACAAAGGCACAAACATACATGAAAACACAAGTGATAACTACTCTTATTAATTTGTGTTATTTTATCTTTTTTATCTATAAAGGAATAACTGTATGTTTTACATTGTACATATACAGGTGATGTATTACCGGTAATGTCTTGGTAAAATGGGAGTGGTTCATAAAAGGGTAACCTAAATAGTAAAATCACAAAAATACTGAACTCCGAAGAAAATCCACCATGGAAAGTCCCTAATCAAATGGAAAAATCGAAAATTCACACACAACAAAAGACTAGATAACAATATTCCTATTCCTGACATTGTACAGGCATTTTCGTATGTAGAAAATAGTGGATTGGACCTAGTTTTATAGCTAGTTTAAACTCTCACTTGTATAACAGTCACGTCAAATTACAACGATGCGTGATAAAACAAACCTAAAATATCATTAGTCACACTGTATACTTCATTATCATAGGCTGCACACCAGTTACAAAACTTGAGTTGCACAAGAACCCAACTGTGGCTTACAAATTTCTAAAACTAAACAAAAACTAATCTGACATGGGTAGAATTATGCAGCAAGTCAATAGACTCATCATAGATGTCACGATTATATTTTATATTTACGCAAGACGCGCTTTCGTCTTCAAAAGACTCATCAGTGACCCTCAAATCAAAAAAAGGTAAAAAGGCCATATAAGGTACGAATTTGAAGAGCGTTGAGGACAAAAATTCCTACAATTTTGCCAAATACAGCTAAGGTCATCTATTCCAGAGGTAGACCAGCCATAGTTTTTCAAAAAATCAAAAGTTTCGTAAATAGTAAATTTTTAAATAAAGGCAACAGTAGTATACTGCTGTTCGAAATTCATCAATCGATTGAGAAAAAAATAAATCCGGGTTACAAACTAAAACTCAGGGAAACACATCAAATATAAGAGAACTACGACACAACAGAAACACACCATCAAAATGTAACACACACCACAGAAACAAACTATAATATAAAAATGGCCAGTTTTCTTGATACAGGACATTTTAATAAAAGAAAAATGATGGGTTGAAGCTGGTTTAGTGGCATGCCAAACCTCCCGCTTTTATGGCAATACAAAGGGTATCACCATCCCAGTAGTCAGCTCTTCGGCGTTGACATGAATACTTACAATATGGTCATTTAAATAAATTTCCTGTTACAAAACTTTGAATTTTTTGAAAAACTAAGGATTTTCTCATCCAAGGAATAGATTACCTTAGCCGTATTTGGCACAACTTTTTCGAAAACCAATGCTCTGCACTTTTGTACTTGTTTTACTTAATAACTATTTTGATCTGAGCGTCACTGATTAGTCTTATGTAGACGAAACGGGCGTTTGGCGTATTAATTGAAATCCTGGTACCTGTGATAACTATTTACACCACTGCGTCGATGCCACTGCTGGTGGACGTTGCGTCCTCGAGGGTATCACCAGCCAAGTAGTCAGCACTTCGGTGTTGACATGAATACTAATTATATGATAATTTTGATAAATTTCATTTTACAAAACTTTGAATTTTTCGAAAATCTAAGGATGTTCTTATCCCAGGAGTAGATTACCTTAGCTGCATTTGGCACAACTTTTTGGAAATAAACTCATCATAGATACCAGGACTAAATTTTGTATATACGCCCGACGGCCGTTTCGTCTACAAAAGACTCATCAGTGACGCTCGAATCCCAAAAAATTAAAAAGGCCAAATAAAGTACGAAGTTGAAGAGCATTGAGGACCAAAAGTCCTAAAAGTTTTGCCAATTTTGAGTCATCAATGCTCTTCAACTTTGTACTTGTTTTTCTTCATAGATATTTGTATCTGAGCGTCACTGATGAGTCTTATTTAGACGAAACTCGCGTCTGGCGTATATACAAAATTTAGTCTAGCGTATTAAATTATAATTCTGGTACCTTTGAACACCATTTACACCACTTGGTCGATGCCACTATTGGCAGAAGTTGCGTCCCCGAGGGTATCACCAGCCCAGTAGACAGCACTTCAGTGTTGACATGCATACTAATTGTATGATCATTTTTATAAACTTCTTGTTCCTTCGAAAAACTCAGAACTTTCCTATCCCAGGAATAGATTACCTTAGGCGCATTTGGCACAACTTTTTGGAATTTTGAGTCATCAAGAATGCTCTTCAACTTTATACTTGTTTTGCTTCATAACTATTTTAATCCGAGCGTAACTGATGAGCCTTATGTAGACGAAACGCGCGTCTGGCGTATTAAATTATAATCCTAGTACATTTGATAACTATTTACACCACTGCGTTGATGCCACTGCTGGTGGTCGTTTTGTCCCCGAGGGTATCAAAACTTTGAATTTTTCGAAAAACTAAGGACTTTCCTATCCCAGGAATATATTACCTTAGCCGTATTTGGCACAACATAACATGCTAAGATTACAATATAAATAAATGGGAGAACATATAAAACAGAAAAACACACGAATAATAGCTAACAAAAGGTACCAGGTTTAAAATTTAATACACCAGACGCGTCCACACAAGACTAAGCAGTGACGCTCTGATGAATAAGTTAAAGAGCATTGAGGACCAAAATTTCCAAAAAGTTGTGCCCAATACGGCTAGGTTTTTTCTGCCTGGGATAAGAATATACTTATTATTTAGAATAATTCATACATTTGCAAACAGTAATTTTTTTTATAAAACAATGAAAATAACAATGCTAATTCATGTCAGCACAGACGTGCTGAAAACTGGGCTGGTGATACCCTCTGGGAATTTTAACTCAACGAGCAATGGCATCGACCCAGCGGTTGTAAATAAACTCATCATAGATATCAGGATTCAATTCTATATTTAACCCAGTCGTGCGTTTCGTCTACAAAAGTCTAATCAGTGACACTCGAATCCAAAAAAGTTAAAAAGGCCAAATAAAGTTGAAGAGCACAAGGAACAAAAATCCTAAAAATTTTGCAAAATACAGCTAAGGTAATCCATTTCTGAGGAAGACAAGCCTTAGTATTTCAAAAATTCTAAAAAAAAAAATAACAGTAAATTTATAAATATGACAGTATCAATGACGTGCTGACTAATATGCTAAACTTTTAAAACTTTCAAAAAAAAATGGACTACCCATTTTGAAGTTTTTACCCTTGAAATGTCTTTTTCACCTTTAATTTCAAAGACTTTAAGTTATGATCTTGATGATTAGGATAAGGAAATTATACATTTAGTTGATAAAGCAAAACTGTCCAAAGTTAAAATTTGAACACCATGTGATTTAGGAGACATCAATACGGACGGATCGTCACTTGATTTCTAATATGACTTTTTGTCCTTGTCAGATATATTTTACTTTTTATCTATTTGCTGAAACTTTAATAAAATATAGAAAATTGTAAGATCAAACGTGTTCAGCAAAATAAGATCTCCAATAAGGCAACTTGACAAAAATTGTCTAATGACCGCTGATAAGATGTTTGACAAATAACAATATTACTGATTGCAATGAAGGGAAAACAATTGCATATATTAACCAGGGGAGCGATTCGTGATCTTTTTGCCTGGTGCTTATATGGATTATAACGATGTAAGCGTTAAAAATCTGAATTCTTTATGGGTGTCGTGTTGCTCGTTGCTTGTTTTTTCTATGCTGTGATTGTATCTTGCTGTTTTCTGTTTCCTTTTCACTTTAATCTGTAATTTGGCATAGTCCTTCGATTGTACTTATAAGTTTAAATGTCCGTTTGAATTTTTGGTCTATCTTTAACGCCAGTCAATGCAGATTATAGGATGATCTTCAGAGCATGGAATTTGTATTGGTTACTATCGAGCTAAGTTCGATAGGTTCGTGTTGGATTATTTTTATGTTACCAAAGATCTGGTGAAGCCTGTTTGGAACTTGCACATGACGTTTTTCTGACACGTTTGTTTGTTCAGTTATGGCATCAGATAATGTTAAGGGTAATATGACTATATATGAAATAAAAAGTCATTTCAAGTTCATACATAATTATTCTTAAGTTACTAAAGTCGCAATAATCAAACAAGGGATCGAGACTGCACGAATCGTGTATGCCGCTTTAATGCTAGACTTGGGAGTTCCTCTATAGATAAACAGCAAAATAACAAAAATACCGAAAAATTCAAATTATGTTTGGGGTTTGCTTTAAATGCAGAAAAAAGATCTTAAGCTTGTGTGTTCTATTTACTTTTGAAAAAGTGCACATGTAATCCAAAGCGGTCATGGCAGAAATAGTACTAAACCTAACCAGTAAAACACAGGCTTGGCAAATATAATGGTTTGGTGGTTTGTACATTCATCTTGCCTCGCCTTATTTGCCTATTGATATGGTTTGCACAAAGAATAGTAAAAGAGTGTACACCAAACGAAACTAAAGAAATTAAACAAACTACAAAGAGAATGTATCGTGAAGCCCCGAAATTCTGAGGTCAGTTTTCTAAGTAAATGTCTATAAAAATATTTTTGCGGGTTTCTAGTTTGCAATATATATTTTTAACAACAATAAATCACAAAACGCACGGTCGTTTTTAGTGTAAGAGCCATCCAACTATGTTCTATTTGTAGTTTAATCAAGTTTTAGTTACACAGAGTGTTTGTTTCGAGATGTTTACAAGTAAATCACATACCTGTCTATTTCAAATAGTCACATGGTGTTCTATTTTCCAGTTTAGTTTTAGTTGGTTTTGCTTTGTTTGTATGAATGTTTGCTAACTCTTAATTACAATGCTAACGCAAACATGTATATAAACAAAACAAGCAAACCAACACCACGTTTAAACTACAAGCATTATGAAAAAAACTCTAATAACGTTTAGGGAAAACGGTAGTATTTAATTTTCCCAGCATTAGGTTGGCCTTTTGTGTACCCAAGGCAGGTGAAGGAAGTCAAATTAGGAGCGCTGTGATTGGATGTAAGGGTACAATATATTTTTTATTTATCTATGAATAGCTGCAGTGTGTATATTTACAACATAAATTTTGAAACCTATTGAAATATTTTCTAGAGAATTATTTGAAAAGACTTGCAAAATTTCATAAATTTGGTGCAAAATGACGGTGGGCATGGATAACATAAACAAGCTCCGTTGGAAGTTGGTCATGATACTATTTGGCTTTAATTTTTAAAACACAATAATAAAGTACTAACACAACATCTAACTGTTTTATCCAAGTTTTTATCTTAAAAAGTTGTAAATTTAGAAAATGTTAATATTGTCGCCTATGGCAGAATAAATAGTACCGTTTTCCCTTTAACTTATTAGTATGCGATGTAAATTTAGACCGAAACAGAAACGTTTTTCGGGGACGTCAATTGGCTTAGATGTCCAAGATAAATGTATTTAAGGATATCGAGGAAAAGATATAAATTTCATCCTTCATATAAATCAGGATCTGGACAAATTATTTGTGGGGAAAAAAGAATTGACTAGATAAGCAATAAATGCCATTGTTGAGGATTTTATTGATATATTACCTAATTTTCATTAGAGAGTCGGCTAAATGAAAACTTTATATAATGAAAATAAATTGATTAATAATTTCCTTTTTTGAAAATGCATTGCATGTACAATAGAAAGGAATTGCCATTCAGTGAAAATGAAAGTCTAGTATCATTATTCGACTGTAAAAATGAATTGCATAACGAAAACAGTATTGTTTTAATATCAACAAGCTGAATAACAAAAACCTGTTTTAAGTTATAAAACATTAATCATTATCATGAAAAAAAGTTAGTTGTTCTACCAATGATACTTTACTACATTTAAATCTATTGCACACTCTGTTCGTGAATTATTCTTAATATTAATCTATTTGTGTATCAATTTTGCACCTAGATGGCTGTACTCGCGATAAAAACCCGTATCCGTCCGCAAATAAATGTATTTATATGGTTTACATAATAAAGACAACGGTAACACTCATTAGAATTTACATTATACATATAAATTTTCCTTAAATAAGACATTAGTAGTAATAAAAATATGTGTTTTTTTTTTCTTTTATTACTTTGCTTGTATGTGTACCTAAAGGGGGGAATGTGTCGAATTTTTGTGAAGTAGCTCGATAAGATGTTTTTCGCGACAAGTCCTCCTCCAATATCATATGTTAATTCTGATCATAATGAAACATTCGGGGTCTGTTGAAATTGTTGTATGGATATTTTCAACGTTTAAAAGGAGGCAAATCAAAATTGTCAATGTCATATACTTCCTACCTACACTATATTTGATCAAAATAGTGTAGTTCTAACAAAGTTATATAAAATGTTAAAAACAAACTAACAATTTCACCATGTTCACAGAATGTATTTTCTTTTTATTTATTGTACAAGATGTTTTTATTCATTACTTTCATACATGTGCTGACGTGTAATCAAAATGCTATGGTTACATTAGTATAAGAACATATGACATATCACACCATGTAAATGTTAGATAAGTTATCATTAGCTGTCAGTAGATGGGACGGTCAAATATCTCGTGACCGTTTATCTATTCATCGTTTTAGCTAATAACATCTTACGAGATTTGAAACATTTTTTTCTATCCTCGAAGAGTAGGTAATTATGTATTACCTCTTCTTAATATTTATATTAGAATTGTCCTCGTTATTTTTCTTCTTTAATGTATGTACCTGTCATTTTATATGTCCTTCGACTATTGTCGTAACGTGATGTATTATTTGTCCGTCCGTCAAAATCATGTATACATGGCGTTTCATATCATAGGGATTTTCAAAATTATGAGTCGAAGATAAACCATAAATGGCAAAAAAAAACAACAGTCTAAAAAACAGAACGCAAATATTGCAAATTGTACAAAAATTTAAATGCCAGTTTCGATAGTCTTGATTTAATGTATTAGAATATAGAAATAGAATTACACGAATAACAGAAATAACATGTTCATTTAACATGTTTAAAACACTAATGGTTATCTTATTTTTTGTGAGTTATGTAAATGATCATTAAATTTTTATCATTCTTTTTTTAAAGGGGAAAACATAAAGATTTTTATTATATTTTGTAAACTATAAAATATATTTTAACTTTTCTAAGCTCTTTTGTGTGGTTTGTTTTGCTAAAATGTTAAAATGAACATTATTATTTACATAGGCAACAATGGAAGCCTTCTTCTTGGTCCTGCGTTTTCAGTATAAAATATCCATTGAAAAAAATGTCAAATTTTGAATTTTCAACATCTTTTTTGCGTAAATAAAACTGCAAAACACATATGGTGTTGTTTTTTTTTATAGAAAAATGGCATATTCAACGCTTCCGGAATTTTCGAAATAGTATAAATGAAGAACATCCCTTGCCTAACTTGGCACAGAAAAAGTTGTTTGTCACAAACAGTTTTCTCCAAATTTCTCGCTTTTTTTCCAACAATGGCCAACACTCATTTCTCGATATTGCAATTTTGATTTATACGTACTAGGGCAGCAGAAAAAAGATTTACTTATACCTATTATCTGGAGTGTTAAATGAAGGTGGCACTAGTCATCTTTAATCACATCTTTTTACCCTAAAAAAAATGTTCCTTCGTTCTGAAAATATAAACAAAACATAATGAAGAGTAGACATTATATTACTACCTACCTTTTTCTGTTAGCTAGGTTATCCCTAAATTAAGATATCTGGAGCTGGCATGTCAGTAACTGCTAGTAGTCTGTTATTATTACATATTATTGTCATTTTGTTTATTTTCTTTTGTTACCTCTTCTGACATCAGACTCGGACTTCTCTTGAACTGAATTTTACTGTGCGTATTGTTATGCGTTTATTTTTCTACATTGGCTAGAGGTATAGGGAGAGTGTTGAGATCTCAAAAAGCATGTTTAATCCCGCCGCATTTTTGCGCCTGTCCAAAGTCGGGAGCCTCTGGCCTTTGTTAGTCTTGTATGATTTTAATTTAAGTTTCTTGTGTATGATTTGGCGTTTAGTATGACGTTCATTATCACTGAACTAGTATGTATATTTGTTTAGGAGCCACCTGAAGGATGCCTCTGGGTGCGGGAGTTTCTCGCTGCATTGAAGACCTATTGGTGACCTTCTGTTGTTGTCTATTCTATGGTCGGGTTGTTGTCTCTTTGACACATTCCCCATTTCCATTCTCAATTCAAACAATTCAACATATTTGAAATCGTATCCGAGAAAGAAAAAAAATTAACATGGGGTTATCCTGAAACTCATATTAAAAATACGCCAATTTAGGCACAATTATAAAAAGAATATGAAGTTTTGATAAACCTTCAGCATTGAACACGCTATTTCATTGTAGATAATGGCAAGCTCTGTACCTTCCTGTGGTGTATGTGAATATCGGCATTTCTTCAAACCAGCGTCCATTTGGTGTTCAGATTGCAACGAGGGCCTATGTGTGAACTGCAACGAGCATCACGAGATGTCTAAGGCAACTAGAAAACATCGTACTTTATCAATGTCAGATTATCAAAAACTGCCTTCTTACATTAGAAATATTAATCAGACATGTAGTGAACATGATGGAAGCTATCAGATCTACTGCAATGACCATGAATGCGCATGTTGCAGTAAGTGCATTGTTGAAGAGCACGCAAAATGTCAAAATATTTCTAATTTTGACGATGTTGTTAAACACACAAAGTCATCAATTGCTTTTATCGAAATTCAAGAAACTTTAAATGAAGTTGCTGAAAATATTCAACGGATCCGCAAAGATAAAAAGAACAATATGAAATCTATTTCTAAAAAAAGAAAACGGATCGAAAGTGAAATTCAACAAGTTCGAGAAAATATCAACCAATATCTCGATAAACTGCGTGACAATTTTCTTATTGAATTGATCAATATAGAAAGAAAAGAAAATAAGAAGATCAACCAGTTTATAAACGCTTTAGACGAGCATACATGTAAACTTACCGAACACCAAAAGAACATTACATACATAAAACAATATGCATCAGATCTACAGAGCTTTCTAGCAATGAAACAACTAGTAGGTGATGTTGATGAGAAATGTCAGTTCATTGAGTCACTTTCTGGGAGTGATGTGCTCAATCGTGTGGAGATCAAATGTAATATTAGTTCGTCACTTACTGACATTGCAAACATTGTACCTGTGTTCGGAAAAGTATATATTGAGAGTGCTAGTAAATCGGTGATGATAACAAAGAAAAAGCAACAACAAGCCCAGTTAGTACTGCCTAGAGCCTTGTCCGTGCAAGTTGAGACTATCCAAGTGGAGTTACAACAAACCATAGAAAATAAATCCCTTGTCAGAGGATGTTGCATATTGCCAGAAGGTAGATGTGTGTTAACCTATCCTGACTTAAATAAAGTAGAAATAGTAAAAGAAGACGGGTCGGTTGATTTTTCATTGAATGTTGCAGCCGCATATGGAGTAGCTTACAACGATGCAGATAACACATTAGCCATATCTTCCTGGTGGGTCAACGGCGTTGGCGATCAAATAACAATAATTGATTTAACCCAGCGAAAAGTGAAGAAAACCTTTTCACTTGGGGGACAAACCACTGGCATAGCGACGACAAATAAAACACTGCTGTACTACAAAACCAACAAAGCAATTCAAGCCATTGATCTAAGCAACGAATCGATACGGGAAATAGTTCCCAAGAACAAAGAATCATTTGTAGATGTAGCAATATGTAATGAAAAAATGTATTATTCCAGCTATGAATATGATACAGTAATATGTTGCGATCTAAAAGGCACACCAATATGGACATTCAAAAATGAAAGTGTTTTATCGTATCCATCTGGTATATCAGCCGACAAGGATGGTAACGTGTTTGTTGTAGGTCATGGAACTCAAAATGTCGTAGTTATCTCATCAGATGGACGAACACATAAGGAACTCCTAACTCTAAGTGAAAATTTTAGATCACCATGGTCAATTAACTTTGGGAGAGAAACAAATCAGTTATTAGTTGCAACTTACCACAACAAATCATATCTGTTTACCGTTTCAAGAAATTAAACTGAAAAATCAACAATGGTAAACGATAACAATAGAAAGATGAATAACACCTTAAGGCAAACAAAATACCATACTCAAAATTATATTATTTAGCATTTCCTTCGACAATGTAAATTGTACGGTCACCATTGTTTGTAAATGATACGTCATGTTATTTTCTATATGCATTACCTTGTAGTTATTGGTATAAATCAGAATTTCGGTTCAAAAACTTTTTTGTTTAGGTCAAATTTAAGTTAATAGATTGAAACGTTGTCAGTATATAAATGAGATTTATTTTAGAACTGATTTGGTATATCAGCGTTTGTATGAGTTGTGAATTTCAAATATTTTGCCCTCGATAATCACTAAAGAGAGATGAATTGTCAAAATGCGCATTTGGTGCAGTGAAATTGTTAATTGTATCATTATAAAAGTAAGACGACCTAGAAGTTGATTTGGTTAATCTAATACAACTCATCGCAGGTACATGCATCGGTATCGAAATTTGATACGCTGTACGCATGTTTCGTCTACCTTCTACACATAACTTATCAGTGACGCTCAAATAA
Organism: Mytilus galloprovincialis; assembly: GCA_037788925.1. NCBI lineage: Eukaryota > Metazoa > Mollusca > Bivalvia > Mytilida > Mytilidae > Mytilus > Mytilus galloprovincialis. Next base: position 1,061,405 of record JAWDJN010000030.1, read on the forward strand.
AAAAAGTCAAAAAGCCACGAAGTTGTAGAGCATTGAGGACACACTAATTTGCACAATGTAGCTGACGTTATTTCGTATGCATGAGTAAAGTGTGTATGCCTTATCTTTTACAATAAATTGATGACCGTTTAATAAGTATTTCAATAATCGTCAAGAAAAAATAACTTGATTTTAGACATGAGGATAATCATTGATTTATAGATGTTTTTGGTTTAATTTTACCGTCTAAATCAGCTCTGTCGTTTTGTTTTATAGAAGCCATAACCTTGTTAGCATTGAATGAGAAAGGTCGTGAGTTGAAATCCAACCTTGGGCAAATCAGAGATAAAAAAATAAATATTAGTTGTCTCTCTGCTTAGCAAGCAGCGTTTATCGATAAGAGTACTAATAGGTTGATTGTCGGTCTAGTACAGAATTAGGTTTGCATTCATATATTCTAGTCCGGAATATGCACATCTGCGGGTTTAACAGCTAGCAATTCATTCAATCATCATGCATTATATTAAAAATTTTAATTTCAATATCTCCAGAATAATAATATCAATGAAAGAACAACATTTTAGTTATAAAATACAATTTAAGAAAATAAAGGACAAAAATTACATTTCATAAGCATTACTATCCAGTATGGATTAATAACAAGGTTGTGTCACTGCTGTCATTTTCCGTATACATTTAAAACAAAAGTATACCCCTGATTTCATCATTAGTTCTGATTTAAGCATGCAAAACAAAGTTCTGCCACTGAAGTCAACATCAGAATGAGTGTATAGCAAAGTTATGGCACTGATTTGATCCTCCGTGTCATTCATTGCAAATTTGTGCAGCTGATGTCATCATCAGTATACATGCATTGCAAAGTTGTGGTGCTAATGTTATCATTCGTAAACATGCATTGCAAGATTGTGTTGCTGATGTTATTATAAGTATACATGCATTTCAAAGTTGTGTTGATTATGTACTAATCAGTGTCTGTGAATTGCAAAGTTGCGTCGGTGATGATATCATCAGTATACATGTATTCCGAAGTTGTGTCGATGATGTCATCGTCAGTATACATGAATTGCAAATTTGTGTTGGTGATTGTTTCATCATTATACATATATTGCAAAGTTGTGTCGCTTATTTGATTACCGGTATACATGCGTTGCAACGTCATGCCGCTGATGTCTTCATCAGTATACATGCATTGCAAAGTTGTGTCGCTCATGTCATTATCCGTATACATACATTGCAAAGTTGTGCCACTGGTCACGTGGCATCATCAGTATTAATGCATTGTTAGGTTGTCCCGCTGATGTCTTCATCGGAATTTCTGTATTAACAAGTTTTGAAACTGATGTCGGCATTGATATGCATGTTCTTGTAAATCAAAGTTCGTTGCGAATGATGTCGGCAGTAGTTTTATTCATGTAAAAAAAGATGTGCACTTTATGTCATCACCAGTATATACGTATAAAACACAATAATATTGGTTGAAATATCCTCATGACTAATAGTCCATTTTCATATTATCGACTTTTGACACCGGAATTAATATTTTTCGACAGTTGACTTTCGTTATGGTATGAGAGAAAACTATCTGTTTAAATGCTTTCTATACATGACTAAATCATCGGATAAAAGGAAAAGTCCCACTAAATTGCACCTTTTATTTACTCGAACACCTTGATTTTAATAGGTTAGCGTAACGAAATGCTCTATCCAAATTACAAACGTCTTTTTTATTTGCAATCAAGTTACCTTTGAGTTAAATATTGCTCGGTGTAATCAAATTTACAATTCATAAAAAGATTCAAAAAATGTTTGTACTGGATACGTGATTTCCTATACACATTGATACCTCTTTCCAAATTCCTCACATATTTTCTATCTGTAATCAAATCGTTCTTCCTTTTCATACTAACGTGATATGAACAAACTGTGTATACAAATATATAAACAATAATAGTGCATTGACTTAACATATTAACGATATAAGGATGAGGCTTAGAAACGGGGTAATGCGAGGCTGTCTCGAGCTATTTACCTGTTTCGGGTCGAATCCTTATATCGTTGATATGTCAAGTCAATGCACTATTATTGTCTTTGCACTGCAATCTTAACAAGAACTATCTTTAAAAAAGATATCCGACGTATTTAAATTTGAGTATATGTTTAAAACTATCATTTCGATAACCTTCAGAAGCACAAAGATACTTCAATCGATGGTTGGGATTGATTTTGGGAGTTTTGGTCCAAACAGTTTAGGAATTGGGGGCCAAAAGGGTCCAAATTAAACATTGTTTGTTTTCATCAAAAGTTAAATTATTGTGTATTTTCTATGTGCCGAATCTTACTCTCAGATCTGTTCATTGTGTCTTTTTGTTATCGGGATATACAAGTCCCGGCCACGTCCATTTGTATTTTTGTCCATCTGATGAGTTAATCCTTTTTCAACTTATTTTTATATTTCGTTCTCATGTTGTACTGTTATACCACTGTCCAAGGTTTGGGGAGGGTTGAGATCCCACTACCATGTTTAACCCCGCCACATTATTTATTTATGTGCCTGTCCCAAGTCAGGAGCCTGTAATTCAGTGGTTGTCGTTTGTTTATGAGTTAAATATTTGTTTTTCGATCATTTTTTTATATAGATAAGGCCGTTAGATTTCTTGTTTGAATTGTTTTACATTTTCATATCGGGGCCTTTTATAGCTGACTATGCGGTATGGGCTTTGCTCATTGTTGAAGGCCGTACGGTGACCTATAGTTGTTAATGTCTTTGTCATTTTGGTCTCTTGTGAACAGTTGCCTCATTGGTAATTATACCATATCTTCTTTTTTATGTGTATTAAGATAAAGATTCTTAATTTTTGGTCCCGTTTTTAAATTGGTCTACATGAAGGCCAAAGGGTACACAATTGAACTAAGTTTGATTTTAACAAAAAAATGAATTCTGAGGGTTTTTTGATATACTGAATTTAAACATGTACTTAGATTTTTGATTCTGTGCCCAGTTTTCAAGTTGGTCCAAATCGGGGTCCAAAATTAAACTTTGTTTGATATCAACAAAAATTCAATATATGGCGTTCTTTTATATGCTGAATGAATAAAGGCAAGAGTAGTACACCGCTTATCAAAACTCGTAAATCGATGGACAAAAAACAAAATCGGGGTAACAAACTAAAACTCAGGGAAACGCATTAAATATAAGAGGAGAACAACGACACAATATTAAAATGTAACACACACAGAAATCTGAATCTGAACCTTACCATGTATTTAGATTTTTGATTTGTGTGCCCCTTTATCAAATTGGTCCACATTGTGTTCTTTGGGTCAAAAATTGAACTTTATTTGATTTCATAAAAAAATTGAATTATTTGGGTTCTTTGATATGCTGAATCTAACCATGTATTTAGATTTTGGATATTGGTCCATAAAAGGTAAATGTCCAATTTATTTTTTTAGTTCCTAATCACATGCACATTCATTCTGTGTCTGAAACCTATTTCTGTCAACTGTTTAAACATAAGCCAAATTCAAGAGCTGTATCAAGCTTGAATGTTGTGTCCATACTTATCCCAACTGTTCAGGGTTCGACTTTTGCGGTTGTAACAAGCTGTGCCCTGCGGAGCATCTGGTTGTTACCTCATCTGGTCTAAATGGCCTTGTTAGCTTTTGTCATTACTTGACATCCGTCAGTCGTCGTAAACTTTAAAATACAAATATCGAAAACTTTAACAGAACAAATCTGACATGGAATGGGTAAATTATCAAGCATGTTACGATCAACTCTAGCGGAATTTTCATAAAAATCGGACGAACCATTTTGAAGTTATTGCCCTTGAAATGTCTTTTTTTTTTGCCATTTAATTTCACAGATTTTTGTTATAATCTTGGTAAAAAGGATTAGGAAACTATACATTGTAGTTAATAAAACGAATCTTTCCGAAGTGAAAGAAACCATAATAAATAAAGGGAAGTTGTAAGAAGTAAACGTGTTCGACAAAATACGATCTACAATTACGTCAACCTTACAGAATTGTTTATTGACCTCTAATAAGAGTTATTACTATCGGAACTTAGTTTGACGAATTACAATATAAATGATTGCAATGACTGGAAACTAAACTAAGCTAAGCGAGTGGTTCATGCTCTTTTGTCCTCTTGTTTGTCTTAATTATAGCGACGAAAGCGTTAGAAATCTAAATTTCGATATGTTACGTTTTCCTCATTGTTTTTTTTTTTTTTTTTGTACGATACGTTGGTTATCTGTTGTATCTGTTTCTTGTCGTTTTTCGTTTTTACTTTGGCATTGACCTTCGATTTGGACCTTTATAGACGATAAGTTGAAATGTCTGTTTGATATCTTTTGCCTAACTTCGAGACAAGTTCGAAATGTTCATGTTTGATTAATTTTACGTTACCAAAGATCTCGTGAAGCCTGCGTTGAGCTTGCACATGCAGTTTTTATGAAATATTTGTTTGTTCAGTATGACATTCTTATAATATTATTAATTAATATTGATGGTAGTACGGTTTGGTTTAAAGTGGACTCGAGTTCTTACGAAATCATTCTCAAGTTACTATATTCGCAAGAATCAAACCGGGGATCGAGATTGCAAGCAGTTTGTATTCCGCTTTAATGCTTGACAAAGGAGTTCCTCTGTAGATAAACAGATAAATAACAAACAAAATTTCGAATTCAAAGGAAAATTCAAAGATTGCAAGGGAATTTCTATAAATGCAGCAAATCTAAAGCTTATGTGTTCTATTTGTATTTTAAAAAAGCTGCAATGTAAACTAAAGTTGTCATTAGACAAAATTGCTAGGCATTACTAATAAATAGATATAGAAAAATGTGGTGTGAGTGCCAATGAGACAACTCTCCATTCAAATAACAATTTATAAACGTAAACCATTATAGGTCAATACACGGCCTTCAACACGGAGCCTTGGCTCACACCGAACAACAAGTTATAAAGGGCCCCAAAATTACTAGTGTAAAACCATTCAAACGGGAAAACCAACGGTCTAATCTATATAAAAAACGGGAAACGAAAAACACGTATAAATTACATTAACAAACGACAACTACTGTACATCAGATTCCTGACTTAAGACAGGTGCAAATTTTTGAAGCGGGATTACACGTTTTAATGGTACCAAACCTTCTCCCTTTTTCTGAAACAATAGCATAATATCACAACATAGAAAACCACACGATAAAATAAAATATCAATCGAAAGCAGATACAAATATGCTTGACAAACATAATGGTTTGTTAATTAGTCTTTCGTCTTTCTTATTTTCACAAAAAAACTCATACTGTGGTCATATGCTTCCATAATATTTGTTTGTTTGTAACTTTGGCCAAACATTAAGGATTTAATTATATATTATACACAAAGTATACATGGGTAATCATTAGTAAGCATGTAAAACATAGTCATCATCAGTATTAGTGTTTAACAAAGTTATGGCACTGATTTGATCACCCGTATACATGCATTGCAAAGTTGGGTCGCTGATTTTTATTTCTATGTTGTTATTTTACAGTTCCAACTTAATATTTCCTATACCAAATTTTTATCAAATCAGTGCCATAACTTTGTTAAACACTAATAATGATGATGACTATGTTTTACATGCTTACTAATGCAACAACTCTTTTGAGGTATGTCTGTCACCTGTCCAACGGAAACATTTATTGACAATATCATTTTTTTTACAATTGACATTCAATCAAATATCTATAATAAAAATTATACTTACTCGGCCCCGAGCGCTACTTGCCAGTTTTATTTTTACGTAAGTTATAAAAGTCTGATGTTTATCAAACTATATGCATGGAGGAGAAAAATGCTAAAATTACAATAAATCGTCAAAGGCGTGGTCATTATGCAATTAGCATAATGATTATTTTAGAATGTCATTCCTTTATGACATTTAATAAAATCATATGCAGGACAAATGTACTTTAACAAGTTGTCTGATATTTAAAGTAATAGGTATGCCTATTGACGATCTCGTTCAGTTTTCATATCAAACGTGAAGAACTGCTTATGAATAACACGAAAAAAGTCCATTTTGCAGTTATTTGTTTTTTTGAGATATAAACAGCAAACTTGATTAATAACCAGAAACATATAAAAAATACTACTGAATGTAGCAAAGTGTATAAAAGATAGGCGAAAATTATTAAAGGTACATTCAAACCCATGAATAAAAAAAACTGACTACGACATGGCTAAAAAAGAAGAACAAAAGACAAACACAGTACACAGTACACACAACACAGCATAGTAAACTAAAGACTGTATCATTCAAACTTCACCAAAAACTTGGATTGATCTCCGGAAGAGAAAGCAGAGCCTGCTTCACATGTGGCACCCGTGAGTTGTTCGCGTTAGTACAAACCCTTTGTTAGGTTGTATGCGGTAGGTCACATTCGGAGAAAGTGGACGGGATGTCAAGTAACAACAATAAGAACACTTTCGTCGTCATTTATAAAACAGATATTCCATAACGGTAAACCAACTCGTTAAGGCTTCTGTTGATTTAAAGAAGTGATTATTTCAATTTCATCACTTGGTATAATAGCTTCATTGTGAGCAGCAACTATCTATTAATTAAATTATGAAAATTAATTCAGATATTAGGGTATTGTATCAACTTGGATATATATACTCAGTATGCAAGCGCCGCTGGAATATTGCTACACAGAAATTGTAGATTGACAATTGTAAAGATGAAATCATATCTTTTGTTATTTGTTCAAAATGTTATTTTTAAAAATATATAGCGAAAATTACAATTGACATTCAAACTTAAAAACCCTTTGATAAACAAAAAAAAGAAATCTTAAGACAAAGAGAGACATATAAAACAAAAAAATAGAAACTAAAAACTAATCTCAGGTGCTCTGGGATAAAAAAAAAAAAAAAAGAAAAGAAAATAAAGATCCTTCTCAATATGCTACACCCGATGTGCTGCTCAAGTATGTTCTAACCCAGAAATTAGCTAAATAAGTTTGGTCAAAATCGGGAAAAAGGGCACAAGATTGTAATTCCGACAATTGAATCATATCCGTCGTCATCTGTAAGACAGAAACTCAATAACGTTCAACCAACTAGTGATAGAGTCAACATATTTTTCTGCGGAATGTTTTCAAACTAACCTCTCAAAGGAAAAGTATGTTACAATGTAAAATTTATAAATGCTATACCCTTATTGCAAACAATATTGTTGTTGTATTATCTTTATATGGACGTCTTCAATATTGCCGAAAAGCAACTTTCTTTTAAGTAGTTCTTTTAATTTGTTTTTTTGGTAATATTGACTTTTCGTTACATAGTTACAACTCATGAAGTAAGGAATGATTTGATCGTAATATCAAGGGTTGTATCTAGTATGCGATTTGAAGACAGTTTTTGACCACACTATGATTTGTTATCATATGCATTGCCCCCAAGGTTAAAAACATAACTTGTTTGATAACGAAATCCAAAGTTCCGACATATACCAAAACAACACTAACAAAAGAAAAAATCTAGACAATCATATCTGTTTCATGATCATTTTTAATCCTACCCAATAAATAAAAAAGTTTTCTTTTATTTACTCTATTAGATTAGCAGATTCAAGAACACCTTGGAATGCTCTTTCCAAATAACTAATATTTTTTCTATTTGCAATCAAGTAGTTCTTTTGAGTTAATTATTGGGCTTTGTAATTAAGTTGGCGATTCTCAAAATGATTCAAAAATTTTTGGTATTTACTGGAGACGCGAATTCCTAAACACCTTGACCATGTTGACACCTCTTTCCGAATTCCTAACATATTTTCTATCTGCTATCAATCGGTCGTCGTTTTCATACTTACAAGGAATCAAGAAACTGTTTATACAAACATATGATAGTGATACATTTAAAGTTACGCGCCATTATAACATTCGTAACGTGATTTACAGATGTCAGTAGATTCGACGATAAATATCTTGTGACTTTATCGTTTGTTTACCTTCCTGGTTGAAATATTTTATCAAGTTAAAGACATTTGTGTAACTCCTTCAAATTCAGGTAAAATTATTGCTGTTTTATTGCATTTCAATGACAAAAAGAAAGGAATTGTGTTAAATACCATCTGAGCTCCAGTACGTATAGTTAACATTGATAGTTAAGGTTCATCATAACAAATGGACAAATATGGCCGTATTTTCACCTTAAAAACTACTCTGTGTACAGTATTACCTGTGCTGTTTGGAAAGTTTTAATGCCTAGCATCAACTAGATATATAAAAGTTAAATTCATTTTGTGTTAAAGAAAGATAAAATCTTTTTTGGTTTTTGCTGGGCATTGTTTTTCCTTTCTGCAGAAGGTGTAAAAATAAACAAACACCTGAATTACTTTGATACTGTCCACTCGCTGACTCAGATGAACTCTTTAACTCACCTGTAGTTGTGAAGATACCTCTTGTCCGTGTCAATTAAGGACAAACAAAACAATACAAACCGGTTTTTTACCTGAGGGAGCATCTCATAGTTGTTCCACAACTTAGTTAATTTTCAGACCATTTGCATGAAGGAAAAAAAAATGCCCAGCAAAATCCAAAAGAGATTTTATCTTTCTAAAACACAAAATGCATTTAACTTTATTATATCTAGTGGATGCCAGGCATTAAAAGTTTTCCAACTTCACAGGTAAGTCTGTACTCAGAATAATTTTTGGCATGTAAATACAGCCATATTTGTCCGTTTGTTATGATGAACCTTAAGGTTCATGTGGACCCTATGGCTAAAATGGCCGTATTTTCACCTCAAAATTTAATCTGAGTACAGGGAAACCTGTGCATTTTGATAAGTTTTAAGGCATAGCATGCCCTAGATAAATAGAATTCAAATGCATTGTATGATTTAGAAAATTCATAATTTAACTGAATTTTACCATACACTTTTTTCGTCTCTGCAGAAGATGATAAAATTAACAAACAGTTGAGTTTACCTTGATATGGTCCACTCAGGTACACAGTTTAAATAACCAATTGTTGTCAGGTATCTATTGTCCATCTCATGTCCATGTCAAACAAAACAGCTCACTTCAATAATTACCTGTGGGGAAGCTCAAACCTGTTTCCCAACTTAGTTTATTTTGGCACCTTCTAGAGGAATAAAAAAAGTGCACGGCAAAATCCTGGTAAGTTTTTATTTTTCTAAAACACAAAACTTATTTGAAATTTATTTATCTAGGGCATGCTATGCCTGAAATTTTTTTACAGATGCACAGGTTTGTCTGTACTCAGAGTAAATTTTGAGGTGAAAATACGGCCATTTTAGCCATAGGGTCCACATGAACCTTAACATGTTTTGACAAGCAATTTTGTGACACAGAATGCAATTGATGGTCTCTAAAACACATTTTTTTCTCCGTGTACACTATCAAAAAAAAATTTTGTCCTGTATACAATGTTTCCCCATCACGTTTAATGATACGCTAAGTATGGTTTAATAAATTCTTATAAATTGCGTCAACTGGCCATAGCTAGTCTACATAATGAATAGTAATATCAATTTTGATAATCTTCATACTAGTCGTTCGAGGGTTATCGAACTTTAACCGTCAAAACCTAGGAATTGTTCATACGTTTTATCTATAAATATAATTTCAGCAATTTCCTAATTTTTTTCTTAAAAGTCAATGCTGATTATCAAAGTATGCCCTAATTTCCGTAAAGACGATTTTCGTATTGCATGTACATAAGTAATAACAAATTAACATAAAAAAACAAGTTTCGTTCATATCACTTTCAACCCTAGTTTTTGATGTGGTTCGTGTTGTTTATTCTTTAGTTTTCTATGTTGTGTCGTGTGTACAATTGTTTGTCTGTTTGTCTTTTTCATTTTTGGCCATGGCGTTGTCAGTTTATTTTCGGTTTATGAGTTTGACTGCCCCTTTGGTACCTTTCCTCCCTTTTTTTTTTAATATCTTTAGAATACATTGTGGACCATTTTTTTTTTTTTTTTTTAATTTCTAGTTTAATCTGCATCCAGTGTTCACTCCCAATGATCAGTTAAAGTGCATATTAATATAATTGCTCCTTTTGCCTTCAGCAATGAATCTGTTTCTCTTGTTGCATAGCTGTGATGTTTTCCCACACCTGGCACATATCTCTTAAAAATATATACCTTCATTCTTTTATATATTTAAGTATAAACTGGTTTAATTCAGAAACGAGTGTGTATTGTAATGGGAAGTTTGTTCATTAAAACATTCGATCTGGAAACTAAAAACAGTTGGAATGTCAAATCAGCCAATCTGAAACGCAAATGAATGACAATTATCTGTTATACATAAGAGAAATGGAACACTGTATATATTAATTTCATATTTGCATATGGAGATGAATTTACTTTTTGCGAACTCCTCGGGTTTTCATGTTAAGAAAGATACTTGAAAAGTATCTATAATGATAGTAACGTTAAAAAAAAAACATGTAAGGCTTGTAAAAACAATTTCCACACCCTCTGTAATTTTTCATATTTATATGCTTCCACAGAATATGACTTCTTAGGAAATATCCTTTAATTAGAAATGTTGCATTTAATAATAATAGATTATAGACACGTTTTGTATGATAAAGTAATTTTTTTACAAATTTTGGAACACTACCAGTTTTCTAGTTATAAATTATTTGATACTTTGATACGACTTGGGAAATATGGTTCATGGATGAGTATCGCCCTGTTCATAGCTAAATGGGAAACATTGTTCTGTTTGTACTTTGGCTTTACTAGCAAAATGTCTTATAAAACATCATTTAAATATTGCTACATGTAGAAGAACAAACTTTGGAGATTTCATATTGATTATTGTATTACAGTTTAATTAAATTCGTTTGTACAATGATAACAAAGAGGATTAATCGTTTACAGATGATTAATCGTTTACATAGAAGCAAATATAAGCATATTATCATAAGAAACGAAAAACATTTATTTTTATTAAAAGTACTCGTGCTTCTAAATAAAGGCAATAGTAGTATACCGGTGTTCGAAAGTCCTAAATCGATTGAAAGAATACAAATCTTGGTTACAACCCAAAACCACAGGAACACATCAACTATAAGAGGGAAACAAAGGAACAGCAGGAACACTGATGTGCAACAAAAACAAACGCAAACATACATAAAAACAAACTATTTGATAACAACTGCCTTATTCGTGACTTGGTATAGAACATTTTAAGAAACAATGGTGGGTTGATCTGGTCACATGGCTAGCTAAATCTTCCACCTTATGATAAAATCAAAATCGAATGAATATGAAATGCTCATGATACTAACACTGTGTCCTATGTAATTTGATCACTAGTTAAATAAAGGCATACAGATGTTTTATGTTGGAATACCCTTCTTTTCGTTAGATATACATACTGTTATGTTTTAAAAATTCTAACGGGAAATATATTTGATATTTGATGTTTTTACGTAAAGAGAGTTAAAATTGAGAATTGAAATGGAGAATGTATCAAAGAGACAACAACCCAACCATAGAAACAACAACAGCAGAAGGTCACCAACAGGTCTTCAATGTTCGGCACAAAGGCTTCCAAATTTGTTTATTAAGACAGATATTTCAACATAAGTGCTGAAATATTAAGTTATTTACGAAAACTAGTTGTAATAAAGATTTTACTTTATGTTGCTATCCTCATTCTATAATAAAACTATATATAAGCAATCCAATAAATGGACAACACATACTTGAAAAGGCAAAAAACAACAACCACGCAGTTACAGGATCCTTACATGGGGCCGACATGATTAGAATGTGGCGGGGTAAACATTAGAGACACTGAATATAGAAATTAGAATACTCGCAGATATTATGCTATAATAAAATGTACAAGGCTAAAAAGTAATGACTGTAAATCTTTTGTATCTTTTTAAATGATTTACAAATGTAGTCAAGATAAAAAAAATCTGAATTTTTGAAACATTTTTAATGGTCAATATATACTTTTGCTTGTAGATGATGGCAAGCTCTGTACCTTCATGTGGTGTATGTGAATTTCAAAATGTCTTTAAAACTGCATCCATATGGTGTTCTGATTGTGATGAGGGCCTTTGTATAGACTGCAGTAAGCATCATGGAATTTCCAAAGCAACAAGAAAGCATGTAACTATACCGATATCAGAATATAATGCATTGCCTACTTACATTACAAACATTAAGCAGACATGTAGTACACATAATGAAAATTATCAGATTTACTGCAATGAACATGAATGTGCGTGTTGTAGTAAGTGCATCGTTGAAAAGCATACAAAATGTCAAACTATTTCCAATCTTGATGATGTTGTAAAAAACACAAAGGCTTCAAACGCTTTTTTTGAAATTTGTGAAACATTAAATGAAGTTGCTGAGAATATAAAAAGGATCCGTCAAGATAAAAATGTTAATCTGAAAACATTGTCCGAAAAAAGAAAACAGATTGAATGTGAAATTCAACAGGTTCAGTTAAATATCAATCAACATCTCGATAAACTGCAAGAGGACTTCATATCGGAATTGCATGAGACAGAAAGAAGAGAAAAAACAAAAATCCATCAGTTAATGAAAGCTTTAGATGAGCATGAAAGTAAAGTTGCAGAACACCAAGAGAACATAGCAAACATAAAACAACACGCATCAGATCTACAGACCTTCCTATCTCTGAAGCAGCTTGGAGGTGATGTTGATGAAAACTGTCAGTTTATTGATTCACTTACTGAAAGTAATGTTCTTAATCGTGTGGAGATCAAGTTTAACATTAATACATCACTGACTGACATTGCAAATAGTGTTCTTGAGTTTGGAAAAGTATTTATTGACATCTCTAATAGCTCAGTGAACATTGTGAAGAAAAAACAACAAGAAGCTCAGTTGATAGTACCTAAAGTATCATCAATTGTGCCCATTGAGAATATACAAGTCAAGTTAGAACAGACTATAAAAACCGAATCATCTTATATTAGAGGATGTTGCATGTTGCCTGATAGTAGATTTGTATTCACCTATCCTGATTTAGACAAAGTTACTGTAGTTAAACAAGACGGGACGGTTGACTTTGTTCTGAATGTAAAAGCAGCAAATGGTATAGCGTACAACGATAAAGATAACACTATAGCGATATCATCCTTTTGGAGTCGCATTGGCAACAAAATAACAATAATCGATTTATTTACACGAAAAGTAAAGAAAACTTTTTCAACGGGGGGACAAACCCAAGGAATAGCAGTTACCAATACAACACTTCTGTATCACCTATTCAGCAAGGCAATTCGAGCCATGGATCTGACTGACGAATCAATACGTGATATAACTACTGAGAACATGGACACATTAATCAACATAACAATATCTGGACACAAACTTTATTATTCCAGTTATAAGTATCATACAGTAGTTTGCTGCGATCTGCAAGGTACAACACAATGGACATTCAAAAATGAAAAGGTTTTGAGTCATCCATTTGGAATATCAGCTGACAATGCTGGTAATGTGTATGTTGTAGGATGTGAATCAAAGAATGTCGTGGTTATCTCCCCTGATGGACAAACACATAGAGAACTCTTAACTAAAAGAGATGGTTTAGATTCCCCATGTTCAATTAACTTTAGAAAGGAAACTAATCAGTTATTAGTTGCAAATAATTCTGAGAAAACGTATTTGTATAACGTATCTAGTAATTAAATCACTTCAATATTTTATCTTAATGCAGTATTGAATGAAATGGAGAATAAAAGATACATATATACAAAAACCACATAGTTACATGGAACACAATTGCTAGTAAAATGTACTTCATAGAACAGCCCGGATATTTCCTGATATTCAGCATTGAAACCAGGAAATTGATTGTTTATACAAGAATTTAAATGATTAGGTTAAGTGCTTCTCTCACAGTTGGTGTCAACTGATGTTATAAAAAAAAACACAGATGGTCATTTGGTCAAGATTATTTAACTTACAGTTTCTACACTAAATACATTATATTTTCTGATCTGCAAAATATTTGCAAAGACGATGTGTTGCAAATTTTTTGTTTATTCATATTTTTACAAGGTTCTTCCAAAATTCAATAAAAAAATTAATTCTTTGCATATTGACCAAAAAATAGGATTTCTGCAGCTAATTTGAAATACTCTGATCATAATTTCAAGCAAATTTGATATGTTTTAATAAAACATGTCAATGTAATTGTGTTAAAATCAATCAGAACCAGGGCCAATCAAATGTATCTTATTATAATCCTTTGTAACTAATTTCCTTTTTGAGGTGCAGATATATAGAGTAATTAAGAGTTGGTATATCCAGTGTAGGATGATATGGAATACATTTTTCAGCATTTACTTTAATATGTTTCTTTTAAAACTTCCCACCTGCATGCTTGTGGTATAATTATTGTGTGTTTATTTCTATATCAAAAATCCAGATCTGGTCTGTTTCTAATACTAAAGGAGGTGTTTCGGTTACGGTCATGTAGACTCATCAGATATCCCTAGAATATATGTTTCCGTTCTTGTGATATTTAGAATCAGTGGCGGATCCAGAGGGGGCGTAGAGGGCGTACGCCTCCCCTTCGCTTGGGCTTTCTTTTTTTGTAAAATGATTAATTAGACTTGACCTCGTGAACTTTGCCATTTCCCGTGTATTTAATTTTGATGCGACAATTCTTTACTTATAAAGATGTTTTTCGCTGGTATTTACTGATAATGTCAAAGTCATGTGATTCGCTATTATGAAGTTGAACAATGCATCAAAAAAACGTTACTCAGTCATTTTTAAATTCAAATTACAGTAACGATGCTTAGGCTGAGGATGACAACCGTGATACCTTTAAAGCGATAAAGGATTGAGCAAGAAGGTAGTGACTTCTTTTTTACAATTCAACCAAGCAAAAAGTAATACTCTGTTACACTTTCATGAAAAACAAATCCACAGCAATATTATTTTCCTTCGAAAAATGTTTAACCCCAAACGCCCTGAGAAACACCCCAGGATATTTTAAAATAACATGATACCTGAACAATGATCCTCATTCAGTATAAGCTCTAGATAGATTTAAATTCTAAAGTACGAGCAATTTGATTTGAGGAGACAGTCTAAGGCATTTGAGGGAAAAAATCATGCTCTGATTTTTGCACTAAATAAAAATTCTGGTCAGTTGGACAAAATTAATGAAACATTAATCTTGTCCATCTTTTTGCTAATAGAAACGAAAATTTCCAACAGAATTATTTAGAATTAATTGAACATGATGAATAAATTAAGGGCGTATTTGTTTGAGGCCGGGGTTTGCACGTCTGACCGGAATGTCTGTTTCGCCGAACTGATATATTGAATACTTTTTTCAAGACCAAACAACAACCTGCCTGCTGAGTGCGGCCTTTATGTTTCGATTAGTTGACCGTCATTCATACAGTCGTTGTCATTTCAGACTCATTCGTAGCCTTTGGTTGATTTGGATCCCCTCACTTCCCTTAAACATATCAACCAAACATTGGAATAAAAATTGCTTGTTTGACTTTTTTAACTCGTGTCGGTGGTATTGTAAATTTCATAGAATAGCCCAGTCTGGAATCTGTGAGGTTATGCTAAATTAACATACAACTAACGAGATTTTTCCATGTCTAATTTTTACTGACAAGTCCCACATCAAATAGATCAGTACATAGCTTTGGATCCATACTATCATTTTATGATAGACAAATAATAGGGAGAATACAGCATAAAAAATGTCCAACCCTTACTTTTTACAGCAACTATAGAACATACATGCCCCACGCAAGGAACCGCCGGTTTAAAAAGTGCATTTTACACTTATTTTATGTTTTTAGCCCAAAAAAGGTCCTTCGCTCTGCAATCTTTAAAAACTTCGCCCCCCCCCCCCCCCCCCATTTCCAAGTTCTTAGATCCGCCCTGAGAATGGTTCAAATTTGATTTCACTTATTGGAATACTCAAATAGCTATTTTAAAATCAGTTGGATCCGGGACAAATCCATATATGCACTGTATATAAATTCTGCATTTTTTTAGGATATAAGGCTCAAATATAATCTACTTCTATTCACATGCAAACGTAGAAGGGACCCTCCTCCCTTTATTTTCCACTGAATAGAGGGGCAACATGTATATTATAAGCGACTTGTATTGTTATGTTGCATTGAAAAGAGTAAGATGAAATGCTTAAAGGGGCACTAGCTTTCAAATTCATGTTCACCAATTTGACTCAAATTTTCATATTTTATTTATAACAATGTAAAACATTTTTCAAAACTATCAAAAATATAAAATAAACAATTTACATGGTCTCAATAAGATTTAGCTTCGTTTAGTGTGAATTTTAGCAATGACGCCATCTAATTAAATTTCAAGTTGACCTTCTATGACCATATACGCGATGTAAACATAAACATAGATATAGATAGATTAAGCAACTCGTGCAGTTGGATTTTTATAGGTCTACTAAATTTGGTGTTATAGATTAAAAATGTTTTATCGTCGTATTCACCTTTGTTTCACTTTCATTGTTGACATTGTTTTCCTTTAAATAACAGTACAAGGACTATGCATGCGTTATTCTATCTCTTTCTACGGGGTTGAATTGGAGTTCACGTGAATACAGGTTTAATGAGGTTGAGTTATTCACTTGCAAGTGAATAATTCATTATCAATTTTTATAAGCTTAATTTGACAAAATTGAACCATTTTAGCTGGTAAAAGTGAATTATGATTTCAATATTTCACTTTCATTAATGTTTGAACAAAAAAAATCATACTTTAGATATTTTATATATCTCGTAGAGTGCCCCTTTAAATAAGAGAAAATAAATTGAACTATGAAAGTGTTTTCAAATGAAAATTAAACACAATAATAATAAACAGCTGTGTCATGAGCGCATGATACCCCTGTCACGTTTTCAGAGAATGAACTTCAATAACTTCTCAATGTCATAACAGAAATTTATGAAAAAACTAAAGGGAGGCTATCTTAATAGATATAAACAAGTCAACAAAGTTTAATGGAAACTGCTCAAAGCACTTAAAATGTATTGTCTGAAAGCTGGAAACCAACCTATCTGTTTCAAGAATAAAATCCTATAATTCGGAAATGT
This sequence comes from Mytilus galloprovincialis, assembly GCA_037788925.1. NCBI lineage: Eukaryota > Metazoa > Mollusca > Bivalvia > Mytilida > Mytilidae > Mytilus > Mytilus galloprovincialis. Next base: position 1,078,548 of record JAWDJN010000030.1, read on the forward strand.
AATATCATTTTTTTTTTTAATCAAAAGGGAGTTTACGTCAATAAATATAAAGAAGAACTTCTGAAATCATTTTTGAGTTATTTCAGAAAATAGAAATATCCCCCTTTTTTAATTATTAATTTAATACCCCATAAGTCAGAAACATAAAATCGGAAATTAATAAAAATCAAAAGTGAGAACAATGTTTGGTTAAAGTGTTGTTGAGTTAATGTCCGACATGTTGACGAAGGAAAGACAGACGGACAACTGTATACCTAAACTGTATACCTAAATATGTCCTGTAAATGGGCAAAAAAGGGGGTTCTTATCCCAAATCTTTTTTTTTGGTTTTAGGAACAATTAATTTAGTTAGAACTTTTTTTTTAAATATTTCAGAAATTTCCTTTTATCTTTTATGACATTTTTTTAATATAAATGTAAAGTTAAAAAGAATATTCATTTCTTTAAAATGACAAAAAATTATAAATCTATTCTATTTAAAAAAAAATGAAAATTTATAACATATACTAAAAGGTTATATTATATTCCTTTCACTGTATCTGAACATCATTAATAAAAAAACACTGACTTGATGTCAAAATCTTATATTGAATATTTATATGTATAGAAGATATATTTATATTTCAAGTAAAGACAGAAAATGACAAAATGTTGACTTTCTTATCATATAATCTATGTGTAACATCTGTGGGCAGTTTATTGGGAAGAGTGATCTATAAATTACAAGGACTTCAAACTGTAAAGCTAATCAGTTGTGAAATTTGAGATTACCTCAAATCTGAGGGCATTCTTCGGGCTGTGCTATAAAGTAAATGTATCGTATGTTGTTATTTCTTTTTTGTATTAAATGTAATACGTTCAGCTAGTATTTTGTGTTTAACAGTTATCAAACGCTAGATGGTTTAATCAGTGTTTATATGATTTATAAAAAAATATACATCTTCTTTTTGGGTACAGATGGGTCTTATATATATTTGGTCATGAATAAATAAACAGATTTGAAAAACACTTGAGGTTCTGCCGACAAAAAGATATCTGTATATATGTAACATATATGGTACATACTTGGAACAAAACCACTGAGGACTTGATTGATGAATTAAACGAATGACACATACAAATGCACAAACATACATGAAAACACAAGTGATAACTACTCTTATTAATTTGTGTTATTTTATCTTTGTATCTATAAAGGAATAACTGCATGTTTTACATTGTACATATACTGGTGATTTATTACCGGAAATGCCTTGGTAAAATGAGAGTGGTTCATAAAAGGGTAATCTATAAAGTAAAATCACCAAAATACTGAACTCCGAAGAAAATTCACAATGTTAAGTTCCTAATCAAATGGAAAAAAAATTCACACACAACAAACGACAAGATAACAATTGTCATATGCCTGACATTGTACAGGCATTTTCTTATGTCGACAATGGTGGATTGGACCTAGTTTTATAGCTAGCTTAAACTCTCACTTGTATGACAGTCACGTCAAATTCCAACGATGCGTGAAAAAACAAACCTAAAATACCATAAGTCACACTGTATACTTCATTATCATAGGCTGTACATCATTTACAAAAATTGAGTTGCACAAGAACCCAACTGTGGCTTAAAAATCTCTAAAACGAAACAAAAACAAATCTGACATGGATAGAATTATGCAGCAAGTCAATAAACTCATCATAGATGCCACGATTATATTTTATATTTACGCTAGACGCGCTTTCGTCTTTAAAAGACTCATCAGTGACGCTCGAATCCAAAAAAGGTAAAAAGGCCATATAAGGTACGAATTTGAAGAGCGTTGAGGCCAAAAATTCCTAAAATTTTGCCAAATACAGCTAAGGTCATCTATTATATAAGCTTTGGATTTCAAATATTTTGGTTACGAACATCACTGAAGAGACATGTATTGTCGAAATGCGCATCTTGGTACCGTTAATTTTATTCCAGAGGCACACCCGCCTTAGATTTTCAGAAATTCAAAAGTTTCGTAAACAGTTAATTTTGAAATAAAGAAAACAGTAGTATACCGTTGTTCAAAATTCATAAATCGATTGAGAAAAAAATAAATCCGGGTTACAAATTAAAACTCAGGGAAACACGTCAAATATAAGAGAACTACGACACAACATAAACACAAAATTAAAATGTAACACACACAGAAACGAACTATAATATAACAATGGCCATTTTTCTTGGTACAGGACATTTTAATGAAATAAAAATGATGGGTTGAAGCTGGTTTTTTGGCATGCCAAACCTCCCGCTTTTATGGCAATGCAAAGGGTATCATCATCCCAGTAGTCAGCTCTTAGGTGTTTACATGAATACTTAGTGTATGGTCATTTAAATAAATTTTCTGTTACAAAACTTTTTGCAACAGGAAATTTTTTGGATCTCACAGCTAACTCAAAGAAACTTTTTCCAGTCAGGAATTTGACGACCTTCTATATATGACCTGAAACACGTTACCAGACAACCAAACAAGAACTTTATTCAGCTTTAAAATAACTGCAGTTGTGTCTGCTAGTGTAAGAATTATAACAAGAATGGTGGTACAACATTTTCTTATCATCAGTACGAAAATGGTCTAGGTCTGAAGCATCATGCAATACATTAAAATATTTCCGCCCCATAGCCTCGGTAAAGCTTTTGTTTGTGCTTATTCGTTGCGTATTAATAAACAATTCAGTAGAAGAACCCTGACATATAATACACTTATCCCATTGTATTTCATTCCTACTTCGTTTCGGGCTTGATGGGCACAGTTTAACAGGACTGTGAATGTGTGCCATATCCGGGTCTGAAACGTGATCGAATGATTTGATTTGTATATTACAATTATAACAAAACTATCAATTCAAAAAGACAAATTAAAGTTATAAAAAAACAACAAAAAATATTTCCAATTACAAAACAACGATCTTCAAACTAACTGGGCTATTCCAAATACACAAATCGACCACACAACAAGCAAAAAAGAGAAATGAAGTTAGTGACAATTGTCCTTCTTAATGACCTGATAGTGTAAGCTACAAAACGATTATGGCACGAGAAAAGGCGTGTATGAATCAAGGCAGAATTATCACTTATTTTTGTTTTAAATTGCTATTTTCTTCTCATCGATTAACATCACACGAAAGATATTTGGCACACATATGAACCATGTCGTATTGGTGTAATCAGAGTAAAAAATCCCGTGAAAGTAACACGCAATAAATTTCTTTCGTTCAAAATGTTGTAAATGTCAGCTAAAAAAATAGTCTTACTAAAATCATGAAATACTTGTACTTAAATTATATAAATCTTTTCAGCTTTTGTTATATGATAAATTTAATTCTTAAGCTAAATGATAAGTATCATTTGAAAAAATAACACAGAAAGCAATAATTTTATTTTTCTTGTTGAAAATGGTCTGTATGCTGGGGTATCTGTGGGTCCCCTTAGAAACAACAAAATTTTGAAAAACGTGACCACGGGAGCATACGACGACATTCATGATTGGAAAATGTAATGATTTTCCAAACTTTGCATATAAATATAGCCGTGTGTTATTCGTTATCTTAAACTCGTTAAATCGACGTCTTTTTCGATACTGGGCACCCTACTATAAGATTTTCTGTTCTTTTTTTAAATTATTATCATTAATATTATACGTTTAAAGAAGGATTCAAAATATCAACTTTATGTACTTGTCTCGATTTTACTGATGTACTATAGCTATGAACTTACTATTATTATTATATATGTGGTTCTTTGCCAATAAACACATTACAAAAAAATAAAACCATTTCCTGCATTGTATTTATTAATCAATAAATGTGTTAAAAAAATCATATCTACTTTAAATATAACACCAAAAAACGAATAACACTTGTTTCTGTCCAACATAAATATAAAAAGATGATTACCAATGAGACAACTCTCCATAAGAGACCCAATGACACAGACATCAACAATCGTAGGTCACCGTACTGTCTTCAAGAGCAAAAACCATTCCGCATAGTCAGCTATGAATAGAACCGAAACACAAATGTGAAGCCATTCAAATGAAAAAACTAACGGCTAAACAAAAAAATTATAAATTAAACACAAACAATGACATATTAAGCATCACGTAGAAATAAAAAAACGGACCAAAACGAAACCCGGAAAACATATCTCAAGTGCTCCAGAATATTAAACGGATCCTACTCAATGTGCAGTACCAGTTATAGTGCTCGTGTATGATCAAATCCAATGATAAGGTTAATTAGGTTGGTCAAGAACGGGGAAAACATTTTAATTTCAGTCAATAGAAACAAATCCGATGTTATGTTTATAAATGCTATATCTCGATTACAAACAAGATTGCAGAGTCTTACTATTGATGTCTTCAAATACAAAACCCCATATTTCTAAAAACCAACTTTCGTTTATATTTTCATTACGTTATATCGACTTTCGTTACAGTTAGAAATGATTTGATTTTCATATGTGGTTTGCATTGCGTATGTGATTAGAAGATCGTACTATAAATTGTTATCAGATCCATCATTTTGTCCACTGTTATCAACGTTTAATAATTAATGCACGTGTTATTTACGATGTGTCCGTTGAAACTCCGTGTATTTTTTACTACTGAAACATATATTAGCTCATTGTTGAAGGCCGTATTGTTACCTATAAATGTGAATAAACTTATCATAGATACCAGGACTAAATTAAGTATATACGCCAGACGCGCGTTTCGTCTACAAAAGACTCATCAGTGACGCTCGAATCCAAAAAAGTTTAAAAGGCCAAATAAAGTACGAAGTTGAAGAGCATTGAGAACCAAAATTCCTGAAAGTTATGCCAAATACAGCTAAGGTAATCTATGCCTGAGGTAGAAAAGCCTTAGTTTTTCAAAAATTTAAAAAATTTGTAAACAGTAAATTTATAAATATATTAACCATATCAATGACAATTGATGTCAGCACAAAAAGTGCTCATTTGCAATCATACCACATCTTCTTTTTTATATAATCATGTTGCCACTGACCAAGCCTTTAGCTATTCTGTTTGTGTAAATCGTACTACATAAAGTGCTTGATAAAGGTATTTAAATTCCTTCAGAAACTACTAATATATCCCCTTACGACACTAAAAAAGGGGAAATCCAGACAATCATATATCTGTTTTAGAATCCCCTATCACACCCAGTTATCAAAAATAAAATAAAAATACTCTGCTCGATACTCAGGTTCCAGAACGCCTTACCTTAAATTGGTTATATTAGCGAAAGGCTATTTAAATCCACTTTCCTAATTAAAGATGCCAAGATCTGTTAGTCCTTCTCAATGTGCAACAATATTTCAGACATTTGGTTATCGAGTTCTTTAAATGTTATTCGTCATCAAAAATACAACTTAGAGATGTATCCAAACTTTGGTTAAAAGAGAATAATCTGTATACATTTTTTACAATAGAAGGAATAATTCATACTAATAACAAACTATTGTGAGATTCATTTAGATATTTTCTGCCATCAATATGTTTTAATACATGTTTGGCAGGTGAGTGTAGATGACATTCTGTTTATTTCTCCTGAGACGCAGTTTCTATATACTATATTTGGACATGGGTAAATTACTGTCGTTTTAATCTATGTAGAAAATATTGAACCTGTTTATGCAATTGTGTGTGTTTTACCAATTTTTTTCATAGTGAATCATAACACTTTTGGAAGTTATTGTGCAGATATTTTTAATTTTTTGTTTTGATTGATCGTCATGTTGTCAAGATAGATATTTTGCGCATGGATTCTTCTATAAACAATTAGTGTATTATGTTTTTTTTTATGTTTGGCATTGCTATCCTTTTGTGCATACCGAGAATAGAAACACATTAACATAAGCAAAACAAAATATTTGGTTGTGAAATAATCTTGTAAAAAGACAACAAAAAATGGATGGATATGAGGTGAATGTATGACCCAGATGTATTTATTCAAATAAAGATATTTTCTTTATGTGTATTAAATGTTATTTCTGAAACGTTCATTGTCACACTAACGTTATACTGGGAACGGTATATCTTTAATGTTCCTGCGTGATGTCAATAATATATGTATTCAAATACATAATAGTAACGTACATTTAAAGTTGCGCGCCATTTAAACATCAATCACGTTTGTTAACGACTGTCGTCAATACATTCGACGATTAAATAGCAAGTTACTGTATTATTTGTTTACCTTCCCATGAAAGACATTTTGTTTGACTTCACAAAGTTCAGGTAGTATCATTGCTTCTTAATGATATGTGTACTATTGTTTGTCTGTTTGTCTTTTTCATTTTTAGCCATGGCGTTGTCAGTTTATTTTCGATTTATGAGTTTGACTGTCCCTTTTGGTATCTTTCGTCCCTCTTTTAATGATACTCAAAGAAGGTAAATATTAATGTATACCATCTGAGCCCCAACACGTAAAGTTGTCATGTTTTAACGAATTGTTGACAATTATTGACACACAATTTCAAAGTTTGTCTTCAAAACAAGTCTTGTCTCCTTCGTATACTGTCAAAAACGATTGTGATACTGTATTACATGGTTTCCCCGTTATTGCTAACGATAACTCAAATATGTTGAAAGAGTTCTAACATATTGTTTCAAAAATCCTTAGCGACATTCTTAACTATTGTACTTTTCATAATAGGCGTTCGGGAGTTATTGAACTTTTACTGTCAAAACCTATATATACTTTCAGGACTATTGACAAATTAAAAACTCACCAGAATAAGATACTTTTCCAAAATATCGATTTGCATATTAAACATACTCTAATAAGGAGAAATAAACTTAAAATGAAACAGACACTTATAAACATTTAAGAATAAGATATATTTTCTTGTTGTGTCTGGTACCAGTTATGTCAAGTGTATATCAAATGAAATGAGAGTCTTGGATAAAAAAAAATTTATAAAATACCGGCCTTCAAATGACTTGATCTCAAAGTTTATATTAATGGTGTTCAAAATCTCTTTGATGTGTAAATGAAGATTTGACGAAGGTGATAAATCTAGCCTTAGAATGATTATATTCACTTTTGATGTGCAAAAATTGCCTAATTAGTTATATATCAACTTCATTTCTTCACAGTTTTTATAAGAATTAAGTTATAGATAATGCATATTTAAGGTTTTTCTTGTCATAGAACATCCCACAGTGAATTATTGTTGCCTTTATTCATTTACACAAGTTTGTACAAAAACAATTTTGTATAAGGCAACAAACTACAACCACTGAATTACAGGTACAAGACTTTTGACAGGTACATACAAAACTTTTGGCGCTAATCCTCCCTCTCACCATGAATAGTGGGGGGGGAGGGTGTGTAAACGGCTCAACACAAAACAAACTATGCACAAACATAAACAAAAACCAAATAATATAAGAAACAGCACAAAAAACACAAACACTCGATTACCGGCTATTGACTTGAGACAGGTACATAAAGAATGTGAAGGGGTTAAACTCATTTGAAGTGGTAAAGCAGTACAACATTAGAAAACAAAACTTTAAAAATCAGTTGAAAAGGGATAACCTCATCAGATATATAGAAGTAGAACTACATCTAACATCTTCTTAAAAGGTTTGTCAATGTTGTACAAATGTAACATGATTAATTTTTCACCAATCTTTAACAGTCGATATGTTATTGTTGTTGTAGATTATGGCAAGATCTGTACCTTCGTGTTGTGTATGTGAATTTCAGCATGTCTTTGAAACTGCATCCATATGGTGTTTAGATTGTGATAAGGGCCTTTGTATAAACTATATTAAGCATCATGGAAATTCAATAGGGACAAGCAAACATGTAACTATACCGATATCAGAGTATGAAAATCTACCTGATTACATTACAAATATCAAGTAGACATGTAATACACATGATGAACATTATCTGATTTACTGCAATGAGCATCAATGCCCTTGTTGTAGTAAGTGCATCGATCAAAATCACACAAAATGTAAAAATATTTCCAATCTTGATGAAGTTGTCAAAAACTCAAAGACCTCAAACACTATTTTGGAAATTCTTGAAACATTAAATGAAGTAGCCGAAAACATCAAGCGCATTCGTCAAGATAAACATAACAATTTGATAACTTTGTCTGAAAAAATAAAACAGATTGAATGGGAAATTCAACAGGTTCGGTCTAATATCAATGAACATCTGGATAAACTGCAAGAGGACTTCATATCAGAATTAAACGAGACTGAGAGAAGAGAAAAAACAAAAATCCATCAGTTAATGAAAACTTTAGATGAGCATGGAAGTAAAGTTGCAGAGCACCAAAAGAACGTAGCACACATAAAAGAATACACATCCGATCTACAGTCTTTTCTAGCACTAACACAACTTGAAATTGGTGTAACTGAAAACGGTGAGTTCATTCATTCACTTACTGAAAGTGATATTCTCAAACGTGTGGAGATCAAGTTCAACATTAATACATCACTGAAAGACATTGCAAATCATGTTGCTGTTTTGGGCAAATTATATATTGACAACTCAAGTACCTCAGTGAACATTGTAAGAACAAAACAACAACAAACTAAGTTGATATTACCTAAAGTATCCCCCATTGTGCCCTGTGAGAATATACAAGTCCATTTACAACAAACTATAAAACTCAAATCATCTATCGTCCGAGGATGTTGCATATTGTCTGATGATAGAATTGTGGTTACGTATCCTTCGTCAAACAAATTATCTGTAGTAAAACAAGACGGAACGGTTGACTTTTCTTTGAGTGTACGTGAAGCACATGGTGTAGCATACAACAATGAAGATAACACTATAGCAATATCATCTTGTTATGGTAATCAAGGCAAACAAATATCAATAATTGATTTAACGGAAAGTAAAGTGAAGAAAACTTTTTCACCTTGTGGCCAGACTACTGGTATAGCGGTGACATATAACACACTGCTGTATCACATCAAAAATAGAGCAATTCGAGCCATGGATCTTGCTGACGAATAAACACGTGATATAACTACTAAGGACATGGACACAATAATCAACATAACTATATCTGGACACAAACTTTATTATTCCAGTTATAGGTATCATACAGTAGTATGCTGTGAGATCAAACAATAGACATTCAAAAATGAAAATGTTTTAAAGTACCCATATGGAATATCTGTTGACAATTATGGTAATGTATATGTTGTAAGGAGTGGGTTGAAGAATGTCGTTGTTATCTCACCAGATGGACAAAACTATAGGGAACTATTAACTATGAGTGAGCCTAGTGATTGCCCACGGTTAATTGCCTTTGAAAAAGAAACTAATCAGTTATTAATTGAAAACAACGGAAAAGCCTATCTGTATAATGTAGTTAATTATTAAACCACTGCAATTATATCTATAATGCATTATTGAATGAAATAAAACATAAATGACATTAAAAAATAGAATACATATTCATACATGGAAACACAAATGCTAGGATTTCCTCTCATCGAAAATGTATATTAATGTTGTCATTTCTTTTTTGTATTAAAAGTAATACCTTTAGTTAGTGTTTTGTGTGAAATAATTTTCAAATAGATTGATTCACTAAGTGTTTATGTAATTTATCAATATATCAATATACGTTTTTTTTTTTAAAATCAAAATGGGCCATGGGTTTGCTTATGAATAAATAAATACTATTAGATTACAAAAAAAACACTTAAAAGAGGGGAGAAAGATACAAGAGGAACATTCAACTTCAAAAGTTGAAAATAAACTGACAACGCCATGGTTACAAACGAAACATGCAACTATTCATAAGATACAACATAGAAAACTAAAGACTAAGCAACACAATCCCTACCAAACACTGGAGGTGATCTCATGTGCTCCGGACGGGTAAGCAGATTATGCTCCACGTGTGGCACCCGTCGAGTTGCTCGTGCTATTAAAAACCCTGGAAATAGTCTAATTCGGTAGGTCACATTCTTGAAAAGGGAACGGGGTTGTAATTACGACGTAAGGAACATATCCGATATCATCTGTGAAACGGGTATTCCATAACGGTCAACCAAATCGTGATGGCGTCTAAAAAATTACAAAGGGATGATTTCAACTTCACTCTTTGGTATTCTTGGTTTAATAGCTTCATAATGACTCAAGTGTCAGCTGACAAATAGGGATTTATATATAAGTAACATACATGGTACATAATTTGAACAATCAAATACCACTGAGATGTTGTTTAAAGAATGAGACATACATGAAAACACAACTGCTAGCTTTTCTCATAAACTTGTTTATGCCAGCTGGTTTGTTAATCTTTTATTTAAGGAATAGTTGAAAATTTTATGTTTATCCTTTATATGTGATTGATTACCGCTACTGTGTAGATATAATGAAAGTGGTATAAAACCATAACCAAAACTACTTAATATTTCACCGTAGTATGATTGGCTGCACATTATTAACCTTTTACAGTAAAGTTGTACACAACTGTATTCTACCCGGTAATAGAAAGTATCAAAAGAATTATTCATAGTGCTGCCAATATAATAAAGGTGTAAAGTTAGAAATTAAAAAACAATATGCAAATAGCCAAAACCATCAAGAGCATCCGTCAAGATAAAAATTGCATTTTGAAACTCACATCAGAGTACAAATTCTACCGGATTACATTACAAATATGGACCGTGGTTTAGTGGTTAGCGCATCGGATTAGTAGTACAAAGGTTCCTTGTTCGATCCCCGTTCCGGGGAGAAAAATTCAGGGACTAAATTTTCGGCTCTGCCTTGACACCATTTGCGAGTATGGTCTTGAAAATATTCATAGTCCGTCAAAAGGGGGCGATAAATTGCTGACCTGTGTTTAGAGAGAGCCATATCTCTTACACGTAAAAGACCCCTTGTAGAATTCGAAAAAGAGCAGTCCAATGTCGCTAGGTAGGACTCGCATCCGCAAAGTTGAAAGGAATTAATGTAAGTTACAATAACTTGTTTCCCAATACTTTATAAATAAATATGTGTAAACCAAATACCAAGCAGATATGTACTTACTGTTTGATATGAATAAAACGAGAAGACTGACAAGAAATTTATGGACTCTTCTTTTAATTCAGTATGTAACATAGTTGATATACGTATACAACATTTTAAAGAACATTTTAGTAATAACAACAACAATAATAACAATAATAACGCTATTTCTCGCATCATACATAAGCCAAGGAATTTGTTTTTGTCCAGGCGGCTAAAGCTGCTAATAATATCATTATTATATGACGAAAATCATACATTGAGGAAAATTCACCAACATTCCAACTTATTCTATTTGCAAAAAATGACATCTGTAACAAACATTAACTATTAGCTACTTCTTTTAAGCAGAACAAAATGCATTGAAAGTTCCTACAATGTATTGGCTTTCAAAGCTGCATCAAACACCTTACAAATATAGATTTATTTCGTCTTCAAGCCATTGTTCCACTACTTTACTATCTATTTTACTTACTAGTACACTTGGTAACTGATAATAAGGTGTTCAAATAAGGCCTTTCAAAATAGTGGAATTAATTTTGAAATGTAAAATAATTGTGTGAAATACTTGATAAATTACATGCTTATCTTGGTGATTTTGAATCTGTTCAACACTTTGATATTCTTATCCTATATACCCCTTTATACCCCTCATATTCGTAAGAAGAAAAACTCACACATCTAATTAAATGGTAATTTAAACGTCACAATGCGAATATATATATTTGATATATATATATATATATATATATATATATATATATAGAGTCTATAAGAATCTACCAACCAGTAAACTTAATATATATATATATATATATATATATATATATATATATATATATATATATATATATATATATATATATATATATATATATATATATATATATATATATATATATATATATATATGTATGTTCAAACTCTTTTAGGTATTTTTTAGTAACAACAGACAAAAGAAAAAGGTCAATAGAACATGCTTTAAAGCCCTTGTTTTTTTACTAGATAAGATAGGTGTTCGCTTTGGAGATTTCGTATATCGTCAAGTTATCGGAATTCCAATGGAGACTTACTGGGAACTTACTAGGGACCACTTATTGTGGACCTGTTACTGTACTGTAGTGAGTTATAATTTATGACTAAAGTTGACAAAGACCCATCGAAACAATGACTTATATAAAACTTTGATAATACTTTTAGATATTTGGATGATATATTGGCTCTTAATAATGACGACCTCAGTATATACACTAAAGAGATTTATCATGTTGAACTAACGTTATTAAATAAAGCTAAATTCACACAATGAACACTGCCCTTTCCTGGATCTTGATATACATACCATCAACGGAAAGCTTAATACAATTAATGATAAAAGATATGATATGTCCTTTCCTATTGCTAATTATCTAATTTTAGATGGTGACTTTCCCTTGTTACCGTCTTATGGTGTTTATATATTTCAACTTAATCGATTCGCTCGTGTATGTAACAACGTGTTAGATTTTAGAGAAAGAAATCTATGTATTTCTGAAAAATTGTTACACCAGGGTCTTCACAAACTAGTCAAAACATTTACTAAATTTAATCATCGATACAAGGACAGCGTTCGTAAATATAAATCAACATGCAGGCATCGTATACGTTCAGGTATTTCACATTCAATCTTTTATGGTAATATTCTTTACAAAGCACAAAAATATCGGCGTTCACCTCAAAAGCTATCAAAACCTTTAAACAAACTTATTAAGAAGGGATATAGGTACAATACTGTTGTCAAGTCATTAAAGATGTCATATGTTTTCTTTGTTATTGATTTACGGATAGGGTCTTTCCATCGGAAATAAACACATTTATTCTTAAACCAGTTGTTGGCATGCTATGGGTTATGTTCCACTCATATATTTTATGATGGTATGATACTAAATCCCTAACGGGTGTATTTTGCATGACATTTATATGTTGAAGACATAATCTTTCGAAGCAGAGAAAACTATAACACATGTGATCGTTAGAAAGGCACATTTAATAATGATCGTGAGGCGGTAAACAATAAAGGGAAATAACCCATCAATAATCATACATGTATATGACACATGGAGTTTTGGAGATAATACATATCAATGCATGTAACAATCAATACAATACATTGGCGCAGTTTAATTGAGGCCTGGAGCTGGAATGTCAGTAACTGCTAGTAGTCCTTTGTTAATTTATGCATAATCATTATATTGTTTAGCTTCTTTATTCTGACATCGGACTCGGACTTCTTTTGAACTGTTTTTACTATGTGTATAATATTGCTGTGTGTTTTGGTTTTTTTTCTACATTTGCTAGGGGTATAGGGGGAGGGTTGAGATGTCAAAAACGCGCAGTTTTGCGCCTGTCCCAAGTCAAGAGCCTATTGCCTTTGTTAAGCTTAAAATTGAGAATGGAAATGGGGAATGTGCCTAAGAGACAACAACCCGACCATAGAAAAAAACAACAGCAGAAGGTCACCAACAGGTCTTCAATGTAGCGAGAAATTCCCGCACCCGGAGGCGTCCTTCAGCCGCCCCCTAAACAAATATATACTAGTTCAGTGATAATGAACGTCATACTAATTGTATGATTTTAAATTTTAGTTCATTTATTTATTTCGGAGTTTAATATGACGTCCATTATCACTGAACTTGGACACATTTATGTTTAGGGGCCAGCTGAAACATCGAGTGCAGACTCTTCTCAATGTATTGAAGACCCGTTGGTGGCCTTTGGCTGTTTTGTGCTCTTTGGTCGGGTTGTTGTTTCTTTGACAAATTCCCCATTTCCATTCTCAATTTAATGCAGTACACATGATGAACAATTTCTATTTTACTGCAATGAACATGATTGTGCGTGTTGTAGTACGTGCATCATTGAAAATTACACAAAATATCAAAATATTTCCAATCTTGATGATGTTGTCAAAAACTCAGACATCAAACGCTTTTCTGGAAACAAATTAAACATTAAATGAATTTGCTGATTGACTGAGTAAGGTCAAAGTGGAGAAAAAAGGGTTATAGGACAGTTTCTTGACACATCGTTAACACACAGGCACACAAAAACACTCAAAGGAACGGGACAAAACAATATCTTTTTTTATTATTGGCTCAAGTCGTTCAAAAAAGAGTACTTTGAAGTTTTTGACGATAAAAGGATCATGCTAACACCAAAAAATAAATATTGTTAGTCAAATCTGAGATACATACTTTAAATTGGAAATACTGCTATTTAAAATTCTCATTTTGTAGATGTTTCGTAAAAGAGGACAACGGAATTATTCTTCTTTTGTAATAGAAAATTGGATTAAAGCAATCAACATTTAGTTTGATTTCGATTTATCTTCTGTCGTTTATACATTATCCTGCACTTCATACTGTCTAGATTTTATCGAAGCTTGCCGTCAATTTAAATATTTGAAGTGCTGACGATAAAGGATTATGTTTATACACCTAAAACATAAGTTGTAAGTCAAATCTGAGATATGCGTTTTAAATCGGAAATACTATTCCATCATTTAATAGCACATATATTATACCGTCCAATTATTCTAACTAATTCAGTTTAAACGACATTTTTTTTAACTGGCTGACTACATTTTAATGATATTCTTAATGAACTTAAGAACCCTTTTTCATCATTCACAACAAGGGCAACAGATGGCTTATAAAATTCATAATGCGCCTCAAATTGAAAAAAAAAAAGTTGTGCGTAAGACGAAATCACATTTGGGGATGATTTTTATTTTTAACTAGTGACTGAGCTAAACTATTTGTGTTGGTTTGGAAAGTAGAGGTCCGTGTGTAAAAACTATGGAGTTATTGAATGTATGAAAAGTATTAAATTTTCAAAAGACTTGTGTGAAAAAAAGGGATATTTTACCACAAGGAGATGCATCCCGAAAAAATGTTCGGGGTGTGCAAATTTACGGGAAAATTAATCTCACTTCGTACCCCGAAATTAACCAAATCTGTGACACTAACTGTCTCAGATTCAAAACCAATCTAATTAAAATATTGAGCTCTGATTATGTTATACTATGTAGTATAACGTAATATCATATGTAGTATAAGGGACGACATCAAAAGTTCAATGAAGTATAAAAAACTTAATTCACATAGTTTTTTCACTGACCCCCCCCCCCCCCCCCCCCTTTCTTAACTTAATTTTGGAAAAATTGATTGACCAATAGGGATATATGTAAAATCGATTTTAGATTAACAAAACTTGCAGCAATGTTGAACCCCCCCCCCCCCCCCCCCCCCCCAACCCCCAAACTATTTGATTTAAGTTTTTTATCCTACATCGATCTTTTGATGTCGTCCCTAACGTAATCAGAGATCAATATTTTAATTAGATTGCTCTAGAATATATCATACTTTTGGAAACATATACTAATTATTTTTTCTAATTATAAACACCTTAAAACTGCATGTACATGCTTGACAGCAAAATTCCGCAAGTACTAACAAACAAAAATATGGGTTTAACATTATTTGTTAGTCTTGTATGTGTAGATCATTTATATATGTTGGCGTTCAGTATGTCGCCCATTTTCACTGAGGTAGTACACATTGTTTATTCAGGGGCCAGCTGAGGCCCATCTCTGGTTGCGAAATTTTCTCGGTACGTTGAAGACTTATTGGTGGCCTTCGGCTATTATCTGTTAAATGGTCGGGTTGTCGTCTCTTTGACATATTCCTTGTTTCCATTCTCAATTCTATCGGTTCCTTTAATTCATATTTTTTCTTTTCTTTAATGATGACGCTGTCCTCTCAGTATATACTGGTAGTCATAATTATCAATAAATATCTACGCCAAGTTCGCATGATAACGCCGTATTGTGTATTTTACAATTGTAGCATGCTAAATTGAAATTTATAAAAAAATATACCATGACTGGATTATTGGGGTTATTTCACTTTGAAAACTTACGTAGGGATACCGTTATGTGTGTATATTTTTTTAGTCAAATATGAGTATTAAAAGTCCCATGACACTAGAACGGCACAGTGGCGGATCCAGAAATTTTCATAAGTGGGGTCCCACTGACTGACCTAAGAGGGGGCCCGCTCCAGTCACGCTTCAGTGATTCCCTATATAAGCAACCAATTTTTTTCCCAAAAAGGGGGGGGGCGGGCCCCCTGCCCCCCCCCCCCCTAAATCCGCCTCTGCGGCAAACTAGAAAATTTCAAAATCGAACTCGAGTATAAATTCAATAATTCTAACAACATGATAAAGCTTGTAGTAAATTGACCTACGCATACTACAGCTAATACTTGAGATGTAAACAAAATCATTCAGTTTATTTATCTGATGATCAAAGTACCATAACTTTGGAATGAAAATTTAGGATTTTTTTCAAAATCGAGTGTTACTTATCTTCTTTCAACAGTACCCTAATTTCCGGTTAATCATTGAAATCTTACTCAAGGTATGATGGTACATGTACAACATTTAAAATGGTCAGTGTTTTAAATAACTCAACAGACGAGGAATTTTCGAAATTGAAAAGCAGATTCCAGTTATCAGTCCAAAGGTTTTTTTATAAAATTAATCCATTCTGGAGTTAGTGTGCGATATTCATAAACATGCATTACGTTGACCTATAATAGTTAAATTTTACAAATTGTGACTTGGATGGAGAGTTGTCTCATTGGCACTCATACCACGTCTTCTTATATCTATTGAATCTGGAGGTAAAAGAGCAACATCAGAAAATTTGAGAACCGTTTTCCAAGTTTACAAATTCAGCTGGCACTAACTAGCAATACTTGCAAACCGATCTCATCAGCTCTGCTGTTTTTGTTAAATTGCCAATTAATTATGGCATCCTTTGTACAAATAAACATGTATGTATATTTACGCGATACGGTTTTTTATTGTTCAAAGTCAAGGACGTATAATATTGTTAGTTAAATCCTTGTCCAAAGAGCAAATTATGCAAATTATTTCAATAAAGAGGAAGTCGATCAATATAAACTACAAAGACCATACAAAATCAACACAAACAACAAGTCCAATCTAACACACATAGTGATTGTTAATAATTAAAAATGATTACTGAGTACAAATATGGAAATATATAAACTTTAAAGCCAGTTCAAAGAAGGATAACTCTATTTGTTTCTCAATTTTCCTGTCTGATCTGGAAAAATTTATTTAGGTACAGTCCAAAAACTGTATTCAAATCTATAAATTTTCATTTCTCATGATCCGGATGACGGTATTATCAAAAAGTAAGGTTTCTCAAGTTTGGAAATTTTTGAAATATATTTTGTAAGAATTTAAATCTTGTTGAGCTTATAGAGAGCACTCTAAAACAAAATCATTGCAATTCATTTGCTATCAATAAAAGTGAACGGTGTTGACAGGCCTTTATTTCATTTTTACTGTTTGGTTATAAATTAATATAAAGGTCCATTTGGTACATCTTATGGTCAATTTATTTGGCAACCGTTCATTCTATGTTGTCTCTTTAAAATTATATAGTCTAATCTAACTTGAGGTAAATTAGTATCTATCTCAAACTGTCATTTTTTTTTTTCATCATAAAGAAAGTAACTTTCTTAATTTTAAGAAATTTAAATTTGAAATACTGGCCGAATTTTTAAGTATCTTTTGAGTAACTATTTCTTTTGTCTAAACCTTTTTTTTTGGAGACATTACATCAAATAAAATTTGATTTAAATTTATTTTGCAAAATTTTTCAGATTTATATGTTAATGATCCACTTTTTTACTGTAAATGAACAGTATATTCTTTACCATGAGTTATTTGACTTGTTACTGTTTGATTTATATGCACTATATCTGCTCGAAATTTAAAGATCAGATGGGGATTGCCCAAGTTTATACCAGTACACAAATATTTGTCACACAGTTTTAACAGTGACACTGTACAAATTCTTTGCTTGTGCAGTACAGACTTTTTTTTAGAAACACTAAGAATGTGTTTAAAGAATTTTAAGTTAAGCTTTTCTATTTCCAAATCTATTAAAATATCTTAAAGAGAATTTTATTATTTTTTTCTTTTTTGGAACACACAACACAATGCGTTTATGCATCCAAAGGAAGATAACTCTCATCTGAAAAAGTAAAAAAAAAACACGTGCAGTTCAGTCCCTTTATGCATCCACAATATATACATTGCATTTGCGGGATAGCATTGCATCTGTTTATATAAATGATAATTTTATGCATTTTGCATTGTACAATAAAAACACAAGCAATCGTTTATTATATCCCGAACAATGTGAAGCCTACTTTCGGGAAGACAGATGATGAATATTAATGAGACAGTCCCGCCACCTGGTGTCTATATGAAGTGTATTGTTGAAAAACACAGCTGCCGACAATGAAAGAAGAATATATTTTCTGCGATAATGGTTTTATATACCTGGGTTGTAATATATGACGATCATACATTTACATAGTATGTACTTTTACTTGTTTTTGTTTAACGTAGTGGCTTGTTTACGAGATTTTCCGCATTTATGGAAATTTTCTAAGGGGAGGTCACTCTAATTTACTTTTGTGACAATTTTTTTCTACTTCATTTCCTCAATATATTCGTTATTTAGTTGACCTTCCCAGTAATCCTTTATCACACTTAAATCCCATTTCACTATACTGAAGTAATGTGTTAAGCAAAGGTTCTCATTTGTTTACGTTTCAGACATTTCATGGCAACCTACACAGGTAGACTGGCCACCAACGTGCACCAAGAAAGTTGTGATGGCTGCCAACTTGAGCTCTATATTGATTCTAGTCTCTGCTAAAGTTAAAAGGTAATAATCTAGACAATTTGTTCCTATCAATTTTTGATCAAAATTATGAAATCATGTCTAAGGCTATGCCATTCAGAGTATAGTAAACATGGTAAACAAAATAATCCTGGGACTGGGAGTGTTCATTGAAATGAAAGTGACCATTTTTAGAATTGCTACACCAGTCCCCTATATATGAGTTTGTGGTCTAGTGGTTAAGACTGATGGCTACAGTCCCTGACTTGGGTGGGTCACCAAAAATATAATTACATCAGAAGGGTTATTTTCACTCTCTCACACACATCTCTGGTACCCAGACTGTAGCTTAAACTAGAATGTGTACTATCTGGTTTGTTTAATTTGTTCATGCCGGGCAACCGGTTGAGTGTACTTTGACTTCCTCCACCATAATAAAAGACTCTGTCAAGTGTCCTAGCACTCCCTTTTAAGTTATTTAGGTGGTGATTGTCCTTGTAAATATTGTTGTATAAGTTATTCTAATATGACAACCTATTATCATCAACCAGTATAATCACAGTATATCTACTTTTAGCGCGAACGCATACTTACACAAAACCTGCTGTTCTGTGTTACGACCAACTTATTTATACTACCAGATATTCTCAATTTTTAACATCAAAACTCCAGTTTTACAAAGGCCAAGGTTCAGATACAATATAGTTATCTCTATTCTCACTGTGCTTAAACGGCTGTGGGTAACTTAAGTTACCCACAGCCCAAGATGGAGCCGCCTTGCGTCGGTTAGATACTTTTCTTCTATAGAATAACAATACCACGAATGCATCAATTAAACAACTGAATTTAAAAGTTGTATTAATCGTTTAGGGAAACCCCTAAACTGGAAAGGTGATTAAATTCTACAAAATAAACGATCACAGCACGATTTTAAAAAACACTTAGGCTGTCCGTAACTTCAAAACAACTTGTCCGTAACTTTTTTCATCATACCAATAGAGATGTCCGTAACTTTCAAAGAATCGACATACGCGGATGTAATGTTTAAACTGATGATAGAGATTGCATCGAATACATATTCACAAAACGAAGTAGATGTCTAGTATGATATAATTCATTGTATCGATGGAAGACAAAATTGGGAAAAATATGAAAAAAATCACGATAAATCCGCAAAACTCGGGTCTCATTTTGTATAACGTCGGGGTACCCGAATCGCCTAGTTCGGAGGGTTGTTTCCGATCATAGCAGATAAACTGTTGAAACATCATTGTTCGTTTTTATTTTTGAACAAGTAGACTACACATACATGTAGCATGTATACACTTACTGATTTTCTGCCAGCAACGACAAGGGTAGCGTGAATCCGGGATTTTGGAGGGGAACCCAAATTGCCCAGGCATGCAGTGGATAGACTATACGAGACTTAAGTGCACAAACTTTTTCCGTCTTTTTGAAAAAGCCAAAAACACTTTTCTCTCATCCCCACAAAAACAAATCCCATCAGCATTGACAGTAAAATAAAAGGGGTGTCAATCTGGACACACTGGGACGTTGCGCACGGTGATATTGCGGCACCCTGGCCAAGATTTACAGTAAATGGGAAAACTTTAAAAAAAGACATTTTGTATAAATGAATAAACCTAGTTTTACAGCTAGCTGCATATTTCATTTAATGCAAGTTGCATTAAATCTCATTAAACTGAATAAAACTAAAAGACACAATAGGTAAAAGTCAGTGACAATAAAGGGAAAAGAGCAGTCAACATAGTGTAACAATTCGACATAGTATATAAATAACTACGTAGGACAACAGGGTAATTTAATAGTCTAACAACCCCTGATAACATACAAAGAGAGAAAAAAAAACATACTAGGAAACATATTCAAAAAATCATAACACTATATCTAACTGGTGGGATGTATAAATACCGAGCCGCGTCAAAGAGTATTCATCAAAATACACATAGAAAGAAACAAAGGTGACGGTAAAACGCAAACATATAATTAAACTCAAAACATTAAAGAGTATGGAAAAGCCTTGGTCTGACAAGCGAAAAACGTCGATAAGACGCACATCAGTAAATAAAAGTTCAAACCATAACCAGGATGGAGTTCCACAAACCCCACATAAAACGTCTGTGGTGTAAGTATGATGCGTTAATAAAATCACATTTGGTGGTGAATGAGTAGAAACGGCCGCGAAGGTTACAAATATGATGTTAATTGTCTTCTAATTGTTGAAATTATAATTCTTTAAATTTTAAATCAAAAGTTACCCACATCTAAAAATAAAGTTACGGACAGTCTGCTTAGTTTCGATCAAAAAGTTACGGACATCTTATGCATTTTTTAAAGTTGACCTTGCGCTTTAGTGAACTCTATATTAACAAATTTATGGTAATTGTTAGTCATTTCTTTATTCAATAATCCTATAGATATTTACATTCTGCATGAAAAACGTCGCAAAAGGTACATTTTGTATGAATTAAATATCAACGAGTTTAGAGTCCGCCATCTTGGGCTGTGGGTAACTTAAGTTACCCACAGCCGTTTAAGCACAGTGATTCTACAGCAAAGTAAACAAATCAGTCTATTTCAGTTTATTTCTGAATGGTTAAATTTCATAAAACAAAAATTCTGCGAATAGCCGTTTTTGTGTATTACTGTGTTTGCGCTAAAGGAAGATATATTGTGATTATACTGGTTGACGATAATAGGTCGTCATATTAGAATGAGTTTAATTTGAAATAATAACTATAATTAGATATAAGAAGATGTGGTATGAATGCCAATGAAACAACTCTCCATCCAAGTCTCAATTTGCTAATGTAAACCATTAGTCTTCAACTTGGAGCCCTAGCTCTAACCAAACAACCCAAAAAATGACTAGTGTAAAACCATTGAACAAAATACAACTGCAGTGAACTAGTAAACATCAGATTCCTGACATCGGACACGTTCAGGCAAATGCAGCGGGTTTAAACGTTTAATAGGTACCAACCTTCAACCTTATCTGAAAAAAATAGTATAAAATATCAAGTGAAATGGCTTTAAACTCAATCAAAAGAAAATTGTTATTTGGATGGAGACACATCTTCCTTTATCTATATATGAACACAAGTGAACATACACCATTAGATAAATTTGATTATGATGCAATGTAAGTACATGATAAAGCTATTTTCATTTCTGCATTGGCTTTCATTTCTTGTTTTCCTTTACATTGAATTTTATTATATCCTCTAAATGTTGATGAATCTGAACATGTATGAAATATTTTCAACTGGACATTAAGCAACCAACAATCAATCAATCTAAACATTGAAGTTTTTTTTTTTTATATGTTAACTATGAAGTGGCAGGGGGGGATCCAGCCATTTTCAAAAGGAGGTTCCTTACCAAGGATAAAGGGGGTGTCCAACCCCCAGAATCCCCCCTCTGGATCTGCCACTGTGAAGTTTTTTTGGTATTAAAGAGGCACCCTGAAAACAAAACAAAAAAATATTCTTTAAGTAGGAACCAAGATAGAAGTTTGCCTCCTATTGTGAAACACCTTGGCCCACAATAGCCCCTTCAGAGGTTTTCTGGCTACAGGCCTGAGAATAAACAATATATTCAAATGGGTGATATTTATATACATGTATTCCCTGATGAAAGTCTTCAGGGGACCAAAATCTAAGCAATCAAACAATTTTTGTTCTTAGATTATCCTGTAACAAAACTGGCCTCTAGTTAAGCAATCAGTTTAAACTACACACAAAAAAACTTAAGACTAATAAAATTGAGAATGGAAATGGGGAATGTGCCAAAGAGACAACAACCCGACCATAGAAAAAAACAACAGCAGAAGGTCACCAACAGGTCTTCAATGTAGCAAGAAATTCCCGCACCCGGAGGCGTCCTTCAGCTGGCCCCTAAACAAATATATACTAGTTCAGTGATAATGAACGCCATACTAATTTCCAAATTGTACACAAGAAACTAAAATTAAAATAATACAAGACTAACAAAGGCCAGGGGCTCCTGACTTGGGACAGGCGCAAAAATGCGACGGGGTTAAACATGTTTGTGAGATCTCAACCCTCCCCCTATACCTCTAGCCAATGTAGAAAAGTAAACGCATAACAATACGCATGATTGGAAGTATACTGCATTGTTCAAAACTTACGATCAATCTTAGTGGTACATTGTAAGTTTTAAGATCCTTACAACTAGGTATAGTCCACACATAAGAATATGAATTACTCTCCCTGTTGTGTAGAACTGTTGGATGTTCTGGTTTGCCTTGATATTAATGATACATACATGTATCTTGAAAATTTATGGAGTACGAAATTTCATTGTTTGATGTAATAAGGATCAAGATAGAAACTAGAATGGAACTTTGTCAGACTATTTTAAACAAAGTTTGCACAGAGAATAATCTGTATATCAATCAAATCACTACCCTAGTTAAAATTTAATGCTATATTTAAGATGACCACATTGACTTTCAAATCTGGTATTATTAAAACATCAATAATTGTATCACTCTCTAATTTGAATACCAAATAAAGTTTAAGGATGTTCGCTTGTCATGTTTTTGATAAGCCATCTGTAAGAGTTTGATAAAATGTTTGTTATTTTTTTATAGTTTTTCAGAACTTAAAACTTGTCAATGATCAATTGATGATAAAGCTATGAAAAATCAAGAGAGGCCATTTCCCCGCCAAAATTTCAACGGCTAATATCCTGAAACCACGCACATTGACCTATATTTTATTTTTGCTCTTTTGGTTTTCTTAATAATCCCCTATCATAATTATATAGTAGTGTTATGAAATGCTTGTTATTTTGAAACTGAGTTGCGAACTTCCTTAAGTTTTCAAGAGAAGTTTTGATATTTTTGAAGATAGTAGCGCAGCATTATTGAAATATATATTCATAGATCTTTCATAATGTTACATTGAAAGTGCTGTAAGAATAATTATTTTGCTAAAATAGCTCTTACCCAGGTGAGAGATTTTTGAAAACCTAAGCTGACATGTAGAATTTTCTTTTTTTTTTTTTATTTGTATTTTACTAACTTCAAAACCAAATGAATATATCTTATAAGGCCTAAAAAAAAAGATATGTGTTTCCGGTAACATCATTTTGAAAAATAGGGTCGGTAGGTCGGAATTCTTTTTTTTTTTTTTTTTTTTTTTTTTTTTTTTGACATCGTAAATGAAATCCGGAAAATTATCATGGTTTTTCCAAGTCCGGATCCGTAATTAGTTTCAAAAACCGGAAGTGTGCCAATTGCAATGTTTTTGAAGCACCTGCTGTGCAAATTTCTTGGATTTTAACCTATTTGGAATACCTTTTGACATTAATAAAATGTTTTACTGGCTTTCTATGCAAATATTATGTCATCTATCAGAAGCCTGTGTCAAAAACGGGGTCGGTTGATACAATTTTTTTTTTTTTTTTTTTGAAGATCCAATAAAAAAGTTAGGGTCGGGGCTAAAAAACAGGTTCGGTCGGGTTACCGGAAACATCGATCTTTTTTTTCTCGGCCTAATAAAAATTGCAAGTTTTCAACAATACAATACCATGTGGATTTGTTGGTTTCTTGAATCAAATGACAATACAACATTTGTTAAATTTTGTAATTACATGTACTATCTTTTTGTTTAACCCATGTGCTAAATATTAAAAGACATTTTAGATACATTTTCAATAGTAAAATTTAATATTGACTCAATTGATTTAAGTTTTACACATGATAGTAATCTCTGAAAAAAAAGGATTTTTAGAAGTTTTTAAACCAATTCTCACAACTAGACTTCTAATTTTGAAATTTTTGCACAATGCAGTTTACATCATTTTATTTTAAAATCAATTGAATTCAATTGTTTCATTATATAACAATAATAATTGCTTGTATTCTCAAATTTTGCTGAATACATGATTTTTTGAAAAAATTTTGAAACCTATGATTATCATAGGAAAGTTTGTAAAATTTAAACATATTGAAGGTGTTGAAGAATCGAAATAAAAGATCATTGATTTTTTAATTATTTGAAAAGTGCATGTCTTGTAATAGGGGAGGGAAACCAAATTATAGTGTTTCTTGTTAAAGTATAATTATTATTGATTATTCAATGATAAACATTTGACAGGTGATCTTTTCTCAGCAGGTCTGATATTAAATATATCAGTTTCTATATGTGTCAGAAATTCATAATCATTTCATGATATTTTGTCAAATTGATTTCCTATAAACTTAAAATCTTCTTGTAACATGTGTAATGGAAGTAAACCCCAAAAAAATACCAATAAAACATTTTGCTTAAATTAATAAAAAATATTTTCAATTATATTTTATATAAATTTCTGAGAAAAAAACATCAGGTTTGAAACATTTCTGAGGGGGGGGGGGGGGGGGGGGGGGATGGGTTGAGTATTAACCATGTGTTAACAGCAAACCTACATGCATTATAGATTAAGTGTTTATAAAACTTTTTAACATTACATATCTATTCTCCCATGTACATAAACATGATAAAGCCTTTATCTTAATTGTATTTTTTGAACAAACAAGGCAATATTATGATTTTGGTAGTTTTGACATTGGCACTGGCTACGGTTACATGGAAATGTAACAATAATAAAAATATTATTGTTACATTGGAGACTAAATGCCAGAATGCATGGTTGGGTAAGGACCTGATTAATTATGAATGTAACAATAACTATTCAGGCTACGGTTACATAGCGTTATAGTTACATGAAAAACAGCGATGGGAATTGTAATATGTACTAAATAATAAAAGTTGAAGACATTTATTTTATATTTACATTACATACAATTACTACATACAATTTCTTTAAATTTTTTATTTACACTGACAGTTTCTACATATTCATTAAGTGGTTTTGGAGCAAGTTTAAGTCCGACAGATTTTTTATGAATCCACTCAAAGCAGCCATCACACGTACACCAGTGATGCCGCATTGTCAACGACTGTATCGTATACCGTGCAATTCCATTCTGCGATATTTCTTTTAGAAGATAAGGCAACCTTTAATGTTTGCCATGCTTCTGGTGATAAATTCTTTTTTACTCTAGCAAAGTTGATATTCTCATCCAATATTTTGGTTGGAAGCATGTGGTCACATGTAGTTTCATGTCTTTTAATATGATTGCATTGCCGTCCGTAACGAATTTTAGGTCTACCTCAGATTTCAGTATCCAACTTAGCAGTTAGCAAACTTTGCTTTTGATGTATCAATTTTTTTAGAGCTGTGTTTGTATCATATAGCTGTATGAAATTTGTGTCTTGATATTGTTTCAGTTTCATTTCAAACATATCCCAAGTTTTAAATTTTTCATCAAAATCAAAATTGGTAATCATGGTAATAGGAATCTCTTGATCCATTGTTCAAAGTATAATGACAGTAATAAGAGTAGGTGTGCAGTTAAATACTTAAAAGGGTGAACACTTTTTCTCAGCCCTAGCTCTCAGCAACATACCATTGAATGAACTATATTTTTCGTCTTTTTTACCTATCTGAAGTAATACCTTTAAGAACATCAAAACCATTAATACTTAAAACTATTTTAACACCATTTGTTGAATAATAATATTTATTATTTATCAGTATTACAAGTATTATTTAGTGAATTAAACAACACAACTATAGAAGATTTGAATTTAATAGATCTAGCGTACGTTGCTGTTTTTTTTGTAACAATAACACAATTTAACCATAGCCTCAATAATTATTGTTACATTCGTAATTAATCGGTTCCTTACCCAACTTTGCATTCCGGCAGTTAGTCTCAGATGTAACAATAATATTTTTAGCTCACCTGGCCCAAAGATCTCTCTGCCCTGAAATTTTCATATGAATCGGACAACCAGTTGTTGGGTTGCTGCCCCTGAATTGGTAATTTTAAGGAAATTTTGCTGTTTTTGGTTATTATCTTGAATATTATTACAGATAGAGATAAACTGTAAACAGCAATAATATTCAGCAAAGTAAGATTTACAAATAACCATTTGACCCCTTTAGGAGTTATTGCCCTTTGTAGTCAATTTTTAACCATTTTTCGTAAATCTTAGTAATCTATTACAAAAATCTTCTCCTCTGAAACTACTAAGCCAAATTAATCCGAACTTGGCCACAATCATCTTTGGGGTATCTAGTTTTAAAAATGTGTGGCGTGACCCAGCCAACCAACCAAGATGGCCGCCATGGCTAAAAATAGAACATAGGGGTGAAATGTAGATTTTGGCTTATATCTCTGAAACAAAAGCATTTAGAGCAAATCTGACATGGAGTAAAATTGTTCATCAAGTGAAAATCTATCTGCCCTGAAACTTTCAAATGAATCGGACAACGGGTTGTTGGGTTGCTGCCCCTGAAATAAGTAATTTGAAGGAAATTTTGCAGATTTTGGTTATTATCTTGAATATTATTATAGAAAGAGATAAAATATAATCAGCAATAATGTTCAGCAAAGTAAGATCTACAAATAAGTTAATAAGACTAAAATGGTCAGTTGACCCCTTAAGGAGTTGTTGCCCTTTATAGTCAATTTTGACCAATTTTTCGTAAATTTTTGTAATCTTTTACAAAAATTTTCTCCTCTGAAACTACTGGGCCAAATTAAATATGTGTGGCGTGACCCCGCCAACCAACCAAGAAGGCTGCCATGGCTAAAAATAGAACATAGGGGTAAAATGCAGTTTTTGCCTTATAACTCAAAAACCAAAGCATTTAGAGCAAATCTGACATGGAATTAAATTAATTATCAGGTCAAGATCTATCTGCCCTGAAATTTTCAGACAAATCAGACAACCTGTTGATGGGTTGCTGCCCCCAAATTAGTAATTTTAAGGAAATCTTGCAGCTTTTGGTTATTATCTTGAATATTATTATAGATAGAGATAAACTGTAAACAGCAATAATGTTCAGCAAAATAAAATCTACAAATAAGTCAACATGACCAAAATTGTCAATTGACCCCTTAAGGAGTTATTGCTCTTTATAGTCAATTGTTAACAATTTTCATAAATTTTTGTACTTTTTTGTAAATTTTTAGGAAATATTTTCCACTGTAATTACTGGGCCAAGTTCATTATAGATAGAGATAATTGTAACAACAAGAATGTTCAGTAAAGAAAGATCTACAAACACATCACCATCACCAAAACACAATTTTGTCATGAATTTATCTGTGTCCATTGTTAATATGCACATAGACCAAGGTGAGCGACACAGGCTCTTGAGAGCCTTTAGTTATTATTGTTACATTTCCATGTAACCGTAGCCAGTGCCTTTGACATTTGACCTGTCACCTTTTAATATTATAGGACAGAAATGCCTGATGTATGCTTCATTTAATGATATTTTGCAGTAAATTATATTGCATAGCATAGAAATAATCAGTTATATTATAAGTCTAATATACTGATATATGAGGGTGGCCAGTGGTTATTTTTTTCTTGCATAATATTGATAATAAAACATAAAAAAATGGAAGATTAATTACCGCAATTATTGGGCAGTATAACCAACAGAACAGATCAAACCAACTAATATGGTTGATAGTGGTGAACCCTGAGGTTCTTACAACAAAGACTTGCAGGTCAATGCACAAAAATCTTCCCATAAAAATCTGCAAAAAAGTTACCAAAATTAAAGAGGATGACCTCTTGTCTGAACAGAATAATAAATGACAGGACATAATTTGCAAGTCAGGGTCAACATGTACACATTGCAACAGGAAGCAATTTAAGGTAGCCATGTAGAGCTCTTGGTTGAATCATACCTACCATACATTTGTACATAGAACAGAACATGTAGAACTTCCATGATTAAATATTGGAGCTCAGCATGTTTCATTTCGTACTGAATTGCTGTTTATTTACCTCATCCTTTGATTATTCATTTAATGATAATTAAAAAAATCGAGGTTCATCATGATATAGTTTTGTTTTAAGTTACATAGGTATATAAAACCTCCGTATTCAGACATATTGCTTCTTTCATTCACTTACCTACAAGAATGTACATTACACTTTTATGTCTTTGATACATTACAAAATAAGATGGATGTATTATGTGATATATATATTTTTTCATATTTTAAGGAAACCCATCTAATATGTCAGGGGAACCACCTGTTGGGCACCCATGTCATCAGTTGAGCAATCCATCGGCACAGTTGTTCTGGTGCCGTCACTGTATGACTGGTTTCCCTGATCCAATGCAGAGATGGCGTCATAGCAAAGAATGTAAAGCAATATCTACTCAGAAGAAGTATGGCGGCTACAATCATTCGAACCAACAGATTCATCCATTTTTATCAAAGTATGAATCCCCTACGCCTTCCCCTCAGAGTGAGGCTTCAACTCCAAATAAAAAGAAAAGGATGGACTTAAAATGTTACATCTGTAAGAAAGAATTTGTGACGATCAATGAAATGAGAGATCATGTCAAACGACCGTGTAACAAACCAGAAATGAAAAATGAGTTGAAGGATACTTTTGATTCATTGATTTCAGCCAATGAGGAAGATTCGGACGATAGTGTGTCACAAAATGAGGACAAGGTCACAAACCAGATAGAAACACTTTTAAAAGCAGCACAGATATTACAACAAAAGAAAGATCAACTAAAACAATTTAGTAATTCGAATGGTTCCTCAGAGCAAATATCTGTGCCAGAGAATTCTGACATTGATCAGGACTCATCTGACCTCAAGTCTCAGTATACCATGTTGGATCTAGTTAAAAGGGCAAAAGTGGAAAGAAAAAAGGTAGATATGGTTTTATTTTCAAAATATCATCACTTGGCGTATGTCGTCCTTTGTTGTCTGTCATCATCTACTATAAAACTTTTGAAAATTTTAATTTCAATACTGTAAGACATAGTGTTATAATAATCATTTCAGATATGACATAATCTTCAATATTTCAATTTTGTAATTCATGGTTTTAAAAGATGATGATATTAAGATATCGAATTTATATTCCTTGAGAAATAGTTTTCCGAAAATAGCTACACACTTTTGTATATATTGAAAGGTTTCCTAAAATATCTACACATTATATAGGTCTAATCTGTTTGGCATCAACAACAAAATCATACTCTGATCAAAATGTCTAAATATAGTCAATGATAGTTATTAAGTCATTAGTATGTACATGTACCTATATGTAGGGCCATAAAAAAGAATCGGTTTGTTTGCCGAAACCCTACCTACCCAGAAAAAAGCTGCCTACTCAAATTCTTTTATTGTCCTGATTTGAAGTTTTTTTTTTTAATCAGATAGGCATGAAGACTAATAAACATCCGATACTTCAATTTCTTTAAAAAAAAAAGAAAATGCCTACCTACCTACCCACTGTCTCAACCTTGGGTAGGGTTTGGGCAAACCAAAATATTTTTAATTGTGGCCTAGTTCTTTATACACAAATTTATTTAAAATTAGCTCCATCTGCGATATAGCTTTTTTGCATTCATGCAGCGTAAAGCAAACACTAATCAATCAATAGATTAATTATACACAAATTTTATTAATCAATTGTTTAGCCACAGTTGTTTCATCCTGTGATATAAAACAAAAACCTGTATTGGTCACTAGTTTTCCAGCAAGATAATAATACTTAGCTAATAGACTTTGACAAACATTAGACCGTTGGTTTTCCCGTTTGAATGGTTTTACACTAGTAATTTTGGGGCCCTTTATAGCTTGTTGTTCGGTGTGAGCCAAGGCCCGTGTTGAAGGCCGTACATTAACCTATAATGGTTTACTTTTTAACCGGATTTTTGTGACAAAAATGTCGGTTATTGAGTTGGGGATGTACAACGGGCGGTAGGGCGGCCGGGCAGTCAGGCGGCCGGGCGGTGGGGCGCGCGGCAATCAAATGTTGTCCGTGCATTAATTCATGAACCGTTCAGCCAAAGCTTTTAAAATTTTAATATGTTGTTACTGACAACTAAATGAAGGTCAAGTTCAATAATGGCGATTTTGACTTTTACCGTTCAGGAGTTATGGTTCTTGAAAGATTGAAAAATGGAGTTTTCAGTCGTGTCCGTGCATTTACGCATGAACTGTTCTACCAAAGCTTCCCAAATTTTAATATGTTGTTACTGATGACAAAATGGAGGTCAAGTTCAATAATGACGATTTTGACCTTTACCGTTCCGGAGTTATGGTTCTTGAAAGATTGAAAAATGGAGTTTCCAGTTATGTCCGTGCATTTACGCATGAACTGTTCTACCAAAGCTTCCCAAATTTTAATATGTTGTAACTGATGACAAAATAGAGGTCAAGTTAAATAATGACGATTTTGACTTTCACCGTTCAGGAGTTATGGTTCTTGAAAGATTGAAAAATGGTGTTTCCAGTCGTGTCCGTGCATTTTCTCATGAACCATTCAACCAAAGCTTTTGAAATTTTTATATGTTGTTACTGATGACAAAATAGAGGTCAAGTTCAATAATGACGATTTTGACTTTTAAGTTTTACCGTTCAGGCGTTATGGTTCTTGAAAGATTGTAAAATGGCGTTCCCATTCACGTTGTTGCATTTACTCATGAACCATTCAATCTAAGCTTTTCAAATTTTAATATGTTGATACTGATGACAAAATGGAGGTCAAATTTGATATTGACGATTTTCACTTTCACCATTCATCAGTAATGGTTCTTGTGATATTGCCAGGACACAAATAAATATTAATAAATCCGGTTTGCTGTCGTTGTGACAGCCTCTTGTTTTAAATTGTTATTTGGATGGAGAGTTGTCTCATTGGCACTCACACCACATCTTCCTATATCTATTAACACACCACATTAATCTTTAATTTATGTGCTTTTCCAAAAGTTATGAGCTGGTATCTCAGAGGTGTTTATTTTTTGGTATACTGTCTGTCATATTTGTTTTTTGTTTACTTTTTTAAGCAAAGAACATTGAAGCTGTTGGTTTCTTGTTTAAAGTATTTCACCTTTTTCATAACAAACCCCTGTACAGCTTTCTGTGGGGTATGAATTTTGCTTATTGTTGAAGGTGATATAATGTTTTATTGTTGTTAACATCCACATCCTTTGGTCTCTGGTGAATAGATGTCTCATTGGCAATCATACTTCATTTCCCTATTTTGTATACATGTATTGATAAAAACAAAAAACTTGTTTATGTCTGAGCTTTGGCTGTCTGGAGTGGAAAGGTTAGACCACCACAACAGGAAAACGCTCAATAATAAAAGATCGTAAAAATAGTAATTTACCTTATATTCAATTCTGAATGTGATAGTGAGAGGTCTAATATTTAGGGCTGCATTGTACATGAGAAAAATGAAAGTAGAATACTTAACGTCTTGAGGATAACAGATAACCCAGTTTTTATAAACTTTAACTATGATTGATCTTGTAATGGAGTATTTTAATCTATATATATTCTTCCAAACCCTGCTTTTTATGACATCGAAAATAAAGGAAATATTGACTTGTACACATGGATTGGTATTAAAAAAATAATAGTGTAAATATCTTCATTGATGTTTTAAAAGTTTTCGGTGACGTGCACGAAATACAATTCATGACTGACTTCTTAAGCTATTTATTGATGGATCAATAACAACACATGAGAAAATGAGAAAAACGTTTATTTTTATTTCCATTTGGTAGATATGATCAAATTAGAAGGTGTGAAATGTTTGCCAGATTTCATTGATTTTAGGATTTCTATAAATAGAAGGATTAATATAAATGTATGTCAAGGAGACAGCAACCCAAATTATTCATTTTAAAATAGTTGTGAAGTTAGTTGAGGTAAATAATGAAATTTTGACAGCTAATTCATATCTTAATTTCCTTGTTTATTTTGTGAGAATTACACATATATCTATAGTATATCTGAGAGCAAGACTTTAGACTATATATAAAGGTAATATTCTTCATTTTGTTTTGTGACATTACAATAGAAAAATTCAAGGAAGTCAAGAAAATTTGAATTCTTATAGCATGAATTCAATTCAGACCAATGAACAATTGACATGACTGAGATCAAACAAACAACATGTTGAATAAAAAGATATAAATATCTGTCCTTGGGAAAAGAAAAATTGAAATTGGAAATAAAAAAAGTATGAGAAAAGGTGCTAATTCTGGTTTGATTATATGAACTTATCAATTGTGGAAATAAATATTTATATTTTTATCCTTTCAACATGTTAAATATTAATACTTGACAGTATTGTTCAATGAAAATCTTTTTTTCAGAATGGTTCTCAGAAGAAACTAGATGGAAATTCTGAGGATGTCAACAGTAGTCAGGTAATGTACATTGTAACAGTCGAAGTGTCAATATATATAAAAAAGAAACTTAAGATGCAGTAATAACCAAATGATTGCCAATGAGACAACTACAATCATTTTTGACAATGTATCAAACA
Organism: Mytilus galloprovincialis; assembly: GCA_037788925.1. NCBI lineage: Eukaryota > Metazoa > Mollusca > Bivalvia > Mytilida > Mytilidae > Mytilus > Mytilus galloprovincialis. The sequence goes on from JAWDJN010000030.1 coordinate 1,111,789, forward strand.
AAGACTAAAATGACTTAAAAGTTAACAACTATAGGTGACTGTATGGCCTTTAACAATAAGCAAAACCCATACTACTTACAGAAGCTCCGGAAAGATAAGTTAATTATAAGCTACTGCCCAACAAGTGTCACTCATTGTTGTACACAGTTATCCTAATGTGGTTAACTTTATGTCTATATAAGATATCATAATGAGTTTAGAAATATATTTATTTTATGGGTTTTGATTTTTGTATTCCATTCCAAATTACAACATAAGAACCATTAATTGTCAGTCATATATATAAAACACTTTCAAGAATTGATTGAAGATGTACATTTTTAACTCACCTGGCCCAAAGGGCCAAGTGAGCTTTTCCCATCACTTGGCGTCCGTTGTCCATCGTCCGTCGTCGTTAACTTTTACAAAAATCTTCTCCTCTGAAACTACTGGGCCAAATTAATCCAAACTTGGCCACAATCATCTTTGGGGTATCTAGTTTAAAAAATGTGTGGCGTGAGCCAGCCAACCAACCAAGATAGCCGCCATGGCTAAAAATAGAACATAGTGGTAAAATGCAGTTTTTGGCTTATAACTCAAAAACCAAAGCATTTAGAGCAAATCTGACATTGGTTAAGAGTGTTTATCAGGTCAAGATCTATCTGTCCTGAAATTTTCAGATGAATCGGACAACCTGTTGTTGGGTTGCTGCCCTTGAATTGGAATTTTTAAGGAAATTTTGCTGTTTTTGGTTGTTATCTTGAATATTATTATAGATAGAGATAAACTGTAAACAGCAATAATGTTAAGCAAAACAAGATCTACAAATAAGTTTTCATGACCTAAATAGTCAGTTGACCCCTTAAGGAGTTATTGCCCTTTATAGTTAGTTTTTAGCATTTTTCATAAATTTTTGTAAATTTTTAGAAAATATTTTCCACTGTAATTACTGGACCAAGTTCATTATAGATAGAGATTATTGTAGCAACAAGAATGTTCAGTAAAGTAAGATCTACAAACACATCACCATCACCAAATCATAATTATGTCATGAATTTATCTGTGTCCATTGTTTAATATGCACATAGACCAAGGTGAGCGACACAGGCTCTTGAGAGCCTTTAGTTAAAACAAACATAATATTTTCTTATATAAGCTTGTACAACCTTGTGTTAAACAAATGATTTGCGAGTTATTTTTTTAAAGATAAATAAAGCATCAAAACAGCATATGTCTAGGTTTTTATGTTACAAAAAGTGTGTCATTTTTTGCATGTCCTATGATATACATGTATGTTTACCAGATTGTAATGATTGAAGGTATCTTAAACTTTCCTACAAAAACAATTCAATGTCAATTCTTTAAATATTTTGAAACATATAAACAAGTAAAAATTGACATTTGCATGTAGTATTATAACATTTTTGAATTGAACATTGTCATGATTGTACATACATCATTTATATAAAAAAAAAAAAATGTATGCATGTCAGTGAACATGGTGAATGTCTAATGTTATAAACTTATTATTAAAAGTTTTGGTGTCATATACAAATTATAAACTATAATATATAAATAATAAATAGATAAGCTTTATTTAGAGTTGGTTAAAGTATACAAAAAGAGACAACATACACTCTAATGAGCTTTTAACCAACATAAAACTGAATTGATGCAACTATGAAATACTTCAGTTAAAGAATGTTTCAGGACAAATTTGTGAATGATTTAAAGATTTAAAAACTCTGACATAATATTAATTTATATTAAAATATAATAGGAATACATATATTAATTGACTTCAGAATATGTTTATAGTAACATTGAGTCATTGACATTATGTTTAATTCATGTATGCTTCAAGGCTAAAATCACTTCCAATGCACTTTTGTACAAGTTACAAAAGCTATTTTCTCTCAGCCATATATCAACTGGTTGATAATTAAGGCTCAAAATGTGTTGTCTAATATCAGTGATATTGTTGTCTTTTTTCAAAACTACCTCTACCGTTTTTTATTGGGAAAAATGCATATTTTTTATTGAAATTGGGAAATATTATTCTAAACACATCTCTGATTTTTTGCTGACCTTTGCTGTCTTTTTGCACTGTTTTTTCATGTATATTTTGGTTGTCAGACATTTTCAACCTGGAAGGTACTTTTCGGAGAGGGGAAAGAAACAGAAGCAATGATGGTACTTAATGCATTGAAAACCACATGTGTTACAAACACCATGATGATTCTGATCAGAAAACTGGATCTCAAAAGTGCTTTATAATATCAAAATAATAACATGAATACGATATTTACAAACATTACTACCAATGCCATCACTGTTTGGGGAAAATGTAGACCTTTTTGGGAGGAATTTTAAGCCATTTTTTTTAGTAATTGGGAATTTTCTCTAGGGGAAAAGGCCGAATTTCGGCTGTTATTTGAGGCAAACAATATCACTGAATATGCATCTTAAAGTGGCTTCATCTATTTTCGTTGGTATCAATTTTTGTTACTTGAGAAAAAAATTATTTTCGTGTATATTTCATTTTTAGGTCACCTGACCTGAAAGGTCACGTGAGCTTTTCTCATCACTTGGCGTCCGGCGTCTGTAAACTTTTACAAAAATCTTCTCCTCTGAAACTACTGGCCAAATTTAAACAAACTTGGCCACAATCATCATTGGGGTATTTAGTTTAAAAAATGTGTGGCGTGACCCTGCCAACCAACCAAGATGGCCGCCATGGCTAAAAATAGAACATAGGGGTAAAATATAGATTTTGGCTTATAACTCTGAAACCAAAGCATTTTGAGCAAATCTGAGAATGGGTAAAATTGTCTATTAGGTCAAGATCTACCTGCCTTGAAATTTTCAGACAAATCAGACAATCCGTTGTTGGGTTGCTGCCCCCAAATTAGTAATTTTAAGGAAATTTTGCAGTTTTTGGTTATTATCTTGAATGTTATTATAGATAGAGATAAACTGTAAACAGCAATAATGTTCAGCAAAGTAAGATCTACAAATAAGTCAACATGACCAAAATTGTCAAGTGACCCATTAAGGAGTTATTGCCCTTTATAGTCAATTTTTAACCATTTTTCTAAAAATTTAGTATTCTTTTAAAAAATCTTCTTCTCTGAAACTACCGGGCCAAATTTAACCAAACTTGGCCACAATCATCATGGGGTATCTAGTTTAAAAAATGTGTGGCGTGACCCTGCCAACCAACAAAGATGGCCACCATGGCTAATTATAGAACATAGGGGTAAAATGTAGATTTTGGTGTATAACTCTGAAACCAAAGAATTTAGAGCAAATATGATGGGGTTAAATTGTATATCAGGTCAAGATCTATCTGCCCTGAAATTTTCAGACAAATCAGACAACCGGTTGTTGGGTTGCTGCCCCCAAATTAGTAATTTTAAGGAAATTTTGCAGTTTTTGGTTATTATCTTGAATATTATTATAGATAGAGATAGACTGTAAACAGCAATAAGGTTCAGCAAAGTGAGATCTACAAGTACGTCAACATGACCAAAATTGTCAGTTGACCCCTTAAGGAGTAATTGCGCTTTATAGTAATTTTTTAATAATTTTCATAAATTTTTGTGAATTTTTGTAAATTTTTAGAAAATATTTTCCACTGTAATTACTGGGCCAAGTTCATTATAGATAGAGATAATTGTAGCAACAAGAATGTTCAGTAAAGTAAGATCTACAAACACATCACGATCACCAAAACACAATTTTGTCATGAATTTATCTGTGTCCATTGTTTGATATGCACCAAGGTGAGCAACACAGGCTCTTGAGAGCCTCTAGTTTATATACCCTTAAGTAGCACAGAGGGGTTTATGGTAATGCATATGTCTGTCTGTCCATCCATCTGAAGTTTGCCTTCTATATGATAATTAAATTGACTCTTTAACGACCAAATCTTATTAACTTTGAACACATGTCATAGAACACAAAATTTAGGTCACTAAAGGATTTTTGCACTAAAGGGAGATAATTTGGAGCTTTTTCAATGATAAAACCATTTTAAAAGTCATCTGGGCCAAACCAAATCGATTTGTTTGGGTGATTTTTGTACCATATCATAAAGTAATAACTAATTGTGTATTAAATAAAATTTGTATTGAAAAAACAAATGTTTGATTTTTTGCTGAAATTTTTGTACCCGCGAGCCTCCTTAAGATTTTTTAAAACATTTGACATTATATGGTGTGCTCAATTGATACAGCTTTTTACAATCTTGATGTATCTCAGGACTTTAAGGTTCTGAAAATGATTAGTACAGACATATTTTTATGAGTTCAGGACTCATCAACTCACCAAAGTGAGATTCCTCATTTCATTTTGTTATAAAATTCATGCAAAATTATTGATTAAGTGAAGCCAGAACACACGTCATTATAATAGTGTCTTGTGTCAGTTAAAACAACATGTGCTCTAATTATGAAGTTATAAACCTCAAATCAATTTGTTATTTGATTAAAACAATGACATTTTATCTGCTTACAGGTGATGAGCAATGCAGATAAGCTGGATGAAGCCCTGAAAATCTACGATTTTATTTCCGATACACCAGAACCTTCACCACATCCTCTGGAAACCTGTGCCTCAAAACCAGAAATGTCTCCACTGCATCTAGAGCAATCACCATGCCAACAGGGTCAATCTCCACATGGCCAGGAGGTGCTACCATGTGATCTAGAAACAACCATTTGCAAACCGGATGCATCTCCTTGCAATCCAGATCTTGAAAATGATGGCAAAGAAATATCGACAGAATCTCTTAATAAAACATACATTGTTTCTAGTCATCAACCACAGACATCTGATTGTAACAAAATACCCAAAATAACTTTGAAATTAGTCACGGGAGAAAAACCGAAATCTGAAGTGTGGGGAATAGGGGCAGCTCTTCCTAAACGAATTAGAAAAAGGAAAAGCAAAGACTTTTTTGACGATTTTCCGACCAAAATTAAAAAAAAGGAAATGACTCTTAAAGAAATGCAGGATAAATTGTTAAAAAACAAAGTGAAACAAAAAATTGACAATAGAATAAAATTAAAAATAAACAAAAAGGAACAGTTGATAACAGATGTGAAAGACATAGAAATAGAAAAAGAAAGTCCACTGGAAAGTGATATTGTGAGTGAAAATAAAAAAGAGAAAAATAATAACAAAACAAAAAAGAAAAATGATATAAAAACAAAGACAAAAGAAGCAAAAAATGCAAAAACTTTAAAAACTAGAAATGATGGAAAGAAAAATTTAGTTGTTGTTTTGACTGACTGCCTTTCAAATGAGAAAACAGCAACGGATTCTAAAAAGCCAACAAGGGCTGCAAGAAGTGTTAAAAAAGCTGTGAATGGAAAACAGAAACCGCTATTAAAAACAAAAGTTCCTCAAAAACAGAAAAATGGAAAAGTGGGTACTAAAGAAAGGGCTGTAGTGAATTCAAATAAGGCAAAGGATAAGAAAAGTTACATTAAAGAAGGTAATAAGACTATTGACAGGAAAACCGAAAAGTCAAAAACAGCCGTGTTGAATAGTTCTAAAACAAAACCACAAAGTAAACAAAAACCAGCCACAAAACTAAAAGCATCTGACAGTAAAAAGAATATGGCTCAAAAATTGAAAAATGAAAAGCCTGTTAAATGTAAAGCTTGTGAAAGGACGTTCAAAACAAGGGATATGTTGATCAAACATAATCAGATTCCATGTAGAATGCGAAACACAAGAACAATGACACAGATTATATTACGACCGAAGAAAAGTGTAGTACACACCTTGCCGCTAACACAAAGACAGATAAATGCGGCTAAGAGACGGAAACAGATAGCTGGGAAATTAAGTATTTTGGACAATTCAACAAGGGGTACTGTACAGTCAGAAAGGCAATCTGAAAAACAGGAGAAACCAAAAAAATCGGCTAAAAGTCGGAAACGCCTTATATCACCTTACTTCACATTTTGTATTACTCCAAAAGACAAAAGTCAAATTTTTGAACCCTTAGACTGTGAAACATTGTCAGAAAAGGACAGATATTTCTATAAGTTAGGAATGTTTTCTATTTCACTAAGAAAAACAACTGAAGAAAAAGTTGAAAACACTGAAGTTGACAAAGCTGAAGTGAGTGAAGAACTTAAACCATGTGAGATAACAATTGATTCTCATACAGACATTCAGTCTCTCCCATCGTTTACTTCTAATGGGTCAGAAATATCTCCACCAATTCTTGAAAAAGTTTCAGAAATTTCTAAAAATAGTGATGTGGAAAATGATTCAGCGAAAGTAATTATCAGTCAGGAAAGTCTAGATCCTCCTGATATAGTGAATATTCTTAGTGCTGCAGATGTTAAAAGACGTGCTCGTGACACTGTGAAGACATCTTTGTCATGTCAGGATCAGTTGGAATTGACTAATTCTCCAAGTTTTATGTCACCTGTATCAAATGTTGTATCAGTTACCTCACCTTACAATGGACAGCCTTGTCAAACACCACCATCAGATGGTGCTGCAGGCCTTTTAGTAGAAATAGTCAAATCACCGACAATCACAAATGGTGCTAATTCTAGTATTGCTGTTAATTCTAGTCAGGAAGAAAAATGCTATAAGAAAGTTACAGAAATTGAAAATGATAAGGAAAATAGGGGAGATAATATTGTGATGCCTGAGATTATTAAAAGGGATGTTGGTGTATCATGTGACGGGGATGACATTTTAAAAGAGATGGAGAATTGTAAATATTTTGATGGATTTAGTGTTGGTTTGAAGTTAATAAAACCGAGGGGAAAAGCACTTTTGGAAAAAATAAGTAAAGATGCTGAGATAAGTTCACAAACTAGGTCATCTCATTGTGTTGCCGAAACAAAATTTGGTACAAACAGGAAGTTGACATATACGGTAACTCTTGGCATTCAGACTGAAAGAAGTTTTTTGAAAATGAAATCAAAACCTCTGAAAAGTACAGAAAAAGAAAGCTTAAAGTGTAAAGAATCTCAATGCTTGGAAAATGAGAACAAGAAGCATACCAAGTGTAAAGAGAATTTAATTCCTGAAAAGGAAATCAGGAAAAAAAAAGAATTGTCATTTTTGGAGAAGAGTAATGCAAAAAGTAAAGAATCACCCTCTTTGGAGAAGAGTAATGAAAACAGTAAAGAATCACTGACATATGACAAAGTGATTAGGAACAAAAGTAATTCCAACTTATCAGGAATAAAAAGTACTGAAAACGTGAAGGAGAAACAAGAGGAAAGAAACCTTTTCCATTCTATTGCAGATCTTATATCTGTACCCGTTGAAAAGAAAGGTATAACTCCACAAGAAGCTCTTTTTGATTCTATTCTCCCATCACCTAAGGTTACATTTGACGATATATTAGAAATAGGAAATGCACACCTAAAAAAGCATAATTATGAAAAAGCTGAAGATATATCAGATAGGCAAAGTATTACTGAAGTGGAAATTGTTTTACCTAAAGGTTCAAAAATTGCTCAGCTCTGTACTGACATTGATTGGCTGGAATCTGCCGATCTTCGACCTGTGAAATCGGCACCCATTCAACAAAAAGTCAATGTCAACAAAATAGAAAGTAGTATATCAGCATCAACCTTTTCAAGGAAAGATTTTAATTATGATATTGGACAAAAAGTTACTACAAGTAGCTCTGAAACAGATTTATCATTTATGAATAAGGCTATTCCTAACTTTTGTGAGAGTAAGCATGTATGTGATATATTTGTTAGTTCGACTCCGAGTATTGTTTTTAGTGATAGTCAGAAATCTATTAAAGACAGGTCAAAACCAGAAGAGGTTTATGTTTATCCGAATAAACCAATCATGTCAACGGAAATTGATTCAGTGTCGGTCAGAAGAGCTCAGCCTTCTAAAGTTGACGAAGAACTGAACAAGAATAGCTCAAATAATTTGTTAGAATTAATTGCAAAGACAATGGGTACTATTCCTGAAGAAGCTAAACAAAAATTTGAAAAGTCAGTGATGTCTTTACTCACCAGTGCTACTTCACCTATGGACACAATGGCTGGTGGTGTGTCCACCAAGTCAAAAAGGTCAAAGGAAGGTCAAATTATTATTATGAATAATACAACTGATTCTGACCTGTTTTCTTCTGATATAACTGTTATAGACGATGAACCTACGAACAACGACCATATAGCAAAAAGGATTTGTAATGATCGTGTCATTCGACCTTCAAATTTCTGTACTGCTTCAAAGTTTGAAAATAAATCGCAGAATAAATCAGCAAGGGATTTTTCATCTAGAAACTTCATAGATTTGAAACGAAGTCAGGAGAATGATTTCTCAAATAAAACTTCAAATTTCTGTACTGCTTCGAAGCTTCAAATGGAAGAGGAGAATACATCATTAAGGGATTCTTCATCTCAAAACTCAGTAGATTTTAAACGAAGTCAGGATAATGATTTCTCAAATAAAAGTGTTGAACACTCTTGGATACATGTAGATGAAATGAATAATAAAAGTGAAACATGCATTCCCATTGATGATTCTTCTGAACAGTTTTTTCAATTCTGCAGTTCGGCCAATAAATTAGATGATGTCAAAAGAGAAACAAGTTCAAGGTCAATGATAAATTTTATGGATAGTAACAACACTTATAAACCTTTTACTGGATTTAATGACACTAAAAGTATTTGCAACCAATCTTGGACACCAATTTTTCAAAACAGCAAAATGACTACCAAGCAAGTTCCTACATTGGTATCTGAAAACAGCAGGACAAATCTCTTATTGACACCACCAATTCACAACATTGGTTCCAATTTTAATGTCAAGTCTGATTCTTTAGCCAGTAGAAGGAGGTCACCTCGACCTCCAAACATCATAACAAATAATCAGGTTCAACTGAATACTTTGAATAATGGAAATAAAGATGACATACATGACATAAGTGATACAGATTCTCCTACATTAGTGACAAACTTTGACTTTGAAGATTATGCAGAACATCTGAAAGAAGAAACATTTTTTACAACAGATTCATTATCTCCAATACCACCGGTTTCTATAATACCTTCAAGTGAGCAACCTTTATCTGACATTCTTTTCAGGAAATCGCCTGGACCATTTAATTATTCAAAGAAAGGAAATGCTGCAGTGATTACGCATAATGTGGCCCCACTTAATTTAATTCAATCGCCTAATAACCCTAAAACTGTTCAGAAGTCGGAAGCATTTTTGAAGCCTTTAGCTATTGACTGCAATCAAAGTAAAGAGGATGAAAGCTATATTTGTGATATTTCTCCACCTCTTGAAGGACCAACTCACATTTCACCCATTGATTTGGCCAAAGTGGCTTCTGCAAAAATGACCAATGAACTGATTTTAAAAAGTCAAGGATTTGGACATCATGGTTTATTACAGCTTTCTAATAGATCAATGCCTTCACCTAATATAGCATTATTACAACAGAAAAGTCCACAGATATATGGCTCTCCTAAAAACTTCAGTCCATTAGGAAATGTTGACCAGCAAAAGAGCATACAGGATTACCCTCCCATTATTCAGAGAGGCAATTCACAAGATAATTCGATCCTTAATAACCACCATTCTCATTTCGATACTAGTTTCTCTCCTGTGCAGTTGATTGATGTACATTTAAACACATACAAACCCAATTCTATTCCCTCGTCTAAAGCCTTTTCTCAAAATAGACAACAACCTACTGCTCCGTCACCAGATGTTGAAAGATGGGACAAAAGACAAAATGTGATTGTTTCTCCATCTTTCAATCAGAATAGACCTAAAAATGTTGAAAATGGACAGGACCTTAGTAAGCAGAAGCAACGCCATAATGTTAATATTTTAAGAAATAACAATAAACCTCACGAAAGACGACAAAGTCTACCGGCAAAAACTAATTATTTGAATTCAAATCAACAACAGTCAATGGCACCAGAATATGTTGTGTCTGAGAAATCTCGTAATACAAGTATGTCAACAAAATCAGACAATTATATTAATTCTTGCACGGAGCCTCAGGATGCTATTTTAGACATGATTGATAAATCAAATAAATTTCAGAATCATTTCGTGCCTAAAAAGAATGATAAAGTTCAACCGAATTCAAATGCGATGGATAAAATTCAAGATCAGTTTGCTGGAAGTAGAAAAAATGTTCAAGATTCTAGTGTTCAAAATAGGATGGAAAAATTACAAGATCATTTTATTCCGAGTAAAATGAATAAAATTCAGGAACATTTGATGTCTCGTAAAAGTGATAAAGTTCAGGATCGCTTTTTGACTCAAAATAAGGATCAAGTTCAAGATCATTTAACATCTAGTCCATCATCAAATGTAAGTCCAGGTTTTCAGTATCAACGAAAGCATCCAAAAATGGCTGCACATCATAGGCAAACGCACATGAAAAATTCTGACAGCTCATCAGGAGAGAGTCCTAAATCTAGTTCAAAAGTGGATCCTTATTCAAGAGTACATCATGTTCCACAGCATGAGGCCTTATCTCATAGTCAAAGAAAATATCATGACCATTCTCATGGAAAATCGAAATTTCAAAACACATCAAGAATACCTCATCAAGAAATGTCAACACAGTCTTTGCATCAAAAGGAACAAACAGTCAGCAAGGGGAGGATTGATAAATTTCAACCAGTATTACAACAATCAGAAGCTCTGTCCTTAAGCACTAGATTATGTACAGAACAGGCACATCATCAATCAAGCTTGTCAAATATGCATAGAAGTCAATCGTTTGATCAGCCGCATGTAAAAAGTCATTTAAGTTTTCAACATGCTCCTCCTTGTTCAGAACAGTCTGCTGTTTGTTCACCAATACCAAGTTCATCGGCAAGCTATGTTGCCTCTTCTAAAGGAAGTGTGTTTGACTTCCAAAATTCAATACATTCTGTTCGACAGATTAGTAACCAAGGACTTTTGTCAAATTCAAATCAGGGTCTAGAATTTACAGGTTTAATGAATAGGGATAGATTTAGTAATTCACAAGTACATCGTCAAATGAGTGCTCCCTGTAATTTAACGAACAAACCTAAAGTCTCGTCAAATGTTGTGCCTAACACAGACTATGAGGATGTGTCATCTCCGGAAGAAGTTGAAGTTTACCCGACTACGCCTCAGAAAAAAGAAATACCTCAGAAGTTACTGCCTCCGTATCAGCTAGAAAATGAAACAATATCAATACATTCTAGTGACAAAGGTCAAAGTTCAAGGGTAAACATTCCTGAACATTTTGACTTTAAATCTAGTCTTAATCCTAGAGTGCAATATGTAGGACAAAGAAATGTTGTTGATTCAGGGAACAGGGTGTTTCAGGAACAAAGACGAATGCCACCAAATTTTTATCTTCCTCCACGGCTTGTACATAAACCAAGTGATATGTTTGACCCCTCTGTGCAGTTTGAATTTGGTACAGGGGATATATCAGACTCCATTTTAGACAACATTTGATGATATTTTTACCTAGATAAAAACAGGTCATGTATTATTACACCACTCTTTAAGTTCAGTGATTTTACGCCAGTTGACCTAATTAAATTGCCAAAACAATCACTTTTTGTTAACTACAAACATTTTCTAATTTGACGTTGAAGTATAACAAAATATGTTCTATTTTTTTAACTGGCAGAAAAACTTATAAAGATTGTTTTTTTTTTATACTTAATGTTCTCAGTATTGTTAAATAAACTTTCTCCTTTTGCCGTCATATTTGTCAGAAATATGACTATCAAATTTATGTATTTGAACAAAAAAATATTGGGCAACAATTGATTTTTCATTGTTATTATGAAATTAATGTAGTAAAATCAGAAACCGAAGTATGCATACTTTATGTCCTGATTTTTTTCTTCCATAAATTTTATTTTTGGGGATAGAATGATTTTAAATTATTCAACAATTTATTAAAATTACATTCAATGCTGAACATAAAAACTTTTCTATTTTGCAGGCAGGAATGATATTGCTAAAGTTAAAATTGAAGTTCAACCTATAATTTTCTACTTTTTTATCTATACAAACATTGACAAATGGCAATCTAGATTTCAGGCATTATTTTTTTCTGTAACACCAAATAATATTTCCCAGAGTAAACCTATAATAATAAATGGAAGGTTCTTCTTATGTGTACTGTATTTGTTTTGGTAAGAGATGACATTTTCATGGTATTTTTTTGGTTGTATTTTAACATAGTGCTATATTTTTGTGTATTGTTTTTTTAACAGTGCTTGGACAAAATTTTTAGTATTTTAAAATTTTGTCGTTAAGTTTTTAGTAGTTTATATGTGCCAGTATCCCATCAATTGATGTCTTGTATTTAAATCTCACATTTTTAGAGAAGTTGAAATGTTGTGTTTCAGAATTGTTTATTTAACATAATGATAGTTTTTTTGTGGACATAGTTTGTATATATATTTGATGCATAGAACATCAACCCTGATTTTTTGTGTAAATGTAGTGAATGATTTGAAATGGTTTAACATATATAGTGTGAAAATAGAAATATGTTTTACAAGAACCTTCTACAGTTAAAGTCAAAATGGGTGTAATATTTCACAGTAATTCATTTAGAGATACCAGTGGGCCAATCAAAAACCTTAAATCACATAAAGACAGAAAACAGGGGCAGGTCTAGGGTATAAGTAATGGAGGCTTTAAATGCCCATAATGGTTAAAATGATAGAAAAGGGAAATTTAATTGACCATTTTATATAAAATAATGGGGATTTTTTAATCAAAGAGCTAACACCCTTTATGAGCAGATAAGTTGTCAACTTCAAGGTGAGATGATGAAATGTTTTCAACTTCACCCTGACTACACATGACTATTTTACACATTGTAAACATCCAAGGTCGTCATTTTGAAAATGGTACGGTATATTTTCTGTGTGATATACATACATCTCAATATGGGCATTATATTTTTGCGTTTACAAGCTATATCTTTGTCTGTCCAATTTTAGTTTCCTCTGTTGTGCAGAAACATTAAAAATACTTATAAGCAGTGGTAGCAAACCCTATCACTCTTTTTAGTTTGGTCTGGTTGTCATGGTTTGAAAGGGTGTATATTTTAGGGACAATTACATATTGAATAAAAGGTAAATGGCAAAAACCACTACTATTATCTGAGTAAATGATATCTTACATGTCTGAGTTCTTAAATCAAGTTAACTCCATCATGTCCATGCCCACTGTCTCCAATATTAGCAGAATACATCAGTGGCAGATCCAGAGGGAGGATTCTGGGGGGTTGGAGCCCCCCTTTTTTTTGGACGATCAATGTATTTGAAGGGAACTTAAGCTGGAACAGATGCCCCTTCCCCTCTTTACTCTGGGTTGGGAACCACCATTTCACAAATCCAGTCATGCCAGTGATAGACTTATGATTTTATTTTTTGTTTCATATTGAAATCTAAATAGTTATTCACTGGTACAGCTGATATGCACAAATGAGTTTTTAGTACATATTTGCTCGTTATACAATCTATAATATTTTAAGATGGTGAATCTATGTTATAATATATATGTGAAGTGTCTTGAGTGGCAGATGTTAATACATTGATTAGTTAGATACCTGTTATTGCTAAATGTTTTTGTAAGTTGTAAAATGTACTTAAAGACCTTGGTTTTACTATATATAATTTATAAGATAGTCAGAATGTATGTCATATTAAAAATCTTTATTTTTTGAAGAATTTTTATTATTAAAATGCATTCACAACATCTACATAAAGACCTTTTGCCATACAAAATTAATAAAATAGTGAGAATGTTTGTCTAATTAAAAATCTTCATTTTTCAAGAATTTTTATTATTGACGTTCATTCACAACATCTGTATAAGTACACGAGTTGACTGTCTGTAGTATGAATGAACTGTTAATTTATCGGTAATGTGATAAAACATCAATGGCTAGAAAACTTAAGAGAGAAAAAGGATATTAGATATATATTATATAACTAGTGATAGTGGACATATTTAAAGGCTGATAAATTTGTTATTGGAAATATTTTTATATTCTTGTTATAAACCAAATGTAGAGCAAAGATTGGTAAACACCATTTTGCTTAGTGACAAAATTGTCAAACTTTGGATTATATATTTGAGGGTTTGAGGGGAAGTACAGTATCCTTATGAATAGGACAAAAATGTGTGAAACCCTAATTTTCCTATATATATATATATAGATATGTGAACATTTATAAATCCATTTTTTTTTTCACCCCTTTCTTTTGGCAAAGATGATGCAATTTTTTTCTCCCTAAAGGATGAAAGATACATCAATTACTAAATCCCTAAACAAATATTTGAAAAAAAAACACCCTTGCTATAAATAGAAATGTCTGTGCCGCTTAACATCCATCATATATTTTATAAAATGACAAGAAATGTCAAAAGTGATATGGGTATATTTATAACTGTTTAAATAGTTCAGGCATCCCTTACTCCCCATTTGCTCACAACCTATTTGTGAAACCCTCTATTCCCAATTGTTTTGAATGTTTGATATATTTAAATACTGAAGAGTAATCTCCTGTCCAAAGGGACATAACTACAACAAAACTAAATGTGATAAGGTGTAAATAATGCGTAAATTGAATTAGCATATTTAACATATTTGTGCAAAAAAATTTGTTATTAAATACAACTAAGAATTATTTGAAACCTGAACAGTTACAAATTCTGGAAAAGAAATTTATGATGATAACTAACCCAATTAAAAAGGGGCATGCATGGCAAAGTGGTCAGTTCATAATGAAATAAAATTGGAAATAACCAAAAATCTATTTAGTTTGGTTAGTTTTCATCATACATTTTATCAATTTTCAAGATTCAACATTATTCCATATTCAAATAAATCCTTGTTATTAACAGATTTATGCAAATAGATTTAAAGTTATAAAACCCAGATGATGTGTTCTACTTTGAATCTATCTAGCTGTAAACCAATTTCAAAAACCTGAATGTTTTTTTCATGTTTTTTGTCCTAGGTTATAGTTTAAGGTCTGAGTCGGCTCTGTTGGTGCACAATTATTTTAATAAAAGCCATTACAATGATACTGTTGAAAATACTGTGAAAAAGTTCAGTTTGTTATGTGTAAAATTGATGTTATAGATCTAGTTGTATAATTTGTACAAAACATTTGAATTTTTTATCGATTATGTTAAAAAGTTATTTATTGAATGGAATTGCTATATAGCTGATAAAGCTTAAATAACAGGATTAAAAGTCAAACTATCAGTTTTCTAATACATGAATAATGGTAAAGTTCCTAATTGTGGTTCATAAAAAAGATATAAATATTTTAATTTTGTTGAATGTTTTGTTGTATGCTGCAAACATCCTATTTATTATGATTTATTTGTCCACACACAAAAAATCTCTTGTACAAAAATTTGTGAAGCTAACAAAATTCACATCCTTTTCATTAACTGTTTTAATCATAAATTTTTACAATAATATTATTTTAAGGGTCATTTTTCAATTATGATTTTTTTTTTCAATATTTCACATACATTTATAAAATTATCACAGTACCTTAATCATTCATATTTATTTAGGGGAAAAAGGTTGATCATGTCAAGGGAGATAAATCTTGTGCTGTAAATTCTCCAAATTATCTACCGCGATGTAAATAAAATTGTTGATCATGTATGAAACACAATATGATTTGTTCATCTATAAGTATTCTTATTCTTATTCTTATAACACCATGTGACTATGTAATTATTACCATGTGACTTTGTAATTGTTATCATGTGATCTGATACAGATATTTATTGTTTGTTATGTTGTCCATTTTGAGATTGTTAACACATAAGATCAGCTTCTGTTGTTGATGTACATATAATAATATTGTAAATGAATGATGTAGCATTTCCAAATCTTATAAATTCATATTTTCATGGAAAAAAATCTGGCTATTTGCATTCTTTGAAGAGAAATAATAAATGAATAATACAAATTTTTTGGCAATTATTACAGTAATGATTAGTCAGGTTTTGTTTAGGGTAAAGATTACACACAAAGTAATTGCATAAATCCCTATGAGCACTGACTGATAGGCATTGTTTCAAACTCTTTTTATTTCGTTAGTACACACAATGTAGTGCAAAAATAAAATAGAGAATGAAACCAAAGTATGTGTCAAAAGAGGCAACAAACCGAACAAAACACAGTCAAAAGCAACCAATGCATCTTTAACACAACAAGAAAATTCTGCACCTGGAGGGGGCATTTAGTCCCTAAAAAATGTGTACTAGTTCAGAGAAATTGACTAGGGATAGGTGCAAAAATGTGGCAGTATTGAACATGTTTTGTGAAGTGTCAACCATACTCTCTACTTTTAGCCAATGTAGAATAAACAAACCCACAGCAATACAAACAGTATAGTAACAGCAGAATAGGTAACAGATAAAAATAAGCAAAATGGCAATGATACATGAATAAACAAAGGACTACTAGCAGTTACTGAAATACCAGCGTCAGACCTCAAAGTGTACATTATTTAGATTCCATGGCTTCTATTGTAATATCTATTTATTGATAATATATTCACAGAACTTCACCTTTTAAAAGGATTTGTTTGAATTCTATTTTTGTAAGGAAAGACATTTTATTAAAGATTGCACAAGTTGCAGAAAATAGTGCATTATGAACCTATCTGATTATTGAAAAATGGAAATAATTATCAATCAAAAGTAGCAAAATGTGTTTCTATGCTGAATCTAATGCAGTGTAGAATTTTAACTACACAATGCCAATGCAGTGGCCAATCTTTATCTGCTCATTACTATTAACAAGTCCTTTGTTTTACAAATAGATGTTACATGTATAGCTGGATATTCAAATCCTTTCAGAGCACACATTATCCCACTCAGTTTTTATACGACCGCTAAAATTGAAAATTTTTTGGTCGTATATTGGTACAATGTATCACGTTGGCGTCAGCGTCATCGTCGTCTGAATACTTTTAGTTTTCGCACTATAACTTTAGTTTAAGTAAATAGAAATAAATGATATTTTGATACAAGGTTTATGACCATAAAAGGAAGGTTGGGATTAATTTTGGAAGTTTTGGTCCCAACAGTTTAGGAATTAGAGGCCAAAAAGGGCCCAAATAAGCATTATTCTTGGTTTTAGCACCATAACTTTAGTTTAAGTAAATAGAAATCAATGATATTTTGACACAAGGTTTATGACCATAAAAGGAAGGTTGGGATTAATTTTGGAAGTTTTGGTCCCAACAGTTTAGGAATTAGAGGCCAAAAACGGCCCAAATAAGCATTATTCTTGGTTTTCGCACCATAACTTTAGTATAAGTAAATAGAAATCTATGAAATTTAAAAAAAAGGTTTATGACCATAAAAGGAAGGTTGGGATTGATTTTGGGAGTTTTGGTTCCAACAGTTTAGGAATAAGGGGCCCAAAGGGTCCAAAATTAAACTTTGTTTGATTTCATCAAAAATTGAATAATTGGCGTTCTTTGATCTATGCCGAATCTAACTGTGTTTGTAGATTCTTAATTGTTGGTCTGGTTTTCAAATTGGTCTACATTAAGGTCCAAACGGTCCAAAATTAAACTTAGTTTGATTTTAACAAAAATTGAATCCTTGGGGTTCTTTGATATGCTGAATCTAAAAATGTACTTAGAAATTTTGATTATTGGCCCAGTTTTCAAGTTGGACCAAATCAGGATCTATTATATTAAGTATTGTGCAATAGCAAGAAATTTTCAATTGCACAGTATTCAGCAATAGCAAGAAATCTTCAATTGCACAGTATTGTGCAATAGCAAGAAATTTTCAATTGCACAGTATTGCGCAATAGCAAGAAATCTTCAATTGCACAGTATTGTGCAATAGCAAGTATTTTCAATTGCACAGTATTGCACAATAGCAAGAAATTTTCAATTGGAGTTATCTTTCTTGGTACAGAATAGTAGTTGAATCAACTTAAATCATTGTTTTTCACAATATACAATGTATATTCACTTTTACTACCAACTGATAAATTAAAACAATCTTTACCATTCAGTGATAACAAGCACTTTTTTTTTACATTTTAATATTTTATGATGTATTTAATTGAGTAGTTATTGTTGCAAACTCCATTAGAAATTTGAATTGAGGTCCGTTTTGGAATAAGGGAAAGGGGGATGTGAAAAAAATGGGTGGGGAGGCGGTGTTCATTTTTTCTCATTTCAGATTTCATGAATAAAAAGAAAATTTCTTCAAACATTTTTTTGAGAGCATAGTGAATTGCTCAAAGGCAAAAAAAAAATTAAGTTCATTAGACAACATTCATTCTGTGTCAGAAACCTATGCTGTGTCAACTATTTAATCACAATCCAAATTTAGAGCTGAATCCAGCTTGAATGTTGTGTCCATACTTGCCCCAACCGTTCAGGGTTTAACCTCTGCGGTCGTATAGAGCTGCGCCCTGCAGAGCATCTGGTTAAGCGTGAGATTGTACTGCCGAAAACTTGATTGATTAAGGTATTACTATCCTTGTATAACCAAACGCTATTCTAGATGCAAATACCGAGCCAAAAATAAGAACAAGATCTAGAAAACAAAAGAAATCAACTCTTGTTCTTCCAATGAAATGTAAAACAAAACTCTTTTCTACAAAGGAAAAAAATACTCAATCTCAAAGTTTATAAAAGTGTTCTCTGTTCTACAGATTTTGTATAAAGAAAAACAAGAGTGCACACGTTAAAATGTCTTGCATTCTTAACTAACTGTTAATATTATGTTGATAGTACTAATTATAAAGCTTCAATACAACTATCACATATATATGTATAAAGAAAAACAAGAGTGCACACGTTGAAATGTCTTGCCTTCTTTACTAACTGTTAATATTATGTTGATAGTACTAATTATAAAGCTTCAATACAACTATCACATATATATATGTATAAAGAAAAACAAGAGTGCACACGTTGAAATGTCTTGCCTTCTTTACTAACTGTTAATATTATGTTGATAGTACAAATTATAAAGCTTTGATACAACTATCACATATATATGTATAAAGAAAAACAAGAGTGAACACGTTGAAATGTCTTGCCTTCTTTACTAACTGTTAATATTATGTTGATAGTACTAATTATAAAGCTTTGATACAACTATCACATATATATGTATAAAGAAAAACAAGAGTGAACACGTTGAAATGTCTTGCCTTCTTTACTAACTGTTAATATTATGTTGATAGTACTAATTATAAAGCTTTATCATATATTTAGTACAAAATACAGCAATTTTGTATATCTAATAAAGGTTCTTTTTTCCAGTCTGTATCACCTACCCTGTATCGCATACCCCGTATCGCATAGCTAAACCCGTATCGCATACCCCGTATCGCATAGCAAAATCCGTATCGCATACCTGGCGTGACGTCATAATTAGAATGACGTCAACGTTTGACATATGACGTCAACGTTTGACATATGACGTCCAGTTGCTGCATTTTCAGGCTTACAGTAGGACAGTTTAGGGGGGGGGATGATTTCTATTAAAAAAAAAGTCCTGTCATTTCAACTAAAATCGAAATATCTGAAGTTTTATTGTTTATTTGGTCATAATTTTTGTGAAGTTTGTTTCTGCACAAATGCATTTTTTTACGATTTTAATTTGGTTTTAAAAAATATATGATAAACAGAATAATACATGTCAAAATCCGTATCACACGCCGTATCACCCTCGACCAATATCATCACTCGGGCCTAAAGGCCCTCTGGCTGATATTGGTATCTCGGGATGATACGGCATATGATACGGATTTTGTCATGTATTATTCTCTATTTAATACAACTATCACATAAACATAACATGATCTAAGAAAATGAGGTCAAGGGCAATTGACCAAACGAGAAATGCATTCACACCTTGCAATCATTCAACGCACTAAATGTAGTTGATATATTGCCTATAGTTTTTAAGAAACACACTTAACCAAGAAAACTAAACATTGACCAATAAACCATGAAAATGAGGTCATGGTCAGATTAACCATATCAGGCAGACATGTACACCTTACAATCAATCTATGCATTTTATATAGTTGACCTTTTGCTTATAGAATCTTAGAAACATGAAAACTTTTCATTGACCGATGAGCCACCAAAATGAGACCTGCCAGACGGACATATATACAGCTACAATCCTTCCATACAACAAATATAGTTGACTTATTGCTTATAATTTGAGGAAAACAGATCAAAACACTGAGCAATGAACCTTGAAAATGAGGTCACGGTCAAAATAAACGTGTGAGACTGGCGTGTACATCTTAAAATATTTCCATACACTAAATATAATTGACCTATTGCATGTAGTATCAGAAAAAAGACAAAAACTTAAAAACCTAACTTCCATCAATGAACCATGAAAATGAGGTCGCGGTCAGATGACACCTTCAAGTTGGAGATGTTCACCTTACAATCATTCCATACCGTGACCAAATATAGTAGACCTTTTGCATACTGTATAAGAAAAACAGACCAAAACTCAACTATTACCACTGAACAATGAAAATGAGGCTGAGGTCAGATGACACCTGCCAGTTGGACATGTACACCTAAGAATCCTTGCATGCACTAACTATACTAGACCTTTTCACGCGGCATATCGTATCTTATATATGGACTTGACCACCTAAACCTTGTTCACTGATCCGTGAAATGAGGTAGAGGTCAAGTGAAAACAATCTGATGGGCATGAGGACCTTGCAATGTACACACATACCAAATATATTAATCCCGTTACTCATTGTAAGAGAGAAATTAACATTACAAAAAACCTTACTTTTTTTTAAGTAGTCACTGAACCATGGAAATAAGGTCAAGGACATTGGACATATGACTGACGGAAACTTATTAACATAAAGCCTCAATATACAAATTATGAAGCATCCCAGGTATCGTTTATTGGTGTGAATCATTCGTGCTTCTCGTTTCTGGGTATTTTATTTATAGATTAGACCGTTGGTTTTCTCGTTTGAATGGTTTTACACTAGTCATTTTGGGGTCCCTTCATAGCATGCTGTTTGGTGTGAGGCAAGGCTCCGTGTTGAAGACAGTTCTTTGATCTATAATGGTTTTCTTTTACAAATTGTGACTTGGATGGAGAGTTATCTCATTGGCTGGTATACCACATCTTCTTATATCTAAGTTTACTATTTCAGAGGTTATCTAAGTAACAAAGGTTAGTTGACAAGCAATATTTATATAGAGGTTGCTTATGGTCTGGAATTTGGAGTCTGAAATTGACAGTAGATATGAACTTCATTTTAAAGGTTTAATTAACTGCTATTATAGTCAAAGTTGAATTTTCTCAGTAACTATGAGGTCGTTTATATTAAGTTAATAATGCCACATGTAAAACAGGATCTGCACCTGAGATCACTCCTAGTTTTTTGTGGGATTCGTGTTAATTGCTTATTCTTTAGTTTTCTATGTTGCGTCATGTGTTATATTGTTTGTTTGTACGTACATGTCTTTTTCATTTTAGCCAGGCGTCAGTTTATTTTCGATTTATGATTTTGACTGTCCCTCTGGTATCTTTCGTCCCTCTTTAATAAAATAATATTACCGGTACATCTAGATCTTGGAGGACACACCTGATATTAATCTATTGTCATTTGTTTAATTCGTGAGGTCAAGGTCAGATAATCCCTGCCAGACAGACATGTACACATGTAAGCCATAGGTCTGCTTGACCTCATTTTAGTGGTTATAGTTTACTTTCTGTGTATGTTTTTCTAATACTGTATATGCAATAGGTATGTAGTCACCCGAGCCTTGCAGATTAAATGATACATACTGACTTTCTTGGACAATAACTATAACATATTTGGTGTTTCATGGATTGATAGTAAGGTGTTTTGTTGAAGACCGTACTTTGACCTATAATAGTTTACTTTTATAAATTGTGACTTGGATGGAAAGTTGTCTCATTGGCACTCATACCACATCTTCTTATATCTATGTCCACCTGGCAGGTGTTTTCTGACTTTGGCCTTATTTTCATGGTTCATTGATCAATGTTAAGTTTTCCTGGTTTAGTTTGTTTCGTCGATGTCACATACGTCAACTATATTTAAGAAATGATTGTACTGTGTACATGTATTACTTAGTTTAACTGACTTTGACCAAGAAATGATTTTATTGTATAGCAATATAATATTTCCCACAGAAAGTAACCAAAAGTTAGCGTGCAATAAATTCTAATATTGCACTAGTGCAATAAATCTTCAAAATTCATGACGTCACCAACAATCAAATCTTAGTTTAAACCAGTTTTCACTTTTTAAATATTATATTGCTATACAATAAAAGGGTTATTGCATGAATATTGGGGAATATTGTCCCTCGTAGAACATATATTGCACTCGCAAGCTCGTGCAATATAAAATTCTACTCGGGACAATATTCCCCAATATTCATGCAATAACCCTATAGTACTGTGTACATGTATTACTTGGTTTATCTGACTTTGACCGCGTTTTCTTGGACCATGTTAAATCGGTATGATAGTTGTAGTAGAGCTGTATATTTAGGACGATCAACATTATATCAATGGTTTGTAAAACAGGCGAGATATTTCAGCGTGTGCACTCTTGTTCCATAGGGCTCTTGTAAAGGTTTTATCACGATGCTGTTATTGACATCTGTAAGATTATTATAATAAATTTAAGCTGGGGCCATGATTCCTAAAGGATTTGAAATTGTTTGATGTTGGCTTCATTCCCGACTAAAAAGCAGCCTTCCTGTAAATTTTACGACAGATCGTTTTTTTCTTATGCTCTTGCGTTATTTTCTCTTCTAACACTTGCTACTTCCCTACCTACATATCAACTCTTTAAAGGCCTTGGTAGGGAAAATCAAACACATTTCTTGAATATGCATGAACCAACACTCAATGTTCAGCAAACAACATTTCAGTATATTTTAAAGCACTCCACTAATATAAGAATATGTTTAAAAAGTAAATTTAAATAAAGAAGAATATAACCAAACACAAAAAGAAAAGCAGCAATAATCAGAAATAGGAGAGAATTGTGCCTAAGTGAAAACTGCATAATTTAAACAAAGTAAGTTAGATAGTTTTAATAAATTTAGATAAGACAAAAAAAAAAAAAAAAAAAAAAAAATAGAAATGGTTAAACAAATTGGAGTTATTTCCCCTTAAAAATGATTTTTGTTTTAAAACAGCACTTTTTCAACAGGAACAAATAAACATACAATCCTAGCTAAATTAATCAATAACATTGTTAACCTGAATAATTCAGTCGTTATATTCCGCTTACTACATTAACAAGTAGGAGAAAGGGACTGAATTATTCGGGTTATAACATTGTATACTTTTTTTATTTGAAGATAATAAAGTTTATCTACAGTTATTTCCCCTTACTCATGATATATTGATAAACAAAAATTGCAACATCATTTTTGTAATAAATAACCATGCAAACACCTGATGTCTCTTTGTTTGTGACACTATTTCCTGGAGGTATATATTATTATCTTTATTGAAGTCTTAGATATTATATTAAATCACAGTATATATTAATTAAGATATACATATATGTAACAGGTGTATAACATCAGATGGTTAAAAAAGGAATCATTTTCGTTGTAAGTCTTTCAAGGTAAGATTTAGTTCAAATTTCTAAGTTTTCGTATGTAACATTAGATAATATTGATTTATAGTTAATATAAGGTGAAAATGTCTTGTCATTGTGCATTTACAGGAAATAGGATTTGATTTTTTTAATGCAGTTTTCTCTTAACAGCCAAAAACCACGAAAAATCCATCTATAAGTTTTTCTGTCACAATTAAGACACCATTTGAAATTGCAATTATCTCTTTATTTCTTGACCTTACAATTGAGAATGAAAATGGGGAGTGTGTCAAAGAGACAATAACACGACCAAACAGCAGACAACAACTGAAGGCCACCAATGGATCTTCAATGCAGCGAGAAACTCGCACACGCGGAGGAGTGCTTCAGCTGGCCCTTAAACAAAAATGTATGCTAGTTCACATCTAGGGACTGCTAGGTAAACTAAAAATGTCCTTATTGACCGAAAGCAATTTTGTTACTGTTTAATTGATATTCAAAATAATTGAAGATAAACCCAATTATAGAAAATAAAAAGTTTGAGACAGCCTCCCTAAACTGGCAACCCATCCTATCTCATTGCTCTTTCTGTTAGTGCTTTAATATCAAGATGATTGTGTCACTTTTGAATTAAAAAATTGAATGTTGATGACTTCACACTCAAAGATAATGTTAAAGAAAACTTTGAGAGGAGAGAAAACAAACAAAAGCTTTCATCGTCAAATGGGTACAGGTGACAGTTGAAATGTTATACAGTAAACAAATGTGGATAAAGCCATTATATACTGATAGTCTGCTTGACCACTGGACATTGTTATGAATGTATGCCATATAGATTCAATATTCTGTTACTCACTGTAAATTCAGAAATTATTGCATACATTTCATTATTATTTTGTCAGATTAATATAAGTGTTAGAATTTGTCACAATATTCAGTGGAGTTGATTGATTGATTATTGGTGACTAAGCCGTAGGGGTTTTACTCATTGTTGAATGCCATGTCGTGAACTATACATGTATAGTTAACTTATTACTTACTACTGTTCGTGTGTCATTTGTTTCTTGTGGGAAGTTGTCTCAATGGAAATTATGATGATGAAAGTGTTAACGACCTTGACTGGCTATACAGCTATTGCACTGTTTGTCGTGGGGAAAGGGTTGGACCCCCTTTTTTCTTGGCCGATCAATGCATTTGAATGGGGACATATAGTTGGACCCCCCTTTGTCCTGGGTTGGGAAACCCCCTTTTGTAAATGGCTGGATCCGTCCCCGAAACTACTCCATATTTAAAGGGTTTGTGAAGTCTTGTCGTGTATTTAAAGTTAAAAGTTTTGAGTTTATTGAATTATAAGAATAGCAAGCTCACAAGCTAGTTAGGAAAAATTAACCAACAATAACCTTAAATATATAGGACAAAATCAGACTTATAAAAATTTCCCACACTCCGTTGAGAAATAGAAATATTATTGGGAGGACGAATGTTTAACATCCTAAATTGATGGGTCCTCGATAGATAAATCTGGTCAGTTAATGACTTAGATGGAAACTGGACAACTACACTAGTACTAGTAGAGATAAACTATTTAAGGGTAGATAATCATTGTGATCAGTGGTCCAGACATAAAGGGACTGACAGACTATCTGGTATAATCTATATCTAAATATATATCAACTATGCCTCATTAAACATGGATTGTTGTACATATAAAAACTGAGATCGCATAATTGCTTTGATGTATTTTCAGGTAAGTTGAAAGTTTTACATATAACAAAGGTATATTTAGGAAAAGTTGGATAATAATATAAAGATGAATTTTGTGAAATGTTTGTGTAATCATACTGACATGGCTAATTTAAACCAAATTTTTAGGATGTATGATCCTTTTCTTATACGCTGTTATAGTAGTCTCCGTTATACGGTAAATGAAAGTCAAAATTTTTACATTTGAAGTTCTGTTTTACTATAAAACTTTCGTTTAAATTTATAATTTGTGCATTATGTTTTTCGGTCTGTGAGTCGGTTATTGTGGTCATTTGTTTGTCCGTTCGTCCGTATGCCTGTTCATCCATCCGTCTGTCCTGCTTCAGGTTAAAGTTTGGGTTAAAGATTTGGTTAAAGTAGAAGTTTAATCAACTTGAAGCTGAAGCTATTTACATGTGTTCTTTCTAACTTTAGTGAAGTTTTGACCCCAATTTTATGGTCCACTGAACATAACAATTAATAGTGAGTGTGAGGCATCTGTGCATTATGGCCCGACAAATTCTTGTTTTTAAATTTTATTTGTAAGACAATCGCCTATATTTTCTTTAGACGCTTGTTTTTCCTTTATATGCTCCATTTATGGGCATTTTTTGGGGTCTGTGCGTCCCTTCGTCCGTCCATTTTCCCGTCTGTAATTTTTCATTTTGTTTGGGACTTTATTTTTCAAAAGAAATTACAGCTTTTGAAAAAATGTTTTTGTCGAGCCTGCAACTTTTGTTGCAGAAAGCTCGACATAGGGATAGTGATCCGGCGGCGGCTGCGGCGGCGGCGGCGGCGTTAGCTCACTTCTTAAAAGCTTTATATTTTAGAAGGTGGAAGACCTGGATGCTTCATACTTTGTATATAGATGCTTCATGTTACGAAGTTTCCGTCAGTCACATGTCCAATGTCCTTGACCTCATTTTCATGGTTCAGTGACCACTTGAAAAAAAGTTCAAATTTTTTGTAATGTTGAATTCTCTCTTATTATAGGTAATAGGATAACTATATTTGATATGTGCGTACTTTGCAAGGTCCTCATGTCTGTCAGACAGTTTTCACTTGACCTCGACCTCATTTCATGGATTAGTGAACAAGGTTAAGTTTTGGTGGTCAAGTCCATATCTCAGATACTATAAGCAATAGGGCTAGTATATTCGGTGTATGGAAGGACTGTAAGGTGTACATGTCCAACTGACAGGTGTCATCTGACCTTGATCTCATTTTCATGGTTCAGTGGTTATAGTTAAATTTTTGTGTTTTGGTCTGTTTTTCTCATACTATATGCAATAGGTCTACTATATTTGTTGTGTGGAATGATTGTAAGGTATACATGTCTAGCGGGCAGATGTCATGTGACCTTGACCTCATTTTTAGGTTCAGTGGTCAAAGTTAAGTTTTTGAGTTTTGGTCTTTTTATCTAATGCTATATGCCATAGGTCAACTGTATTTCGTGTATGGAAATATTTTATGATCTTTATGTCAGTCATGCAGGTTTTATTTGACCGTGACCTCATTTTCATGGTTCATTGCACAGTGTTAAGTTTTTGTGTTTGGTCTATTTTTCTTAAACTATAAGTAATGGGTCAACTATATATGTTGTATAGAAGCATTGTTAGCTGTACATGTCTGCCTGGCATGGTTCATCTGACCTTGACCTCATTTTCATGGTTCATTGGTCTTTGTTTAGTTATCTTGGTTAATGTTAAGTTTTAATTATGTGACAGTTGTAATAAAGCTTAGCTTTATACTTAGGACTATCAACATTATATCAATGATTATTATAGAAGGCGAGACATTTCAGCGTGTGCACTCTTGTTAATATATTAAGGTGAAATGTTAAAAGTAAATACAATAAACTGACTTCTTTAATATTTAAGTACATTCCATGCCTATGAAATAATTTTTTTTTTTGTTAACAATAACATTAACTAAATATTTACAGAATAGTATTTCTGCACCTTTAATCTACAGAAATATGTTTACTTTTCAATTTTTAATTTCATAGGTGTATCTTTTAAGTCATAATCTATTCATTAATTTAGACCTTAGATGTCTAATACAGGGCTTTATTATGAAATTTAAAGTTTTACACTGTGAGTTTTATTAAGTTAATATTTAAACAGGTCTTTTGATGTTCGTATATTCTTCAGCAAAAATTGATTGAATTCCAATTTGTTTTGAAAAAAAAAAAAAGATCCTGTACCTTTTACGTTACTTTAATATTCTTCAATAATTTGGGATTTTACTATGAAATTGTTGAACCTAAAAAATGTTTGATTGTCAATATAGTTGTTTGTAAAATATGCATAACTAATTATATATGTGGTCAATGCAGGTGATGCTTTGACTAAAATACCTGCTGAGGAGAGGGAAAAAAGATTTATCTACCACAATCTCAGGTATGTTTCTCATAAAAACTTAAAAAATTTTGTCTTTGCACTTTGTGTTGAAACTACCATTAGGTGTTAAGGGGGGTCAAGGACTAGGTTGAAATTTTAAAAAAGGCATAACATGAGTTTTGAGTTAAAAAAAATGCAGGATAATAAACTTGGCCCAAAAAAAAGGAAGGACAAAATTGTTCATCCTTAAGCCCTATTAAAAACAAATGGTAGCTCCCTTAACTTCTTATACAAAACCAAAAGTTGTATGACAGTTGATCATCATCTATAAAATTGGGCTACACTGCATTTGTGTTAATCTGTCTATATGCATATAAATTTTAAATACAAAAGGAGTTTGCTTTTTGTTTGTAATAGGGCTAGTGGTAGTTCAATGATCTAGAACCCATAAACGTGATGTGTTATTTTAGGGCACTTGTTCAGAATGATTTAGGTGATTTGTTCTTCTAATGCCTGTGATTGCATGATGAATATTCTAGTAGGTGATTTGTTCTTTAATGGTCCTTCATAGCTGAATGATCTAGGTGATTTGTTCTTTAAGGGCCCTTATCTATTAATAATCTAGGTGATTTGTTCTCAAAGGGCCCTTAATAGATGAATGATCTAGATGATTTAATCTAATTGGCCCTTGATAGATGAATGATCTAGGTGATTTGTTCTTTTAGTGGCCTTGATAGATGAATGATCTAGGTGATTTGTTCTTTAAGGGTCCTTATATATTAATGATCTAGGTGAGTGTTCTCAAATGACCCTTGATAGATAAATGATCTAGATGATTTGTTCTTAATGGCCCTTGATAGATGAATGATCCAGGTGATTTGTTCTTTTAGTGGCCTTGATAGATGAATGATCTAGGTGATTTGTTCTTTAAGGGTCCTTATATATTAATGATCTAGGTGAGTGTTCTCAAATGACCCTTGATAGATAAATGATCTAGATGATTTGTTCTTAATGGCCCTTGATAGATGAATGATCCAGGTGATTTGTTCTTTTAGTGCCCTTGATAGATGAATGATCTGGGTGATTTGTTCTTTTGGTGTCCTTGATAGATGAATGATCCAGGTGATTTGTTCTTTAGTGCCCTTTATAGATAAATGATCTAGGTGATTTGTTCTTTTAGTGCCCTCGATAGATGAATGATCTAGGTGATTTGTTCTTTTAGTGCCCTTGATAGATGAATGATCTGGTTGGTCTCTTTTTTGGTGTCCTTTTGAAGATCACCGGGGCCTTAAGGTCCACATGTGATCTTCTGTCGCTTATGGCATCACTTGGCATCCGTCATCGTCCATCGTCTGTCGTTGTTTGTCGTGGTAATGTTTTTAAAAAACTTCTCTGAAACTGCACTTGACCAAATACCTTTAACTTTAACTAAACATTCTTTAGAGTATCTAGTTTATGAATTCGACCCATCAACAAACATGCCCGCCATGGCTATAAATTGAACATAGGGGTCAAACAGTTTTTGGCTTATATATCAAAAACTAAAGCTATCAGAGCAAATCTGTCATGGAGGTAAATTTGTTCAGCACTGAAATTTTCAGACAAAATCGAACAACCCGTTGCTGCCACTAAATTGGTAGTTTTAAGGAAATTTAGAAGTTTTCGGTTATTATCTTGAATATTATTATAGTCTATTATGGATAGATATAAACTGTTTAAAACAGCAATAATGTTCAGCAAAGTAAGATCTACAATAAAGTTATTATGACCAAAATTGTCAATTTGATCCCTTGAGGAGTTATTGCCTTTAAAGACAATTTTACACAATTTGTTCATCAAGTTTGCTAACATTTAAAAATCTTTTCCTCTAAAATACAGGTGAGCGATTCATACTGTTGAGAGACTCTTGTTTTTCTTTAGCAGTGGAAGAACCAGGGGGCTCAAGGGTTTGAACACCCCTTCTTTTTGGACAATCAATTGCATTTGAATTTAGACATAAGGTTGGAACACTCCCTTTATCCTTGTTTGGGAACCCCTGTTTTCAAAAAGGTTGGGATCCGGCCCTGTTTAGTGCCCTTGAATGATGAATGATCCAAGTGATTTTTTCATTTGTGGTTCTTTTGGGTCCTTGACAGTTTGTAAGCAGATCCAGGGGGCCCCAGGCCCTGCTTTTGTGGGGAAAATTTGGTTGATGATATGGGGAATCAGTGAAGCATGACTGGAGAGACCTCCCTTTTTAGGTCAGTCAGGCCCCCCCCCCCCCCCTTTTACAAAGAATTCTGGAACCGCTACTGTGGTTGAATGAGTTGGGAATAACTTTAGGAGTTCAACTTTGACATAATGATTTAAAATACATAAATTTTGGTGGTTTAATATTGTGCGAAAAATTTGCTATTTAAAAATAGAATATTAAACAAGGTATCATTACGGAATGGCCTTCATAATTTACTTTCCATTAATTTGACAAAGATGTTTACACTGTCAAACTAATTACACATATTTATCTACAACCTTGTATTAGTTAAACAAATGTTATGTTGACATTAAATTTACATAAATTTTCTTAAAGCATTGATTGATGGGAATACAATCATATGATGGAAGATTACAATCTTACAGGTTAGTTCATTAGTTCATAACTATACATGTATATATGATGTAAGTTAAATTACTTGATTCTGTCATCAATAGTATATGGAGTATGAATTCATATGAATTATTTGCATAACACTAGGTATTTATGGACTCAACATGTTGATGTTTTTGTTAGAATATTTGATTTGTAGTAAAATCTAGTTCAATTATCTCCCCTTTGATTGAACATATATGATACATGTACTCAACTTTACAAGGTCAATCTAATCAATGTGTCAGAATTTATAGATGAAAATTCACAAAATAATGTATTTTGTTGAATATTAGATTGTGGTTTTTATTTTAAAAACAAAATTAAGAAGATAAACCATAAAAATGGGTTCTCTACCGTTAAATGTACTTCGGTATGCATTTTGATCATCTATGAAGGCTGTATGCATGATGACCGGTCTGTAATTGTTCTTTGTACCATGGTCTTCATGTATAGTATTCTCAGTTGAAGCAAAGTTTTGAGAGGTACTTGTGAAATATATATGCATCAACACTATATGTAGCTCTATAAAACTGTGTGTGGGGATGGTGAGGGGGCCTACCTAACCTCTGTTAATTAGCCTGTTTTTTAACATTGATTTCCAGTTAACAGGATGGCTGCATCCTACATGATTATACATTGGAATATTTGTCACTGGACATAAGGCAAATGTTTATTAATTACTTGAGGGTAAAAAAATCTCCATTCTGAAATTCTGTTTTTTCTTCTTATAAAACAAGCCACAGGAAGGAGACTACTTTCTCTAACAGATTGCAGACATTCTTTTTTTCACAAACATGTTTTACTTTCCAGCATAGATATGATTTTCACTTGTAAGTCTTTTTGTATGTAA
Organism: Mytilus galloprovincialis; assembly: GCA_037788925.1. Taxonomy (NCBI): domain Eukaryota; kingdom Metazoa; phylum Mollusca; class Bivalvia; order Mytilida; family Mytilidae; genus Mytilus; species Mytilus galloprovincialis. The sequence continues at coordinate 1,142,982 of JAWDJN010000030.1, forward strand.
TTTTAGTAAAAATAAATACTGAAATAAATGTAGTCAGTTTCATCAGCCTAACATCGAAATCTTGGGGATTAAATTTTGAAAGGCATCCCTCTTTTCATTCAACCTCTTCAGAACAGGCAAGAATATAAAATCATAAAATTATCTATAAAAATGATTAATTATAAATATTTCTTTTTTAGATCATATAAAACACCTGTTTTTATGAGATAAGCATCTGGATGATATCTTACAAGTTAAAAATATATATCTAATGTTGTTTAACATGTGATGACTGCTCTCTTGTGGGTACTTTAACCATCCACCTTTTATTTAAGAATTGAATGCTTCTTTTTGTAAATTTATTGGGGTGTAAAAGCGTTGACCGAAGTACATTTCTAAAAATGTGCGCACGGTCAACGCTTTTACAACCCTATAAAGTTACAAAAGAAGCATTGAATACTCATAATTACATTTTTTAGCTATGATCATGAAAACACGTATTTTATATATTTTTTTATTTAATTCACCTGTGCACTTTATTGTTGCACCACGTGTTATCATGAATGAAAAGTTTTATTGAGCAATGCAACTGCTTACTGAATAACACATGGTGTGCAGTTAGCCAATCAGAATAAAGTATTATAATGAAACATACATCTAATGTAATTATTCTGAGATATTAAAAAAGAATAATGGGCAGACTATTTATTATAAGCTACAGAAAATGGGCCCTGAAAGGGAATAACGAATAGAAAGAAAAAATAATTATGATATAAAAGAAAGACTAGAGAAATTACCATGGGGGTCTAAAATATAAAGAAAAGAAAATAATGGCAGAAAAAGTACAGAAAAGAGAAAAATGGCCTAAAAAATTAAAGAATGCAGAATTGAAGTACCCCTTTAAAAATTCAAATGTGGCAAGGGTATAAATTAGCTTATTTCTACAAAATCATATTTAAAGGTAAAAGAAGTAGAGTTCCATATTTTATTTTATTTATACTTATAATTATTGATATGATATAGATTATGATGGCTATTAGATCCTGGTCTAAGTTTTAATTTGTTCTTGACGTTTAATTTGCATATATCCCATTGACCTTATGAAAACACCAGTAAAATTTCCTGACCACCTTTGGAAAGAGATTCAAATTGGATCTGACTTTACCAAAGATATGTTTTATCAGCCTGGCATATACAGAATAAAAGCGAACAGGAATTTGTTTTTATTTTGTTTGATACAACTTTATCATAGGGATAATGTAATTGTACTTAATTTGTATAAATTGTATAACCAACTGAATTTGTGTAAACAACTGAATTTGTATAACAACTGAATTTGTATAACCAACTGAATTTGTATAACCAACTGAATTTGTATAACCAACTGAATTTGTATAGTTGTTGCATAACTTGATTATTTCATTACCATGATTACCAGAACAAAAATATATAAACATGAATAACTTAACTTAACATTATAAGAAAAAGAAGATAGATTTGAAATTAGGTACTCTGACATCTTTAAAAATGTCTCACATTAAAACTTTATCATAATAAACTGAATTCATGGCTTGCAGCTTCATCCTTCCACTATATACTGATGTTAATCAAGATGATTTTGTAGATATCAAAGTAAAGTTCTGTGCACAAGATTATAAAGTTTCCTGTTTATATATGCTATTTTGACCTATACTTTACTTTTATAATTGAAAAGACAAGATAGATCCCTGCAGGGGATGAACCTGTTATCAATACAACCAGGAAAATGATCTTTATTTACTAACACTACTCCTGAGGCCACATATATTTAAATATGTGTCTTTTTAAATTCTTCATTTTATGTTTATATTTGTTTACCTGTCATGTTTTGATCTTATGTTTTATTCTGAGGTTATCTTTTGTAAAATTTGAAAGCTTTTTGTATTTACACATGGGTATATATATATTTCTCTTACTTGTAAGTAAAATAAAAGTAGAAGGTGATTGTATAAAAGTATAGTTGGGGTATACATCAATATAAGACTGTAAGTAAATATTACAAAATTGGTCAAGGTTTCACAACTTAATAATTAACTGTAGCGTACAAATTGACCTAATAATTTTATTGTATTTTTTGTAAAATCACTTGAAATACATTTTCAACATGTTTTATATAGGAGCAACATGATGGGTGATACATGTTGAGTAGGATCTCCTTCCACAGCACTTGAGATCACCACAAGTTTTTGACAGGGCTTGTGTTTATCAGTTTTAAGTTTTCTATGTTGTGTTTTGTGTATGATCCCAGGATTGTTTGTCTATTTCTTTTTTTTTCTTTTTTAGCCATGGTGTTGTCAGTCTTTTTTCAACTTATGACTTTAAATGTCCCTTTGGTATCATTTATCCCTCTTTTAGAAAAGTAATGATATGAACTTCATTTTGGAAAAATAATTAAAAATTCAATGATTTTTTTATTTACTCAATTTACTATCTTTAACAATAACCGTTACTGTAATTGTTATTTGCAATTCTGGAACACATATCTATTTCTCTTTTGATGTCGAAATTTTACTTCACATACAAAATCCTGTAATGGAAAAATAGCATATAAGTTATAAATTCATAATCAATACTGTAAATTAAATTTTTAAAATGTATTCAGTCAATTTCTTTATATTTAATTAAACCTCAACAATGGCAGTAATAAATGCACTAAGATTTCTGAACTTCAGGGGCGGATCCAGCCATTTTAAAAAAGGTGGGGGGGGGGGGGGGGGGTTCCCAACCCAGGACAAAAAGGGGGGGTTCTAAATATATGTTCCCATTCAAATGCATTGATCGGCCAAAAAAAAGGGGGGTTCCAACCCCTGAAACCCCCCCCCCCCTGGATCCGCCAAATGAACTTATAGTATTGAACTTATCTCTTGCATTTCTTGATCAGTACATGAAGTTGTATAACTCTATCAATAAGTATTGAATAAGTTCTGCTTGAAGCCTAATTGATATCTTTAAGTAAGATTTGCATAAATCTGACAAAATCAGATATTAAGTCACAAATTAAGTCAATACCAATGCTTATATGACATATTTACTGGATTGACCTTATATTACCATGTCCAACCTTAATGATGTTTCATTTTATTCTAACCGTTCTTTCAGATTAAAAAAAAATGGTAATTTTGTATTATCAAATCATATAATAATGAGGTATTTACTAGCAGGTATCCTCAATTGACAGCTGCTAATATTGTGAAGTTGATAGATGCAATTCCTTTATATTTTATTAGCAAATAATTGCATATGAATATCATTTAATTCTATATCAGGTGCATATTCAAGATCTAAATACGATAGTTTTTAAACAAATAATTTATTTCATAGGAATGAAAAGGTACAATCAATATAAACATCAGCCCTCTAACTTGGCCTTTATTAATATTTTGATGAATTGTGATATCGAGGAAGAACCAATTAAAGAAAATTGATTTAAGTAAATATAGGAAGATGTGGTATGAGTGCCAATGAGACAACTCTCCATCCAAAGTACAATTCATAAAAGTAAACTGTTATAGGTCATTGGTACAGTCTTCAACACGGAACCTAAACAAACGACAACCACTGAACATTAATTAAGGCCTGGTCCATTTTTTGAAATACAGTTTCCTAAATAAATGATTTTTTTTTTCAAATATCCAATGTTTTAAGTAAGAGAATTATGGTACTGAGTGTCATAATGAAGTTCCATATCTTGAAATGTTTCTTCCATTATATGTTTCTTGGATACCAAATGGTTGAACATAGAAATAGATTCATGAGTGGAGTGTTTCCTTCTTTTAGTACAAAAATAAATATACATTTAAAAGGAGATAATATGAACTATTGGAAAAAGTCAGCTTAAAATTTTATACCTAAAAATAAATTTTTATCGTTTGTAATCCTGAAACACTGAGCAAAATATTAGCAAAACACAAAATTTCTTTATCTGAGCCTAATTCTGATTTAATGCTTGAACTGATATAATTTTTCAAACTTTTTTTACAGATAGTTTCTATTGATATTGGTGGATCTATTAGGTTGGAATCCTCTCAGAATTGGTAAGTGATTTACGTTCCAATATTTTAATTGGCGATACTTTAAATGAAATATTTAGAGCTTGAGAAAAGCGTAGTCACTAATTAATAAAAATTGGCCTCAAGTGTAAGGAATTTTACAACAGGAAATTGGTTAATTATATAGAAAAAAAAATGTTTTGTATTTTAATTAGAAAAAAAAATCTTGATTATGTTAGCAGATTCTCAGAGATTAATCATGATTAAAAGGTAAACATTGTCAACAAAATGGAAAAGGAAAATATTTTGAAAAGTATTGATACTCACAATTTTTTTTTATTTACACTAAATATTATTTCCCGTGATTCATTGATTATTGGTTGCTTGAAAAAGATATTTTATGTTTAAATATTTGGTCATTAATTTCTGCTTTTTATCTTTTTCATTACTGTGAGTTGTGGGCTTAATTTTGTTTTATAAACTTTTGTCTGTTATCCCCAGTTTATACATTCCTTATAATTCATTGTTTCTGATCTAATATCATTGCTGCATACATTGACCAATCGTTCAATGCCTTCATGCACTTAAGTCATCCTGAATATGTGTGAAATATTTGCCACTGGACATTAAGCAACCAACAATCAATCAATTAATCATTCATTTGCTTTAGATTATTTTGAAGCACGCTGGAAACTTATGCCCAATTAAGTCCCAAATCATATCCCAAGACTGTAAAATAGAGTTATTCACAGGAGAGCTGAGATGAAAAGGCCGAGCTTTACAAGGATCTTTTTAACATAATTTTTTTTATGATTTATATTTTAGTTTAGATATTTAGTATTCATATGTTTTAGATATGTGTGATATACTGCAGTTTTAGAGAAATTCATGTACAGTTCATTTATATTCAGATAAAAATTTAAAGTAATTTTTTATGTAAACTATTTCAAATTGAACTATTGAAGTTTTTATCATTAGTCATTTGTGTGTACTAATTGTTCTTTATCAGTTTAAATCAATACTTTTATCAGTTAAATCATAATTTTAAATCGATTTGATTGTTACATGTTAAATATTGAAACATTGTTTAAAATTGAAAAGTAGAGGAAGCATTAAACAACCCAGAATAATTAATTTTCTTTTTCCTCATCAAGTGACTTTCTTTACTAAATCTTCATTTATAATAAAACATTGAACATTTAAAACCACACTTCAATGTGATTTTATTTTGTGTCAATCAATTTTATTTGTCAAAATCGAGATAGTTTAAATCTGATTTTTGTTTCACTTAACACACAGGTATTAAAGGTAAGTTCATCAATTTAATGTAACTTATTTGCTTTTTTTTTTTTTTACAATATATTATGGAATTTTCTACAAATTGATATTGTAAAATATCAGTTGTGAGCAATTATGTGACCCATTTTGGTGAGTGAGCTAGCACAGCGAAGAAGCATAAAAGCTTCACAACTCAAAGCTGTGATGACTGAACAGGGTGATATAGGCGTAAGAAGGTCAAGACAAATCTTTTTATCGTGCATATACATTGTGTTCATTTTATTATCCTTTTTCTCAAAATTTGGTATGGAGATCAAGATTTGACATTTAATGATAAAATAAACTGGACTTTGTGTAATGCTTTTAATTTTCTACTTCTATTTTCAGACAAATATGATGTTTTTTTCAAAGTTTGACACAGTGTAGTTAGTAAAGTCAGAAAGAACGTGAGTTGAATATGAATACTTAATATAATTAAATTAGGAAAAAAACTCAATAGAAATTTCAAATATGGGTTGTTCTATGAAAAATAATCCCACAGCAGACTGATGTTGATATCTTTACAATACTACTAAAGGAAGAGACCAATTTCATTGAGATGCATCTCTTCTGAAACCATATAAAGTCGGAAATATTTGTGATATCACATATAAATGTAGTGTTGTTTACTTCCTAAATTTGTCTTTGAAACAATCTTTTTTTCACAGAAAACACCAATTTTTGAGAGTATAACCTAATTCTAACTTTGTCTTTTATGCATTCCATCATGCTCAGTTGATGTATTGCCCTTTGAAAAAATTGTTTCAATACTTGTCCAATTGTACTGGCATCTTTAATAATAGTACCTTTAAAACTAGGGACTTATTTTATACCATCGTCATAATTAAAATAAAAACTACACTTTGCACTGGTGTCAACGTGATGATCGTAACTGCAGTTACGATCATCCCAATATGGCGGACACAAATATAGGGAAATTTTATAAGGCTGATTTCTCCAATATAACAGCTTATTTTCAGATGTGTATTATGTCAAGTAACATCTTTATAAGCATTACCATTGAAATATTTTTTCGGACAGGATGGAAAAGCAACAAGAAGAATGAAAATCGAGATACAAAAAATCACGATGATGATCGTAACTTTTATTTATTTTTTATCAACGTTGATCGTAACTTTTACTTGAGATGATAGTAACTGTCTGTTTCAACGATGCATTTTCTGATAAATAAGGACAAATAAAGCTGTCTAGTATGCGAAAACATGTACGTTATCAGCTGATTTTGTGATAATAATGAGGAACGATCACTGAGGGGAAGGTAACGACCCATTGGTAAGTGCACAAATGGTTATGAGTTCGCAAGATTTCGTTCAGTTTTTTTTTATCTAGTTCAATATTAAAACGCCTGGGGGTTTACAACTTTATATTCATTTAAAATAAAATATATTTTATTCATATTAATGACCAGTTTATTAGAATTGGATATTTTTTACATTTTTTCCCCTACTCGTTATAGGGACAATAACACCTTTGAGGATCTGGTATTTTGGGGGTATTATACTTTATTGATTCTTTTCTTAACAGATTTATGATTTTTAAAGGAGAGGTTAAAAAATAAAGCATTAAGAAGTGTAATCATACCTGTTAAATGAAAAAAAAACCAATGAAGCCGTCAATATAGGGAGCTACTATTTGATTTTTATTTGGGGGAGGGGCTAGGTTGAATAATTTTGTCCTGCATTTTTTTTATTTTGAAATCTCTATTCTGCGTTTTTATTTTTACTCTATTCGGTCCTGCTTTTTTTCATCATGCTTTTTTTACATAAATTGTCATCCTGCCTTTTTGTTTGGCCAAGATGTTCATCCGGCCTTTTTTTACTCAAATATCCTGTCCTGTTTTTTTCTCAAATTTCATCCCCCTTTTAAAAATCAAATGGTAGATCTTTGGCTTAAAACAACTTCTTCAGCTAACTTCAATAATACATTTCATATACTGTATAAATGTAAGGATTTGTAGCTTGAAAAATGTAATATGAACGTGTATTTCAACAGTAGTGACCCAGTGGCGTATCCAGAGATTTTCATAAAGGAATGGGGGACTGGCTGCCTAAGAGTAGGCCAGCTACAATCATGCTTAATTGATTCCCTAAAAAATCAACCAAATTTCCCCCACAAAAAGGTGATGCGAGCACCTTGACCCTCCCTGTAAGTAGTCTATCAATTTTAAATAGTCATAGTTTGATTAAAAAAACAAGACCAGGCAACAATTTAAAATCCGATAGAAAGTCATCTTAATAATGTAACTTCATGCCTTCCTTTACTTTATGCAGTAAAAGTTTTGGCCTGTATTCTTAAACTGTATCATGAGAATGATATTGATATCAACTTCATATCAACGCAAATCCATTTTGAATGTTAACTAAATTACTCATAAGAAAATAATGTTGAGGACATTTACATATAAGTCTGCTAATCCACCTTATGTCATTTCTTTTTAAGAATTGCGGTTTTCATTTATTCTTTGTTTAATTTTAAAATCATTATATTTTTTTATCGTGACTGTGTTCATGAGGGGAAAAAAAACATTTGTAATTTTTGAGTTACGAGCATCTTTTTATAAAAACAAGTCTAAGTTACGATCATCTATAGACGAAGTTACGATCATCATCGTGATTTTTTGAATTTCAATTTTCGTTCTTATGGTTGTTTTTCTATAATTTATGAAAAACACATACAATGGCAATGCTTATAAAGATTTTTCTTGATATAAAACAAATCTGAAAATAAGCTGTTAAAGTGGAGAAATCAGCCTTATAAAATTTCCCTATATTTGTGTCCGCCATATTGGGATGATTGTAACTGCAGTTACGATCATCACGTTGACGCCAGTGCTTTGCATTCTCATTTGATATCAAAATACAATTGAACTAGATGATCTAAAGAGCCTGTGTCGCTCCCCTTAGTCTATGTGCATATTCAAAAAAAGAAACTCCAACATTGTAGACCAAAATAGAACGCTCAAAATACTAAAGAGGGTCAAACAATTCATTTTTAAATTAAAGGCAATAACTCTTATTAAGAGTGACAGCCAATCTAATCACTTTATATCAGCAATCTACTTTACTTGTTAGTAGATCTTGCCTTGCTAATCCTTTTTTTATTTAAAGTGTCTTTTTATCTATTTTAATTTTCATCATTGTAGGTGAAACGTAAAAAAATGGTAAAAAAAAAAAAATCGTCAATAAAGGAGAACAATTACATGAAGAATATTTAGTGAACAAACAATAATACTTATGACTACTTCAAATTGCCAAAATAGAATTAATGACTATAAAAAAGCAATGTAATATGATTGCCAATAAAATGAATATAGCTACAAGAGACCAAATAACATTGATATCAGCAGCTGAAGATACAGTATGGCCTTCAACATGAGCATACAATACACTTTTGAAAGGCTTTGACATAACCAAATGTGAAACAATTCAAATGAGAATAGCAATGAATGAGGGTCTGGATGGGGGTCTGTTATTCTGTAAACATTTAATTTTCACCCCTTTTTTCTCTAATCTTCAAAAAATTAACCCCTTTTTCCTCTAATCTTCAAAAAATTAACCCCTTTTTTCTCTAATCTTCATTTTTTTTGCCCGTTCTCTAATCTTCATTTTTTAAGGGCATTATTCTTTAATCATTTAACCCCATCCAAACCCTCATGAATAGCCCTGATTAATGACATTTAAACAAAAGAAAAACAACTAGTACAGCATTTAACCACAACCAGTGGCGGATCCAGAACTTTTCCAAAGGGGGGGCCCGCTGACTGACCTCAGGGGGGGGGGCGCTCCAGTCATGCTTCAGTGATTCCCTATATAATCAACCAAATTTTTCCCACGAAAGGGGGGGGCCCGGGCCCCCCAGGGCCCCACTGGATCCGCCTATGACAACCATAAATGACTTTAAACAGGCTCATAAAGTGATATATTAATTATATTTGCTTAAGCTCTCCAATAATCTGGGACAGTAGTGAAACAGCAAAACATAAGAACAATTACTGTAAAAAATAGATAGTAATAGCTTGGTTCATCAGATTATGGCCCAAAGCACAAGTAAAAGGGAAAATAGACACAATTTAAGTACCTGGTACAGATTTAAGTTACTCAAATTATAGACATTTTTTCTAAAAGAAATTAGGATGAACACCCATTTAAATCTAGGGTCCCTTCAAAATTGTATTTATTTAAATGATGTTTACATATTTTTTTGGATTCAATTCTTTATTTACACTCAGACACAAAAGATGTGTTACATGAGGACAAATTAATATTAAAAATAGTGTTATTAAATATGTGGTTAAAATATGTGGTATTAAATATGTGGTAAATGTGAAAATAATAAGTCAAACTATTATAAAATACACATGCCATAAAATGGATGTCTTAATCTTCACACAAACAGTTTATTTTGACATTTCTGTATTATATAATAATTCATTTTTGTACAAAAAGGTAAAAAAAGCTGTAGGCTTGGTAAAAATTGATAGCGGTAATAAATCGTCAACGAAAGGATTAATAAATCATATTCTAATATCAGGTATACTCTTTGTAATGCAAGCAATTGACTTCTGGTTTGAAAGTGTAAATATTACTTTACAATTGTCATGTGTTAATACATGTAAATGACAGGGGCATTGATTTTCATTATGCATTTATAGTCAAAATAATTGCTTTCTTATAAACATTGAGGTTAATTAAAACCTACCATTATTGAATTAATGTTATGCAGTGTTTCTTCCTTTTGTTGTGCTCATATTTATTTTGTTGATGTTAAATGGAATATTTGTGCTTGGATAATATTGCAAAGTAGATGTGATACATAAATAAAGGAGTAGATTTGATATTAAAAAAATTACATATTGGAGGTTAATGCAGTTTTAATATGATACAAGGAGTAAACTTATTTCGGTAAGCAAATTTTTGTACTGTACTTAAAATTTTTAATACTAGTTTCTAAAAAAAATAATAAGTCTGTTCAGATATTAACAGAAATTTCATCAGAAATAAAAAAAAAAAAAAAAAATTACATCTAATTTATAATTGTGAAAAAAGCTAGTTGCAGATGGGAACTAAGTGTACCAATTATAATGTTCAGTGACAAATATTCAGGGTTTTCATTCTAAGAACTTAATATATAGTGTATAAATTCAAATTGAGACATGGAATGTTATAAATATGATGCAGAGAGTAGAAGGAAATTTAAACAATGTTATAGTATTACTTTTGTGGGTATGGGGCAAGTGAGAATAAATTTATAAGGTTACCTTACATGTTCTGTCTGTTTAATTGATTGATTTTTGATTGTTTACAAGATCAATTACAGTGACTTGACTGTTAGTGTTGCCATTCAGCAATTGCAACTCATTCAAAATTTTGACCAAATTGCAATTTGTTTTATTAAAACAAATTGTTCAACTGGTCAAAATATTGAACAAATTGTTCAGCCAAAATGTGAAAGTGCAAGGTGATAAAATAAAACATACTTACAATCCTATAAGACTTTAACTCCACTTTAATGTTGTTGTGACTAAATAAGTCTATCAATTTGTATAGTTTTTCATTATTTATTGTATAGGTATGTAATAGTCATTTCCATGGTGAAGGAACTGTCATTATTTTTAATTGCTATAGAAATGTCCAAACTAGGCTTTCATATAGTTTTTCTTTCTAAAAGTATTCTATATTCATAAGAATCAGATATCATTTTAAATAAAACATCATATATTCAGTAAAATAAGTGTGAAATAGCAATATGCTCTTGATAAGTTTCCATGGGGAGATAACCTAAAATATTATTCTTTTGAATACAGACTTTTTGAAAGAAAAAATTATTATCTTCCCATGGACACTTCCTACAAACATATTGCAATTTTACACATATTTTACCGAGCATGAAATGTTTTAATTCACATAATATCTGATTCTTATGACTATAAAATACTTTTAGAAAGAAAAACTATATGAAAGCTTAGTTTGGACATTTTTATAGCAATTCAAATAATAACCGTTCCTTCAGCATGGAAATGACTATTATATACCTATACAAACTGATAAACTGATTTTGTCACAACCTCATTAAAGTGGAGTTAAAGTCTTATAGGATTGTAAGTATGTTTTATTTTATGACCTTGCACTTTCACTTCTTGACTGTGGTTTTCTACAGGAGATAGTTCAAATTTCTGACCAGTTGAACAATTTGATTTTATGAAACAAATTGCAATTTGGTCAGAATTTTGAACAAGTTGCAATTGGTGGATAGCAACACTAACAGTCAAGTCACTGTAAAAAAGAAACAGAACTAATGGTTTTCTTTCAAACTGGTTCACATTTTGTCACAGGACAGCTTTTTAAAGGAGTTTAGCTCATTTTCTAGGCTTTTTGTGACATAACCTTAGTAGTTGCATGTTCACGAAGATTTGGCTTTTGTCTTTGGTATTTGGTTTTAAAATGAAAATTTTTAAGCAGGAGTTCTCCTGAGCCTTTTGATTACAACAACAACTACACATAACACACTCACACCCATCCACCAACACTCCCACCCACACACATTAACACATACTGATGCATGGAAAAAATAATGCAGGGGATTAAAAGACATCCTAGCTACTTCTTAACTGTTTTTTTACACTTTAAAATTGTCATGATATTAATAAACAGTGAAGCAGACTGAGTGTACTGTTATTCATATTGTTCCAAGGTGTGATTGAAAAAATGCCAAAAGTGCCAGTTCATAATATGATTCAAAAAACTTTTCATATTTTGATAGTGTTCATAAACTGAAAAATTGTTGCCAAATACATTTTGATAGAAAAATGAAATCTATTACTTTTTGTTGGCAAATTTTAATACACAAAAAAAACATATGGTGTGATTTGATACAGATATAATTCACTGGATCATTTTGCATTGACTTCAAAAGCTAAACATCTAGCCTTAATTAAGATCATGTAATAATCCAAATTTTGAGGACTCAGAAATTAACCAATTAAATTACTGGATTTGGTGTTACTAGCACACACTTTGTACTGTGAGTACTGTACTGTTGGTAAGTTTTATGACTGAGACCTTTGCCCTTGCATTCATAAAAACATTTTAGAACTATTATCATTCTCAAACTTAGAAATGAAACAATGAAATGACAGGATTTGGTGTTTCCAGTACAAATTTTGTATTCTTAAGTACTGTGCTATAAGGCAAAGATGTTAGGCTGCTTTTAAATCCATAAAATCTTTATATGCCTATATGTTAATAGAAGAAGACACTCTCATCTGAACCCCCTTCCCTTTGATTGATCCTTATAATTGCTCATTTAAGTTTTATGAATTTTCCATGATAATGATTATTAACAGATAACATTGTAATTTCCGTTCTCACAAGAGTAATTGATTTCTTAGAATTTTATGCTAAATTAAAGTCTTTATTATTTCAGTATTTTAATTTGTTCTTGTCTGTCAAGGACCTTATGAATAGAATCTAAACTGTTATAAATTTTCACTTTTATCCTGTTATTAATTGATGGTAATAAGGAGGGGACTGATGGACAGAGGGAAGTGGGGAGTGGGGAGGGTCAGTCAACCATTTATATGCCTAAAAGGCAGTACATACAGAGCTTATACCCGATTCATGTGCAGAGCTTTTTAAATAATTAAAATTTAACTGTTGAAAGTGGAGAAATATCGTAATACACTAGTTATAGAAGTAGATTCTGTGTCTCTAATGATTTTTATCCTTTCTTTTCAAACATTTGCAGAAAATTGTGTTCTTTATATATGATGTCACTAATAAAGAAAATTAAACGTCATAATTAAATTTTGACCAATCGTCAATCGTTTGCTGAGAACAGATAATTCACTAGTGATGAGAAATATTTTTCTCACACCGCTTAGGAAATGTGAAAATAGCACAAAAATTAGAGAAAAGTTACATTAGATGATAAAATAAAGACCAAGTTTAAAATTGACGGATTTTACTTTTGTATACGGGAGTTACTGCCCTTGATTTGAATAAAAATAAGTTACTTATCTAAAATATTGAGAATTGATATCAGCAGAACCTCAGTACATTTTTTATCGTATTTACCAACTGTGCTAATTTCCTGTAATATAAAAATATTAGAAACATTTTTATCAGTTAGGAGTTAAGATGAGTAATATTAGTAACATAGATAATAATATTTATATATTTATCTCAAAGATAATCAAAGTATATCATATTCTTTCTTCAATACTATTTTGTATCTAAAAAAACTTTTAAGATCCTACGGTGCATCATATCTGTTAGCCATTACTATCATACATGTTGTTGAATTGTACATTTTTGTTATATTTGGAAAACATATAGGTGTTTTTTTCTCTCATTGACAGATTTTTAATATATAAGTCATGTTTTGTATAGAAAAATATAGAAAAGCATTTAACATTTTGGAATTTGACCTTTCAAGGTAAACCTTGTATGAAATACAGACTAATGTGATTTCATGAATTAAATCAAATTTCAATTTATTTTTAATGTTACTGTAGATTTATATGTTTTTAAAGGACCATTCATTTATATTTTAAGAGTGATGTTCTATAAAATCTCCATAAGAATGGGATGCTGAAACACTGAAGATTGGAAATTTTTACTTTTAAAAATACAGGTACAGATATATTAAGATTTTATCATACAAGCTTCCAAACATTATTTCAAAGTGTAGAGAGTTAGTTTTTCTTGAATGAAGTGCATTGGAAGCAGAGAAAGAAACACAATTATTGGTGACATAATTATAGGCTTTTCCATTCAAAAATTGCAAAGTTGTTATCTCCCTTTGCAATGAAAATCTTGATGAATGCATGTTGGTTTACTAGGAATACACAAATTCAGCTAAGCCAATTTTAGAGGTTAGATGAAAAACGATTAAAGCAGTTTTAAGCCTAATTATCAATTGAGACAAAAATCAATACATTTAGTGTATCCATGAGGTTAAAAAGTTAAAAATTATTTACCAAAAAAAAAAAAAAAAACCCTGTCAAAAGTCCTTCAGACCAACATATGTTGTGAGGAAATGAAATGTTTTTGTCCTTAAGAGTGTGCCTTGTAAAATATTCTTTTGAAGCTTCATTTTTACTTATTTATTATATATAATATGTTTTACATTTCAGAGTGAAACATGGACTCAAACAGTGGAATTGAGGCCAGTGACATGCTTGCAGAAGCATTAAAACAACTGGACAATGTTTTAGCAAGTAAGCTTTTTTTGGTGCATGTACTTAACTACAGCAAATATACAATAAATTACAGAAAAATGTAGAAAATGCACTGGTCCTTGCATTTTTGATTTCTTATTTTCTGTTTTATAAAGAAGGCATTTCATTCGAAAACTAACTTTTTCTTCAATGTTATTAATTTAAATCAAATCAAAGATATGCTGTGGATTCATTTATTTTTTTGTGGGCACCAATTTTCGTGGATCAAGGAATCTTACATGTTCGTTGATATTTAATTTCATTGTAATGCTGAAGTCTTCATTTAGATACAAGTCTATAGGAAATTTGTCATTCTTTGAAAAGTCAATTTCATGGTTCACCTGTACCCAGGAAATACTCGAAAATTAGTATCTGATGAATGATAATGAATCCACATTATTAAGGTTTTTACCACCAACACTTTCTTCAGACAGGTACACAGTCATTCCATCTCAAATGCCATGGGAGATAACTCTTTGAAGATAGAGGACCTGATTTACAATAGCAGACAGATAAACAGTATTCATTAGTTTCTGTTGAACGGCTCACTTTATACAGTCTTCAACCACTTCTCAAAGTACATTTATTTTCTCAGTGTGTTGTAGACCCGTTGGTGACCTTGTGCTGTTTTCTGCTCTTTGGTCGGTTGTTGTCTCTTTGACGCATTCACCATTTCCATTCTTGACTTTATATTGTAGATTATTTCAGCAGATTAATAACAATGATTATGAAATGAACTGGTTTCTAAGATTTTATATTTACCTTAAATAGACACCAAGTTTGAACCACCCAATGGTAAAGCCGAACTGAGTAGAAGAAAGACCCCAAGACGACATTCACATCAGGCCAGAATTGTCAAACTAATGGAGGATTTAAAGAATTTCTTGGAGACCTGTGATGAGAAAAGCAAGGTCATCACCATGGTTCCCAATGAAGTTACATCCTATATTAGAAAATGGATGATTGGTGGGGAGGAGAATACATCTACAGTGAGTTATAGCAAATTAACCACAATTTCAAATGTTCAATGGATTACAAATTTTCTATAGGCATCGTATGTGGAGAAATGCAAAACCTTAAAATTAAATACCTACGAAAATGCAAGTTTTCGTCAATCCACAAAAATTGATAGTGTGACTAGAATAAATTAATTCAAAGTATCTGTGATCCAAAAGTTTTTAGTATTGATAATTATGAAGATATGGCATGGGTTTCCCCAAAATAAAAAGGTTCATATTATTCTCTTAACATTGTTTGTATCATACTGTAAATCCAAGGCTATGTCAAACCAGAAATACTTTGACTGTTCTCTTGTTAAAATGCCAGGCATAAGAGAAGAAACAGAGAAACATCAGCTATAATTGGCCATTTCAGAACCTAATGTATCCTGGGTAATATTTTCAA
The DNA here is from genome assembly GCA_037788925.1 of Mytilus galloprovincialis. Classification (NCBI taxonomy): domain Eukaryota; kingdom Metazoa; phylum Mollusca; class Bivalvia; order Mytilida; family Mytilidae; genus Mytilus; species Mytilus galloprovincialis. Next base: position 1,158,948 of record JAWDJN010000030.1, read on the forward strand.
ATGCGTATACCAAAACGTCTTGATTGATTAATAATGTCATAAACAATGGAAATTCAACCAATGATGTGACGTTATTTTCATTTGGTGTATTATAGATTCTGAAACGGCCAATTCAAATATGGGACTGTAGTATTTTACCCTCCTAGGTCACATGGTCAGTTGTTAGCCTCTGGTTACAAGGTCACTTAGAGGAAATAAAACAGTTTTCAACATTTTTAAAGGTCAAAGTCGTTTTTAAATAAGATGTCATACATTAAGGATGCTGCTATACCAACTAAGCTGGCTGTTAAAATTTGACCACATTGGAGCAGCAGATAAATTGATAAAAATGTACTCTCTTAGATGTTACCATGGGAACTGACACATTCAATTTTATTTCTGAAATTTTGTGTTGATTGGCTATTTATGGCTTCAATATAATTCTATTGTCTATTCTAATGTCTTTACTAAACTATAAACTAAACCCAGCAAGTAACATGTACCTGAAAATAATATAAACCAAATAATAGAAAACAAAGTAGTTAACATTGTGTACTATTTAACATGTCCTTGTGTTGACTATGCATTACTTATTTGCTGCTGAATATCAACCACCAATTTGTCAATCATTAACATTTATGATTTATCATAAGTATGTTCTCTTCATGAATATACAGGAAATATTTGCTGTTGGACAATAAGTAATCCACTATCATTCAGTAAGTGCAGTTTTGGCAGTTTATAATATGTGCTGCACTTTACCAATATACAATGGAAAAAGTTTTTGATGTGAGCTCACAGCTCGTATTAGTTGCTGTCCATAGTCTGTCTTTATTATGTGTTGTCACATACAAGATGGAGAGAAAATAAAAACTGAAATATTTATCAGAAGAACAAGATCAATGAAAAGGAGATCTTTGTCATTAAATTCTTAGTTTCTAATGTTGGAGAATGGCTATTTTAGGTCTACATCTAATCTAAAGGTTTTATTTGAGGTAATTCTTGACATTTATCATAGAGAATAAAACTGAGAATGGAAATGGGGAATGTGCCAAAAAGACAACAACCCGACCATAGAAAAAAACAACAGCAGAAGGTCACCAACAGGTCTTCAATGTAGCGAGAAATTCCCGCACCCGGAGGCGTCCTTCAGCTGGCCCCTAAACAAATATATACTAGTTCAGTGATAATGAACGCCATACTAATTTCCAAATTGTACACAAGAAACTAAAATTAAAATAATACAAGACTAACAAAGGCCAGAGGCTCCTGACTTGGGACAGGCGCAAAAATGCGGCGGGGTTAAACATGTTTGTGAGATCTCAACCCTCACCCTATACCTCTAGCCAATGTAGAAAAGTAAAGTAGACCCTAAAACTATTTAATCTTCACATCTCCACCACCTTGTATTTTCCAGACTCCACTTTTCCCTTCAATCTTGAGATTCAACATTATACCTGAATTACGAATGTACATACATACTTAAAACAAACTTAATACTGTAAGTGCAATTGTTTTGACAGATTCCAAACATTTGTATAAGATTCCTTTTGATGTTGTGTAAATCTTTTTGACATTCAGACATTAATCTGATTATTATTGGGGAGAGGGAAGCCAAAAATAATAAAGCAAAGTTAGGTTAATGGATTAATAAAACATATTTATGCTTAATGTAAAAATCATTAAGTAGTATGATCTTCAATGGTATGGCACCTTGATGAGGTTTTGTGGTTTGTGGTCATATCTGTGTGAAGGGCAGCTTCCTTTTCACAGTAGATAGGGTTATATAACTGGCTAGTTCCTTTATTTAATTGTCTCAAAACCTACACTATAAAGAATTTCCTCAAGAGAAGAAAAAACACTTTCTTATCGATATATTTTTTACCTTGAGATATAAAGTTGAGATGGAAGTTATTGGCAGAAAATTTGAAATGTTTCAAAACTTTCATTTTCATTTTCATTTATATTTTGTTTTGGAGTTTAGTGTATATAAGCATTATTTATGCTGAAATAATACACATTTTTGTTTAGGGGCCAGCTGAAGCCACTCTTTGTGTGTGGGATTTCTCACTGTTTTGAAAACTCATTGGTGGCCTTGGGCTGTTTTTTGCTCTTTGGTCGGCATGTTGTTTCATTAAAGTATTCCCTGTTTCCATTCTCAATTTTATTCATTATTGATTTGGCAGACTATGGCTAGGGGAGATAACTCTTTAGATTGATAATGCATCGTTGTAACAGTCTATTAAACATGTGAAACTGGTTTTATGAATTATTTCCCTTGACTGAGGGACATTATCTCCTGAACTTCTGATCACTGGTATAGTTTTTAAAGAATAAATATCTGTCTGAAGACATTCAACAAATGTCATATCTTCCAGGTCAAGGTAATATCGAATGATACCATACTGTAAATATTTCAAGGTCAATGTAGCTTATATCATAATGCATACTATCAGTAATTTTATTTATGACAGTAGTATTGTTTTACATCTGGTTGAGGAAGCTACTATTTGAGTGAAATTACAAAAAAATGTAGAATTTAGAATTGATACTACAAGTCAGAAAAGCATTAGATAAGGAACAAAATAAGATAAAAATATTGATAGATTATGTATGGAACTCCTGTTTTTTTGGATTTTTGATTTTTTTTAAATGGCAGGAAAAGACTGACTCTGACTTTAACCTTACATTAGCATGAGGTTTACAAATATATTTAGCTATCTTGCAATAAGAAAAAAATTCTAGAATCTGCTTTAATTTTGGTAATGGAGGTATTGAAGTCTTATATGTGACAAGTAAAAGTGTGTCATATGATATGGGGCAATTTATTCACTCTGTATGGTAGGAATTCCCCAAGGAGTACAAATATCTGATAAATACCTAAACCTGACCTGACCACATTCTTAATTGTTCTCAACAGACAATTCTGCATGTGCCACATATTTTAAAAGTTATTTCCCTCCACATAGGGACCTTATCTAAAAAAAACAATTGATCAAGACGAAATATTATATATTAAAGAATTAGCATTACCCAAAGGTCATATCTTCCAGGTCAAGGTCATATGGATGGGACTTTACTGTATTTATGTCAAGGTCAATGAAGCTTGTGATAAGGCAGCTTATATCAGTAATTTCATTTATGACAGTAGTAATGTTTTACATCTATCTTGTCAAGTTCAGGATGCTGTTAAAGAATGAATATTAATCAAAGGTCATATTTTCCAAGTCAAGGTCATATGGATGAGACTTTACTGTATATATGTCTAAGTCAATGTAGCTTATGATAAGGCAGCAATAATCAGTAATTGTATTTATGACAGTATTACTGTTTTACATCTGCTTAGTGTCTATATCCTGTCAAGGTCATATGGATGAGACTTACTGTAATGTCAAGGTCAATATAGGTTATGATAAGGCAGCTCATATCTGTTATTTTATTTATGACAGTTGTATTGTTTTACATCTGCCTTGTGTCTATATCTTGTCAAGGTCACATGGGTGAGACTTTCTGTAATGTCAAGGTCAATATAGGTTATGATAAGGCAGCTTATACCAGTAGTTGTTTTAATGGCATATTATTGTTTTACATCTGCCTAGTGCCTATATCTTGTCAAGGTCAGGATGCTACTGCAGGAGGCAGGAAGTGATAATAAACAAATAAAATCATTTGTTATCTTAACCATAACCATTAATGAGCAAATAATATAAACATTTATATGAAGAAGATTATTCTATTGACTTCTCTGCCTTTTATTTATCAATAAACTGTTTAAAGCAAGGAAAAGTGTAATTACATGTTGAATCTTTCTATGGTATAAAAATGTGCTATTGTTATTGGAATTCAGATGCAAAGATTAGAAAAAATATATGAAATATTCATGAAATTATGGTTGAAACATTAACCAAGGTCGTTATTAGAGAAATTAAAATACATTTCTGTTGTAAGAAATTATTATCTAAAGTACAAAACGTATATATAGCTTCTTTACTGTCTGTCTGAGGATGCTGTAAATTGTGACAAGATTGTCTTTCTTCATTGTTGTTAATTAGCGTTAGTGTCGTAATTACTAATTAACCGTGATTGGTATACTACCTACCAACCTGTCAGCGATATATTAGTAAAACAGATTATACTTGCATTATATATCTGTTGATAAAATACCCAAGAGAATGCGAATTTCGGCAGAATATTCCGTAAAAATACTTCTTTTAGATTTGAACAGAGGAAGAAAATCACTCAGCCGAAAAATAACAATTTAATATTCTTTAATGGGATACAAAGTTGAATAGATGGTGAACTTTTAGAACTTGAAGGAATGAAGTTATTTAAAAGCCAAATTCTTATGGAGAGTCTTCATGAATAATAAACGGATATTTTATGATAGGGGTTTATTATAATGTAAACACCTGATGTACAGAAAGAATGTCATCTTAGGCCTCAGTGATTTTAAAAACAATCAGATATGTCAGTGTTTATAGTAGATAAATAGAATCAGAAGTATCGCTTTCATGATTGTATGGAATAATCATTGTGTTGTGTTTTTCCATGTGTTCTATTTGACTTGATAATTGTGATCATTATCATGATTGATTAGTTTACTTGATGAATTTTGAGATTTTTAACATTGACTTTGTGTAAACATAGTGATTAGAAAGATATTACAGGAAAAATTAGAAATTTTTATTGAATAAATTTTAATTTTTCAATATATATTGAAAAAAAATATTTTTCAATCAACTGGAATTTAATGATGTAATTTTTGTGTTTAATCATGATAATCAGAATTGAACATTGATTAATTGATCATTTATGATTTTACGGGTCATTGACCTCACTTAGGAACATAGAATTAATATGAAATATATCTTTCATCTTTGGAGGTTTCTTACTCTTCAATGTTAAAGAAACATGAGTGATGGCCTATGTCTAGTTTCCAATAATAAATGTGATTTCTAAGGAGGAAATAACAGGTCAAACTTCCAAATGGATAGTGTTACAAATGTCCATCTGATCTAAGAGATTCTTAATATTCATTTAACTTAAGTCTGAAAAATAGGCTTACATAAAAATAGTGGAATTTATATTGATGATTTTGAGAAAAAAAAGTAATTTGTGAAAATGAGAACAAAATTGTGCTATAGCTGTAGACTAATGAAATATTGATCTCGTAAAAAATGAATTTAATGAATTAGACAAAAGGATAATAGACTAAAGTTTACTTATTCTTGTTTAAAAAAGCTTTTAACAGAAAGGAAAGAGGAGGAAAATGTAGTGATTTAATAAATTGGATGTAAGCTATATATATTCTTATATTGAAAACCAAGGATAGCTAGGCTTTATATAGATATATATGAATGTTCTTCTAAGATTGCATTGAAAGTTGAGACAAATAGAAGACGATTTTTTTTATCGAATAAGAAAGTGTCGACAGCTTGATTTACAGATTTCCAACAGCTTTTAAAGCATAAAAAAATGTGCACCAATTTTCTAATTAATATCAATGTTTTTTTAATTAATTACATGGGAATTTAAAACTTGGATGTGTTTTTATTTAAAAGCTTGTAACTACTTTCTTTAAACATCAAAGGGGGGAAAACATGGATAAATTTAACCAAAGGGGAATTTTATGATTAAGTACAAAACAAAGAATTGTTAATGGTAGTTTTAGTGTAATTGTGTATCTGTTTGACGTTCAGTGTTGTGACTCTATAAAATGAAGGAATAAATTGAAAAAAATATTTTATTACCCCAGAACTGTGAAAGTGTTTTGGTTTATAGTGGTGTTTGAAATGGATTAAAACATTGATTTGAATTTGAGTTAACAATGGATAGGAGGAAATCAGCAGCAGATTATGATGACTTTGTGAGACGTGTGTATTATCAGACTTTACCGGGACCCAGGAGGAGGAGTAGATATGTAAGTCATGTAAGTTAAACATACAGAACTCAGAACATTAGTATAAGGATTTGGTCATAAAGCTTTACTCAGTACTTTAAGAGTACAGCATCAAATCTAATATTTTTGTTTGTTAAATTCTGAGTATCATTACATTACTCGTACTCAAATTTTTTAAACATTACAATGCCTTGATGTATTCGGGAAAAAGTAAGTGAAACAGCAAACCTGAGTCACAACAAAAGGAGATAAATTGTGTCTATTTCAATTTATGTCATATGTATATGTTAGATTAAAACATATGGTTCAATTTTTGAACAAATTTTACTTTTGTAGATCTGTGAATTACAATTGCCAAGACTTACCAATGGGGATATATAATTTTGAAAAAAGGGGAAAAAAGGGGAAGAGGGAGGTACGAAAAAATTGTATTAGGATTGGGACTTGTAAAAAGTATATGAATTAACCATATAATAATACACAAATGATTCTTTTTATGGCCCCGCAACGAAGTTGTTGGTGCCATATAGTTTTACCCTTGTCCGATATTCCATAATTCCGTAATTCTGTAATTCCGTATTTCCGAAATTCCGTCATTCCGTCATTCCATCATTCCGTCATTCCGCAAAAAACATTATACAGAGTTTTTTTTCTAAACTCCTTCAGATATTGGGCTGATTTTTTGTATGTGAGTTAACCATGATGAGTTGCAGATCAAGTTTAAGTTTTGTTCTGCTCTGCTAATTTTTGCCAAAATTACGGGCTTTGGACTTTGATAAATTGTTGAAAATCACAGTTATGCAGACTTTTTTTCTAAACGCTTTCAGATATTGGGCTGATTTTTGGTATGTGAGTTACTCATAATGAGTTACAGATCAAGTTTAAGTTTTGTTCCGCTCTGCTAATCTTTGCAAAAATTAAGGGTTTTCAACTTTGAAAATTGTTGAAAATCACAGTGATACAGACTTTTTTTTCTAAATGCTGTCAGATATTGGGCTGATTTTTGGATATATGAGTTACTCATGATGAGTTACAGATCAAGTTTAAGTTTTGTTCTGCTTCGATAATTTTTGCCAAAATTAAGGGTGTACAACGTTGAAAATTGTTGACTTTTTTTCTATACTCATCCAGATTTTGAGCTGATTTTTGTTATGTAAGACTACCATCATGTTTGTGTCCACATATGTTATTGAAATTGCAGATTTTTCAACTTTGAGACGGGCCCATTCGTGTTGTTTTGACACATCTAGTTTTTTTTATAAAAGAGGGGGATTACATAAAAGCAATGTCAGGAGTGGGGCTTTTAAAAAGTGTATGCATTAACCATATACATTTGTATGTAAATCTATAAGGGAGGCAACAACCCTTTTTTAATCTTCGTTTGAATCAAATTGCTAAGATATAAACAAGGACAACTTAACTATTTAAAATGCTCACCTAAATTCAAATAGGTACAATTCCATTATGAGAGGTTAAAAGTTTTTGGAGAGAAATAAAAATCAATCAAATATATTCATATGGGCAATGGAGGTTAATTTGACACAAAATATGTCCAGTCCTGGAAGATAAGAACGTATGTTTCCCTGGACTAAAGAGTAAAAAGTAAAAAACAAGTTGTTTTTTTAGGTTACAATGGAATTTATATCGGAGTATATGTATAAACATTTTGTTATATTTTTCTATTATAACTTTTATATTAATCTTTCTGTGTTCATATGTAAGAACATTATTATTCCCAACAGTATCACTTATTAATTGTAGCAGGGATATATAAATACACTTAATTTAGTAATGTGACAATGAATAAGATTTACCCTAACCCCTGTAGAAGCATTGAGTTTTCTGGTCTATCCATTAATGTCTTTTAGTCTGTCTGTTATCAGGTTAAAGTTTATAATTAGTTTTGAAATAATGAATCTCTACCACTAGCCATGAAGTTGATGATCATATAAACTAAAAAAATAAGTATAGCTCTTTTCATTATAAATGAGTTTAAAAATTGTATGTCAAGTCTATGCTTTTCTTCCAGATTTCATAAATCACTGACCAATGGAACTATGATAAATTTTGAAATATCAGTAGGATATGGCTTTCTATAATGACACTTGTTTTTGTTATTTTCTGTTGCTTCCTTTGTCCAAATTTTTTGTTTGTTGGAATTTTATTTAGCATTGAACTATAGAGAATAAGATAATTCAATCCATTTTTATACGACCGCAAAAATTTTAATTTTTTGGTCGTATATTGCTATCACGTTGGCGTCGTCGTCTGCGTCGTCGTCGTCGTCGTCGTCGTTGTCCGAATACTTTTAGTTTTTGCACTCTAACTTTAGTAAAAGTGAATAGAAATCAATGAAATTTTAACACAAGGTTTATGACCACAAAAGGAAGGTTGGGATTGATTTTGGGAGTTTTGGTCCCAACATTTTAGGAATTAGGGGCCAAAAAGGGCCCAAATAAGCATTTTCTTGGTTTTCGCACTATAACTTTATTTTAAGTGAATAGAAATGTATGAAATTTTGACAAAAGGTTTATGACCACAAAAGGAAGGTTGGGATTGATTTTGGGAGTTTTGGTTCCAACAGTTTAGGAATTAAGGGCCAAAAAAGGGCCCAAATAAGCATTATTCTTGGTTTTCGCACAATAACTTTAGTATAAGTAAATAGAAATCAATGAAATTTTAACACAAGGTTTATGACCACAAAAGGAAGGTTGGGATTGATTTTTGAAGTTGAGGTCACAACAGTTTATGAATAAGGGGCCAAAAAGGGCCCCAAATAAGCATTATTTTTGGTTTTTGCACCATAACTTTAGTATAAGTAAATAGAAGTCTATGAAATTTAAACACAAGGTTTATGACCATAAAAGGAAGGTTGGGTTTGATTTTGGGAGTTTTGGTCCTAACAGTTTAGGAATAAGGGGCCCAAAGGGTCCAAAATTGAACTTTGTGTGATTTCATCAAAAATTGAATAATTGGGGTTCTTTGATATGCCGAATCTAACTATGTATGTAGATTCTTAATTTTTGGTCCCGTTTTCAAATTGGTCTACATTAAGGTCCAAAGGGTCCAAAATTAAACTTAGTTTGATTTTAACAAAAATTGAATCCTTGGGGTTCTTTGATATGCTGAATTTAAAAATGTACTTAGATTTTTAATTATTGGCCTAGTTTTCAAGTTGGTCCAAATGGGGGTCCAAAATTAAACTTTGTTTGATTTCATCAAAAATTGAATAAATGGGTTCTTTGATATGCCAAATCTAACTGTGTATGTAGATTCTTAATTTTTGGTCCAGTTTTCAAATTGGTCTACATTAAGGTCCAAAGGGTCCAAAATTAAACTAAGTTTGATTTTTGATTTTAACAAAAATTAAATTCTTGGGCTTATTTGATATGCTTTATCTAAATATGTACTTTGATTTTTGATTATGGGCCCAGTTTTCAAGTTGGTCCAAATCAGGATTCCATATCAAGTATTGTGCAATAGCAAGAAATTTTCAATTGCACAGTATTGCACAATAGCAAGAAATATCTAATTGCACAATATTGTGCAATAGCAATTAGTTTTCAATTGGAGTTATCTTTCTTTGTATAGAATAGTAGTTGATAATATATGTTGGAAATTTGCCAGACATGACTATGATGTCATTTTCTATTTTTATTTGCCAATAACTTTATGTAAATAACTTCATTGGAAATTTGCCAATATAAAATGTTGCTGATGAAGCTTTTTTTCCTTATCTTATCTAAAATGTTTTTAGATAATGTATGTTGGACATTTGCCAGACATGACTATGATGTCATTTTCTATTTTTATTTGCCAATAACTTAATGTAAATAACTTCATTGGAAATTTGCCAATATAAAATGTTGCTGATGAAGTTTTTTTTATTGTTTTATACAATAAACAATGTATATTCACTTTTACTACCAACCAATCTTTAACATTCAGTGATAACAAGCACTTTATTTTACATTTTAATATTTTATGATGTATTTAAAAGAGTAGTTATTGTTGCAAACTCCATTAGAAATTTGAATTGATATCAGTTTTGGAAAAAGGGAAACAGGGATGTGAAAAAAAGGAGGGGGGGTTTAAATTTTTCTCATTTTAGATTTCATAAATAAAAAGAAAATTTCTTCAAATATTTTTTTGAGAGGATTAATATTCAACAGCATAGTGAATTGCTCAAAGGCAAAAAAAAACTTTTAAGTTCATTAGACCACATTCATTCTGTGTCAGAAACCTATGCTGTGTCAACTATTTAATTTTAGATTTAAAAAGTTTGAAGAAGAAATCTTTAATTGATTTGTAAAATCTTGACATTTGTTTTGTGTAAAAAAAAACCCATGTAATGTCAAAAATTTGATCACAATCCAAATTCAGAGCTGTATCACGCTTGAATGTTTTGTCCATACTTGCCCCAACTGTTCAGGGTTCGACCTCTGCGGTCGTATAAAGCTGCGCCCTGCAGAGCACCTGGTTAATTTATGAAACAAATAGTCCAATTATTTATAGAGCACACTTAATCTGTCATCATAGTTTAATATTAACATGATTTATAGCTGCTGATGAAGTTATGTATTCATTAGATGCATTTTGCAGTGAAAGCACTTCTGCAGGCATAATTCTTATTAGGCTTGTATATATACAACCTACAATTACGATTCATATTTGTGTGCATTTATATATTTTTTGATAACATTGAATTGTACAAATAGGATGATGGACTATAGGGGTTTCAGGGGTGTTGGGAGTATTAGGGTGTCCAAATATCAAGGCTGACAAACATTTTTATTTATTTTTCACATTTTTTATATATTATCTTTTTCATTATATTGAGGCATGCTTTATTGTATGCATAAAACTCTCAATAATAATCAAGTATCTTCTTACTAACAGTAATATGTTGTTTTTATAAGTTTGCCTAAACCCCTTTGCCCCCAATCCCACACAAAGTCATGATTGATGGCGACCACAATTCTTTCATGGCCCATAATGTTTAAATGATATCCCAAATTTCAATTTTCATGTAGAGAAATGGACTGGTATGTAACTATGGTAAATTGTGATTTTTTAAATGAAAAAAAAAAAATTATTTGAAAGCAGCAAAATAACACCATTACATTTAAAGCTTGTTTGATATCTATGTTGTATGTCTTATATGAAAGGTTTCCCCAACATTGCTGCTAAAAAAAAACTATTTGTGATAAAATTGAAATACCCAGGTAGACCAAATCATTTCTTTCTATCGAAATCTCTGTTTTTTGTCTTATTGATTCTCTAATAATTGATTCCCAATATAATTCTAACACTAAACTTAAGTTTTGTGAATTGCTTCAAGGGAATCTGAAACAATCCAATTAAATCATTTCATTTTTAAAAGAAACCGTATGCATTGTCTTGCTAAGCATTATCCTTGCTCATAAAGAAAGTATCAGAAAAAGTATGAAGTAGGTATCTCGCAGAAAGATCTGAAAAGCGCTTCAACATTAAATCTCCATCACTGCCAAATGTCATTCTGTTCAGTAATTTTTTAGGAAAGTGTGACGAAAAGTAAAGTTCATTCAACATATGAAATATTCAAAGTACATGTATCAGCCAACAGGAAGTGAATGTCTGATAGATCTTAAAAGTGCTGATGCAATAACAACTCACCACCATCAATCTGCTGATGTAATATGTTCTAGCATTTACTGCTGAAATGTGTCACAGATGACAAATTTTAAATTCATTCAACATATTGAAAAATTTAAAGTACATGTAAATTTAGGTGTCTTACAGATCTGAAAAGTACACACACATTATCGCTTCCAAGCTGCTGATCTTATAGGAAGTCATTCTGTTTAGCAGTACTTGAAAAATGTGTGAAGGACATAACTGTTGGATGAAAAGACAGACGGACAAGGTGAATGCTATATAGCCCTCACTCATTGATTGGGGTGTAATAATAATAGTTTTATAGCAAAGTTCAGATATTATTGTACAATTTTGTAACACCATACTTTTTTGTTATGTGTTAGAAATTTTAAAACATACCAAAGATTACACGATAATAAATTGAACAAATTGAACAAGGGAGATAAATCAACATTCTTCATCTTACATTTGACCTCTTGTTGAAATGGTAAAACCACTTTATATACAGAAATTTAACTTAGATCAGTGGTGTTAATAATTGATCCATGAGTGTTTAATAGACTTGAGAGATTTGTATGGCTGATACTATTGCACAGAATTTGACAAATCTATTATCACACCTTAATTATTAGACTGAATAAATGAATGCTTAGGGTACATCATCTGATTTGTATAATTGATGCCTAGACACTGAATCATTCCTGGCAAGATAAGTACTGGTATAGATTCTAGACGGCTGAGGAAATTACTACAATTTCTTCAATAAGTTTGAAGGTAGACAACTTAGAAGTCTTCTTATATTAGCCGTCTGTATTCCGTTAACATATGTGATTTATAAGTAAATTGCCAATAATTTGAATATGAATAAAAGTGAAAGTACAATGGACCAAATGACAGAGGAGCAATACAATGGTCCACTGATATTCAGTTGTTTGTGATTGAAATTTTTATAATTTATATGGTAAACTGTTTCTTGATATCTATATTAAAATTAGAAGATGTGGTAATATGTTTTCTAATGAGAAAAATATTCAAATGGATTTGATGCATGATAACTTAAATTGAAATTTAAAGAAATAGAAAAGATGTTAAAACAAAAACTATTTGTAGAAAGCTCTCAAAAATGTCATAACTGTAAAATTCATTTTATAGAAATACCAGATGAGGGGAGATAACTCAAAAAGTGTTTTTAGTTTTATGGATATGAGTATCATTGAATGAAGAATAAATTCAATCTTTGAAAAGAGCAAATCATGAGCATTTTTTTTTTATTTCAAAAGAAAGGATCATTTATATAGTGCCTGCATAAATATGGGTTAAATAGTTATCAAAGGTACTAGGATTATAATTTAGTACGCCAGATGCATGTTTCGTCTACATAAGACTCATCAGTGACGCTCATATCAAAATATTTATAAAGCCAAACAAGTACAAAGTTGAAGACCACTGAGGATCCGAAATTCCAAAAAGTTTTGCCAAATAGGGCTAAGGTATATAATCTATGCCTGGGATAAGAAAATCGATAGTTTTTCAAAAAATTGAAAGTTTTGTAAACAGGAAATTTATAAAAATGACCACATTATTGATATTCATGTCTACACTGAAGTGTTGACACTGGGCTGGTGATACCCTCGGGGACAAAATGTCCACCAACAGTCAAGTCAATTGTTTTTATTTCTATAATGTATTCAGCTTTTGTTTCAGTTAATCTTCATTTATATTTTGCTCAATATAGTCATCTTATAAAGTATGAAAAAAACTATTTAAATTGTATCAGTGCATAAAATAATTATGACTTTATGCGAATCAGTTCGGATTTCAAAGATCTTCAAGTGTAAACGTAACTGTTGATGCTGGATTTTCAAATTGTACTTGTAATTATAAAAATTTGATGAATAGCAAAAACTCCAAATACCATATTAATAACATTTAATACATCTTTCAGGATAAGGATTTTTATGTTTTAATATCTGGATATAAAATGAAGATGAAAAAATCTTTCTGAATAAAAGCACTGACTGTCGGTTATGAAGTGCCAAACTGCCTAAGAATCAGACAGTGCATGGTGAAAAAGGATAAACAAAAAAACCCACTGAAGTTGACATTAATATATATTCAAAATGTATATATATCATTATTTACTTTTCCTGTTCTAGTAATTCAAGGTATAATTTGATTGAAATGCACTAGAAATTAACAATTAAGGGGAGATAACTCTGTTATTTGCTATCATTCTAACTAAAAGTTATTTAGATATTTCTCGAATTACTAGACTCAGAAATGAAAAACCAACCATTTCTAATTAAGGATGAGGGGAACTTCAAAATAGGATGATTATGTCGGTGGGGTTTTTGGCCATGATTTGATTTTTTTCAAAATTGCCTGATTCTTAAATGAGGGTGGTGGTAAAAGGGGGGGTTCTGAAAATGGAAACAGTGTACACATGAAATAAAAATCGCAAAAACATTGCAAAAAAGATAAAAATCATGAAAAACAAAGCAAAAGAAATAAAATTGTTAATATTAGGGGGAAAATACCAGAAGTCAATACTCATGCAACCATTATTACAGAAATGGACATAAAGACCTTTCGGTCACCTTTTAGCATCTGCTACTTGCATCTGATTTGAAAAAAAAAATATTCATAGAAATTGTATGATCATGAACTTTATTACATACCATACAAAAACAATAGAATTGCAAAAGTAGAATGGTAACAATATACATCAATTTATATTAGATTACACAAGTTTTAGAAGGTATTGATACTTTTTTTATCATATGGGGAACAAGCACAAGAAATTAAGAGCACCGACACTTTCAACATGGAAAATAAATAAGGAGAAACATGAAAATGAACATCGAACCAAACATGACACGAGAAAACAAGAAATAAAATGTAAAAACATGAAAAGACGCTAAATAAAAAAACCCACCCTTTTACAAAGACACGCACTTAATGAAGATGACCTTGATCTACAAAAAGTGATATCATTACCAGGGTAACTAAAGGTTGTGCAGGGGTATCCTACTAACATAGATTTTACATGTGCTGACGTAATATGTGTAAGTATAGATGAAACAGGTGTTTTAGTTGTGTGATATCAAAACAGGTAGAAACAATAATAATAAACATGTACATCTGTTCTTTAGTTTTATCTTAGACCAAAGTCTATATAACGATCTTATTACTTTGAAGCTATTTCCAAAAGAAACCTGCATTACATATGCTCAAAGTCATGATTTTAAAAAGTTAAATAATGGACAAAAATATGGAGAGCAATTTATCCATAAAAGAGAGGGAGGCTTTAATAAAATTGAAAACTCTCTGAGGTCAGCTTTGCTTTGAGCAATTAATTTAGAACATGACTTTTTGTTTTGCATATAAATCATTGCTCAAGTGCCAAATTATTGCTTATTTGGTTCAAAGATATCCTTTGGAACCAGCAGTCAACAAATAATGCAAAGTTTTTACCATTTTAACATAATACTATGCAACCAAACTTTAAGTTTAGAAGAGTACTTTGACTACTAAAATGGATGATTATATCAATTCTTGGTACTATTCTTTAAAGAAATGAAACGCCAAAATTGGCTTGAAAACAGAATAATTTTGCCAAGAATGTCTGTCTCCATGATTTTTGTAAATCAGTTGCCAGAAAATCTGATCTCTAACACCAAAATTTCCAAATGATGATTATTTGAGGAAATGGGGAGATAATTCATGATTTACCATATTGTTTTAATCTGTTTAATTGAGTAAATATTTTTTCAATTACTTATAACATGGAATTAATAAGACACAACAGTAATATCTAGAGTTATCACAGCTTAATCTCATTTTATTACCATCTGTTTGTTTTCCCCACTTTTCATCAGATTTTGATTAAGATAATGAAATTGCTCATTTTCTGCACAAATACTTCAGAAATTGCTTCCAATATAAACAATGCAATGCAATTCTGAAAATTTATATTTTTAGGAAAAAATACTTAACATGCATTTGATTTAGCCTTGGTTGCCAAGTTTTTTCTTTAGATTTTTTGGCTTTAGTTAAATTGCTTTGATAAAAAGGGAAACATTTAATCTGTTTAATTGTTTCAACTGATTAATTCCTAAATGGTTCGCTAATCAAGGTCTATCAAAGGCAGACGTATATTCTGCATGTTATGATGTAAATCTTGTGGATTAGAATTTGGAAATATCTCAGTTCTGACTATGCTGTGGTTTATGAATATCATTGAATGATAAGTCATCATATGGTTCAAAAGTTTGCTGGACATTGTTTTGGCAAAATTCAGGAAAAAATTGTTGGATTTATAAATCTTGTTATTTTTTTACGAAAGTATTATATTTTACTTTGTGTCATGTTGCTTTTAGAGGATATAGTATTTTAAGTCTGGATTTATTATTTGGAAATTGTCATTTTAAAATATATCATTACCAGATTTGCAAAACTCTATTTAAGCATAGCTATTTTGCCTTATTTATCTGCGTCTTTAACCCAAATGTGTAACTGTAACAAGTTATTTAATAAAAACTTCATTTGGTTACATATATATTGGTAGAAACCTGATGTAGAGTGTGAAGGAAACTAATGTGAAGTGTGAAGAAAACTAATTTTGAAGTGTGAAGCAAGTGGTGTGAAGTGTTAAGAATTCATTTCTAGGAAAAACTGTGAATCAAAGAATTAATGTAGGACTGCTGTGAAATTGTTAACAAGGATAAAACATTTTTTTCATATCTAGATTTCGAATATTTATCAGCATCTTGAAAGATATGAATCTTACGATAACTTAAAGAAATACTGATATCTAAATTTCTGTTTATTCATTTTTTTAAGGCGTTTTTTCATGTTAAAAAAAAATCAGTGATTATATGTGCTTTTCTCTGTATGTGTGCATTAATTAGAAGTAAAATTTGAAAGATAAAACAAGCATGAAAGTGGAAAATTTGGCTGCAACTCAATAATGGAACACTATCGTGGTTACATAACTTTCACAATTTTCTGCTCATTTCAACGTGATACGGATGTCATCAACCTAAATGAAGTTCAGTCTGATTTAGATACCTTATCAGACACCCAAATTATGGATTATACCACAGGATCTAATTCAAGGGAAATAACTCAGGATGTTCATACTATTCAAGGAGCTGAAGGGGTATGCTGAATTTTGTTTGTTTATGTTATATTCTTAATAATTATAATTTATTAAAGTTACCAGTAAAAGTTAATTCATTAAAAAAAGCCATATTAAGGATAAAATTGATGAGTTAGGAATATCAAGCCCAATAAATTGAGTTTTTAAGTACATGTATATGCAAATAAAATGATAATCAAACAACTATATATATATATGCACCTGAGAGAGTAATAAACGTAAATGTATGCAATGTATGTAAGAGCAAAGCTCTTGTTGTAAGTATGTGCATCCTTGGTGTAAAAGGTTCAGCTAGTACATTGTTGAAATTATTTACATACTTGCTTAAACTTGTAGAAAAACTAGGTGGGGTCATAACCCATTCATTTTTTGGAAATTATAAAACATATAATCTTTGGTTATTAATTTCCCATAGGCGGATCCACGGAGCCTGGAGACCCCCCCCCCCTTTTTGTGGGAAAAATTTGGTTGATTATTTATAGGGAATCACTGAAGCATGACTAGAGCGGCCCCCCTTATGAAAATTCTAAATCTGACACTGTTTCCTTTTTCCAAACCATTTCAATCCAGTGATATGACAGTGGAAAAATAACATTTCCTTCATTATTCATGACAGATAAGTCAAATTTAACTCAATTTGTTAGGACTAAAGAAAATAATGTTTGTCTATTGATATGTATTGGTGTACCAATTGTTTCATGCTAATGGGAATTTTTTAACACCACATGTTAACCTTTATATGTTTTCTAAAATTTGGGTCATTGGGTATCTGACGCCTGAAAGTATATATCATGTCTCCTTTAATTCATATATGTTGCAAACTATATTGTATTAGAGCTGTCCTGTCGGGCATTGTGGTATTGAAAGTTTGAAGTATGATTGCTGTATAAGACTCAGAACTCATGCAATCAAATTTTGTATCCAATTAAGTAATGAGTTAAGTGTTATGAACGTATGCTAAGGTGTGTATGATCTCAGAAGAGAATGACCAACAGCTTATGCAAAATGAACTAGGAAATAAGAAGCAATGGTCCTGCAGAAGAGTAGTTTACTTAATTATTAATTATCAGGCTTCAATATGATTAGTTTCCTGAAAAGATAAAACACAACTTCAAGTTTTATTTTTGAAATTAGCTTACTCAAGTACTTTAAGCACGATAACAACTTTTCATGAGAAATGTGTGTTCCAGTTAAAATAATTTACATCGAGTATACATTATTGTACTATAATGTTAATACTGATATTTGAATATGCAATAAAATTAATGAAAAGCAAGACTGACAATAAGCTAGTAATAGACAGAGAATATTGGCAAAATATATATGCCTTACATTCCATTTTCATTATAAATAATGAATTATGAACATGAAACAGCATTTTTATTGGACTGATGTTCTTCTGGAGTATTTCTTGTAGATCTAGTATACATTTTTATAGTGTTTCATTATACATCAGTTCATGATAATTAAATAAATAAGAGCATATTATGAAATTTTTTAAGAGAGCTCCTTCTGTCTGTCCTTTTGTCTGTTCTCTGTCTGGTTATCCATCTCTAATTTAATCAAAATTTCTAAGCTTCTGAATATAAGAAAGATTTGATATTTGGTCAGGAATTTTATAATGTTGAGTTATATTATTATAAATGCATGGAATTTTCAGGTTTTATAAAGCAGTTGATTCTTCCTGTTTTAGTTTCTTATAATATGTTAACTAAAAGGCTCCTATAGATCATTGAAAATATAAGTAAAGTTTCAGTCCAAGTTTGTCTTATGTTAGGGGGGTCGGAGGGGTCCTGATCCTGAAATCCTGGGCTTAAAAACATGAAATCCTGAGGTCCCGAATTTAGAGAAATTTAATTCCTGACACCCAGAAATTAAAAAAAGAGTTCCCAGATCACGAAAGGATCCGAAATCCACAGCATAAAAACACCCGATCCTGACGTCCCGAAAAAGGGCCTGCCCCCTGTTATGTGCCGTGTGGAGACAGTAGAGTGCCTCGCAGTGTTTCAGGTTTATGAACTTATGTTGTTATGTTATGCTATTGTTTCAGAAAAAGGGAGAAGGTTTGGTACCATTAAAATGTTTAATCCCGCTGCAAATGTTTGCACCTGTCCTAAGTCAGGAATCTGATGTACAGTAGTTGTCGTTTGTTTATGTAATTTATATGTGTTTCTCGTTTCTCGTTTTTTTTATATAGATTAGACCGTTGGTTTTCCTGTTTGAATGGTTTTACACTAGTAATTTTGGGGCCCTTTATAGCTTGTTGTTCGGTGTGAGCCAAGGCTCTGTATTAAAGGCTGTACATTGACCTATAATTCATTGGTTTACTTTTATTAATTGTTATTTGGACGGAGAGTTGTCTCATTGGCACTCACTCCACATCTTCCTATATCTATTATAATAAACAAGATTATGGAGTTTGTGTCCTAGGGAGAACTTCTTTTTGTTCATTGCTTTAGGAATATTTATCTTAAAATTTGAATTCACTATGATAAAGAATGTTTCAAATAATCTTGTCTAAGTGCAAGCGTGTGCTCTTAGTTTTTACAATAATAACATTTTTTAGGTTCAAATTGTCATGTTGGTTTGTTTATTCAATTGTTTTTATTTCAATGTTATAATTAACACTGCTATTAAAGTGGGCGGTTTGGCATGCCACCAAACCAGGTTCAACCCACCATTTTTTCATAAAATGCCCTATACCAAGTCAGGAAAATGGTCATTGTTACATTATACTGTAGTTCGTTTCTGTGTGTGTTACATTTAGGTGTTGTGTCTCTGTTGTGTCATAGTTCTCTTATATTTGATACGTTTCACTCAGTTTTAGTTTGTAACTAGGATTTGCTTTTCTCTATCGATTTATAAATTTTGAACAGCGGTATACTACTGTTTCCTTTATTTTAATCAGAGAGGAATAATTTCACATCACTATTTCAAAATCATTATAAATAAAGTCTTTTTTTTTTTATTTTGGTTTTTAATTTTTAGCCTTCTGTGAGTCGTATATCACAAAATCTAAGAAAAAAAATATTAAGGGAACTGATCATCATAAAAATATTTAAATGTTCTGGCATAGTTGGGTATTTTCTCACTTTATTGTGTGTACATTAATTCAGCACAGCATGTAGGACAGGAACTGGGTAAAGTTGTTATGTTCAGAGCATGCATGACTTTAGTTACAATTGTTGAATGCTGAATTCCACCACCAGACAAAACAAATTAATAACTCTTAAACTACAATTGATACTTGCTACTTTTCTAGCTACCACACAAAGCAAATATAAGAGAATAAAGAGAAAAAGATAGCATTAATAAAGTAAAAAAGAAATACCCAATAAATATCTCTCTATCAGTCAATGCAATTTTTCCAAAATTTTGATGCACATTAAAATTTAAAATGTTTATTGTTATATTTATCTTTTTACCGAGATATAGTTTTTAATTAAAATGCAATGTAATCTGATCAAGTATGACAGTGATCTATCATATATTTCAGGGGTCCTTACATGACAGTGCTGAAGAAAGGCTACGTAAAACAGAATCAGAAAAGGATAGTTTGTCTTTACATGTTAGTGTCTTGACTGATCAAATTGATGCCCAGTCTGAAAAGATACGAGATTTGGAATATTCTCTGGCAGAGAGACATGACAAGGTCATCAACACAGAAGATATGTTGCAGTCAGTAAGTAAAATTAAGCTGATGCTCATGTTGTATAAATCTACTGTAAATTCAGAAATTATTGCTATACAATGTATGTTTTTATTATTGCAAAAAAAAAGGAGTAAGAGTTATAATCGCAATAATTTAAACTCGCAATTTGAAATTTTTCAAATGAATAAAACAGGATTTGTTCCAATATCGCAAAAATTGAAACTGTGTTTAAGTCTAAAATGACAAAATTGCAATGCAAAATGCATGCAATTATTTCTGAATATAGTTATGCTTTAAATCCATAAATACTGTTGACTTAGATTTCCAATTTTCTGGTCTAGGATAGGTGGTTTTCTATCAACATTTAAGCTTCCTCCTCCAATAATAACTGGCTCCCATGATAATTGGCCTATAGTGTTGAAAAATATGTTTCTTTTACAAATTGGGACTTGGATGGAGAGTTGTCTCGGTGGCACTTATACCACGCATTCTTATGTGTATAAAAACACCAATAATCAATAATACTAATAACTGTTGTTATTTATTTTTGTGATTTTTTTCTGTCAATGACAAACATGCAAGATTATGAAACTTATATCTACACATTATTTTGTTTTAAGAGATGTAAAACTGCAATACATATATGAAATCACATCTGGATAAAAGGGAAAAATAAAATTTATCTCCCCTTGTTAACAAAAGTGGTGTTGATTTAAAAGTATGAATTGATTATTTAAAATGTGTAACATTTTTTTTTCTTTTTGCATTCAATTACTAACTTTTATGCATTTATAGTCCTTATACTTTATAAGGTTAATTTTGCAAAAAAAGAGCTGTTTCCTTTTTATTTGTCAACACACAAGATCTGACCTGATATAGTAAATTAACATACACTGGTTAAAATTGAATTCCAACAGTAAGCATGTATTATTGTCCTTCAAGTTGACACAGACAAAGCTGAAGTTGACACAGACAAAGCTGAATTACTTTATATAAGTTGACACAGACAAAGACTTTATATAAGTTGACACAGACAAAGCTGAATTACTTTACATAGTTATATATTATGTCTGAATACAAGTTCCTTGTAAGCATTTAACAATTTTAATTCTTAAAATATAGAGCATGACTTTTTTTTATTATGGGCACTGGGATTAATTGAAATTAATACCAGTATATTGACCTGGTAATAATTTATAAAAACAATAGTCCTTCTAAGACAGGACAGAAGGTGTGAGCATTTTCCCCCTTCAAATTGGATATTATATTGTAATGAATAGAAGAGGTATTGCTATAAAATTCTAAAAAATCAACATTGTTTATATACCAAACTGCTCTGTATAAATTTTATGTTCAGAAATCAGAAAGAATTATCATAAATTGAATATGGTGTAATTTGCCAAATTATTTGCAATAATGGATGACTTTTTGATAATATGTGGTGTGGAAGATTTTGAAAATGGATATTCTAGACTGAAACTATTTAAAAATCATCGATCTTGCCCAAGACTAGTTTAAAATAAATATTCTTCAACAAGATTAATAAGAAGTCATTTGCATGTTCAAATCCAACTTTGAAGAATTTTCCCATCAACCATGATAAGAAAGCAATTGAAATTAAATTGGCAGTCGACAAATATAGTGAATAAAAAATTTGTCCATTATTCTAATAAATTGCATTCAACTAATTAGAAAAGAAAAAAATGGATCTGCATTTCATATATTTCTTGATGACTTGTTATAAAAATATACCATACTACCATCTAAAGGTTTACACATTTTTTAATTTAACAATAAAAAATTCATCAAAATTTGACCTGCAAATAGAAGGGATTTTTATGTGGTGAAATACTTTTGACTTCTGACAGTAGCTATAAAATTCCTTATCTTATTGTTATTTATTAATCTACTGTGTCCAATCAATGATGTAAACATTTAAATACTTTGATCCCATTATTGATCATTATTTGGTTATTTTTTTGTGGGAAAAGGAAGATAACTGTGATGTAAACATTACAGTCGTCTCCCTTTGTAAATTCAACCTTGACATTGATTCGGGGAAACCATTTGAGCTGCAAAGTTATCAAGATTTAAAAAGTTAAAGAAACAAAGAAATCATAGTATTGCATATCCCCTTGAGTAAGTCAGATTTCTAAATATTATAAAGGTCACTTGGTATGTATGATGAGCGAAAATTTTGGGATAAAACAATGGCTGAACAGTTCTTGTCAGAAAATCTAACTGAACTCTCTGAACTTCTGCCACTCCGTCCTCGTTTATAAATACATTTCCATTCAGAATAAAAGTGTATCTTGTTTCACTTTATGTACAGTATAATGTTATCCATGTAAACATATACTTCTAGTTTGCATATAGGTGAAAACATTGCTATCATTTTGTCCACAACTTTTTGTCAGACAACCTGTCAAATGGTGAATTTGTTTCTAAAATGAGTTATTGTTCCTTAATAAATGAGTCACATTATTGTGCTTCTAATGAAAAATCTTGAGTTTTGTCTTCTTATCAAAACTATCACATACATGATATAAATATGATGATTTCCTTAAGGCATGCTAGAAGTGCATTTTAACGTTAGAGTCAACATGGTCAATCAAACAGAATACAATACTTGTATTTCACATATTTGAGGAATTATAAAGAGCATAAAATCTGTTACAATTGCATCAGGGTAATCTCAGACAAATGAAAAATATGGTCAACAAATTGTTAAAAAATATATAATGTCCTAAAGAGCTACCTATATATGATTCTACAGCTAGATATCAAAACCTTGTAAAATAAGGAAATTAATACAGTGCATTCAAGTCATTAGTATCGGGCGGGGGTCTGATTTATTATACTGGTAAAAATCTGTTAACTGTAACAAAAGGCCTAGTACAAAATGTAGTAGGATTAAGAAATAAAATTGAGAATAAGTTATAGACAACAACCAAATAAAGGCCACAAACGGGTCCTCAATGTAGCAAGGCGGTCCTCAGCTGGCCCCTCAATGAAAGCATTTTCAACATGTGTTATGTTACCTCCACATTCTTCTGCAACAGGAGAATAATATTTGATAAAATTAAAAGGAAATATGTTAGTGTCATTCCTATTTTCTTCATTTCAATGATTTTTTTAATTTTTAACTTTCTGTCTGACATACTGTTACCTATTGAAACATTAAGGGATTGGAATAAAGCTTAGCCTTAGTATTTTAATTCTTTTTCATACATGATGGTTAGAACAATTTTTGTTATTTTGTTGAATACATTGTATATCATTTGACATCAGCATTATCATAATTAGCTATAATAGGGTATGCAATTTTACCTAAAAAAAAAAATTAGAAATTTGGTGTGATTGTCAGTGACACAACTTTCTGACACGGACTATGTGACGTAGAAGTTATCAACAATTATAGGACATGGTAGTGCCTTTGACAATGAACAAACCCATGCTACACACTATTTCCAATGCAACAACTCTCAACCAGTGACCAAATTACATGGAAGTTAACAACTATAGGTCATAGTAGGGCCTTCAACAATGAGAAAATTAATAATTCCAAATTTTTCAAATTATTTCATTTTTGCATTATTCACCCATCAGTTCAACCTCAATAATGAATCAGCCCCTATCTTGAAATTATCTTAAGTTCTTTTTGTATAATAAACATTGTTTCCTTTCAATTTCCTGAATTTTCAAAGTTTAATAAAAAATACAACTCAGTTTTACCATTTGAAAAAATGTGTAGGACTAAGACAATAAAGTTTGCATTCTGTCTTAATTAATTTGTTGGATAATATTTTGTAATAGTAAATTACCTATTCTGTCTAAAATTACAGTACTGCACATGTTGCAGTGAGCAGAAGTGTTATATTTGAATGGTGACAACACAACATTGTTGCGTTAAAAGACAAGTTGAAGAGCAAATAATATCAGACCTCAACTACATGAATTAGGGACCCAATACTTTTGGTAGAGTACAGTTTATATTTGCTTATTAGGTTTGAATGAGGATTTAGATTAGTTTGGATTTTAAGTCATTGTTTTGAGAAAAGCTGATATGATTATGATCCTAGAACAATAAATTAAGGATAAAGAAGACAATACTATGAAGATGTTAAGGAATAGGTGTTAATGGTCCTTATAAAATAAAAAACTGTGAAGTATATCTTTTTATTATGACCTCAAACCAGCCTTTTGTCTTGTTTGACATTTATGATATTCATTTTACCACACATGGAAAAATTAATTCCAAGGACATGTTCAATTTGGTATTTGTAAAAAATACTTCCAACAAATGTATAATACGTATACTTATTATGCAATAAAGTGAATAAATACTACATCAATGGCTTATGACACATGTGTCATTTCAATTACCATTTATGCACATGTGTTTCTCAGATGATTCTTTTATACTTAACTTTTGAAATAAAAGACCTTTTAAAAATCAATTGTTTAATGCTAAAACATAGAGCTGTTATACAAGCATTTTGTTTTTATTTTAAGAATGAATCCATCTGATCTTTGTATGGTTTCACAGGTAGTCTCCCTTTGAAGGTAATTTGCCATAAATCACAATTTTATAAAGTTAACTCTACATCAAAGACATTGTTTAATTTTAACACCTGAGGTTTAATTAAGTTGACAAGGAAGCTGTCAATGATTATCTCCCCTTTGACAGGAATTTTTACCTGGTCCCCTGAGGTGAAATGTACCTTCACTGTTTACTTGTATAATACAATAATTAAGATATGACATGTTTGATGAATAGGTCAACCTTTAAGTGTCACAAAAAGACATTTTTATAATTTGAGGATTTTTTATAAAATTTTATGTGATTTTTTAAGTGAATTTTCCATTATGCCAGTGAAAGTGGGTATGAAAGAAGAAGTAAGTTTTAAAATTTATATAAAAATTAATTTAGAAAATGAAATCATATATATAAATGACATACAAAGTAAGCATGGTTGAAAATTTGTTCCCTTCTCTCTCTCATCTTTACAAGATACACAATTTACGTAAAGATGAGAGAAGGGAATACATTAAAATTGTAAAAAGTGTATTAGATACACCAATGAGGATTTTAGCTCAATTGATTGTATCTAATATACAACAAGTTCATGCTAACTGAAAGATTTTAATTTTTAACATGATAAAAGGAGAGGACTTTTAGCATTTTGACCTTTAAACTTATAAAGGAAAAATATGATAAATGCAGGATATCTTATTACAGCAATTTGGTTTAATTGATTTCAAGCTAGCCATTTTTCAAAATTTTTATTAATAGAATCTATTGTTATTCTTAAGTTCGAAATTGTGTACAATACAATTTCATTGTGAATACGAACACACCCACATATGCTTTACTGTAGATAGTTATTGTTTTCTTAATATGGATAAAGTGTCAAAACTTCAATATTTTGAAAACCTCCTGTTTTGGCCAGCAAAGCATTGGCGGATCCAGGGGGGGTTACGGGGGTTGGAACCCCCCTTTTTTTTGGCTGATCAATGCATTCGAATGGGAACATATAGCTGGAACCCCCCCTTTATCCTGGGTTGGGAACCCCCCTTTTTTAAATGGCTGGATCCGCACCTGCAAAGTATTAAAATAGTCTAGGGATACTTGCATCTAAATGTAGCTGTGATAAGTTCTTGTCTCCATGGACTCTTCATCCATCTGGGACACACCAAAAAGGTTTTCAATTATATGATGTATGTATATGTTCAAAATACAGACTCATTATTTTTTTTAAATGGAAACATGTTCTGAACACTAAACCTGATGTATTCCTAATAAAGAACTTTTAATGTTTGAGGATTTTTTTTTAATTAGGAGGATATGTCTACAGCTTTACTAAAAAAACCTACGGAAATACACTATCTGTGAATGATTTGTTCATAATTTAGAAATGTGAAGTACCAGTGCAATGTTCATGATAGATTTCTTCTTGACTTTGATGCAGAGAACTGTGCCAAACCTCCCCTGAAGCTGGTCTGTTTTCTTTCTTTCCACTGAAACAGATTAGCTTAGAATTTTTTGTTGATCATTCTTTTCTTCTCATCTGGAAATACCATTTCATATACAAACATCTCATAGTTATCAACTATAGCTGCCAAAAACCACTTAATATGATATTTTGAGAACAAACAAATTATATTTTTACCTGAGTGCAGTAATCCATTGCCTTTGTCATGAAATAGATTAGAAAGTACCACCTCATTAACCTAAATTTCTTCCTTGTTTATTTTTTGTCTATCAATTATGGATTTATGATCAATTTCATATATGTATATTCCAAAAGATTGATGAAGCTTTCAGTTTATGAACAGGTGAAATGTGCATTTAAATTCATTTTAATGAAAATTATTAAAGCATAATGATTAAGGTGAAAAGTACAACATTTTAACCATTATTTTGTGCCTAATGTCATTTGCAGCTGAATTTATAAAATTGAATATAAAAGCTTATCTATAGACATGATTTTACCAGAGACATATAATTGTATTATATGTCTCTGATTTTACCAAAACATTTTTATTTCTTGGATTTTTGTTGAGAATGCAAGACATCATGGAGATCTTGAATTGTTTTGTGATGAACAAGTGGTTAAACATAATATAGATATATATTTGACATCTCTATTTAAGTCCTTGAATGTTAATTATACTGTTTTCTGTTTTGTCATATCTATATTTTCAATTATATTCTTTAAGAAGCCAGCAGATCTATATGCTAGTCATGCTAGTAGTAATATTCACTATGAAAATATATTTTGTAAAGAATAAAATGTTCATGAACAATGATGAACTAGAATGAATGAAGGCTCCATGTTGAAGGCTGTTCTTTGACCTGTAATGGTTTACTTTTTATGCCCCACCTAAGATAGTAGAGGGGCATTATGTTTTCTGGTCTTAGGGTCCGTTCGTTTGTCCGTCCATTCATCCGTCCGTTCGTCTGTCCCTCCGTTCGTCCTGCTTCAGGTTAAAGTTTTAGATTAAGGTAGTTTTTGATGAAGTTGGATTCCAATCAACTTGAAACTTAAAACACATGTTCCTTCTGATATAATCTTTTTAATTTAAATGCCAAATTAGAGTCATAGTGTGAGTGGGGCATCCATGTACTTGGGACACAATCTTGTTACAAATTGTGACTTGAATGTAGAGTTGTCTCATTGGCACTCGTATAATGCATCTTCTTATATCTATTGATAGGAATTGGTTAACTGTTGCTTCAATATTAAAGATTTAGAATAAAAAAAGCTATTGGTAGGGGATATGTGGTGCAATAATCTAGTGAGATACCTACATGTCCTGTCATTGATTGTATAAGTTATACAATATACCCAATACACCTGCCCTGAATTGCCTGTAAATATGAAATTCTAACAACCAGTTCAATACCAAGTATTCAAAACCAGACTCTGTGGTAACCATGGTTACAACGTTGAAAACACTTTCAAAGTAATTTTAATAAATAGGCATATAGCTTGCTGTTCGATGTGGAGGAAGGCTCCATGTTGAAGATCATACTCTGACCTGTAATGGTTTACTTTTACAAATTGTGACTTGGATGGAGAGTTGTCTCATTGGCACTCATACAACATCTTCTTATATTTATATGAATCTCACCTGTGACTTGGGTCCTTTCAACCAGAAAATTGCTTCCCAACTAAGCAAGCATGATTTAATACGAATAAGAATATGCCAGCTCAGAATAAGAATTATGTGTCTTGGTGAGAAGACATGTCTCTCTGACAACTTGAACACTTGAGTATCCTGAGTTTAAGTCCAGCTAATGTGTCAGTAGAGTATAAAGCAAGATTTACAAAATGTATTATCATATCAGAAAAAAATTCTGATATGCATGTTATATTTGTCACTGGACTTAAATACCAGTTTATCAATTTACACATCATATAGCATTTTCTATAGTATAAAATTGTCAAGGAAAAATGTAGAATTAGACATAACTACTATATATTCAAAGACCATCTTTCACATCTTTATTAATCTTAGTAAAACTATAGGATTTTATACATGTTCCCTTAGCTTGAGTATTATATACATGTACATATGATTAATCTTGAGACTTGAATCTGAATCTGTCCCTAATCTTGAGTCTTGTATATATTGTACCATAGCAATAAATATGGAATTTATTTAACTGTATTTTACAAAAATCATTCTATCCCCAACAGCCAGATCAAACTATGAATTTCAAAATTGATTTTTAAAACTTTGTCAGCATTTTTGAATCTTTGGAGCAAGTACATCTATAGCCATTAAAAACTGGGATCCTGAATATGGTTGAAAGTTTTCATACTTACTATGAAACATTCTGCAGGGGCCTGTTTGGCCAAGTGGTCTAAGAAGTTTTACTACTGTAATCACTAGCCAGTCAACATTGACATTGTGAATTCGAACCCCTTTCATGCGGGTGCACTCGACTCCAATCTTAATTTACTATAGGATTGTCAGTTTTCCTATCAATGGTCATGGTTTCTGCAGGCACTCCGGCTTCCTGCACCAATAAAAACTCACAACCACAAAATAGCCCTCCAAAATGGTGCTTTAAGTGGTGTTAAACACAAACATTCATTCACAGATTAAAACTTGTAGTTGAATATATAAAAAGAGACAATATTTTTGAATTTGGGTAGAATCTGGAAAACAAAAAACTCTACATGTAGCTGGCTTAAAATTTTAAGTTTGCTCCAAGTTTTCCAAACTGGCGACAAAATATAGCAGCCGGCAATATTTCTGGCTCCATCTTTTTTGGAGCTTGAGCAGCCCCTGCAAGTGCTAATGTGCACCTAAATTCACTTTGTCAGTACTATACAGTTAAAGACTGTACCACACACTTCCAAATCATCATAGCATAAAAACAAATATATTAAGTAAACTAGTTTGACAAACAGTTGATTGGGTATGTATTTATAGCCCTGTTTACATTCACTACACATCAATGTGTTTTTTCAAGCTCAACTTTCAAATTGCAATCCTCAGCTGCCAAAAAACTTATTGATATATCTGTGGGAAGATTCTCTCATGGACACATTAGAACATGTGTTTTCAATTGAAACAGATAACCATAGACATGATCAAGATGTTTTCTTCCAGTCACGATCTTATCTACTCTTATGTCACTACCTCTGAGCACATCACTGCCAAGTATTAAATTATAATGAATGTGATTCATTGAAGCTTTTATTACTGTTTAAATGCACATTTTTATTTAATCAGGGATTAAAATCAGCATCTTTGTAAAAACGGCTGATTTTTTAAAGGATTTTAGCAGATCTTGTAGTTTTATGAACTATTTGAAAATCTTACATCATACTGCATCAGGTACAACACAGTATATATCAGTATAAACAGCAAAATATATTTTCTATGACCTTGACTTCATGGTTCATTGGTAGATGTTTTCATGCTAAGGTTCAACTCTCAGACATTAAAGCAATAGGTGAATTATATTTGTTGTATAGAATGATAACAAATTGTTCATGACTGTAAGGTTTTGTCTGACCTTGACCTCATTTTCATGGATAACTGGTCAATGTTAAGTTTTTTTTTACTATATGGCATTAAAGGTTATGGTTATCTATATTCGGTGGAATGATTCTGTCCTGCAGTGTTAATCTGACTATACATGTAACCTCATTTTCATAGTTTATTGGACCAATGGTCATTGAATGTCAGTTTTATATCTTAAAAATGATATGTAGGGACACAAAAGAGATGAGAAATGTAGGCTGTTGTCTGCTCTATGGTCGGATTGTTGACGCTTGGACACATTCCCCATTTCCATTCTCAATTTTATTATTTGTGGGCAATTTTCCATTAAAACTGTTTAAATTCTTTTATCTTATATTGTTTGAACTTACTGATTATGATGACTGCAGATAAAATGATTACAAGACATGATCTGAACAATTTAATTTACATTAAAACTATACGTAACTTTCTGTATAGCTAAGGACTTACAAAAAGAACTTTCATGATTGATCAATTAAAAAATAGAAAAGATGCACTTGCGGGACCCAGTATTCTCATTAAAACAAATATTTCTAGAAGTAACTGTTAGTCAGTACACCTAATCATTGTCTCGTCTTCCGTAAGACTGTCTTGATTAACCTCTTTAATAGATTTCATTAACACTAATTGGATATTATATCTTGTAAAACCACCAACTGGGTCACGATTATCCTGAAAAATAACATTACCAGTTGTTCATTGATGAATTTATCCCAGTTGACTCCATCATTTATCATGATTACAAAGGAAAAGCCCTGGCATCCAGTGTGGATCATGCTTATTGTTTTCAATTTATTTTTCTCTTTATATAGTATTGGAAACTTTGTACTGTAAAAGTGTTAGAAATGGCTGCAGGACGAAATGATCTGTGAATTCATGCCACAGAGTTTTGGGCATTGTTGCATAGATATATGTAGGTCTAAAAGTCCATGGTCTCATTAAAAGTCTACCTTTCAATGTTTGAACCCACAAACACCTTGTTCAATGGTCCAAATATTCTGAAATAAACCTTAAGATGTATACCCAGTGGAATGAAAGGCTCTCACGCATTTCACTCAACAATACTTAGCAGCTTTTGAATGGCAATACACAGTAAAATCAAACCTGTGAGATACTAAATATAATTAATTTACATTGTCTTTGACATAGTTTTATTATAAATATGAATCTAGAATATATCTTCAAAAGTTGCTGTAATTAAGAAATTATTGCAAGATTTTTATTAATGTGAAAAATACACCAATATCAGTTTTTTCATTATTAATACTCATTCCTAATTTTCCTTTACAAAATTTTTGCAATCACATTAATTAGGTATCACTTTTATAGCGGTAACAAGTGATTTGCCATAATAAATCCACACATAAATCTCTGATTTTTGGAAAGTTTGGATTTCGTATCAAGGCCTTTATATCTTTATTACTAGTGTATACATGTATATATAATAGATACAAGATTAAGCTCATATCAACACTTAAGTAAGTGAAATTGATATTGCACTCTGAATTACCTGATATTTATAAACTTCCAGTGAAAAGATTTTCTTATCCCTTTGTAATAGTGGTCTGCTGTGTTATAAATGACTTCTGTTTTTGATGGTGGCCAGTTAATGATTTGCGAAATGAGAAGGGCAACTGTCCAAATTGGTGGTTCTTATTGTAATTATTGCTTTGTTTACAATTTACAGCAATATTATGATAGGATCAAAGGTGTTCATTAATTCATATGTCTTTTTATTGCAACATGTGTTTAGATCTGCAAAAGATAATTGGAGTTTGGCAGGTATTTTTAGCTGACTGTTCTGGAAAGAGTAGCATGGTATTTAGTGTTGATATTACTATTGGAAGGGTCATGCAGTATTTACCAAAAGTTTCAATTTAACATATAGTCATGAAAATTTGGAAAAAAATGTCACTTGTTTCTATCCATGGGATATTGGTTCTCAATCATTTTGCATACGGGTATGGATAGTTGACCTTCCCATGGATAGAACCTAAGTGCCCTTGATGAAAGATCATTGTTAAGTTAGACAGAAAATATGCAGTACACTAGGTATACTTTTCTTTACTGACATTTCTAGAAGACATCTTTTTTCAAGACTAAGGTTTGATTTAAAGACATAGTTCATGTGTACACTATAATACCTCAGAAATTAATAGGCCTCATAACATATTTCTCAGTAAAGGTGTAATATGTACTACAAGCAGAAATTGGTTGAGCGATGATAATGAAATTGTTATTGGATATTCTCATACTGATTACATGTAATTACCCATGTAACATGTCACCTTATACCAGGTCGGCTAATATTTAACCTTTCAAATTCATTCTAACATCATTTGGGGATGTTCTTCATAAGGAATAAACATGTTTAGAATCTATCAAGGGACATGTTATAAGTGATCTAATTAAGCATCAAACAAGTGTTTATTGATTTGTGGAAATGTTTAACATTGTCAACGGAAACAATTGTACATAACGTACTGATCATCTAGATACAAATAACTCATTTAAAAAGCAAAAAAAAATCAGAAATTTAGAAAGTTTACTAGTAAAACAAATAAAAACTTTTAAAAGAAGATGGTCCCAACATTTCCCCCTAGAAAGTTCGTCATGGGATTTAGAACAAAGAAAAGCCATGCTTTTCCTTTCAACTGTTAATACATTTCACATAGATGTAAGAAGACATACTTAATGCAGTAAAAAAAGAAAGGGGTGGATCCAGCCATTTTTAAAAGGGAGAGAATTTCAACTATATGTCCTCATTCAATTGCATTGATAGTAAAAAAAAAGGGAAAAAGGGGGGGGGGAGACCAAAACCTTGGATCTGCCGCTGCGTGATAAAAGGTTGCATGGATATTTAGTTCACAATGATAATTGATATTCAACAATGGAGCATTGATTCATTTAGAAAAAAAAGATTAAATTCATATCAAGTTTAGTGATATTTTATGAAATATTGATTGATCGTTGAGTTTAAATTGATTGAGAATTTTTAAACTTTACTGAGGTTAATAGATCAGTGATCTTTCCATTATGAAATTGAGAAAATCGTTATTATGCTATTTGTTTATTGTTGACATAAGCCATGCTAGCTGTCATGTGGAATGTGATGATTTTGATAATTTGATTTAACATGGAATTAATCTGTGTTCTCTTGACAAATTTTATGATCTAAGACACCAAATTAAGTGTTGTTTTAAAATTTTGGTAGTATTGAAGTGGAATTGAAAAACAAATTGATATAGTTTTCTATTAGTTTTGAGGTTTTAATCAATTTCATGTTGAATTGTTTGTAAATAGAGAGTTTGATGATGAAAAATAACCTATTCCATTCATGTGAAAAATAGAAAAAAGTTTTTTAATATGTTAACAAAGTTGAAGTATTTATACTATTAATGCAAATTTGGATTGTATAGTGCAAGAATTGATTGAGAAGGACAGAAAGTGCAATCTATTAAATGGTGCCATGTTGGCCAGATGCACAAGTACCTTCATAATATCAAAGAAGAAAGGCAATGAAAATAAAGATTTATCTATTGGTGCCGATCTTGTAATAAATTGTTACTTCTGTCTAAGGAGCTAGGGAAATTAGTAGAATATTAATAAATGTGATTCATTTACAACTCCATGCTGTAAACAGCAGGTGATTATGGTCCAGCCTCTAAGTGAAAATGAATGGATTAAACGATAAGTTTATTTGTACAACTTCTAACTCTGCTTGATATCTGTGTAATCGGTGAAGATGCCTCATCCTGGTATCTGTTTTTATCATCATCAAAACAAAAGTTAAATGAATATGTTATGTGCGATTGCTTAACCTAGAAAAGGTTAAACAGATATAAACGCACTGAGTCAGTGAGTTAGCCAGAGGCATTGTACTGTTGGAATTATTAACGGAGTATTAAACTCTGATTTGATGCTGATAATAAAATATAATATTCTAAAAGGAGAAAGTCTGAATGTGCATATTGAATTGCTTACTAGCCATTGGTGATTTTCTGCTTCGGACATTTGGTTGTTTTTCCTGTTTTGATAATTGCTTTGGGAATACATTCTTGATTCTGGATTATTCATAGCTTCTAGATATAGCCGTAACTTCCTGAGCGAAGAGATTATAATTATACATGTATAGATAATATTCATTGATATATCAGACTTTTCAGTTTCTGATTTCAACAGTTTTGTACTTTTGATGCTAATATTGGCCATTATTTCCTGATTCTATTGTGAATTCAGGATTGGAAATAGACCTATTTACACATATCAATTTTCATTAAGACTGGAATAGTAGTCTAAAACATATATTTTAGGATTATTGTTCAGATTGACAGGACCAAAGAACTCTTTATGCTGAGGCTTATTACATTTATTTTTGATTAGGTATTTATCAATAAGAAATAGACATTCTTGATCAATCAACATCAATTTCAAGATCTGTTTCATGAAACTTATTCAGCATCAAATGAGGAATTACATTTTGATCTACCAAGAACATGGAAATATTGACAGCTATAGTAAATTAAGTCACAAACGACTCTATTGTTTGACTGATCAGACAAGGAAACCGATTTCTTCACTTGTCGTCCAACTTCTGACCAATTTTGTGAAATGTTATATATATAATATGTCTGCTTGCCAGTAGACATATTTTTTTTATCGCTGTATGCAGAACTGGAAAACTGATACAATATTTTCTATTAAAATTTTATTGTATTGATTTTAAATTGGAAACTTTTTTCATTAATAATTAGAAGGAAGTTAGTTTTGTTGAAATTTGACAATTGTGACCTGTGATTGATTTCACTACTAGGAAGTTCAAACTCTTTGATTCACTATTGGGATATGTCTCTCTAACATTGTCAAAGTTGGAGATAAAAAAAAGAAATATCTTGCTGTGCGGAGGAGAAATATGAGATGATAAAATATTTTCACTTTTTTACATTTTTCTAGAATATATCAAAGTTTCAGGTGCACAATGAATTATGTTAGATAAATCCTATCTTCTTTCATTGGTTGATGATTAAGTAATAATTATACCTATATACATTCAGGAAAGAATTAATCTATCCAGAAATACAAAACTTGGATATTTGATTTAGCAGTGCATTTCAGATTACCACATTATTCTGATTACTGTTAATGCCAGCTGGTTGAATCATTAGGTTTATTTATTGTTTAAAATACAACATCTGGGATTCGGTTAAAAAAAAGTGAATTTTAGGATTAATTGATTACTGTTGCTTGTAAAAAGAGAACTTTATCAGAAACAGAAACATGTCTGATGAAAATATTCGATACAGGCATTCAGCTGGGTCCAATGGTCGAAATGGTCATCGCCCTGCCAGTGCAGGAGTTTATTGTTCTTTGTGGGAATCTAAGCTTCATGAAATAATGGTAAGACGTTTTTGATTTTACATATATAACTTGCAATATTCTTGATATTGTACAATTTTATTCTTATTGGAGATATATATACTGAAGTTTATTTGTCAAAATAGATTTTGAGCAGTATTGAAACGAACGTATCATTAAAGGGTCTTAATTTTTAAGGTAATGCAGTTTTTAGAGCTCATAAATTATGAAAATATCCATGTACATGTAAACCTATTGGTCCTTTAAATAAACGTCTTTATGGTTACCAATTTCATATTTCAGTAAGATATTGAAAAGGGCCATTTCTGTCACTAACATTGAATTTTACTTTCCTCAGTTTAATTTATGTAAATTTTGCTATCTACTCATTATTATTATATGGTCCATTCACTCCAATATTTATTAACTAGGATTGCCTGTTATCTGCCTATTTGGGGTGGAAGGTTTTTCTATGCACTACTTCTCGGGTCCTCCACCAATAAAAAACTGGGAGCTACAAAATAGTCAATAGTCCTCACTCCTGAAAGTGATATACATTACAATTAAAAAACATTAACTCATAATACTGCAAATATTTATATTTTGGCTTTGAACAAACCCAGGCTATAACCAGACTACTTCTAATGTCTATAAAGGGAAAGACTATATCTGTTTGGAGGTGTACCGATTCATATTCTGTCTTGGAAAACTTTATTATATGAAATTTTGCCTTTAACTAACTTTCAGTTTTGAGTACTCTTATGGTGTTACTTTCTGTTTGCTATTTATGCTTAGTTATAATGTAATCAGTCTTACCTCTTTTTAATTGATTATTAATCCTTTAGATTATTGTCTTTGTATTGTTTTACTGTTACACTATATATAGCTACTGTGCCAGGGTGTACACTGTACAAACATATATAACCCTGCCACTATTTCTTTGCTGGTCTGAAGGCAGGAAGCCTGTAATCTAGCAGTTGTTATTTGTCTGCCATTATTTCGTTGTTTCATTATTTTTTCAGAAATGGCTGTTGGCTTTATCTTTTAATTGTTTCACATTTTGTGATGCTTGACATTTTATGCTGACTATACAGTATGGGTTATGTTTATTGATGAAGACCATAAGGGGGTCTGGTGTTGATCACAACCTTTTCCTTTGCTCTAACATGGTTATGGTGAATAGTTACCTCATTTGCAATCATTGTTAACTTGTTCTCATCCTGAACATGCATGAAATATTTGCCACTGGATGTTAAGCAACCAACAGTCTATCAATCATTCTACATCTCCACATATCTATATGTCAAGGTAATAGCACTGTAATTCTTGTAGCTCATGTCAAATGATTACTTCAGTATTTACAAGTTGTGTTGTTCTTTGAGGTGTTGGATTTTATTGGGTTGATCACTGATGGGTTCATACTTAAACTATTAACCTTTTTCTTGCCGCTTTTCAATTTAGCTGTGAATCATAGCTCTACGGTCCTTTTGATATTGTTTGACAATTTGTGGACCATTGTTAGGAATATATCTAGGACCATTAGAGTTACGGTGAGGCATTTACTTATGATCAGCCAAGAACAAGTACGACACATACATAAACTGGTAGCTGAATACATGTAAAAGTGATACTGTACAGAGGGAAATTTTCGCGGCAGTTTTATTTTTGCTATTTTCGCGGTAAGAATTAAAACGTGAAAATAAAACGACCGCGAAAATATAAAGAAAACTCTTTTCATTACATGAAGACAATATTCACTTTTGCAAATTGTGACTTTTCTGTGACTGTGTATGTGTTTTTATAAGCTATCATGACAAACTTTTAATCTTTTTTAACATTAATGAACCGAATTCAAAAGATTTCTGATTGATTTTATCACCTGATTTAAGATAAAGATGTTCTCTTTCCAAAAATATTTTTATAGTTGACTAGGAAACCGCAAATTCAAAACAGCGCGAATTGAGATTGTGTTAGTAAATCGCGAAATAAAGACAGCGCGAAAAATTTACCGTTTACAGTATTAACATAGTAAAGTTCTGACGCATCATTAAGCACATTCATATTTCTAGAAGTTCTAGAAATATTCAATTCAACTAGAAAAAAAGTTATATCTTTTATTTACATTCTAACTCCTATTATTGGTAGTCTATGTTTCATAATGTTTAGTTAATGCCTCACAATGTTTTGTTTCAGAGTTGTTGTTTATTAGTTAAGGAATAGTGCCAGATCAACATGACCTCATTTCATGCTTGATTGATATTTTAATTGGTTTTACAAGTAGGCCTGCATGATACATTGTAACCTTATGTAATTAATGATTATCTGAAGAATAATTGAAATAACAGAACATCAATTTGAATATAAGCAACACATTGCTTAACAAAAGACCATGCATGTAAAACAGCAATATTCTGAATCTGCAATTGATTTTGAATTTAAACTGCATTAAAATCTATACAAGGCACACAATGCTTAATTGTTATTTCAGATTTATATTTAGGTTTATAACACAAATCTAAAAGATGATGAAAAGGGGACTTTAAGAAAAAGCGAGAGAAAAAGTGACTTCTAAAGCTGTGATATATATGCAAACAGGATATACATTGTTTAAGTGACGGTTTTAAATGTAGCTCGCTGTCATATTGTATACAAATGACAGGAGTAAATCAAAATCAGAAAATTTTGTTACACAAAAGTTACAATAATACATCAATATCTGGAAGTACAGAGTACAGAAAGGTCAGGAAATTTGTTTCAAGATTATAGCAACATCAAGAAATTTGTTACAGGAGTACAGCAACTTTTAAGAAATGTGTATAAAGGAGTACAGCATGATATATAAAATAAGTACAGCAAAATCAGGAATTTAAAAAAAAATTGGTAAAGTAAATGTACTTTAAGAAATGTATTTTTTCCTTACAGGAACTTCTCACAAGAACATCATTGGAAACACACAAGTTAGATCTAATGGCAGAAATCTCCAGTCTGAAGATCAGATTGGCCTCTGCAGACAAAGACAGAAGAGAATTAGATGACAGATTACGAATTTCACAGGTATGAACATTACAGGTTAACATATAAACTTTGTGAAGAGATGTGGAACGTAGAAAAACTGTGGTTATATTGTTTTGCAAGGATTGACGCTCATAATCTCACAAAATATTATTTGATTGTAAAATTAAAAACGGAAATGAGGAATGTGTCAAAGAGACAACATCCCATCCAAAGAGCAGAAAACAGATGAAGGCCACCAATGGATCTTCAACACAGCAAGAAAATCATGCACCATGTAGTTTGTTTAAATTTCAGTGGAAATTATTACATGCACATTCAGATTGAAAAAATCAAAACAAGATTGAGAACAAAGCTAAGCCAAAACACTAGCAGTTAGATTTCAGAATGCAAGAATTTACAGTGCAGAGAAATATTTTTATGATGTTTATTAAGTTTGCATATATAAGTTGATAGTAATGCTAGAAAAATAACACATTATAAATGGGAAACTTACAATCTGAAAATCATTGTAGATCACATCTAAATCAACATTATCAATACACCAGTCATTTTATTATACGACCGCAAAATTTGAAAAAATTTTTCGTCGTATATTGCTATCACGTTGGCGTCGTCGTCGTCGTCTGCGTCGTCGTCGTCCGAATACTTTTAGTTTTTCGCACTCTAACTTTAGTAAAAGTGAATGGAAATCTATGAAATTTTAACACAAGGTTTATGACCACAAAAGGAAGGTTGGTATTGATTTTGGGAGTTTTGGTCCCAACATTTTAGGAATTAGGGTCCAAAAAGGGCCCAAATAAGCATTTTCTTGGTTTTCGCACTATAACTTTAGTTTAAGTTAATAGAAATCTATGAAATTTTGACACAAGGTTTATGACCACAAAAGAACGGTTGGGATTGATTTTGGGAGTTTTGGTTTCAACAGTTTAGGAATTAGGGGCCAAAAAAGGGCCCAAATAAGCATTATTCTTGGTTTTCGCACAATAACTTTAGTTTAAGTAAATAGAAATCAATGAAATTTAAACACAATGTTAATGACTACAAAAGGAAGGTTGGTATTGATTTTGGGAGTTTAGGTCCCAACAGTTTAGGAATTAGGGGCCAAAAAGGGACCCAAATAAGCATTTTTCTTGGTTTTCGCACCATAACGTTAGTATAAGTAAATAGAAATCTATGATATTTAAACACAAGGTTTATGACCATAAAAGGAAGGTTGGTATTGATTTTGGGAGTTTTGGTCCCAACAGAATAAGGGGCCCAAAGGGTCCAAAATTAAACTTTGTTTGATTTCATCAAAATTGAATAATTGGGGTTCTTTGATATGCCGAATCTAACTGTGTATGTAGATTCTTAACTTTTGGTCCCTTTTTCAAATTGGTCTACATTAAGGTCCAAAGGGTCCAAAATTAAACTTAGTTTGATTTTGACAAAAAATGAATCAGTTAGGTTCTTTGATATGCTGAATCTAAAAATGTACTTAGATTCTTGATTATTGGCCCAGTTTTCAAGTTGGTCCAAATCGGGGTCCAAAATTAAACTTTGTTTGATTTCATCAAAAATTGAATAAATGGGGTTCTTTGATATACCAAATCTATCTGTGTATGTAGATTCTTCATTTTTGGTCCTGTTTTCAAATTGGTCTACACTTAAGTCCAAAGGGTCCAAAATTAAACTTAGTCTGATTTTAACAAAAATTGAAATCTTGGGGTTCTTTGATATGCTGAATCCAAAAATGTACTTAGATTTTTTATTATGGGCCCAGTTTTCAAGTTGGTCCAAATCAGGATCTAAAATTATTATATTAAGTATTGTGCAATAGCAAGTCTTTTCAATTGCACAGTATTGCGCAATGGCAAGAAATATCTAATTGCACAATATTGTGAAATAGCAAATTTTTTTTTAATTAAAGTTATCTTTCTTTGTCCAGAATAGTAAGCAAGAAATATCTAATTGCAAAATATTGTGCAATAGCAAGATTTTTTTTTAATTGGAGTTATCTTTCTTTGTCCAGAATCAACTTAAATCTTTGTTATATACAATATACAATGTATATTCACTTTTTACTACCAACTGATAAATTCAAATAATCTTTACCATTCAGTGATAACAAGCAGTTTTTTTACATGTTAATATTTTATGATGTATTTAAATGAGTAGTTATTGTTGCAAACTCCATTAGAAATTTTAATTGAGATTAGTTTTGGAATAAGGGAAAGGGGGATGTGATTAAAAAAATTGGGTTCAATTTTTCTCATTTGAAATTTCATAAATAAAAAAGAAAATTTCTTCAAACATTTTTTTGAGAGGATTAATATTCAACAGCATAGTGAATTGCTCTAAGAGAAAACAAAAATTTTAAGTTCATTAGAACACATTCATTCTGTGTCAGAAACCTATGCTGTGTCAACTATTTAATCACAATCCAAATTTAGAGCTGAATCCAGCTTGAATGTTGTGTCCATACTTGCCCCAACCGTTCAGGGTTCAACCTCTGCGGTCGTATAAAGCTACGCCCTGCGGAGCATCTGGTTCCTTTTTATTGCAAAAATATAGTATATATATGAATTATATTATCCTCTATTCACAGTTTCACAACTTACAAAAATTAATTTGTAGTACTGATTCATATCAGAGTTTAAGTGCAAAATTAAGATCAATGAATTGATCAGACTCTTATATTAATGTTAACTGATTTTACATGATTACCTCAAATGAATAAAAATTGTCATATATAATCGCTTTAAAAGAGTTTTGTTGTCATGTTGTGATATGTTACAATAAATTGCTCTTAAACATGTTCAAAATAAGC